>CM065591.1:275272386-276489546 GCA_033119425.1 Bufotes viridis
ACACAAATATATGGAAGTGCTTCATTTTAACAAAATATTAAACCTATTCAGCCAAGGAAAGTTAGATATTTTGGCAAGGAGAAAAAGAGGTGTGCCTATATGTTTCATCTTCCGTTGTGACATTTATGAGGTTCTCCAGACCTGCAAGAATCCTTCCCCCATTCGCAGTAAACAGGTCTTATCAAGTCCAACACACTTAGTTGACAGTGCTTTAGAACGTAAATCACCTACCTTAGCAGAAGTGTGATCTTAATTTGCACTTAATCAAAGTCAATTAGGTCTCCTACATTATTTACTTAGTAGCATATATCTTCATTAACCCTAAGAACTAGAAATATCTTTAGTTATCTTGCTGAATCCTCTGCATTTTTTCATGTCAAAATTAAAAATGAGCCCGGTGGAGTCTCTGTGGAGTACCCAGCAATCTCCCAAGCATGGATTTAAGCAAGACAACTTAGAGAGTTTTACTGATTGAATTCATAATGTAACGCAAAGTAGAAAGACTATGCCTAAGAGTAAAGACCGGAGATTGAATTATGTCAGTATAATGCCATGAGAGCTGTCCACATCCATAGTAAACAGATATGTTTCATGGTCAGAACATGAAGCGCATTAAGGCCCCTTTACACAAGTAGATAATTGATTTGATCAAGTAACGAATAAGTCGTTATTTGAGTCGTTAACATTCGAATGACAACCCTTTAGATGCATGTTTAAACTCGTGTCATCCATGTAATAGATGATTTGTTAGGCAAACAGCCACTGTGGAATGAATCGTCTGTGCTGTACATTATACCTGTATACACTTGTCGAATTTTGGATAACAAACGATGATTTAGGCGTCTAAATCAGTGATCGCAAGAACGAGAAGCTAAACAATTATCACTTGTTTTTCGATTGTTCAATGCTCTTATACTACTTGATAATACATCACTTTGGTTCAATTTTAAGATTTTTTCGATGATTATCTACTTGTGTAAAGGGGCCTTTGGTATATAACTGACATTTACCCTTTACAATGGCTGGAAGGTGAACACAACGTGACCTTATCATAATGTTGAAATGAGTGTTATATGCAGCATTGATACAATACCATCACATACACAAACACCGGGCGGACTGTCATCAGAGCTTGTCGTATATAATCTATACATTATGGAGTATTATAACTGCATTTCTCATAATTATCAATTGAACACTATTTGTGAATTGATTCAAGATGTGTTCACCTTTGAGCAGATGTTAAAACCACCCCTGTGTGTGCCTCCTTACTGTGTACTAATTTATATCAATGTAACAGATTTAACACTGGGAGGGAAAAAGAAGTATAAAGGAAAGAAAGGGATAATAATCTTTGTAAAGTTTTACATCCATGGAATGTGTAAAACAACCACATACCATACAATGGATGCCAGCTGAAAGCAACATCGTTTTGACTTTTAACTTCACCATGAATTCCATAACGTCAATTTCAAAATGGTGCCAGACTGAACCACATATTCGTCAGGGCTAATTAAGAGACAGTTTTCTGTCTTCTTCAAAAGACTGAAATGTCAAGAAGCACCACCCAGCTCTCTTTCCAGCTGCTTCCTTAGCATATGTAACATTTCTAAAAGTTCTGGCGCTGCTTATGGATTGTAACCAGATGGTTGGAAGACAAGCTATAAAAGCTGCACATTGGAAAGAGAAAGATAAGGATGAGAGCAAAAGGAAAGACGCCTGCTCCATAGCTTCCAGTACCACCGTCTAATCACCATGGCTGGTGACTTTAGTTTATTATCTGGTTAGTGGCCCAAGTATCACGCAAGCAGGAAATGCTTAGAAAACATTAGATTCAATTACACGTTAAGTGCCCGTCCTTAATACATATTACAGATACGCATTTGTATCCGGAACTTAATATATAGGTTGTAAACCTAGCGTTCTTATTATATGTGGACAGCGTATTAGCGCAGCAATGCAGGCCTCAACGAGAATAATGACTAGTAATGATAGTACAATTCACCTGATGGCCAATATTAATGCATACAGCGGCCCATATGTTTATAATGACACAATGATCATTGAAATAACACACATTCCAACCTTTTTCCATACAATACAAAGGTATCAATGCTGAGCTGCAACGTTTTTGCACTTTTCTTTTTTCCTCCTTGTCTTCCAAGAGCCATAATTCATTTAATATAGCAATATAAGGGATTAAATTCGCTGGACAACTTGTATTTTCTTGCTTTCTATTGAATTCTATGGCATTTTGACAGGCATCCTATTATGTCCTGTCACAGGTACGTTTTAATGAGCATCTTGGGTGCCTTCACAAGGCCCCAGTCTGCCATAGTAACCTCAGAAAAATGTGATTTTGCCACATGAGCTGCAACAGGAGAACAGAGTGTGCCTCGTTCCTTTGTCTAACCGCTTATATACTGTGGTCATTATTGACCATGGCATCTGAGGGGTTAAATTACCCAAACTAGGGTTATCTCCAATCCTAGTCATTGCGGGTATGTATGGAGTGGGCTCAGCTCTCGAACCTGCTCCAATAATCACTTACACGCATATGACATATGCCAGTTAAGAAACTACGCACATGAATTGCACTTAAAATGGTTTTTTGGTTTCCCACAAAAAAAAATAAACATGAGAATTTAACCTTACTGTATAAGTCAAATGATGAAGCTCTGAGTGCATTTTGACTCATCCAGTGTAATTGCGATCTGGGACCCACACCCCGTGTTTACATCCTGGTGCAAGACTCACAGAAGTGCCTGTAGCATCAGCTCCCTTCAAACATCACAAACCCTAGCCTGCTTGAAGCCCTGCTGGAAAAATTCTGCCCTAAGACACAGCATCATTGCTGAAATCACATCTTCAGGGCAGGGTCCAGGAAAATGAGAAGAACACCGCCTGTGTTTTGATCAAAATATATTGGCTGAGAGTCTCAGATTTTATTATTAGAATGAGGGCTTAGTCCATATGTTATGTTTGCATCTATTGTTTTAGTGCATTATTTTTTGTGACTTTATAAATGAAGCCATGCACATCAGCATATTCACTATCATATCGTGCAGAATGTTTTGTGTCTTTTTTCCGTGATTTTTTTGATTTGTCATGCAGGTGTGGCACCTTCAGTTGTGGATGCGCTTCTATTCTGGGAATAGCATTCATGTGTACTTTTGCCCCACCTATCCCACAGGCGACCTTGATTAAGGTGGTACATATAGGTGTGCATGCTCCTCCTCTCATTGGATGCTGATGCACACAGAGGTAACTAAGAGCAGCACACTATATGTGCAGGGTCTACTCTCCTGAATGTAGATGAAAAAAAGCAAATCCTGACATTACACACCACTGCATAGGTAGGTTTAGAGTAGGACCTGCCTGACTGAGACCACCGTGGCGCGGGTAGGTGGGCACAGATGTGTTTTGATCAAAATATATTGGCTATGAGTCTCAGATTTTATTATTAGAGTGAGAGCTTAGTCCATATATTATGTTTGCATCTATTGTTTTAGTGCATTATTCTCTGTGACTTTATAAGGTCATTGATGGTGTGTCGACAGGGCAGAGCCTTAAAACCTTTGCCATTTCTCAGTTGTAGACGTGATGTCATCGGGATAGGAAGCCAACAGTGGAAAATGTCACGTGACTGAGAAGGAGTGCAGGAAAACTGGGCATTCAGATAAACAATCCCTATAAGGCCTCATGCACACAAATGTATTTTCTTTCCATATCCGTTCCGGGGTTTTTTGCGGGCCATATGTGGAACCATTCATTTCAATGGGTCTGCAAAAAAAACTGAAGTTACTCCCTGTGCATTCCGTTTCCGTATGTCTGTATGCCCTTTCCACACAAAAATAGAACATATCCTATTATTATCTGCATTACAGACAAGGATAGGACTGTTCTATTAGTGGCCAACTGTTCTGTTCCGCAAAATATGGAATGCACACAGACGTCATCCGTATTTTTTGCAGATCCGTGTTTTTTCAGACTGCAAAATACAAACAGTCGTGTGCATAAGGCCTAAGTTAGTGATAGTAGGTGTGGTTTCCGATCGATGTATGCTGTAAATTGCAAAATCGGAATACCTCTTCAATATATATAAATATTGCGTATATAAAAATAATTCGAACTTACAGTATGTTATAATCCATTTTCACAACTGGGGCAGATTTATGAAAATGTCAAAAAGAACATCTCCCCATAGCAACCAATCATAGAGCAACTTTCATTTTTCAAAACCCAAATACTAAATGAAAGCTGCACTGCGATTGGTGGGTGTGGACAGCAAAAACAGCTTTTATTTTAGACAGTTTGATAAATTTCCCCCAAAGATTTAATGGATTCTTGAAACCCTTTTATTCCAAAAATAATAGGAAAAAATGTATCAGTGGATTTATGCTGCTAGTTATATCATAGAGACGTTGCAAATTATGGCACTTTAATTTCCAAAAGTGATGAGAAATTGGGGAAGGTTAAACAGAAGGAGGAGGGTCTGACTGATTTACCATCACTTAGGTCAGAAATTGGTGCAAAACATTACGCCAGCTCGTAGCCAGCATATTTTTTTATTTTCTGTCTATCTATTTATTTTATCTCCTATCTAGCTATTTATTTCATATCTATGTATGTATATATCTACTTGTCTGGCTATCTGTTTGTCTACCTGGCTATCTGCTTATCTATCTATCTATCTATCTATCTATCTATCTATCTATGATAGATAGGGGATAGCTAAGGTTTATGTACCTATAAAAGAGTATATAGACTAGATAGATATCAAAAATATATAAAACTCTAAATGAGTTTATACAACAATGCAGAATAGAAGAGTCTTATATTTATATGTGTGTCTTTGTGAGATATATATATATATATATATATATATATATGTACAAACATTTTCATACGTTACGAACATTATAACATAAAAGTAACAAGGCTGGGAAACAGATGTGGTCAGAAAAAAAGCAAATCCTGACATTACACACCACTCCGCACTCAGAGTAGGAATGATAAAAACATTTACAAGCTGTTGGGAGTCTAGAATCAGAAGTGTAATCAAGTAGAACTGACATATAAATGGTGAGGGTGCTCCGTCCTGCATGAGAAACTAAGCAGAACACCCCTCCACCTTTACTGTACATGGGGTCTCGGGTGTCCTGTGTTGGCATGCCGTTACCACAGCAGGCCCTACCTAATTTTAGAGATGACAGTTAATAATTCACTTCACATAAAGTTGAATGGGTGAATTTCCCTGGTTAACCCCTAGACTTTATTTTCCTGTTGCCTTTTTCTCTGTGCACAGCACAGGCCTATTACATTACATGCGTGTGTTTGATCCTAGTTCAGCGAGACTACAAATAAGATGAAAAGCTAATTCTATTTATTATTGGAGCTCACATAAGACTGAGACTGTTCTGTTACATCATATGTGACTGCTCAAGTAAATAAATCATTACATTCATTAATTACAATCATGATATTAAAAGGATCAGCTTCTATTCTGAACTAAAATCACCTCAGCTATCAGTAGAGAGCATCCAGGATACACTTGTGCTTTATGTCTAGGTCCATACATACATACATACATACACAGGGAGTATGGATTATACTTTACAGTTATATTAAGATGTTTATATACAATACTTCAGGTTGATTCAACGTTATGTTCTTCACATTCAAGCTTTTAATGTTTCAGCTTTTGGCTTGACTTATGAAGCTATAGTTCGCCTCATAGTATTCCTTACTTAAACAACAATATTCTAGATATCTCTCTCAGTCCTCTAATGAAGGTCTAGTTAGCATCAGAGTATTGGTTACCTAAACAACAATGTTCTAGATATCGCTCTCAGTCCTCTATTGAAGCTCTAGTTATCCTCACAGTATTTCATACCTAAACAACAATGTTCTAAATATCCCTCTCAGTCCTCTATTGAAGCTCTAGTTATCCTCACAGTATTCCTTACCTAAACAACAATATTCTAGATATCTCTCTCAGTCCTCTATTGAAGCTCTAGTTATCCTCACAGTATTCCTTACCTAAACAACAATGTTCTAGATATCCCTCTCAGTCCTCTATTAAAGCTCTAGTTAGCTTCATAGAATTCCTTACCTAAACAATAATGTTCTAGATATCGCTCTCAGTCCTCTATTGAAGCTCTAGTTAGCCTCATAGTATTCTTTACCTAAACAACAATGTTCTAGATATCCCTCTCAGTCCTCTATTGAAGCTCTAGTTAGCTTCATAGCATTCCTTACCTAAACAACAATGTTCTAGATATCGCTCTCAGTCCTCTATTGAAGCTCTAGTTAGCCTTCATAGTATTCTTTACCTAAACAACAATGTTCTAGATATCGCTCTCAGTCCTCTATTGAAGCTCTAGTTAGCTTCATAGAATTCCTTACCTAAACAACAATGTTCTAGATATCACTCTCAGTCCTCTATTGAAGCTCTAGTTAGCCTCTTAGTATTCCTTACCTAAACAACAATGTTCTAGATATCCCTCTCAGTTCTCTATTGGAGCTCTAGTTATCCTCACAGTATTCCTTACCTAAACAACAATGTTCTAGATATTACTCTGAGTCCTCTATTGAAGCTCTAGTTATCCTCTTGGTATTCCTTACCTAAACAATAGTGTTGTAGAGATGACACAGTGATAAACATGAAGCACTGTCATGAGCTACTTAGCAGTTAACACATGGCTAATTTAATACTGTATTCAAGCTTTAGGTTTGGCAGGACAGTTTTAAACATTCCATAGAACTTTTTCTCTCTGATGTATCTATCTAGGTGTCTACACTGTTGCATATGTCTGGTTTTGACGGCCACTGAAAAACCACACTCACATAATCCACTTTTTGTATACAGCTGAATTGAAAAGGATGGTTTACCATTTACATTTTTGCATAGTTCATGACAGCACGGTTGGATTGATATGACCAGCACAGATCTCAGCTCTGACCTAGAGTAGGAGATTGGATTGGGGGGGGGGGGATCATGTGAATTCATGGAGAGTCACCATTCAAATAAGTACACATTTTTGGGCAAGTAGAGCTCAATAAGTCTAGACAAGGGATGGGTAAACTGCAGCTCTCAAGGTGTTGTAAAATGACAATTCCCACCATGCCCTGCTGTAGGTTGATAGCTGTAAGCAGTCTGGGCATGCTGGGAGTTGTAGTTTTACAACAGCTGGAAAGCCACACATTGGCCATGACTGGTCTAGACAGGAGTGTGATTAATGTTATTTTGAGACAATATCCAGATTGGGGTGGTTGCACAAAAGTTTGCCTACTCACCGTCTGTGGTGTAGGTGCACAGCGAAAAAAAACTCCTGTCTAAACCCTAGATCTCATTAGAGACTTCCCATGAATTTGTCTATTAAAGGAAGCCCAACTTAAAATTATGGTTAGAACCCCACTTTGTCTAACTCAAGCCAAGAACTCCTTTAATGCAGTATGCCCATGTGGAAAATGTAAACTGAATTATTTGTAATATTTTGCAAAATATATAGCTTTAAAAAATAATTTTAAAATGAAAAAATATTAAAGTTATTAATTTGGTTTCTTACCTTAATAAGGATATTAAAGAATATCAAGGTGTTAATACATCATGGTCACTACAGCACTTTTCGGGATTACTTAAGGTCACTGCAAAAGCCTACCAGCGAGCATACTTTCATTTCATTTTCACACAGAACCTAAAAGATACTGTGAGAAAAAAAATCCTTCTTCTTATATTTTATTTCTGAAGTGTTCCGAAATGAGCTACAAAAGTTCACCCAGCATCTAATTTTAACCGTGAGTTCCAGGAGAGTTGGTGGGAAGATGACTGAGTTCCTTTAAGCTCTGACCTACAACAGGAAGAGACTTGTCAGCCTTCATGTCTCCCATTGGAAATCCCAAGGGAAACAACAGTGGCAGTATGTACAGTACTCTAACAATTTCTCATTCCAGATTTATTTTTTTTAATTTAAATGAAAGATTAATCATTAAAAGTTTCCTTTTTCATACATGCCCAAGTACAGGCTGATCACATTTATGCAATACTGCAAAGAACCCAGCATGGTAGCCTGTTATGCCAGTTTTCTTGTTTCTACTTTTAATATAAACCACAGAACCGAACAGGCCAAAGCAATAATGTTCATGTTAAGGATAGTGGTTTGGCTAGTTCTGAAGCCATGAAAAAAATGATTAATTCTGGATAAACAGTACAAATACAGTAGATGGAGAACACTATGGACTATTTTTTCATAACATTTTATACCAGGTGGCATTAAAAAGTAAAAAGGCTATTAAAGACAAGTAATTCATTACCTGTATTAAGATAGTGGGCATGGAAAGAAACACTAACACACTATTCATATATCACGTGTAGCTTCCCTCCATAAGGCCCCTTTCACACGGGCGAGTTTTCCGCGCGGGTGCAATGCGTGAGGAGGACGCATTGCACCCGCACTGAATCCTGACCCATTCATTTCTATGGGGCTGTGCACATGAGCGGTGATTTTCACGCATCACTTCTGCGTTGCGTGAAAATCGCAGCATGTTCTATATTCTGCGTTTTTCACGCAACGCAGGCCCCATAAAAGTGAATGGGGATGCGGGAAAATCGCAAGCATCCGCAACCAAGTGCGGATGCGTTGCGATTTTCCAGCATTGTTGCTTAGCAACGGGACCCAATCTCTATTATTTCCCCTTATAACATGGTTATAAGGGAAATAATAGCATTCTTAATAAAGAATGCATTGTTAAATGATGAGGAAGGGGTTAAAAATAATAAAGTTAACTTACCTTAGCCACTTGATCGCGTAGTCGCGATCTGTCCTCTCTTTCCCTGCAGCATCGATGATCTAAAGGACCTGTGATGACGTCACATCACATGGCCCAATCACTGCTCCATCACTATGGTGATGGAGCATGTGATTGGTCCATGTGACCATGTGACATCATCCAAGGTCCTTAATCACTATCCTCAGGCTGTGGATAGTGCTTAGGACCTTGGATGATGTCACATGGTCACATGGACCAATCACATGCTCCATCACCATAGTGATGGAGCAGGTGATTGGGCCATGTGATGCTGTGACATCATTACAGGTCCTTTACATCTTTCAAGCTAACGGAGAGGAGGCCGGGCTTCGCGATCAAATGGACCAGGTAAGTTAAGATTAGTTTATTATTTTTAACCCATTCTGCACCGGGTTCAACATTAGGGAGATGGCCAAGGGTATTATTTTACATTATAACTATGTTATAATGTGAAATAATACCAGCGGGACAATTTCTGACCCAAACATGCACTTCTGTGAAGAAGTGCAGGTTCGGGTCTGGGTACCAAAAGTGCCGATTTTTCTCCCGCGCGTGCAAAACGCATGACAGCGCTTTGCACTCGCAGGGAAAAATCGCGGCAATTCCCGCAACGCACCCGCACTGTTTGACGGAGTGCACCCGCAACGCCCGTCTGAAAGAGGCCTAAAGGTGAGTGTGAATTCAAACATGGCAGACTTTTGCATTTATCTAAATGGGGCTTGCAGAAAACCAAGTACAGTAAAAAGCATAATTTAGATGAATACAGCTGAGTTTTAGTTACAGATAATTGTACAACAAATCTGCTGCATATAAATTCACCGTTAAGGTGGTCATATACTATCATTCTGCTAACAGTTATTCCTTCTGACACCAACATACACACCTCAGCAGAGCGTGCATGCATTCTCAATGGGAGGAAAGGAATAAGCCACTGCCAGCAGCATATTCCATGTGAAAACAAAGATCAGGCATGTTAAAGTCCAAAATTACTGATCCTTGTTTCCCAAGACATTCATCTTCATACATTATATGGAAGACTGATTATTTTCATAAATGACTATTTATCAAACGTATTAATTATTTATTTTTCCCACTTATATAGCCTTGACATATTTCATAGCATTTTAGAGACATTATCATCACTTGCTGCCCCTAGTCGAGCCCATAATTAGAGTGGAGCAAATCGGAGTTGACGAAGTGGAATTCGATCCGAATTTCCGGAAAAATGGCTGCTGTATGAGTGAGGACATGGAGAAAGGAACTCTGGGAAGATGGGATCACCCATACTGACATGCATGCGGCCAATCAGCAGCCAGCCAGCCCTGTGATGTCACAGCCCTATAAATAGCGGCAGCCATCTTAGATTCTGCCATTCACCAGTGCATTTAGTGCAGGAAGAGACGTGTCTGCAGGTGCTAGGGACAATGATAGGAAAGACTGGATTGTGGTGAAAAATCGATTTATAAGTGCAGGGAAAGGATAGGAAGGAAACGTTCCACAGCATTTATGTAGAACAGGGTTCAGTAGGGGAGGTTACAAACTGGGTGATAGGAACAATCCTATTACACCTTGCTGCACTGACTGGGGATCCAAATTGCCATTATACAGCTCTATCATTCTAACAAACTGTTCTTGTCATTGGGGTGCAAGTGCTGTTTGATACAGACATTAACAGGGTTAATTACAAAGAAATATTTCTACAGTATGTCTTATTTGCCCTTGTGCAGTTATATGTTGTAAAGCCCTTTTTGCCATGTATTAGTGGCAAAAGAAAAATATATTTGCCCTTGTGTGGTGCAGTGATATATTCTAAAGCCCAATTTTCCGTGTATTAGTGGCAAAATAAAAATATATTCGCCGTTCATCATTGCACTTATCTGTTGAAAAGCCTTTTGTGATGTGTAAAAGTGGGAAAAAATTAGGGCCTTTTTGCCATTCTGCGGTGCAGTGATATATTCAAAAGCCCAGTTTGCCGTGCATTAGTGGCAAAATAAAAATATATTCGCTGTTCATCGTTGCACTTATCTGTTGAAAAGCCTTTTGTGTTGTGTAACAGTGGAAAAAAAAATTAGGGCCTATTTTCCATTCTGCGGTGCAGTGATATATTCTAAAGCGCAGTTTGCCGTGTATTAGTGGTGAAATAAAAATATATTCACCATTCATCATTGCACTTCACTTATCTGTTGAAAAACCTTTTGTGTTGTCTAAAAGTGGAAAAAAATTAGGGCCTAATTGCCATTCTGCGGTGCAGTGATATATTCAAAAGCCCAATTTGCCGTGTATTAGTGGCGAAAGAAAAAATACTTGATCTAACATTTGATTATTTGATATAACAGTATGTCCGACAGAGAAGTGCCAGGCCCTGCACAGGTATCCTCATGCTGCTGCCACCTCCACACTGTCATTGTGCCACTCTGTGGCCTCCTCATGCTGCTTCCACCTCCACACTATGTCACCTTGCCACTCTGTGGTCTCCTCATGCTGCTGCCACCTCCACACTGTCACCTTGCCACTCTGTGGTCTCCTCATGCTGCTGCTTCTTCTGATCTGTCAGAAAGAAGGAAAAATGAGACGCACAATGGATCCGGTCTGTGTAGCAGTTGTAAGGCCTGTATGGTCCCATCAGAATTGGCTTGTGATTTGGTAGCCAAAAGCAGGAGTGGGTACAAAACACAGAAGACATGCAAATATTCCATTCACGTGTCATCTGTGTTTTGGATTCACTCCTGTTTTTTTTGACATTAGCAATACTGATGGATTACTGACCAAATGCTGACCGAGTGAAGGGGAAGCTCCCCAGACAGGATCCGTTTCTTGGGGGTTATTGTTCTGACAGATCAGAGGAAGGACAAAATAATCAGTGACGTCAACATAAACTTACTGCTTACACCCTCTCCACAATGTATAAGCGTTTAATAAAACAGGTTCTGTAGACATCTATGTTGAATCAGCTGACGATGGTGTAAAAGGAGTGCGCTTCTTCTTGATGCTAACATTGACCTGTAAGGCTGAGTTCACACTTGAGTTATTTGGTCAGTTTTGGCCCCATGACTGCCCAAATAAGTGAAGTGTGCAGTGATTCTAAGAGCGACACCTGTCATCTGCATGTCATACGGACTCACAGTATTTCACTACCAGAGCAGAATCCTTATGCGTGTTACTGCAAGGCACAGAATTCTACACCACTATAAAGGCACTCTGAAGACAGGAAATAGCCGTTTTTAACGCGATTCATTGCAAATGAATTCAGACCGAACTGAATCTTTCCCCAAAAATTCGGTGAACCGGCGAATGGAATTTTTGAAAAATTTGCTTGTCGCTACCCATAATCTAAGTTCCCTTTGGAGTGCGGGAGGAAACCAACGCAAACACGGGGAGAACCTTCAAACTCCATGCAGATGTTGTCCTTGGTCAGATTTGAACCTAGGACCCTAGCGCTGCAAGGCACCAGTGCCAACCACCAAGCCACTGACCTTTCCTGACAAACTGTACCATCTAGAAAAAATGTCATAAATCTACCACCTTTTTTAGATACACTCTCCATGGCAGATCATGAGCCCAGTTGATTGACAGGGCCAGGCAGGATGATGTGAACACTGCATGTCCTTTTCAATCAACATGAGAGGGAGCGCCAGAGGAGGGAGAACAGAGCTTCTAGGAGTAGTAGCAACACCCCATTGCTCCTAGAGGCTTATCTGCATGAAATAAAAGTTAATTTTCACACAAAAAAAGAGGTACATAAAAAGAATGGACAAAGACTGTTAGCACATGTCTAAATTCAGCCAGTTGATCCTGATGACAGAAGCCCCTTAAATATAGTGACATGAAAAATTAAAAATAACACCAACATTTTTTTAAAAATGTGTTTAAAATAAAAAAAACATGATTTAACCAACAGGTCATTTTTTTATAATACATTCCCTTTAAGCAATGTGAATACATTCAAAGATTCAAAGATATCTGCGTAGAAAACAAATGACTTTCAACTATTCCCAATACTATTTGGTGGAAGGTGTCCAACAGTTTTCACTAGCAGGTGAATGATCAGAAATCAATCATATACTTTGAGTAATTTGAGTGTAATTTTTTTAAATTTCTATAATAATTTCTTGAGTTTTTATTTTATTGTATTATTGTACAGTATTGTCATACAGAATGTGTGATACAGCATAATAAAATAGCCAATGCCAGTAAACATAATGACCACGTGAAATAAGTGACCAAAAATCCAAAAAATGTGATTGGAGAATAGTTTTAAAGTGCAGCTCTAACATTTCTTTTAAAGGAACGTCTGCTTCTTCTACATGAAAAAATCCTCGTTAATTAGAAACAATTTCTATGCATTGGCTGCAGTTTACAGCACATTTTTATTAAGAGCAGACTTTTCAAAAAGCCAAATTCTGTCAAGACACAACCTCAACCTAGTATACAGCTGTTTGCCAAGTAAGGATAAGACATTCTGTATCCGAACTGGTGACCAAAATGATGTTTAATGACAGCTTGGCGAAATATAAAAGGAGTATATTACTAAATTGCCCCTTGATTATTATTGCTGTTAACATTCCTTTTTTATTCTGTAACTAAATAAGTAAACATATTATTACGCTGCACGGAGTTTAAGCCCCGATTCCATAAATCAAGAAGACGTTTTCTGAATGGAATATTGTAGAAAGAGGAAGTCTCTGAGTGTAGAAAATACTAAGCATGTTATCTAATATCCAACACACAAGGATATATGGATTAACATAAACCCATGAGTTCTCTTTAGCTAAGACCTGGTTGATGAGAATAAATAGCAACAAAAATCATTAAAGGGTATGTTAACCTTTGGACTCTACTTTATAATTTAGTTATAGACAAATATGAGTACCTAGCATTACTTTTCTTGTACCAATTCAGAGTTACCACTTGTATTATAACTCAGAGATGCATTCACAGTACTGCAGACATCCCACCGGAAATCTTCCAGTATTCTTTGCTTGTTCAATATCTAGGGATAGTGAGTTCATTCTGAACAAATTTTCCAAAAATTCTGATGAAATCCAATTTTTGGTGATTTGATTAGGGTGAATTTCTCAACATGGCATCTGCCATTTTCCATATCAGAAGTCAGGAAAGAAGAAGAAGACCCCAGGCGTGTGTGTGTGTGTGTACACACTGGAAGGCATTTATAGGCAAAAGCAAACTTTTTGGGGGCCATTTAAAAAAAATATATTAAATGCTACAGTGCAGTTTGTTTTTAAAGAGGATTTTTGTTACCACTAGCAGTCCTGTGTTTACCCATAGCCATACATGTCACTGTCACTTTAAGATTATTTATGCTGTCTAGGAGTCCCCAGAATGTCATCCAGAAGTTTTCAGGCAATTAGAGCATTTTCAATTCTGATCAAATTGATTCGAACCTGAAAAAAATGCCCAACTGATTAAGCAGAATTCAATCTGAATTGAACTTTAAGAGAGTTTCTCATTATTATCAATATCCCCACAAAGCTTGATAATCTGCATTTTCGCTAGTCTTTTACCAGGAACTACACAATAATCTGACGTAGGAAATGGGAGCAGTCTAATAACGATCTAGGGGTTAGGTTGCTGTTAGGGCATGTCTGAAAACTAACCTGTTGTATATTGTCAATAGAAACCATCAGAATTATTCAGCTGTTTATAAACTGTGTAATGATATTTGATCAGTGGACATTTAAGTGTATCCATTTAAGTGGCAGCATCGAACGTATTTACTGAAGAACGTTGAATGAACATATTATATTATTTATTTCACACTTTTGTATACAGTATGGAAAATATGACCTAACCAGTTAATGGAGGCTGCATTTCTAAAATTCACCAATGATGAAAATTTACTGAAATTGCTCAAAACTGAACTAAATAATTAGTGGTTAATGAAATTTCTACTTATCCTAAAGAAAAATAAATCCAAATAAATTCCCATATCATAGCATTAATGGTAGTTGGCAGCATGCAGGTCCCCTCAAGTTTTGAGTCTATTCGAAGGACATAAGGAAGTAAATAGGGTCAGCATTCCTCTGGAATGACACAAGCCCAATGTAGTCAAAAAGTTCAAAACACATGTAACTACTTTGTTTTCAACCAGGGAGTCTTCTTCTATACAATGACCTGGGTGATAATTGGATAGTGAAGATCAGCCTTCATTATCTCACAAGAAGATTTGGCAACAAGTTGCAAGATCTCCCTGCAGTTTATCAATCATTTGTCTTTCTCACTGTAGCCTCACGGTGGAGGTCCATGAACTAGGACAATGTTGGTTAGGAGGAGCTGCTAGATTTATACACATTTGTAAATGAAAGATTCTCAGTTACTAAGATGTAGTCTATGAATTAAAGTAGTAAAAACATTATTTCTATAATTATTACAATACATTTTTGTAGTGAATTGAAGCTGACTATAGATGGCCAGATGTCTCGCTGATAATGTTTACATATGAGACATCTGCTTATGCTTGGAGCAGCAGTGGTGCGATGTCCCTATGAGAAGAGTGAGAAGTTTACATTGCTCAAAGATTTACATCAGACTTGCTAGAAAATGCCTGCATGTTCCACTCAAGGCTTATGGAAGCCACAGCACTCAAATCCATTGAAAAGTTTTTTTTTTTTTCACACCCTCCCTAGTTGCCCTGTAAATTTTTTGGGATTTCAGGCATCCCATTTAAAAACCATACAGACTTTGAAGGAGTACATATAGGACTCTTATTTTTGAAGCTGGTCATCAGCCAAACCTGACGACCATCTAATGTGCATCTCAACTCTCCCCAGTGGCAGAAATCTAACATGCCGAGCCTTTTTGATTCTCAAGGTGATAAATCACGAGCCAGAGGTGTCTGGCAACAGCTTTCTCTCCTCTCCCACTCTGAACACATGAATAATTGGCTGAGCATCACATGTGTATGGAGGGAATGAGATAGATAGATGTCGGTAAAGCGGGCTTTATCACAAATCCGCCACGGTTAGTGCTGTCAATCCATCACCAACAATAGGATTATCAAAAAACACATTAAAAATCAAAGCTAAATCAGAATATCAACAATTTGTCAGCTAGTTATAAGAATGCAATGTATGTTAAACAAGTGCCACAAAATAACAGATCTGCAATAGAATACGTGCACATTTCCCATGTCTACCAGATGTAACTGGCATTACAATTCCAACACCATTACTATTCCCATACTTCTTTTACGTAGTATTTGACTTTCTATTTTGGAAAGAAGCATGTGTCTTTGGCCCTGATGTGCCTGACTCCCTCTTTTCTGGATCGCTGGGTTATGTGAAAATGTCTGTGCCAAGCTGGCCCATAGGAGTGGCAGCTCTCCCTTGGCTTGTCTGTGACATGATCCTGACGTACTGTGTGGTCAAGGAGCTGGGACCGAGGGGGGGCTGTACGAGGGCCAAGCCTTGCACTTCAGCTTCCTGACCTGGCAGACATTCAGAGAGACCCTGCTAAGTGCTATTTCCTAAATACACTAGCTTTTCATAACAATCTTACCACACTGCTTTCCTTTACAAGCTCTCTTAAAAGAGAACTGGACTCCTTCTGGTTAATCTACACAGACTGCATTTGGAAGCCATCAGAAACTGAACTCTAAACAAAACGTTATTAATGTGGAGTAATCTGCCCTCAATGTTCCAGATGAAAAGAAAATGTTTTATAGTTTTTAAGTATACCTTTTAATTGCCTTTTAAGAGTGCATATACTTTTAGTGTGCAGTGTTATAAAAGTGCAGAATCTGTTTCTTGATAACTGCTGAATGATCTCAGCTATTTTTATGAGTCGTTTTTCGTAAAGTACAATTATTGAAAAGCTCGTCTGCATGATTTCAGATCTCTGGCCGCCTACCCCTTCCTCCACGCCATTACAAGCTGCCTTATAAACAAGCCGGTTTTTATGTTCTCCACTTCTTTCTCCTAAAATGACTTCTTTAAGCAGAAAGCTGGACGCCCCTATTTACAGCCGACACAAAATAACCCTCTTTCAGTTTTACAATAATTCGCTAAAAATGTATTATGGAAGGAATTACGGAATTTCATACACTCATTTTTTTTTTTCTTAAACATAAATGCAGATGCCAGGTGCAAGCGGTGCTGTATATGTGTACGTATACACAAGCGCTTCCTTTTAAAAATGAAATATTACTCAGATGTTTATAGTGTTAAGCCTGTGGTTAATCCCGAGCTGCCCGATTGAGGGAATTTATATAGCTGTTTAACACTGAGCATAGCAATCTTTTATGACTCAATCAGCTACTGTTAATATAATACTTTTAGAAATATCTCGCCAGGCCCCTAAGTCCATGACTCTCTTGAACCAATTACGACATAATGAACCATCTAAAACAGGAACCGCGTTACCATTAAATCCGTATTTTATTTATTGCACCATGTTACTGTTTTCCTGTATAAAGTAAAATTATAATTTAAACATAGGCCATGGGTGGTGCTCAATGCATGCCACCCCCTCTGTTCGGTAGTAGATTCTCTAGGGGAAGATTCATGAAAGACCGGCGTTTTATGTCTTTATTGTCTTCTATGCTCCTTGAAAATGCCCCTAATTTATGACTAGGCTCACGCCATAATGAATTGTAAGGCATTTGCGCCATAAAACTGGTGCAAAGGAAGATAAACGTAAACCCATTCATTTCTATGGGGCTGCAAAAAATGCAGACAGCACACAAATGTAACACGTGTACTGTTCCCATCTGTGCGTACGTGCTGCAAATGATAGAACATGATCTATTCTTTTTACAATAGCGCCTGCGGGATGCACATGGACCACATCTGTATTTTTCGGATCCGCGATTTGCAAACCACGAAACAGATACGGTCGTGTGCAGGAGGCCTTAAATCGACAGATTTATCACAGTGGCTGATGCTGGATGATAAATACGGCACACCTATAGATTGTCTATTCTACGTTTTCACTACCCAATTGTTGACTTTATTTACTCCAATACAACTGCCAAAATTTTGGCTAATGGCGCTATGTTTAAACCACACCCTTTTCCCCTAAACCATTCCCCCACTTGCTAAGTCATAAAAAGTGTCTGAATGTGTCTAAAATGCGTAATAAATGTGTTGCAAAGCATGTATGACAGTTTTTGGGTGCAAATCAGCCCAGAATTCTGACACATTTTGATTAGTAAATCTGTCTGTTCTCTTACATCTAATTAACTTATAAACATACATCATTTAAAAAAATAAGTATTCAAAGGTAAATGTTCCCTCTAGCAAGGGCGCCTACACTTAATCAGGCCCTGATGATCGCCTGTTGGAAAATTCAAATAAAATAATAATAATAATACATAGAAAATCCCTATGCAATCCTTATCATAAAGTGATAAGGGTTACATAGGGTTAGCACAGGCCATATAAGACTCCCTATCAGCTTACAATGATTATAATCCAGTATTGTATACAATTAATAAAAAGTTGTGTGTGTGTGTGTGTGTGTGTGTGTGTGGTGGGGGGGGGGGGGGGATATATAACTATCACTTGAGAAAAAAAATCTGATTCCAAATATTTCCATACTTGTTACTGTCAATTATATTCAATTATAGAACAAATCTGCCCGATATTAAATAAAAAAGAATAAAAAAAACAGCATTGTTTAGTATACATGCTGCCCACTCTGCTGGGATTCTACAGTCGGTTCTACAGTGTCCCTGGTTCTGACTGGATAATGTGGCTCAAAAGTTCAGCAGAGGACAATCCCATTTGGAGTGGAATTCAGAACCATGTATTTGAATTTTAGATTTTGTTTTGTGGCTTTTTGTGTGCCATTCTCTTGAATTTATTTTATTTTATAGATATTTATTCTCTATAGGATTTGTTCTATTTTTTTTGTAAACTACAATAAAATAGTATAAATTATGCAGACTAAAGCCTCATGCACGTGACCGTGTCTGCATTCTGTTCTGGAAACCACTGATCTGCCAAATACGGACACCTTCTGTGTGCAGTCCAGATTTTTCTCACTCCCATTATTAGAAATTACAAGAATAGGATATATTCTATAATTTGCAGAATGAACATATAGATGTGATCAATATATGGAAGGCATCAATATGGTGTCTGTTTTTTTGCAGACCCATAGAAATGAATGAGTCCATGTGCAATCAGACACAAATACAAAATACAGTCGTATGCATGGGACCTAACACAAAAGTCATTTAAAAATGTTTATAAGAGACACTTACATTGCATTACATTTTGTGCAACACTACAGATATCTCTATTAAATTAGAGAGGAAAGAGCAGGATGGCGGAAAGCCCCAGCAGTAGGTTTATACAGACACAATTCGGAAATAACTTTGTTAATTGATAAAAGGCTAGTCTGTTCTTTTCTGTTGTAGTACGCCCACATAAGTTCTACTTCTCACAGCTAAACTATAGATCACACACACATAAAAAATGCAGCGGTGACATTTAGCCAGCTCCTTCCACAAAGAATGCCTCTCAAAAACCAACATCCATTTTAATATCTGGAAAATGTTTGAGGCACTCATCACATCAACAGTGATTCTTTGTCAGGTCCACTCACTAGTTAGCAGTTTCTTGTTAACATTTTTGAATGAAAAAAGTTAGTCGTTCACTGCGGTAACAAGAATATGACAGCTCATCCACAGTATTAGTTAGATACTTTAAACAATAAGATAAACCTATTAGGAGTACCTGGCTAAACTATAGGTAACAAAGGCAGCAGAGTAGATTAAGGGAAACAAATTAAAGTATTACTTCCATTCAAAAGGTTTTATCACATGTTAACAGCCTATATCTAAATATTCTATGCATTTTTTAACTTTTTTATTTTTTTCAATTTCTGGTTACAATTTTTGAAGTCATTCCAGGTACTACTTCCTGTCCTGACTCTTTAACTTCCTTCATTATTTGGACTTTTAGCACAGCAAAACACCTCACTTGACTTTCTCAGTAGGACCAGAGAGGTAAGGGAGATCATACATCACACATCACACTGATAAGTGCAATGCTTTTCTGTGGACATCTTTATCTAGGCTTATGAAAAGAACAGTTGAGCAGTAATACTGGTATCCCAAATTCCTGCCTATTATTATCATGAGGATTACCTTGCATATATTCCCCCCTTACAGTAGCAGTAAACTGACCATGGGTTAGCTATCTCTATGGGAGTTTTATCTCTCTTTGATGGGAAGTATGTTTTTATTTAATTTTCAATGGCATAGCACTGCCTTTATTAAAAATAAAAACAAAAAAAATGCAAAAATACATTTGCTTCCTACGAATATGGGGTTAAAGAAAAAGCGTCCCTTTAAGCATTATGGGGGACACTTATCATTTTGAGATTGATTTTATATCACTTGAAGTCTGGTTTTGCATTGTGTAGTTGGACCAAATTTATGAAATGGTGCACAGTTTTCATGTATTTGGTGCAACTGCATTTTGTTGTATGACCAGGGGGATGCCTGGAGTAGGATACAACTTTTTGCGACATTTCAAGTGTTGCAGGCAGTAAATATGCCATAATACAGGTCTAATCTCACCATTCTGCCTTACACATAGACCACACCGAAAAGAGGTGTGTCTCCAAAATGTTGCAAAAACAGTTGCAATTGGCATGACATTTTTCAACCAAAAACCTGATGTATCTGGTTTGAGAAATGACCCCCTTATATATTAATTAAATATTACCAGGGGGGAAATTTAAAAATCTTTGCCCCTGACATAAAAAATACAATGGGACTCATGCATCATTTGTATAGAAATTAACAGTATGCAATGGGTATGCACTGTGAATAATATGTGGGCTACTTGGTTTTCAAATTGATTTTTACCTCATTTATGGATCCCCAGAAAATACCTCTCTATTGTAAAAGTCCACCAGTAATTGTAAGATGTAGACTGTAAAGGGGTTGTCCCATCTCAGACAATGGGGGCATATCGCTAGGATAGGTGCGGGTCCCACCACTGGGACCCACACCTATATCAAGAACGGAGCCCCGAAAGTGAAGGAGGGCACACTGAGCATGTGCAGCCGCCCTCTATTCATTCTCTATGGGGCCGGTGAATATTTCCGTCGGCTCCATAGAAATGAATAGGAGTATGGGCCGCGCATGCGCGGTATGCTCCCATTCACTTCTATGGGAGCAGAGCTTGGTGGTGGATGGACCCAGAGAAATCTGGCGTCCTCCAGCCACAGCTCTCCCCTCTCCGTTATCAATATAGGTGCGGGTCCCAGCACCTATCAGACAATGGGGGCATATCCTAGCGATATACCCCCCATTGTCTGAAATGGAAATACCCCTTTAAGGAGAGTTTCTTACATAGACAATAGTATTTAATAAGACAGCACTGGGCCTCTTTGACTGCAGGCCACCATGTGAATCTGCAGTGGATGCAAATATAGAGCCTCCACAAATATGCACTGTGCTACTTTAAAGTAAAGTGCATTTTGTTTTCGACAGTTTGTGACAATGCAGCCTCGATATTGCTAAATATGTTGCCCTCAATTATGGTAGTTATGTATGCAAGATCAAAAAAAATCAGCAGTAGTGGCTGTGCTTGCACACCATTGGGAAAAGCGGCGGCCTATGCACACTCCACAGTCCCAGCCACAAAAGTTGTTTGCACTTTTTCCCATAGTGTAAAATAGGGAAAGAGGGTTAATTTGAACTTTGTATTTCTTTTTACTCTTTACATAATAACTTTTATCCCCCTTAGGGGTCTAGAACCTGAGATCTTTGATCGCTTGTCTCATAGACCATAATAAAGATCTATTATGGTCAATGAGATTCTGACACTCTGCCTGCCTTGTGCATGGCTTTACAGGCAGTTAACCTTGACAGGCCCCAGGCTGTCATGGTAACCGAAGGAGACCTGCCATTTCACTGCAGGGGTTTGATCGGAGGGCAGTGGTAGCAGCCTGCCTCTACCTAACTCCACAGATACTGCAATCACTATTGATTGTGAGATCTGAGTGGTTAAGATCAGAGCATCAGCCCGCTCCATACATTCCCTCAGCCACACTGACATACATTGTGGCTACAGGGGTTAAACATAATATAAGTAATTTTCTAAACTTTGTTTAGTTCTATAGTCAGATATTTAAAATGGTGATAGAAATTCTAGAAGACTCTTGCAATGCAACACGTATGGTAACATGGTAAGGTCTATTGTAAGCTGTTCATGTTATGGTTTCTTCCAGAGGTCCAAAAACACACGGCCAGTCTAATTGGCTTCCTAGGAAATTGGCCCTGCGCTGTGTGAATATGCATACTTGTGGGTTTGTGGTAGGGAAATGATTCTGTAAGCTCCTCTGAGACAGAGACCTATGTGAATAAATTCAGCCTTTGAACAACGTTGTGTATTATGTCAGCACTATAAAGTGGAGTAATAATAATGAGTCATAAGGCAGAGCTACATAGCTACGACTGTTCAAGTAAGTCAACTTACCAAATGTTGAATGATATACACCTTAAAATTAGTCTAACTTCCTTGAAGTTATATATAAGATACATTCAATAATCCTGTTAATGACCACCACCTCCCCTACAATCAAGAGATCACAACCAAAAATAGATAACATAGCTTTGGTCATAGATCTTCTCAGCCCTCAAGTTTTTCTTTTTTTTATTCAGCCCGTTTTGACAACCTCTAGAGCGACTGTAATTGATAAATCCTGTATCTCATGAAGACAATCCCTTTTTAATGAGAAGCCGGCTTTTATTGCTAAGGGAAGAGACAGATGTCCTCTGCAGCAGTCGTTCATGTAACCCACAGATGCACCAGGTTTACTAAGGGTCCCTGTGTAAAACTTGAGAAAAAGGACCAATTTATGGACTTATATCTGAAAAACATTTACGCCTGATCTTTTTTTTTTTCTTCTTAGGTTTAAAAGCCATTCATGTAGTAGTCAACTGTTGTTATATAGACAATTATATAAAGTACATTATAATGTGACACCCACTAATATCTTAGCGTTATGCTGACTTATAATCAATTAAAGCTAGGCTCACAACCTGCATTATAAAACTCCTGGCTTCTGATGACATCACTTGATTCCTCTGTTTTTCTTCAGGTGCAGAGTTGTCATGAATATCTGTGTAGATCCAAATCAACAAATACATTTATGTCACCACATACACACCCATAATGGCCAGTATGCAAACCAGGTATGATTTATCCAAACATGGTCTCCCTGACAACTCTTCAAAATCTCTACAAAAATCAAATCAAGAAAGGTAGTCATCCAAATCTCTATTCAGACTGTTGTTTTATAGTGATGTGTCACTTGGGGGACACATAATCACTGAGGTCAGTCATTGGTGGTAGTGACACAGGCCACCCCCTCCATGATTGAAGAGGAAAGAAGGCGATGGAAATACAGTGAAGAGATCCAGCAGGAGGCTGGAATGGAGCAGTGGAAAGCAGATGAGTACGGATTTTTCCACAGGTACTGCTGACTGGGGGTCAAATTAAAAAAAAGTCCCGGACAGCCCCTTTAAGTGCTTAAATTGCAGCTATCAATATTTGCTGTTATATTCTCCTTTTTAACACCTAATCAATATTAAATACATATTTACGCAATTATAGAAAATGTAATTGCTAACTACAGTCAGACTATAAAATGATTAGGTCTCATGGACAAGGGCATGTCTGATTTTTTTATACACAAAAAAAAATCCAAAAGAACAGATCAATTAAAAAACAGATTGCATCTGTGTGCATTTTGGGTTCTTTTTACTAGAAATGGTTACTCTGATCTGCAAAAATAGACAGGAACCAGACAGAAGGTAAGATTTTGGGGGATGGGGCAAATAGATGTGCGAAAAAAAATCACTGTACCTCACATGGATCCAGAGATCTCCCCATTCATTGCTCTGCTAGATTTATATCAAGCTGACAGCTCAGGGGGAGTGTCTTTTCTTCTGCAACTCAGGGGGCATGTCTCAGCTCTGCCTATCACAGCTCAGGAGGCGTGTCTCAGCTCTACCTATCACAGCTCAGGGGGCGTGTCTCAGCTCTCCCTATCACAGCTCAGGGGGGCGTGTCTGTTCTCTTCCTATCACAGCTCAGGAGGCGTGTCTCAGCTCTACCTATCACAGCTCAGGAGGGCGTGTCTCAGCTCTCCCTATCACAGCTCAGGAGGCAGGTGAAGGCTGAAACTGAGCATGTGCGGCCATCTCAGTGAGCAGGTCAAAAAAATAAGGAAAAAGACAAACTGCAGGTGACGCTATACAGATACATTTTATTGAATAACTCAGTGGCTATGCTAAATGTTTAATTATACAAGATGCAGGTGCTGGTTTGAAAACGGTAGAATTTTTTTGTGGGACAACTCCTTTAATACAAAAATTTCAGATAAAAAATGAGGTAGAAATGAAGGTCTCATCAATGCCTCATCAATATATATTTTTCACACATCTATAAACAACTTATTAGAAAAGAAAACACATCACAAAGCTATAGTGCACACAGCAGAAGCTAGACAAGCCATTAAAAAAACTTACTGGACTTTATCCAGAATATACATCCCACAAATCTATCACTGATATACCTCCCTGGGATGACTCGGTCACAGGATATAAACAGATGTATAATACTAATGTATATATTTATACCATAACTTGGTGGATGATAAATGTGGGTGATCAAATTAGTTCCTAATACATAACAACTTTATACATTCATCTTGCATGTGCAAAGGTCAGGCCACCGTTTAAGAGAGCGGTGAGAAGATAAACATGCTACTTTTGCCAGGAAGCTGAGCTGTAATACTCGCAATTTTTCTTCTCTGCTTTACCCAACTGAACGGCTGATGGTAGCAACGTCAAACATCTGACCATAAACGTGCTACCTGATGCCCAGGAATCTCTCCAGACTTGTATATTTGATCATGGAGTCTTGTGTAGAGAAGGCAGCATATTAAATATATATAAATGCTACATGTCCAGACACAGACGTATAACATATACTGACTTTAGTACTCTGAAACCTTAGACTAGATAATGATGATATAATAGTTCTAGATGGTGTTCTACTGCACATGCTGAAAACCCTTACTACTGAAATACATCTACTTCTAAAAGACCTGTATTTTACACAAATACATTGAACAAAATTTGGGTTTGCACTTGGTTTGCTATTTATGCACTTATTTCTTATGGACTATTTATATTCCATTTACACCTTGTTTGCAAAGTACGATGTAGGTATGCATTAGGAGGATTTCCCTACATATATCACCAACAGATGTCTCCACGTAGGCGTATAGTGGTGTTACTGCACATTACCCATACGCCTCCATTGCAAAACATATACTGTGCAGTATACGGTTTTGTACTGGATGCCTCTGTATAGAGTACTGCAGCAGACCATGTTATTCCATGCAACTAAAAACAGTTGACATGTACCAACTCAAAGGAGGGCAAGCGAACACCCTTTTGGCAACTGTCCGCTAAACAGGACCCTAGGGTTGCATTTGACACATGAGCTGGGAACTTTCCTGATACATACACCACTCAGCAGTGTAGACAGATCCTCTATGAAACATAGAGATATTAAAGGGGCTGTCCACCGTTGTTTTTTTTACCCCGCAACATGTCTGGACTTGATGTGAGCATACTTACCTGATCCATGCCACTGGGTTCTGGCTCCATCTCTTCCCCCTCATGCACAGGTGGTACCCATGTCAACATCCTGTTTGATGCAGGTCAGGGAACCACAACAGTCAATGACTGTTAAAGGAAAATATGGTTCCAGCCAGAGCCTGAGTTCGAGACTACCCAAATATGATATAGCATATACTGATATTATTCTGTGAGATTCACCCATTGAGTGATATCAGTATGGCCACAAGCCATTTGGTCATTGTGTCCCTTGTTAGAATATCAAATGCAGGAAGGGCACATTGTAAAAGAATTTGGACAACATTCTCTTGGTCAACAGATTGAGAACATTTTTGGGTGGTCATAGGGTGAAGTCGATGGTGGGGGCTGGGACAAAGGAACTTATAGGCCTATGTGAAAATTGGGGATAATTTCTCTTTCTGCCACCACCAAACAGCACTTCAGGAGCAAGCTAAGTTATATTATATGTTGCTTTCTGTGTATGTATAGAAGTATATTATCCCTGTAGACTTTATATGTGTAAATATAGATATTTGTAATGTTTCCATTTGTATTACCTGTAGATTATATATGCTGTTTATGCATGAGTCTCTATATGTACATGTACTAATGGTCAGGTACTAAATGTGAGTTGGGTAGAAGAGTAGATCCAGTAGACAGTATATTGGTGGACTCTGGATATACTTTATATACATACACATTATTAGCCACATTTGCTTAGTATCCAGGGAGGACAGGAAAGGAGCCAGCTATGTATGGTGGTGTTCTCTATGTATTGTGTTATCTGTATCTTTATGTATAATGTTCATTGCTTTGTCACCTCTATGTTATCAGTAAAGTATTTTTATATATAAGTATCTGCGAGGGTTGTATGTGAGGTGTATGAAGGACTGGGGGGGGGGGGGGAGAGTATATAATACACAGAATAACAAAGACAACAGCCCAGAAACAGAATAAAAGGCATGGAATACGGAGATATATATAAATATCCAATTTCTAATAAGTGAAATTACCCTTTATCAATGACTGACCATGGCGGTCACTTGTCAGCAATGTGTCACATAACACATGGGTGACATGTGACTGTTGGGGCCAGTCACATGACCCGCGTCAAATAGGAAGTTGATGCGGATACAACCGGAACCAGCGGCACAAGAGGGTGATGGAGCCAATACCCTGTGGCGGGGATCAGGCAAGTATGCTAACCAGCAGATGAACTGGGAGGGGGAGGGATCGGAAAAAATGCTTACCAAAGATGGACAACCCCTTTACAATAAATAGTTTAATATCATGAGCCTAATGATAATTACATAGATGCATAGTTAGTACAGTTGAAAAAAAGACATATGCCCATCAATCCAATTATTTTTTTTACTCAATGTAGTTTATTTTTTCATAATGAATTTTCAATACAGGTGTCTCGTTAGTAAATCAGCGATATCTGCAACTGTAAATGGAGAGCATATGGTACCTTGTGGAAATAGTCATGATAGAAGGTCAGTTACCAGATCTGATAATGATATGTCAAGAATATATGGCAGCTCGTTATTTTGAGTATATAGACATTAACACACTTGTATAAGCAATGCGGAAACTCAATAGGATAATACACATGACTAGATAATGAGTATGACTTCCGACATGACTTGTGGGACATTAGTAGAAATCAATTTGAACCCGTACATGGAAACTCAGCTGATGTTGAAATTAATACTGCATTATGCAGCTTAAAATGTATGTCCTTTCCTGTCAATCTGACATTTAGAACCATTTGAATATCTTAAAGGGGTTGTCACATCTGTGGCATATCACTAGAATATGTCACCAATGGCATAGCATCTGGGGTCTCACCACTGATCCCCACTAATCCTTAGAACAAGGTGGCAGCGGTGCAATGAAATCATCTGACCACTTTGTCTACTGTCACTTTGGCTTGGATTCCTTCAGGTGTCTGCATGGAAGGCCATTCACTATAATAGCATATGAGAATTCAACCGCCCACTGGAGTAAGATATATAATAATACTAAAAGAAAATGGTAAACTGAGATGGATCGTATTATACGATCCAAACAGATGTTAAATATCAGTGCTCATGTCTTATGCCCATAACATTTTACTTTGAATGTACTACACAAATATCACACATTTTCCCCAATCATGCAACTGAGGAGGAAACGCAAAGCTTAATGTTCCTCCAAGAAATGACTTCTTGGACAGAAATGTCTTTAGGAAAAAAAGAGTTAATAATTTGTCCAGAGTTTTTTAGGCTGATGAAATCCATCTCTTGCTACCTGGAGAGATTCTGACTGGAGAGAATTAAGGCTGGGCGATGGCAGCTATTTGTTTGACATTTACTCTTTTAGAGGGAATTCCAGATCTACATATGTCTAAAAATAATAGATGTATAAAAGAAATGACTAATATACTGACCTTCAGTGTGAGTTTAGAAAAGCGTTAAGAAAATATGTCTAGCAGTGTCAGTGAAGAGTGACCTCAATGCTAACTTGGTATGATTGAACAGTTCCTGTTGACTGAAATAATCCACAAGTGTTTCCCCCTTTGGGAAAGAGTTTTGAGGGCTATATGAGCATGATATTTAACAGATTCATACACAGGCTGTGACCTAAAACAGTATCAACAAATGGGCTTTCAATGAGAAGGCAATGGAGAGAAAAGTGACAGAAAGCTGCTTTATGTCACTTGATACATGACCCACCACTCAGCACAGCCTTATTTATGAACAGATTTAATACTCTTCTCGCAATGTGTGGTATTTCCAATAAGACTGCAGACTTGCTAGATTCTCGGCCCTGAGCTTCAGCTCAGAAGAACTATTACTTCTCCTGCTTCAAATGGCATATAGATATCACCCAATATTTCATTAAAGAAAAAGGAAAGAAACAGGAACGGAAACATGCCTGAATTTTTCCTATAGCCCCTCCCTTTCAACGTGGATTTTGTATAATTTGAAGCATGAAATACACAACTTCACAGTCACAGTGCCCTCTACCTAAACGTTTCAGACCATCAATGAGTGATGATTGAATAGTATATTTTTGCCGTAAGCAAATAATATGAAAAAACATAACATTGGGAAATGTCAATGCGTTTAAGGGGTTTTCCAAGATCTTTTTACTGATGACCTGGGACTTGTAGAATCAGCTGTTTGAGAAGGCAGCAGTGTTTGCAGCAGCAACGTGGCCTCCTTACAGCTTTCCCTAGGCTATGTGATGTCAAGGTTATTGGTCATATGGCCTGGGTATATTTTTGCTGTAAGCAAATAATACGAAAAAACATAACATTGGGAAATGTCAATGAGTTTAAGGGGTTTTCCAAGATCGTTTTACTGATGACCTGGGACTTGTGGAATCAGCTGTTTGAGAAGGCAGCAGTGTTCGCAGTAGCACTGTGGCCTCCTTCCAGCTTTCCCTAGGCGATGTGATGTCACAGTCATTGATCACATGGCCTGGGTGCAGCTCGGCCCCATTAAAGGGAACCACAGCCGCTATCAAATGTACACGCTGTGCATGGTAAGCAGAGAGAAGGCTGCAGCGCTACTGAGTGGGCTGGTGCCTTCTCAAACAGCAGATCGGCTAGGATCCTGGTTGTCGGATGCCCACTGATCAGATTCTGATGACCTATCCAGAGGACAGGTCATCAGTAATAAAGTCTTCGAAAACCAATTGAGTGTTATACTGTATTATACTGTTAAATTGGTTGTCTGGTTTCAGCAAGAAATCAGAATGCTGGGGAATAGCCCCCAATAAAGAATTCACAGGTACTGACTCGATCTGGCACCACTGCTCTTGGCCAGATGACATCACTGAAGCCAGTGATTGGCTACAGTGATCACAGCTTGTCAACATGATATCACTGCTATAGCCGCGTAAACAAAGCCCGGTTGGGAGAAGTGACAGTGCTGAATCTGTTAGGTAAGTAATGCTCAATTTTTTATTGTAAGCTAATCCCCAGCATTGCCTGTTTTTTTCCTTAAACCTTTAAAGGGGTTGTCCCACCCGGATCATACCCGTCCATATGTGTTATTAGGGCATATAGTTGACATAAAGAGGGGTAGCTCTCACCCAGGATCCCCTATATGAGCTGCAGTAAACAGTTGCTAACAAGAGGCAGGTCTTACTCTGCCAGACTCAGTTCATCTATGTATTAATGCCTTCAGGACCCTGCCATTTTTCACCTTAAGGATCAGGCGATTTTTTGCAAATCTGACGTGTCACTTTAAAATGCTTTTATTTATCCAAGCCATTCTGAGATTGTTTTCTCGTCACATATTGTACTTTATGACAGTGGTAAATTTGAGTCAAAATATTTCATTTTTATTTATAAAAAAATACTTAATTTACCAAAAATCTGGAAAAATTAGCAATTTTCAAAATTTCAATTTCTCTGCTTTTAAAACAGATAGTGATACCTCCTAAAGTAGTTATTACTTTACATTTCCCATATGTCTACTTCATGTTTGGATCATTTTGTAAATGACATTTTCTTTTTTGGGACATTAGAGGATTAGAAGTTTAGAAGCAAATCTTAAAATTGTTAAGAAAATTTCCAAAACCCAATTTTTAAGGACCAGTTCAGGTGTGAAGTCACTTTGCAGGGTTAAATAATAGAAACCACTCATAAATGGCCCAATTTTAGAAATTACACCCCTCAAGGTATTCAAAACTGATTTTACAAACTTTGTTAATCCTTTAGGTGTTCCACAAGATTTAAAGGAAAATATAGATGAAATTTCAGAATTTCACTTTTTGGCAGATTTTCTCCATTTCAATCAATTTTTTTCAGTAACAAAGCAAGGGTTAACAGCCAAACAAAACTCAATAGTTATTGCCCTGATTCTGTAGTTTACAGAAACACCCCATATGTGGTTGTAAACTGCAGTACGGGCACACGGCAGGGCGCAGAAGAAAAGGAATGCCATATAGTTTTTGGATGGCAGATTTCACTGGGATCATTTTAAGTTACCATGTCATATTTGAAGACCCCTGATGCAACCCTAGAGTAAAAACTCCAAAAAGGGACCCCATTTTGGAAACAACACCCCTCAAGGTATTCAAAACTGATTTTAAAAGATTCGTTAACCCTTTAGGTGTTCCAAAAGAATTGAAGGAAAATGTAGATGAAATTTAAGAATTTAACTTTTTTGGCAGATTTTCCATTTTAATCAATTTTTCCATTAACAAAGCAAGGGTTAACAGCCAAACAAAACTCAATATTTATTACCCTAATTCTGTAGTTTACAGAAACACCCCATTTGTGATCGTAAACTGCTGTACGGGCACACGGCAGGGCACAGAAGGAAAGGAGGCCATGTGGTTTTTGGAGGGCACATTTCACTGAGATAATTTTAAGTTGCCATGTCACATTTGAAGACCCCCTGATGTACCCCTACAGTAGAAACTCCCAAAAAGTGACCCAATTTTGAAAACTATAGGATAAAGTGGCAGTTTTCTTGGTACTATTTTAGGGTACATATGATTTTTGGTTGCTCTACACTTTTTGTGAGGCAAGGTGACAAAAAATAGCTCTTTTGGCACAGTTTTTATTTTTCATTTTTTACAATGTTCATCTGGAATACCAAATATGACTACTTTTTTGGTTGTTTGTTTCAGTTTTACATAATAAAGCATTTAAAAAAAAATAATAAATTTTGTGTCTCCATATTCTGAGCCATAGTTTTTTAAATTTTTTGGCCGACTGTCTTAGGGTCCTTTCACACTAGCGTTTTCAGGATCCGTCGTCAGGGCTCTATGCCGGATGAATACTTATCAGTATTATCCCTATGCATTCTGAATGGAGAGAAATCCGTTCAGTATGGATCAGGATGTCTTCAGTTCAGTCACTGAAAGTTTTTTGGATGGAGAAAATACCGCAGCATGCTGCGATATTTATTCCATCCTGGGATGCGGAGCAAAACGGATTCGTCATGACCACCAATGCAAGTCAATGGGGACGGATCAGTTTTCTCTGGCACAATCTGCCACAATAGAAAATGGATCCGTCCTCAATTGACTTTCAATAGAGTTCATGACGGATCCGCCTTGGTAATGTTAAAAAAATGTTAAAGTTAATACAAGCGGATCCATTCAAATTATCTGTAACTGACGTGTTTCTTTCCAGCATAAAGCCCAACGACAGAACTCTATGCGGATCCTGAAAATGCTAGTGTGAAAGGACCCTCAGGTAGGGTCTAATTTTTTGCGCGACGAGATGACAGTATGATTGGTACTATTTTTTGATCGCTTGATATTACATTTTTTGTGATGTAAGGTGACAAAAAATGGCTTTTTGACACCGTTTTTTTTAATTAATTTTTTTACGGTGTTCACCTGAGGGGTTAGATCATGTGATATTTTTATACAGCAGGTTGTTCTGGACGTGGCAATACCTAATATGTATACTTTTTTTACATTTATTTTAGTTTTACACAATAAAAGCATTTTTGAAACAAAAAAAAATAATGTTTTAGTGTCTCGATATTCTGAGAGCCATAGATTTTATTTTTTTTGGGGGCGATTGTCTTAGGTAGGGTTTAATTTTTTCCGGGATGAGATGACGGTTTAATGGGTACTATTTTGGATTGCATTTGACTTTTTGATCGCTTGGTATTACACTTTTTGTGATGTAAAATAACAAAAAATAGCTTTTTTACACCGTTTAAATTTTTTTTTTTTTTACAGTGTTCCCTTGAGGTGTTAGGTCATGTGATATTTTAACCCCTTAGTGACCAAGCCTGTTTGTGCCTTTCTGACCAAGCGTTTTTCGTCCTTTTTTCATGGTCTCGTTCCCAGAGCTATAACTTTTTTATTTTTCCGTCTATATAGCAGTATGAGGGCTTGTTTTTTGCGGGACAAGTTGTAGTTTTTAATAGCGCCATTTTGGGGTACACATAACTTTGTTATTAACTTTTATTAACTCTTTCTGGGAGGGAGAAGGGGAAAAATAGTACTACTGCCACTGCGTTTGTACATTATAAATTTTACGGTGTTCATTATTCGGTAAAAGTAACATAATATTTTCATTCCCTGGGTCAGTACGATTACAGGGATACCAAATACTTATAGTTTTTTAAGTTTTACTACTTTTTTGCAATAAAACCCCTTTTTTAACAAAAAAATGATTTTGCATTGCCACTTCCCAGGACCCATAACTTTTTAATTTTTTTTTCTATGGAGTTGTGTGAGGGCTTGATTTTTGTGGACGACTTCTATTTTTCATTGGTATAATTTTTTAGTAAATTCCGCTTTTTGATCGCTTGTTATTTCGTTTTTTTCTGTGAAAATTAAGAATAAATTAGAAATTCTGGCTTTTTTTTTATTTATTTTTTAACGGCGTGTACTATAGGGGATAATTTATGTAATATTTATGTAGTGCCGGTCGTTACGGACGCGGCAATACCAAACATATGGGGATAATTTTTTTGCAATTTTTTTCATTGAAAAGCGTATTTTCAATGGAAAAAAAGCATATTTTTATATTTCATGGAATTTTTTTATTTAATAAATGTGTATTTTTTATAATTTTTTACTACTTAATAGTCCCACATGGGGACTATAATATACAGTATTTTGATTGCTTTTAAAATGTAATGCATTATATCTATAATGCATTACATTTTAAATGCAGTGCAATTCTAACTTTGACCAGCAGGCTACGCCAGAGAGGCATAGCCTGCTGGAGATTACTGGAGGACAGGCTCGGGCCCTGCCGGAAGCCAGGTAAGGCTTCCCAGCACATCAGCACCCGCGATCGCATCTGCGGGGTGCTGATGGGTGACAGAGGGAGTTCGCTCCCTCTGTCAACCCTTTACATGCGCAGGCGCCATTGCGCCCGGCATGTAAGGGGTTAAACAGCCCGGATCGGCACTCCTGCCGGCCCGGGCTGTTAGAGCAGGGCCGCGGCTCTCATGTGAGAGCCGGGCCCTCGCTCCCCGCTGCACGGGGGACCCGTGCAGCGCTTAGACTGGGCCGCCGTAAAAACGCGGCAGCCCAGCCTAAGGCCCCTTAGTGACCGCCGTAAAAACACGTATGGGTGGTCACTAAGGGGTTAATAGACCTGGTTGTTACGGACACGGCATTACCTATTATGTCAATTTTTTTCACTTTTAACACAATAAAAGCATTTTTAAAACAAATAAAGAATGTTTTAGTGTCTCCATATTCTGAGAGCCATAGTTTTTTTTTTTTTTTGCCCGATTGCCCTTCCCTGGGCCAAAAACACCCCCGACTACACCTTCTATCATCCTTTTGCTGCCTCCTCCCACACAGCTTCCATATGACAAGCTGTGGACTGGTCTACTCTGCTTGTGGACTGAAAGTGTTGGACATTCCGAGATCACATGGGTCTGACATCACAACCATTCAGGTGGGGAATCGGACAGAGGGGATTATGGGAGGCCTGGTCGTGGTGTCAAAGTAAACACAGTCTCCACAGAGGTTGCAGTCACGTGACTCAATTTCTGGAGTGAGAAAAAATAAGTATCGCAAGTACATTAGTAAGTTACAGGGCAAGGCAGGGGAAGCACATGGAAAGTGAAAAATATATACCCGGATAACACCTTTAAGTGGATGCCTATTTGAATGGCAGCAAGTAACAACGTTTTCCTCCATTTGTAATTTTCTTATAGTTTTATTTTTGTGCACATAGCTCACTGGAGTCAAACTTTTGCATCTTATTGTTTATGTATTTTAATCATTTATATAGAATTCACATAGTCCACAGCGCTATACAGACTGTCATCACGCACACTGGTCCCTATTCCCATTTGGATTGCAGGAGGTAACCAGATAACCCGAAGAAAACCAACTCAAAAATGGGGAGAACCTACAAACACTGTGCCGATGTTGCCACTGGTGGGATGAGAACCCAGACCCCCTGCACTAAAAGGCAACACAGTTATCTCAGTGGACAAAACCATAACATGGTATAACCTAGGATGTGGGCATGTTAAAGGGTTTTTCCGAGATTCGGATATTGATGGCCTATCTTTAGGATCATCAATATCAGATTGTCAGAGGTCTGACTCCAGGAATCTTCATCGCTGTTTAAGTTTAAAGAGGCTAGTGAACGCTGCAGCCTCTTTCTAGGCCAGTCACATCACGTTCATTGTTCACGTGGCCTAGATACAGCTCAATCCCATTCTCATAGTGATGACGTGATGGCATACATCATCAATATCTTCAATATCAGAAAACCCCTTTAAGATTGTATCAAGTAGCAATCAGTGAGGTTATGTTTACCCCGAGACCTCAGATATACTGTATGTTGTTTCATTCTTTCTATGTATACTACAGATTTTTTCTGTGTCTTAAATATATATCTTATCTTGCGTGTGTCCATAAAGAACTGATGATCCATAGTTTTTAAAGGAATTTTAACAAAACAAAATAAGCTATTCTACAGTTATAAATAATATCCTGTTAAAAATTAAACTACAACTCGGCCAAAAATGATGGTGTTTATTATAACTGCATCTGGAAATATCAACAGTGAAAAGCTATGAGGTCCGACCAACATTACAGCACAAACATCTGCAAAAGAATAGCTCACAACTTGTTATTTTAAAGATGTTTAGCGGGGAAACTTCCTGAATAGCAGACCATTTACAGATAAAGAATTCTTATCTCAAATGCTTATCTTTACCAGAAAAACTGTATGACCAGGTCAGCCACAAAAATAATTATTCATTCACTTACTCATAATTAGAGATGGAAGAAGTTATCAAAAATACAATTCGGCTCCTTCACCGAAGTTCACAAACAAATTTGATTAGTTAAGAATTACTTTGCCACGAATCACTTTTCACTGTATGTAGAGAGTGCAATGACGCTGAACCCCTCAGATGCCACGTTGAACGCTGATATCAGCATTTGATAGTCACGTTGAATTAATCAGGGGTAAAAAAAAATGCATACCTCATCCATTTGCTTGCAGAGAGGCCTTTGTGACCATGTTGATTGAAGAAAACGCAAGAGCTGATGTGATGATGTCATCATGCTGGGCAAACACGGTCACGTCATCAGTCACGATGACATCATCGCGCCTGGCCAGCATTATGATGTGGTGACAACACACGTCAGGTCAGACAACATTTGGTACGTTTTAAAGATGGCCGCAACTGCCTCTCCGCGAGCAAATAGATGAGGCTAGTACATTTTTTCTTTTTTACTGCCATTTCAGCAAAAATGTATTCACTTAACCGTAGCAACCAGTGTCAGGCAGCTGCTGCCAAGGCCAATAAGATAACGGGGAGCATCAAAAGGGGCACAGATGCATGTGACGAGAACATGGTCCTGCTAATTAACAAATCATTAGGCTGTACATTGTATACTAGCTGCCATAGATTTTATTCTGACGCAAGGGCGGCCGGAGGAGCCATGTCCTTTATCACAAGACCTGCGCCTCATCATACATTACATGTCTCCTCCAGAACTTTAAAGGGGTTGTCCCATGAAAAATATTCTACAGTTTTAAAACCTGCACTTAAATCTGAATACTATTGTAGTTGCATGTATTATAGCTACTGAGTTATTCAATCAAATCTATCTGTATAGTGCCACCTGCTGCTTGGTCTTTGTCTAATTTCTCCGTCCTGCTCAGAGCTCATGCACACAAATGTATTTTCTTTCCATGTCTGTTCTGGTTTTTTTTTGTGGACCGTATGTGGAACCATTCATTTCAATGGGTTAGCAAAAAAACTGAAGTTACTCCATGTGCATTCCGTTTCCGTATGTCTGTGCTTAAAAAAAAATAGAACATGTTCTATTATTATCCACATTACAGACAAGGATAGTACTGTTCTATTAGGGGCCAGCTGTTCCGTTCCGCAAAATAAGGAATGCACACAGACGTCATCTGCTTTAGTTTTTTTTTGCAGATCTTTGCTTTGCGGACCGAAAAAATAGATATGGTCATGTGCATGCTCACTTCCATCCTGCAAATGTCAACAGTTGCAGTAGAAAGGACATGCTTTCTGAAAAAAGACATGCCCCCTAAGCACACGCTCAACAAAAAATGATAGGGAACTACATGACACATTTTAAGTAGGAAGCAGATATTTTTCATGGTATTTAAAGTTTCTTTATTTGTAGGTTGTTGAAGATATTATATAATGGAACCTTTTAGTCACCTAGATTTTGTACGACTGGAATTAGTGTGTCTACATACCTTCATGAAATACATTTATTCTATGTGCACAATTAAAGGGGTTGTCTGCTTTTTTCATATTGATGACCTATCCTCAGGAGTCGGACCCCCACCGATCTGATATTGATGACCTATCCTTAGGATAGGTCATCAATAAAAAAAAACGGACAACCCCTTTAACAACTCTACAGAATCTGCAAGACACATCCAGAGAAATTTCACTTAACACAGGGAAGCAGAATATTTTTGATCCATATGCTACATGTAGCTTGACGTTAATTCCCCTTGTGAATGGTTATGCTCTAAACCAAAACAACCCCTACCTTCACATTCATACTTTCAATCAACTCTAAAATCGGGTCATGCTTTTACCTTTCATTCCTCACTCTGTATTGCTGGTTCCTCACTCTATTGCTCGATGCTTTATTGCAAGACACTTTCATCCATCACTTTCCAATGGAGTCAGCTCTACAAAGGGCCTATATTTTTCCTTTTCTTTCGTTCTTATACTTTTCATTTCCTGTTGGAATGAGCTATATGGTTGGCTGTTATCCAGAGTCACTTTGCTTTATATTTGCCAAGGGAATCCATTGAGAGACATTTACCGAAAATAGCTCTGGTAAAAAGCACCAATAAAAGACAGCAAAAAGTGTAGCATACTTGTAACATATACATGGTAACAAACTATATGTACAATGATGGATTTATGTCCTTTCTCCTTTATAACTATGAGTTACAATATCTAAGTAGTATCTCTAAACAATGAAAGCAGCATGCTCGCTCATTTATAGTAAAAATACATTATGTGAAATGGAAGAAGGCGTGCCTTTTGTCACTATTCTGCTAAAATGTTATATAAGTGTCAGCATGGACCAGTATCTGTAACCGCTTCTGAATAAATTCTGTAGATGGAATATACAGAATCTGCTTTACTTCTGTGCAACAGAATCTGGATTAGATCACTTGAAAGCCATGGCAACGTGAAAAAGAGCCACTCGAAGTCAAGGATTTTACCATAGGCTATAGCTGGCCAAAAAATATCATATGGCCAATAAGACTGATTATATGCATCAGTGTCCAAAACCTGCATCTATGGTACAAAACAATCACTTCAAACCAAATCTGGTGCATTACTCAAAAAAGAGGCAAGACGGAAAAACAACATAATGCAGTGATTTTGCTATACTGAGAACAATTAAACGTGGTTCAAGTATTAGCAGAATTTCAGGATTTTTGACGAAGACTGCAAAGGAAATGGTAGAGGACGATGTCTAAAAACAGAATTAAAGTTGAAGTCTAAAAAATTATATATAACACGAGTAATGAGTAGAAATGAGCAAATCAATTGTACACAAATCAAATTCATTAAGAAGTTTCCAAAGGGTCCCAATTTGTTAAGTCTGAAACCATTGTGGTTTGTCTGACACATATGGTTCAAAATGGCAGCCACCATTTTACAGATCAGAAGATGGAGAAGAAGGCAACAGTGCAGTGTGTTTTTAAACAGGCTGTTTAATCACCGGCTACTATCCATTTACCCACAGCCATAAATTTTGCTGTCACTTTAAGATAACTAATACTGTATTAGCCTTTAACAGCTTGAAAAAGGAGCTTAGACATAGTTCTAAGAGACCTTAGAGTATCATACGTGACTTTTGAGAGCAATCAAAGCACTTTCGATTCAGACCTGATTTATTCGGACCAAACTGAATCTGATGGCCGATTTGACAGATTTGAACTCGAAACTAACTTTGTGAGAATTGCTCATCTCTAGTGATGAGCAAATCAGAGCAAGTCTTTGATCTGTTATGACTAATGGAATCAATTTTTGGCTACACAAAGATAATTCTTTCTGTGAGTTGCTACATCCTAGTGGATGGTTGTGGCAATTCCGTTCTATGAGGGTTAAGGAAATAAGTCCTAAATGTCTGAGATTTTAATACTCAGTAGGGTGAGTCTGACCCCCTTAGTTATGAGGTCCCCCACATCCCTAAACATTAAACTTGCACTTCATGTTAACAGATGTAAGACTACACCATACTTTGCAGGAGCCACTTTTAGCTGTCATTATTAGCAGTACTGATGCGTGATCAATGTCACTTTCTTTTGAAGCCACCTAGACCACAGAACATATGTTATCCGGCATCAATTTACCTTCCTTTCCCCAGAAGCAATAACTGGACAACTGGACTCTGGTTGATCATTAGTCACTATTAGGTAACAATTCCCGACGGAACCAACTCTAGTTCTAGAAAGAGCTCTACCGCAAGTTCCTTACATCCCTTCTCTAATGTCTCTGAAACTGTCCTGTAGTAGCAACACTGTCTTCTATATTTAAGAGATCCTCAAGTTATAAAAGTAAGCCATGAGGCACTGCTCCTGAATTGTTGCACTTGTGATTCTATAAATTGTAGGTAGATTTGGCAATTCATTATTCCTGCTGCTATTTTTAAATGTAATATTAATGAAATTGGATTCCATTCAGCAGTGCCACATTTTACAGCATGTGGTTTTATTTTAGTCTTGTTTAATTTATATGCTGAGCAGCCACATTACAGAGGAATGTGGCTATATACATAGACATTTCAGTACATATCTAGTTAAAAATATGACCTGTTTATTTACATACATTATAGACTCAGTGTAATCTGCAATGAGACGGGTGTATTTTGTATAAAACATCCAAATGAATGATGATCTAAAAATCCATCTCTACTACTTCATGTTTTCAACCTGTAAACCATATTATAAAACTAACACTATGTTTATAGAGAGCAGAACACGGCACAGAAAAATAATGTCCCTATAAAAAGGAACACTGCCTTAGGTTTAGCTTTGGAACATAGCAACACCTTTTTAATGCAGAAGGTATGGACTAACTTACTTCTATCACATACCCACACAACAAGAATTTTTTTTTACGAGGCCTTACGTATTTATGACCTATGATCAATATCTGATTGGTGGGATCTGACTCCTGGTACCCCACCGATTATTTGGTTAAAGGAGACAGACATACCAGCTGTGCTTGGTACTGCAGATCAATTTCATTCTCTTGAATGGAACTAAACTGCACAAAGGATATATGACCAATAAACACAACATCACAGGTCAAGGAAGAAGCTTCATCATTCTCCCCAGTGCACAGGCCCCTTCAAGCAGCTGATCAGCAGACATACCATGAATCAGGAGCCCCACTGATCAGATTTTGATGACCTATACTGAAGATACATCACCAATACTTAAGTCCCAGAAACTCCTCAGATTCAAACAGTCATGCAAGGTTTTTTGGGGGTCTGGTAGCAAATTATGAATCCAGAACCAATGTTTTGTAGTACAGATACAGCCAAATAATAAAGGAGGACTTTATTTCAACTTGCATACAGCTGTTTCGGGCTTATTAACTTTCATCAGTGCAAGAAAAGGATCTCAATATTCTCCTGAGGCAGGGTATATGTTTTTATCAATATCACTGTGAAGCAAGAAGTTAAATGTGGATATAGATATATAAAAAATACAGCAGGCACCACATTCATCCACAGGGTGTATGCCCTGCTGATGAATCCACAAATGGCCAGAGAACTGCCATAAAGCATTGATAAATCCTCACTAGAGTTCTCTGTCCTGTCTGGCAAACCTTAAATAACACTCAGGGCCCAAGACCCATATGCCAGTGTCCCTTCACAGATTCCTTATGTTTACCACCAAGTACTAATTATAGAAGTTACTAATTGCCTTCTATTCATGCAATATTTTTGGTTTACAGTGGAATTACTTTTATGTCTACATATCATGCCTGACTGATAGAAAACCTTACTTTTCAACTGGTACAAATAATCACCACTATCACTAATATTTCTCAGCTCGCTGGAATTCAGCCCAGGATAAGCATCTCACTAATGGTGATAGAATTGGATAAAGCTCAACTAAACTAACATTGGATTGTATTTATTTGAAAAGCAAACTATATGGTAGATATATTTTCCCCCAAGAAACTTTCCCAAGTTCAAAGAGTTTCCACGTTGATGTCTGATGAATTAAAAGGGAAGGAAGTAAACATTAACCTACAATTTCTCCTTAGGTCTTTCATTTTAAAAGATGGTGTCATGTTTGGAAGCTATGCTATCTTGATTAAAAATCTTTACCGTCTCCTCTAAATGAGGGCAAACTCATTTCCTCTATTACCCAAATAAACAACTTTTACAGTTGGTGTTATGTTGAAGTCTCTAATGATGGCAATTCCATGCTGCTAGCATTTCATCTGAGAATGCAGGGTCCTCTTCAGATGCTCAGCACCAGACTACGGAATGACAAATTCAATAGCATGGCAGTCACAGGTCCCAAAAAAGAGCAGCAGCAAATCAATTTTGGCTGCCTATGCAACTTTCAACTGGGCCCCGATTAATTATTTGACAAATTGAAAAGCTAGATTTGAACCCAAAAATGCATTACATGTCCAAAAATGCATTACATGGTCAAGCCTTATCTTTCAGAGTGAGAGCTGTTGCAAGGGATTCCTCTCTATGACGGGTCATCCTTCTTCTATGATATTCGTATGCTCCAATTGGGCATATGGAAAGGTATTGTTGACATAACTCCTTTAATTCATGTGAGGTGGCTCCACTTTATTTATGCATAGGATAAACCAGGTTTACGTGCTGATATGCTGCAGTATCAAAATATACTCCCAGCAGGACATGCTTTATAGCGATATTATATATAGTGCTCAGCACATGATCTGTTCTGACAAAATACAACCAGAAATGGGAATGTCCATGTACATGTAGTTTACAATGTACAGAGACGAGAAATTGTGCTATTAAAATTTTAATGAGAAATATGGATTCTGCGTGTAAAAATTATGCGACATGACATCACATGTGAAGAAAGAGGCTGCAGTCAGCGGGGGGCCGAGAGTGAGACCCCACCAATCAGATATCGATAGCCTATCCTGAATAATCAGGAACCTGCATTAAAAAATAGTGGCAAATGAAAAAAGATTGCACTGATGGAAAACCAATTGTTTTTGCTGTAAACAAGCTCTCAGCAATAATCACTACTTGTAAATCTCTGCAGTGTAAAACCTGGTTTCCTAGAAGGTTCTTAACAGATTTTTCCTGTGTACAAACTTCAATCACAGTGAAAATTGCTAACAATTGTCAGTAGTTCAAAAGAGAGTTTCACATTTTCAGGTGGCTTGCAGACATGTTGAGAGACATTGCATGTAAAAATTAATGCAATATGACCAACTAATGTGTGAAAAAATATTACAAGAAAAGAATGCAAAGAGTAACAGTCACATGCATGAAAAGCATAGGATGCTGAATATCATATACATCCTTCCCTAATGCAGATGGATGCAAAAAAAAAAATTGTAATATTAGATCTGCGACTATAAAATGTTTTTTTTCTAGACCAGTCGCGACAGTATGGCTTTTTCAGTGTTTTGCAGTCCGTTTATAACGGATCAGTGGTTCCGTTTTTAGTTTCTGTTGTGTTTTTATCTCGGTTCCGTTGTTCCGTTCCGTTTTTCCGTATGGTATATACAGTATACAGTAATTCCATAATAAAAATTGGGCTGGTCTTAAAATTTTCAATAGATTGTTCAGCAAAAACGGAACGCATATGGAAGACATACGGATGCCTTTCCGTCTGCTTTTAGTTTTTTTTGCGGACCCATTGACTTGAATGGAGCCACTGAACGTGATTTGTGGACAAGAATAGGACATGTTCTATATTTAAATGGAACGGAAAAACGGAAAAGGAAGGCATACAGAGACACTTCAGAAAGGCATCCGTATGTCTTCCGTATCAGTTCCGCTTTTGCTTTACAATCTATTGAAAACTTTAAGACCAGCCCAATTTTTATTATGGAATTACTGTATTCTGTGTATGCCATACGGAAAAATGGAACAGAACAACGGAACCGAAACGGAAACACAACGGAAGCAAAAAACGGAAAAATGAATCCGATAAAAACGGCCCGCAAAACACTGAAAAAGCCATACGTTCGTGTGCAAGAGGACTTAGACTGAGTGAGGACACTGATGAGTATAGAAAAAACAAGTGCTGTGTTTATTCATATCACTCAGAGATCCATTGCTACCTTTAGATTGGTGATCTGTAGAAGAACATCCATCCTCAATATCTCCTCATGTCAGTGAGCTCAGTATATGTCGAATACAATATAAATCGGCTCACTGTACAACCCAACAAACAAGATGTCTACATCTGCTGGTGCCATGCTGAGCACTACAACTCAGTGGGGAAGCAGTATTGCTTCGCAGTAATAAGACCACAACTTGGATTCCCATCAGAACAACAATCCAGAAGGAAAAAATCAGCAGTCTGGTTTGAAGATGTTTGGGACACCTATAGAAGTAGACTAAAAATGCGAGTTTGGGAGCAGGCTCTTGTTTGATAGAAAGTGTGTGTTTTGTATTAGTGTGGACTTTAGGCGGGGACAACACTTAAGATACCTCTACACGAGCCAATTATCGTGTAAACGATCGTTAAATCGAGCAAAACTGCACGATTATCGAGCAGTGTAAAAGCAATGAATGACAACCGGTTGATCATTTGTTTGGACACAAAAATAATCGTTGGACATTAACATTTTCAAAAGTGTAAACGGGAATTGTTCACTATACACACAATTACAGACGATTACACTGTGTGTATGTTTAAGCAAATCACTCAAATTTCTCTATGTTCAAATGCAACAGTCTGCTTTACAAACGATAATTAGTGCGCCTAAAGGGTAATTGTTGAAACATTCACTACACCAAGAAACGACTTGTTCATTGCGTCGTGTAAAAGTACAAGGTACCTTAAGTCAGTTGCTTATCACTGCACTGTATTATTGTATTTTTTCTTTCTCTTTTCTTGTGTAATCCCCATTAGTATGTGTTCCATTACTGACAGCGCACTCCAGTACACATCTTGTCAAATGTATGCAGTTCTGGAACGGCTGTTTGAGGGTGTGTATCTTTATCCAAAATGTGAGCAAATTGCCAGTTTAGAATCGCACATCGTGTATCTAAATGAGTGTATTTCAACACTGAGAAGAGTTGGCAATTTAGAAAAGAGTTTGCTGCTTACTGAGCAGGCACTCTATGGGGTAGATGCAGGGGAGGGTGGTAGTATGGAGGATCAGGAAAGTGAAGTAGGTAGCTGGATAACAGTTAGAAAGCAGGGTAGAGGGAAGAGTGCCAGGGAGGCTAGCCCTGATCTGACACACCCCAACAAGTTTGCAAGGCTGGCAGATGAGGGGGATGTCAGTTCAGGGACGGCACCGCTACAGCCGGACACTTCCTCTGCCAGTCAGGGGAATATCAGCTTCAGTAAGCAGAACACCAGGAGAGCAGGGCAGGCCAGACAGGTGCTGGTAGTGGGAGACTCAATTATTAGGGGTACAGATAGGGCGATCTGTCACAAAGACCGGGATGGTCGAATGGTGTGTTGTCTTCCTATGACATAGTGGGAATAACTGAGACATGGCTGGATGATAGCTATGACTGGGTGGTTAACGTACAGGGTTACAGTCTGTTTAGAAAGGATCGTCAAAACCGGAGAGGGGGAGGGGTCTGCCTTTATGTAAAGTCCTGTCTAAAGCCCACAGTCCGAGAAGATATAAGTGAGGGACATAAACATGTGGAGTCACTGTGGGAAGGAATACATGGAGGCAAAAACAAGGAGGCAATAGTTTATTATAAGCCACCAGAAAATCTGCTTCTAAACTAAATAGACGAGGTGGCAAATCATAATGAGGTCGTTATTATGGGGGACTTCAACTACCTAGATATAGAGTGGGAAACTGAAACCTATATATCTCCAATAACCAAAGACAATTACGTTTCCCAACTGGTTCCGGACCCCACTAGAGGGACGGCCATACTGGACTTAGTATTAACCAATAGACCTGACAGAACAACAGATGTGCAAGTTGGGGGACATCTGGGAAATAGTGAACATAAAGTAATAACCTTCCAATTATCCTTCAAAAGAGTGTTTCTTCATGGAGGCACAAAAATACCAAACTTGCAAAAAAAAAAAAAGCACAATTTGACCAGCTAAGAGAGGCCATTAGCCTCACTAACTGGGATAAAGTTCTCTGGAATAGGAATGCAGCCAAAAAATTGGATATTTAAAGGCATCCTAATTTCTAATTGTGAGGGGTACATACCATATGAGAATAAAATGCTGAGGAACAAGAAAAAAACAATAATGAAAGTAATGATACCTTTTACTTAGCGATTAGTTGCTACATTTTGGAAAAAAGATACTTTTAATCCAATTGCCAATAAGCAGTTAAGTGCAAATTGAACAGACCCACACCATGCTCTGCACCCTTGCCCCTCCTGCTTCCTCTGCTAGACTATCCCTTTCCTTCTTGATTGACAGGGCCAGTCAATGCGATTATGGTCTTGTCAGTCAAGAATGATAGAGAGGTCTGGCAAAGGAAGCAGGAGCAGGGTCATAGAGTGGATTGGGCCCACCCTCGATGCACTTAAAGAGGTTATCCCATTATTAATCTAAAAAATGAAAAGCAGAGATCATATAGTACATGACAATCTATTGCTAAGGCCAAGGTAACACTTAGGTTATTTGGTCAGTGATTTCCATCAGTTATTGTGAGCCAAAACCAGGTGCGGGTAGAAAACACAGAACAAGTGCAGATCTTTACCTTATACCTGATCTCTGTGTAGGCTTCACTCCTGGTTTTGGTTCACAATAACTGATGGAAATAACTTTCCAAATAACTGAAGTGTGAACTTGGCCTAACAAAACTAGAACCATTCATTGCTCTACTAGATTTATATCATGCTGACAGATCAAGGGGAGTGTATTTTCTGCTGCAGCTCAGGGGGCGTGTCTCAGCTCTCCCTATCACAGCTCAGGAGGCAGTTAAAGGTTGAAACTGAGCATGTGCAGCCATCTCAGTGACAGTAGGTCAAAGTAATAAGAAAAAAACAAACATCAGGTGGCGCTGTACAGATAGATTTCATTGAATAACTCATCGGCTATAATAAATTTTTAATTACATACAATTACAAAAGTATTAAGATCTAGGTGCTGGTTTAAAAACTGTAGAATATTGTTTGTGGGACAACCCCTTTAACTACTCATTTGAATATGGTTTAAAAGTACTTTTTCTCCAGAAGGAAGCAACAGATCCATATGTGTTACAGATTTTGGCAGATTTTACTTTTTTGATTTACTATTTATTTCACTAATGGAATCCACTAGATAAATTGAAAAGCAGCAGATTTAAAATCCTCACTGCAGGCTAATTTTCATGTGGCTGATCAGCAGTCTTCTACCCTAAGGCTGCTGACCAGATCCTTGACACATGACATTTACAGATGAAGCTTCATATTTTGCTTCCTTTTCCCGTCTCACAAGAAACAGTTAATGTTTGTCCAGGAAAGATACAAATCTACAGTTCTATTATACTGCGAGACTGGCTAGGAACTGCGGACCCGAGCTCTAATTGTAACATTCCATGCTCAGAAGGCGCCAAGTTTTACTAACTATAATTTAACTGGTCCGGCTGATGTAGTCCAAATTCTTGTTTGGATAATCAGCCTTTGTTTAAATATATACCAAAAAAGCAGAGGCCAGCATTAACCTCTGGGCATGTCATGTGAGCTTCTAACCCTGCTGTCTGCAGTAGCAGAAACTCATACACAAGAGAAGGATTATTTTCCAATATTACTGTTACCGTAACATATAATCAGTCCTTCCCTATTTTCTTTTTGTTTTGGGCAATTCACAAGTCTTCTTCCCAAGTTCAAGTAGAGTTGAAGGGGGAAAAGGTCAAGAGAGTTTCATTGGGGGCATGTTAAAAGCGATAGAAAAAGCGAGGTCGCCCATCTTGGCATTTAACTATCTCATATTTCACTGTTTTCCCTAAGTGTGTGGTATCCTCCATTAGCATGAAACAAGCAAGAAAAAATGAAGGAAAGCAAACATTTAACTAATACGATCAAATGTTTTGAAAACATTCACTTTAATGTATGTTTAATATCAATGATTACAACTAGTGTTGCCGGAAAAGTTTGGGTTCGAGTTTGGTGTTCGGGCATTTATTAAAGCTTTTGAAAGGCTGCAGGGCAGCCAATCAACAAGCTTTTAAGCTGTGGGAACTTAGAAGACATCACAGCCATGCCTAGTAATGGCATGGTTATGATTGGCCGGTGCATCATGTGACCCAGCCTCTATACAAGCTGGATCACGTGTTGCACCAACCATCAGCTCTGAGTAGTGCAAGGAGGGGAAGCAGGCAGCTGAAGCGAGGGAGAGTGTTAGGAATCTGGCTATTCATTTTGTGGGTGAACTATAATGATTTTTTGTGAGTACAATACACCCTCTTTGCACTCCTGACACAGAAATATAATAATTAATCTGGCTGTTAATTCTGTGGATGACCTATAGTGATTTTTTTGTGGGTGCAATGCACCATTTTTGTGCCCCTGACACAAAAATATAATAGTTAATCCGTTTGTTAGTTCGATGGGTGACATATACCCATTTTTTGTGTGAGATACACGTGCACTTTATACATAACATAGTAACATAGTATATAAGACGGAAAAAGACATTTGTCCATCCAGTTCGGCCTGTTTTCTACAAGTTGATCCAGAGGAAGGCAAAAAACTCTGTGACAGGGAAATTAATATAGTTAATCTGACCGTTAGTTCGGCCGGGAACATATACCCATTTTTGGTGTGAGATACACGTGCACTGCATATGTGACAGGGAAATTAATATAGTTAATCTGTCTGTTAGTTCAGTGGGTGACATCTACCCATTTTTGGTGTGAGGTACACCTGCTCTGCATACATGACAGGGAAATTAGTTAATCCATCTGTTAGTTCATTGGGTGACATATTCCCATTTTTGATGTGAGGTACCCCTGCACTGCATAAGTGACAGGGAAATTAATATAGTTAATCTGACTGTTAGTTCGGTCAGTGACATATACCCATTTTTGGTGTGAGATACATGTGCACTGCATACGTGACAGGGAAATTAATATAGGTAATCCGTCTGTTGGTTTGGTGGGTGACCTCAAAGAATGAGGAGGGCATCAAATAAGGGATGTGGCCCTGGTCGTGGTGCTGCTGGAGCTCCTGTTGCAGGGAGAGGACGTGGTCGATCTGTGCCAGCTACACGCCCAAATGAAACACCTTCCTCAGGTGCATGTAGGCGAGAGGACGTTCAGCGTCATTTTGTAGGCCTGCATACCGGTGTACGAATGGTGAGGCCATAACAAGTAGAGGCGGTAGTAGATTGGATGGCTGACAGTGCCTCTAGTTCCTTCACATTGTCTCCCACCTGGTTCCCTGCTGAAAACGCAGACTTGGCACCTGAAGCCCATGGGCATCTGTCTTTCACCTCAACGACTTGCAAATCAGCCAAGCAATCTGAGCCCCAAGTCATGCAGCAGTCTCTTATGCTTTTTGATGACTCTGCTGGCAGGGTTTCCGTGGCCATCTACCTAGCCCTGCCCCAGAAGTGGAAGAGATTGAGTGCACTGATGCGCAACCACTTATGTTTCAAGATGTGGACATGGGAGGACCACAGCATCATGGCTTTCTGCTGTGTGCAGACCGGCAAGGAGGGCAGGGGTAAAGAGTGGGTGGAAGATGATGTGGAGGATGATGAGATTCTAGACCCCACATGGAATCAAGGTCATGCAAGTGACGTGTGCAGTTCGGAAGAGGTGGTGGTCACACAGCGCCAGTCACACAGTAAAAGAGGGAGCAGGGTGCAAAAGCAGAGTGGCCATCCCTTAGTCAGTATGCCTGCTACTGCCCACCGCACCCAGGGAATAAGCACACCAAAGTCAGCTCCAAGGAGTTCCCTGGCGTAGCAGTTCTTCAGACAATGTGATAACAACAAGATGAGAGTGGTTTGCACGCTGTGCAATCAGAGCCTGAAGTGAGGCATAAATATTCGAAACCTGAGCACTACCTGCACGAGCTGCAGTGGAGTACACACCTAAAAAACCACAAAAGATCTTCTGCTGCAGTCTCAGCCTCTTCCTCCCCCTCTGGAGTGACAGTGGAACCTGCCACCCCGCAAACAGAGGATGTGGCAGCAACACCACCAACTCCACCACCGTCACCCAGTATGTCCACACTGTCCCATGGAAGCGTTCAGCTGTCCATCCCCCAAACAATGGAGACAAAGAGGAAGTACCCCCTACCCACCCACGATCCCTGGCCCTGAATGCCAGCATTTCAAAATTCTTGGCCTTTAAAATGCTGTCATTCCGTCTGGTGGAGACAGAGACTTATAAAAGCATGGGCAGGGACGTTATATCTCCCTAACTGCACACTGGGAAAATGCAGTGGCGGCTAGGCCTGAGGCGGATAGCAGTTTGGCGCATGTCCTACCACCACCGAGGATTGCAGGACATTTCTTATTGCCTTCTATTGCCTCCTCCTACTCCGCCTCCTCCTCTACCCCCTCCTCATCCAGTCAGCGTAACACTTTCACCACCAACTTCAGCACTGCAAGCGGGAAACGACAGTAGGCTGTTTTAAAACTTGTCTGTTTGGGGGGAAAACCCGACACCGTGCAGGAGCTGTGGACGGGCATGCAACAGACCGATGAGTGGTTGGTGCCGCTGGGCCTCAAGACTGGCCAGGTGGTGTGCGAAAACGGGTAAAATCTCATTGCAGCTCTAGGGCTAGCCTTGCCTGGTGCATATGCTGAATTTGGTGGTGCAGAGGTTCCTGAAAAATTACCCCGATATGTCAGAGCTGCTGCAGAAAGTGCGTTCTCACCCTGCTGCTGTTCGCCTGTCTGCGCTGCCTCGTAACTTCGGCCTTGCTGCTCACCGCCTCATATGCGAAGTACCCACAAGGTGGAACTCCACCTTGAACATGCTAGAGAGATTGTGCAAGCAGCAGGCGACAGCAGAGTTTCAGCTGCAGCACGCATGGGTGAGTCGCTCTGCGGAACAGCACCACTTCCCCACCAATGAGTGGACCTCCATGCGGGACGTGTGTGCCGTATTGCGCTGTTTCGAGTACTCCACCAACATGGCCAGTGCCGATGACACAGTCCTCAGCGTTACTATCCCACTTCTATGTCTCCTTGAAAAAACATTTTGGGCGATGATGGAAGAGGATGTGGCACAGGAGGAAAGAGGGGTAATTTCCCCAGTTATCGGGCCAGTCTTTCACAAGTAGCTCTGAGGGTGGGTTCCTGCACCAACAGAGGCCAGGTACACAACTGTCCAGCCAGGGCACAGTTCTGCAGGATGAGGAGGATGATGATGAGGAGGAACCGTGTTCACAGCAGGGTGGCACCCAAAGCAGCTTATGGGCATCAATGGAGCGTGGCTGGGGGGATACAGAGGACACAGATGATACATCTCCCACAGAGGACAGCTTGTCGTTGCCTCTGGGCAGCCTGGCACACATGAGTGACTATATGCTGCAGTGCCTGCACAACGACCGCCGAGTTGCCCACATTCTAACCAGTGCTGATTTCTGTGTGGCCACCCTGCTAGATCCCCGCTACAAGAGGCAGCGGGGATCAGGAGGCAGCATTTCAGCAACATGGTGGAACAGTACGTGTGCACATGCCTACACGTATTGACTGATGGGTCTGCCCCATTCAACTTCTGGGTCTCCAAATTGGGAAAATGGCCTGAGCTTGTCCTTTGTGCTGGCCTACTCTGCAGCAAGTGTATTGACCGAACGTGTGTTTAGCACAACAGGGGGGTAATCACAGACAAGCACAGCCGCCTGTCCACAGCCAACGTGGACAAGCTCACTTTCATTAAAATGAACCAGGCATGGTTCCCACAGGACTTTCCCGTACCTTGTGCTGAGTAGACAAGTATACTGGCCGCGCCCAGCCATTGTTATACTCCAGCGCACTTTCTTTTTGCATTCTCTGTTCTATTTCCCAATGTTTTGGGGTCTGCCCAAATGTATTTAAAACAAAAAATAATAATAAATAATAATAATGATAATAAAGGGGAAAAAAAAACCTCCTCCTCCTCCAGCGCCGCTTCCACTTATATCACCACGTCCACCGCCTCCTCAACCTCCTTCTCCACTTTGACTTCGGCCTCCTAGTTGCAGATTATTATTTTCAATTTTTTTTTATTCTATGTTATTTTAAGTCATTTCCCTATCCACATTTGTTTGCAGGGCAACTGTCCTGCTCTTACTCCCATTTTGCTTCCTTTTGCAGTCCTATAGCCCTTACTACAACTATTTTACAGCTATTTTAGTGCACCAAAGTTCAGGTCCCCCATGACTTTAATGGGGTTCAGGTTCAGGTCAAGTTCGGGTCCCGAACACAAACTTTGACCCGAAGTTTGGCCGAACCGGAACACCCACGGGTCCGCTCATCCCTAATTACTACCTGTCTATTGCTAATGCTAATCATTGCAGTACTATTCAAACGCATACCAATTATCCTCGGCCGAGAAGTAAAAGCTGTGCTAGGACCTTCCATCCAGCTGCGAATTACCTCAAATGTCACTGTGGTTAACGATGACTTGTAATACACATTATATATACATTTCTAAAGTGAGATTTTAGTCATTGCACAATAGCACCAACTTCTTGGAATCCTGATTTCTTAAAGGGGTTCTCCGGGAATGATTTAAAATGGCTATTTATGCACTCAATACCCCATAATGAGAAAGTGAAAACAGAATTTTAGAAATCTTTATTAATTTATTGCAAAGGAAAAACTAAGCTATTGCATTGATATGAGTATTTAGACCCTTTACTCAGTACTTGAAACACTTTTGGCGGCAATTACAGCCTTCAATTTTCTTGGTTATGATGCAACACAATTTTCACACCTGCATGTGGGGATCTTTTGCCATTCTTCTCTGCAGATCCTCCAAAGCTTTGTCAGATTGGATGGAAACCATTACTGCACAGCCATTTTCAGAGCTCTCCAGAGATGTTCCATTGGGTTCAAGCCAGGACTATGGATGGGCTACTCAAGGGCATTCACAAAGTTGTCCCTAAGCCACTCCTTTGCTGTTTTGGCTATGTGCTTAGGGTCATTGTCTAGTTGGAAGGTAAACCTGGTGAGTCAAAAGTCTGAGGACACCCTTTTATTTTAGAGATGAAAGGGAAAATGAAATATCTGAAAACCTCAGCAAGTAATGGGTGAGGGGACCTATCTTTTAGACGAAGGACTGGAACAAAGGCCGCCATTTTAAAAGCCGCAATATTGGATCAAGGGCAAATTTCTCCAATGGGAAGGGGGTCATGTAGCATATAAAAGTCCAGAATTTTCTCAGAAGTCAATTGCCGCAATCAGATTTGCAATATCTCTTGTGGTTCAAAACTTATCAACTCAGAAGTTGCAACAACTGGGGACATTTGCTGTGATGCATAGCTATTTGACGTGTTCAATGTGTTGTCCCTGGTGCTAAACACAGAAATTTGAAATTTCTTTGTTGATAACTTTTTTGCACCCTTTTTTGGTACCTTTATCCAGATATGTACCTTCACACAATACTGTCTCTGAGCTCTACTGGCAGTTCTTCCCTCCTCATGGCTTGTTTTTTTGATCCAATATGCATTGTCAGCTGTGAGAACTTATATAGACAGGGGTATCTCTTTCTAAATCATGTCAACCTACTGAATTTACCCCAAGCAAGGTGCAGAAACATCTCAAAGGTGATAACCAGAGCTAAACGTCAATTGTCATAGTAGGGTCTGAGTACTTATGTCCATGTGAAACTTCAGTTTTTCCTTTTTAATAAATTTGCAAAAATTTCCAAAATTGTGTTTTCACTTTCTCATTATGGGGTATTGAGTGCAGATTCAAGAGGGAAAACCTGTTTGTTTGGTTTTTTTAACACAAGGCTGTAACATAACAAAATGTGAAAAAAGTTATTTCCATGTCAAATTGTCCACAGCCCTAAAAACTTGAAAACTGTAAAGTAAAAGTAAAGAGAAAACTATGTAAATGTGGTATTTAATTATTAATGATTTAATGCAAACACTGAATAGCAAATAGCAAAACTGAATAGCAAAAACTCAAGTTCACCAGAAATGTAACTGAAATTGCATAAGAACAAATCAAAGTCTCCATAGATTTGGAAGTGGAAATGCAATTCTAATTACCAGAATTTCAGTACGCTGTTCCCCTGTCTGCACCTCTGTCTCCTCCTTCACACCAGAGCTAGACTAATGAGAATTTCAGCCCTGGAAACCAAAGCTCTTTATGTTAATTTATATCATAGCAATGATCCAGTAGGGAGAATACACAAAGCCCAGAGTGAGGAAACATATAAAAATGACTAATAGCAGTAACATTGATATAGTAGCTTTTTTAAGCTCTTAAATATTTGTGTTCTGCTGTCTTCTCTTAAAGTATAGGGTATAGGATTTTACTGCCACACACAGAGTAAACAGAAAGGAGAAGGGTATTTACAGCTATAAAATGTAGTACAAATACCTATATATGGGTTGTTCAAAAGTTCATATTGTGAACCACTTGTGGCTAGCATAGAGATCTGAAATTTTTGGGAAATATATGGGGTGATTTAAAGGAGCAGTCAAAAATGAAAAGTGGAATCTGATTAGCTGCTATGGGCAACTAAGCCAGTTCTACTTTACACCAGTTTGATAAATTACCCCAATATTGTATATCTTTATAAACTTGACTCAGGCAAATTCATCAGTTTTTTTAAAGTTAATGAAGAGACGTGATTCTTCAAAAAATATTGCGCCACTTTGCTACAGTTGAATATGCAGGGGCATTATCACCCAATGCCTCCATATCACCATGAATCACTTGCAGAGATACAGTGGGTACGGAAAGTATTCAGACCCCCTTACATTTTTCACTCTTTGTTATATTGCAGCCATTTGCTAAAATCTTTTAAGTTAATTTTTTCCCCTCATTAATGTACAAACAGCACCCCATATTGACAGAAAAACACAGAATTGTTGACACTTTTGCAGATTTATTAAAAAAGAAAAACTGAAATATCACATGGTCCTAAGTATTCAGACCCTTTGCTGTGACACTCATATATTTAACTCAGGTGCGGTCCGTTTCTTCGAGTCCTCCTTGAGATGGTTCTACGCCTTCATTTGAGTCCAGCTGTGTTTGATTATACAGTTTGGACTTAATTAGGAAAGCCACACACCAGTCTATATAAGACCTTACAGCTCAGAGTGCATGTCAGAGCAAATGAGAATCATGAAGTCAAAGGAACTGCCTGAAGAGCTCAGAGACAGAATTGTGGCAAGGCACAGATCTAATAATCCATAAATGGAAGACGTTTGGGACGACCAGAACCCTTCCTAGAGCTGGCCATCTGGCCAAACTGAGCTATCGGGGGAGAAGAACCTTGGCGAGAGAGGTAAAGAAGAACCCAAAGATCACTGTGGCTGAGCTCCAGAGATGCAGTCGGGAGATGGGAGAAAGTTGTAGAAAGTCGACCATCACTGCAGCCCTCCACCAGCCAGAGTGACCCGACGGAAGCCTATCCTCAGTGCAAGACACATGAAAGTCTGCATGGAGTTTGCTTAAAAACACCTGAAGGACTCCAAGATGGTGAGAAATAAGGTTCTCTGGTCTGATGAGACTAAGATAGAACTTTGTGGCCTTAATTCTAAGCCGTATGTTTGGAGAAAACCAGGAACTGCTCATCACCTGTCCAATACAGTCCGAACAGTGAAGCATGGTGGTGGCAGCATTATGCTGTGGGGGTGTTTTTCAGCTGCAGGGACAGGACGACTGGTTGCAATTGAGGGAAAGATGAATGCAGTCAAGTACAGGGATATCCTGGATAAAAACCTTCTCCAGAGTGCTCAGGACCTCAGACTGGGCCGAAGGTTTACCTTCCAACAAGACAATGACCCTAAGCACACAGCTAAAATAACGAAGGAGTGGCTTCACTACAACTCCATGACTGTTCTTGAATGGCCCAGCCAGAGCCCTGACTTAAACCCAAACGAGCATCTCTGGAGAGACCTAAAAATGGCTGTCCACCAACGTTTACCATAGAACCTGACAGAACTGGAGAGGATCTGCAAGGAGGAATGGCAGAGGATCCCCAAATACAGGTATGAAAAACTTGTTGCTTCTTTCCCAAAAAGACTCATGGCTGTATTAGATCAAAAGGCTGCTTCTACTAAATACTGAACAAAGGGTCTGAATACGTAGAACCATGTGATATTTCAGTTTTTCTTTTTAATAAATCTGCAAAAATGTCAACAATTCTGTGTTTTTCTGTCAATATGGGGTGCTGTGTGTACATTAACGAGGAAAAAAAATGAACTTAAAAGATCAATGACGATGAGTAAGGCTTATTTTTATTTTACTTATAACTGTCTGTGAACCACATATAAAAATTTAATACAGTTAGACAACCCCTTTATTAGTGAAATATGGAAAGGTCTTTAAATAAGTTGGCAATGGACTTAACATTAGAAAGATAAACAAAATCCATGACACTAGGCCTCGAGTCTATGGCTGGATGGTATTGATTCTGTTTCGGCCACCCAAACCACCACCAGCAGCTGACCGTTGTGTTCCAATTTCCAAAGGTGTACTTAGTTGCAAATATACCCTGATTCACTGTGTATGTGCCTGAGGTAGACCATACCAATACATGCGTAAGATTTCAGACAAGCCTTTGATTAACTTCCCTTACAAAGCCGAGCGTGGACTGACTTTTCTTGGTAGTGTCTCCACCTCATTAACGTTAAATAACCGATTAATATACAATGTGTGCAAGCTATAAAGTTATTTTTTATCATAATGAAGTACCTCTTTGGGAAACTGAAGACAGCTTTGAAAACTACTGGAGCACAACAGTCAGGTATTAGGTCTCTTTCACACGAGTGTTATGGATTAGGTCCAGATGCGTTCAGGGTACGTTCAGGGAAACTCGCACCATTTTGCAAGCAAGTTCAGTCAGTTTTGTCTGTGATTGTGTTCAGTTTTAGTTTTTGCCGCGCGTGTGCAACGCGTTTTTATGTGTTTTTCACGCGCGTCATAAAAAACTGAAGGTTTACAAACAACATCTCTTAGCAACCATCAGTGAAAAATTCACTGCTTGTGGATGCAATGCGTTTTTCACTGAAGACCCATTCACTTCTATGGGGCCAGGGCTGCGTGAAAAACGCATAATATAGAACATGCTGCGTTTTTCACCCAACGCAGAACTGTTGCGTGAAAAAACGCTCATGTACACAGACCAATTGAAATGAATGTGTCAGGATTCAGTGCGGGTGCTATGCGTTCACGTCACACATTGCACCCGCACGGAAAACTCGCTTGTGTGAAAGGGGCCTTAGGGGCAGTTTGGGAGGGGCAAAAACTGTCTCACAGGTCCCTATTAAAACAAAGTTCAGCTTTACAAAATTTGTAAAGTATAGTACTGAAAACCAAATCTGCTAATATGCTGCCCAAATAAGAGTGTGAAAAGCGAAAACAGAAGAGGGAGAAACACTACAGCCTGAAGGAAAAAAACAGACAATGCCAGTTAGATAAAAAATATTCAACTTAGTTTTTATAATTACAGGCAGTTTGTTAAAAAAAGAAGTGGGGACTAGGGCTTTAAGCACAATTGAATTTACTTGTAACATGTTAAGTTGGGACCCCTAAAGTATAATTTACAAATGGAAATAAGTTAAAAGTCAGTCATTCTATTGGTTTGCAGTGATTTGGGGCATATAATGAATCATTTCCATATGGATCGAATGCATCTACTCTATAAAGTTGGTTGATACCAACGGGAAGAGATTTTTTTTTTTTCATTTTAACATTTTCAGGATAACAAAGCAATAGTTTACAGGTCAAATAAAAGATTTGGAACTCAATATCTTGAAAGGTTCACCATTTAAATTCACACTTGGGAAGGAATGTTAATGCAAAACATGTGATATACATTTTAGTATGAGATATAAAAACTATTTACAATGTTCTCCAAATGTATTTTACTTTTTGAGGTCCTTTTAAAATTACCATAAATGTAGCAGAATGAAAACACTTTGTTCTAAACACCTCTTGAATCTATTTAACTAGCACCAAATTGCATGTAACAGTTGTTTAGGTTTCCAAAACAAAATTAACTAAAATTCAAACTGCTAATGGACATCCATAGTAGTAAAATGTTGCCTGCAGAATCCATTAGTCGTCAAGAGTCCTGTAAGGTTCAGATTTTACAGTAAAACCTGTAAAAAGCAAGGGTCGAGTTTCACCACTGAGACATCAAGGTGTGAAGATCCAAATGGCATAAGATATGAACTTGTATATTCGAACCTACTGAACTCTGCCTGCTCCTTAGAAAAAACTTTACTATAGGTTTTACAAGGTACCAACCTTGTAACCTAGGCATGTCAAGCTCCAAGGGCCAAACTGAGCAATTAAAGCTAAGTGGGGGCCCATAGTACTTAAGAGATAACAGCTTAATTGAAATAAGTATTACTTTATAAAATGAATAACGTATTTTCACCTCTGAATACCATTATAGTTTAAATATAAAACTATAAATATTTAAAGTATTTCAGCGCTTCATAGAGAACAAACAGGATCCAATGAGGACAATGAAGCGAAAGTCCCAGAAAATGCAAGCCTTACCACTCTATGTCATCCAAAGAGTTCAGGCAACTTAAATCCAATGAAAGAAATCTCAACTTTGCACCACATGGAGTAAATACCTGTATATCACAAGGATATCACAACTGTGGTTCAGTGCCTCAAGATAATGTAGTCCTTGAGGCCATAGGGCTAGGTACACAGATCCCAGACAGGAATATCTACCTCGACAGTCCAAAAAGTTTTTTTTTAGGAATATATGGCTTGTCTCTGCTGACCTTGAAGCATTCTAATTTAGTGATACACAGCACATTTCTTTACAAGGACATCATCTAAGGTTAGCCCAAACATGGATGAGGCATAACCCCAACATAATAAACCCAGTTAATTTCTGTCACCATGTTTTTACTGAATTTCTCAGCTTTGTCTTAGGTAAGAGATATTTGTGCTAGCAGCATATTTCCATCTGGAAATCTTTTTACTTGGAAGCAAATTCCACAGAATTCCCAGTTGATCCCGGCACACACTTTTACATCTTGCTTCACCAAATGAAGGCAGCTAGATTGCTAAGTGTTTTGCAACTGGAAAGATGGAATGTTGGGAAAAGTTCTTCTTTAATTGTGATTAATGGTAATGCCAAATAGGAGGTGCTGGGGTCTTTATTTTGGGATAAAATTCAGCCGAGCTAAAAACTATTCTCAAAACGTCCTGTCACTTAGATGGAAGAAGTGTCTCCAGCTGCAAGAGTGTCATTTACATTACTGTTCATCTTTAATGTTCACACTGCAAACACACTTTGGAATAGTAGTTTCAACACAAAGACTCATATCAAAATAGGTTCAATCCTGTCTGGTGACGTGATGAAAATAACCCCAAATTGGAATGGTTGGTGATATCACCTGAGTAGGTTAAACTATGATTGATATGTGTCATATATGACTGTACATTAAATAATCAAATATTAGTGGTATGTACTTTATGGCAGAGAAAGAACCAATGAGAGTGAGGGATACCAAAACTGGAGAGAAATTCTCTCAAAACCCTATCCTTAGTTTATTACTTCGAAAGTTGATGAGATGGTAGTCTATCTTATTCTTTAATACAAGTGCCAAAGAGATCAGTTCTACCATACTCACCTCTCCACTTTCCATTGTCAAGCTTCTGCTCATCACAAACTTCTACTGCTCTCCATCCCAAGACCTCCATGCTCAATTCATTTTGATCATCGTGGCCACCAGCACAGCACCAGCAAGTCACAATGAAAGGAAAATTGCCCTCCAGACATCGCCTAAATCTCAGTCTATACTGATGGTATGGAGTCTTAAGGATGAGGAACAGGAAGGTTTTTTCATAGGCCAGTAAATCACAGATGTTTGTAGCATACATACCTCTTGACTTTAATGTGTGTATTTGCACATCCGTGTTCATGGACTGTGGGTCTGTGGTGACACCATGGAAGCATGTCCTATTTGTCTGTGATTACAGATCCCTCACGCCCATTATAGTTTAGGGTCATTAAAAACCATGGACACAACACAGATGCCATGAATACAAATATGGATATTTCAGAGAAAATTCAAGATGGTACTTCATAAAGCTATTCTACAGAATGGGATAGTGCCACTGAATCTGCTTCTAGACTGTTAGGTGTTTCTAGAAACCACAGGGAAGTGTTTATTAAAAAGGACATAAGGTTATGTGCACAGTAATAACCCTTTAATTTCCTCAGAGAATGCAACATGCTGCACTAAATAATGCCCCTCTTGTGGTGTCAAAGGGGTTAAGGTGTTGGCCTTACGAACAAAAAGGTTAATTTCCATTCATAACCACTTATGGGATCTTGAGCTTAGCACTTTATGTCCCCATGCCTCACCTTGTCCATCTGTACTTGGTAGAACATGTAATAATAATCTAATTGTTTCTTTCTGCTTTGCAGACCGGAAGGCAAGGAATGAATGCTCTGGAGAATAATAAGCATAATTGTAAAGTGTTTTGGAAATGAGAAGTGCTCTATAAATACCTTATATTATTACTATATAAAAAGTAAAATAGTAATAACACGAGAAATTCAAATGTTTTAGTGGGCAATTGTTAAAGCACCAGTTCATCATACTCGATTAGAAACATATGAAACATACTTTTTTATGTCCTTTTTCTTTATATCTGAAGTGCAATGTTTTTCTTGGCAGATTTCTTGCATTTGACTAAACGTATTTAAGAGATTGGGTGTTCAGTGATTGCTGCGTTATTAATGGAGAAGCTGGAGTATGCTTCAGACATTCACACTCTAAAGTACTGATCTAGGTCTTGTGTGTAAACCTGCTTTATTTTTATTTTACTATACAGCTTTTTAGTATTGTTATTTAATGTGAACAAACCAAATTATTCCAAGCTATGGGGTCACTCATCCAGATCTCTGCCATGAACCAGCTGTAGTAAGGAGCAAAAGAACTGATGCTCCAGTAAGAACGGATAATGGGCAGCGGTCCCCTGCTGCATCATTTCTCTTGGAACTTACTGTATCAAGAAATGAACTCTAACTGCCCCCCTGTTATTGCCACCAATGTTTTTAAGGGGTTGCTGTTTCATGAAAAAGTCAGTCAACCCCTGTGATCTCCCTGAAATAAATAACTGAGCATTACTTACCTAACAGATCCCGCACTAAAGCTCTCGTTCTCCCAGCTTGGCTCTATTTACCTGGCTGTAGCAGTGACGTCATGTTAACAAAACTTGACTACTGCAGGATCATTGGCCTCAGCGGTGCACCCAACAAGGACAGTCATTGGCTGCAGAGGTCACATGTTGTCAAAGTGACCACTGCCTCCATTCACTTGCCCTCTCAGGTGTACTGCTCAGGCCAGTTATTGGCTGCAGCAGTCAAGGGTCATCTCACTGCTGCAGCCATGAAAATAAATCGGGCGAGAATAACTGGAGCGGCATAGCAGAATCTGTCAGGTAAGTAATGCTCAGTTCTTTATTTCAGGTAGATTCTGTGGTTGTCCAGTTTCCTCTTGATACCAGACAATTCTTCTAATTATGACATTACAGGAGAGCTGAACAGTCCTTCTTAAGGGGTTGGCTATTTTAAAAAAATATATTTTTATGGGTCTTAGTATTATATGAGAAGTGCAATACATACATTATATTGCAACAGGATTCTGTTATACCCATAGCCATTATAAACTTCATCTATATAACATCATACATCCATAGGCCAAAGTTCCTATAACCATATATGCACTTGTGACATAATTTGGCCGGGGTTTACTATTTACAACACTGAAAGAGTTGTCCAGGTTTAAAACAAGTTTCTCCAGCTCCCCCTGGAGAAAAGGATACTTACCTGCTCACATTGCTGGGTTACTCTTCCATTCGGTCACTGCGCTCCATACCGTTCTTGTCAACTTCTGTAGTGGATGGGGGTCATATGTACCGCTGTAGCCAATTACTGGCAGCAGCGGTTACATCCCTCCCTAACATGACCCAATGACACACTATATATATATACACAAGATATGTAAAAAATTGCATAGAACTGTATATCTATGTTGAAAATAATAAACATACAGTATAGAAAAAGAATAATTTCTAAAACGTGACAGCCAAGCACATTACCCATCACTTAACAAGCAGATACAGATGCTGATCTACAGCAATTTCAAAAGACATTCAAGCAGAATAAAGGTGGCCATACACCTAGATAGCTATCAACCGAAGTGCTCATTCAGCTAATAGCTATTCCTTTTGACCTACATAGACATGGCATGCTCAGTTCATTACTATTATTCATTATTATTAAAGCGCCATTCATTTAATAGAGCTCTACATATGAAAACGGGTATACATACATAATACAGACAATTGCACTAAGCATGAACAAGACGAGTTACAAACTGGTACAGAAGGAGAGAGGGCCCTGCCCGTGAGGGCTTACAATCTACATGGTGTGGGAGAAGGACCTAGTAGGAGAGGGTAAAGTCGATCATGGCAGTATAGAGGCAGTAGGGTCACTGGTTGTAGGCTTGCCTGAAGAGGTGGGTTTTTAGGTTTCTTTTGAAGGATTCCACTGTAGGTGAGAGTCTGATATGTTGGGGTAGCGAGTTCCAGAGTGTGTGGGATGCACAGGAGAAATCTTGGAGGCGATTGTGGGAAGAGGTGATAAGAGGAGAGAAGAAGGTCTTGTGAGGATTGGAGATTGCGTGTAGGGATGTATAGGGAAAGTAGCTCATAGATGTAGGGAGGGGACAGTTTGTGAACATCCTTGTATGTATTTGTTAGTATTTTGAACTGAATTCGCTGGGCAATGGGGAGCCACTGAAGGGATTGGCAGAGGGGAGAGACAGAAGAGTAACAGGGTGAGAGGTGATTTGTCGGGCAGCAGAGTTGAGGATAGATTGGAGGGGTGTGAGAGTGCTAGATGGAAGGCCACAGAGGAGAATTTTGCAGTAGTCTAGGCAGGAGATGATGAGGGCGTGTACAAGCATTTTCGCAGACTCAAAGTTGAGAAAAGCGCGGATGCTGGAGATGTTTTTCAGTTGGAGGCGGCAGGTGGTGGAAAGGGCTTGGATGTGTGGTCGGAAGGAGAGGGCAGAATCCAAGGTCACTCTAAGGCAGCGGACTTGGTTGACCGGGGAGAGTGTGCAGCCATTGATCGTGATAGATAGGTCTGTTGGGGGGTGTTGAGCAAGATGGGGGAAAGATGATGAATTCTGTTTTATCCATGTTAAGTTTTAGAAAGCGAGAGGAGAAGAAGGATGATATGGAAGATAGGCATTGTGTGATTCTGGATAATAAGGTGGTGATGTCTGGACCAGAGGGGTAGATTTGTGTGTCGTCAGCATAAAAGTGATACTGAAAGCCATGGTACTCTATGAGCTGTCCCAGGCCATAAGTGTAGATAGAGAAGAGCAGGGGTCCTAGGACAGAGCCTTGCGGGACACCAACAGAGAGGGAATGAGACAAGGAGGTGGTGTGAGTGTGGGAGACACTAAATGTTTTCACTATGAGGTATGATGTGATTCTGGAGAGGGCCAGGTCAGTGATGCCAAGAGATGAGAAAGTTTGTAACAGAAGGGAGTGGTCGACAGTGTCAAAGGCAGAGGACAAGTCAAGGAGAAGGAGGACAGAGTAATGTTTTTTGATTTTGTCTGTTAGTAGGTCATTGGTGAGTTTGGTAAGGGCAGTCTCAGTTGAGTGGTGGTGTCGGAAGCCAGATTGTAACAGGTCAAAGAGGGAGCAGGAGAGGAGGTGAGAGGTCAGTTCAGAATGGACATGTTGCTCAAGTAGCTTTGAGGCATATGGAAGAAGTGATATGGGGCAATAACTGGACATAGAAGATGGGTCAAGTGAAGGCTTTTTGAGGGTGGGTGCAATGGTAGCATGTTTAACACCAGAGAGAAAGACACCAGAGGTTAGTGATAGGTTGAAGAGATGAGTTAGGGCTGGGATAAACACTGTGGTGAGGTTAGGGATAAGGTGGGATGAGATTGGGTCAAGTGCACAGGTGGTGAGATGTGATCTGGAGAGTGAGGTGGAGAGTTCATGTACATGTGTTCTCAATAGGGATAGAGGAATAAGCTGCTGACGGCTTTTTATTGCCCTTAAGAATAAAAGAATGTTGAACTTCAACATGCCCAACCTTTCTTTCCCCCAACAGGAGGAGAGGCAGAACATCCCCATATAAATTAGGTGGACAGCTGGTCCCACTGAAATCATCAGGTTCGGTCAGCATTTATCTAACGTGTATGGTCACCTTAAGGAAAACTCAAGAAGAAGGCATATTGTCTTTAATGGGTTAAAGAATCTGTTTCAAGCTGAGAGTGCATAAACAAGCACTATAAAAATTACTACATGTCAATTCTATCTAAATCTAAATATAAATGCTTTTCTTTTCAACAGCTCATGTCTATAACTTGTATGCATAAATCTTCCTTCTTCCAGCAAGGTACACTATTCTGATGAGATGTCTACAGTAGCTCTATTTCTGTCATCGGGAAAGTGCTTTAGCAGACAAAGTTTAACAGTTCTCCTTCTCCGTACAAAGTGTGGCTCTTGGAACAAAAAGTAATTTTTAAAGAAAGAAAGCTGTTGGCTTTTCTTCAGCTCAACGTATTGAACAGACACTTCCATGCAGTTTTTTTTGTGTGCCAAGTGACCCCCTTCTGGCAACAGGATATGCCATCAATGCAGGCGCCAAGATGTGGTAACAAGCGTCAGGATTTCTCTACACTCACCGCCAATGTAGACGCCCAGGTAGGCTGTACAAGTCTTTAGCACCAGGAAATTTGAACACACTGTGCCAGATAATTAAAAAACATTCACTTATGGTGTTGGAGCAGATGACAGGGAGCTGTGTGACACCCACGGCTAAAGGGAAAAACACTGCAGTAGTTTAACAGATGCCATTTTAGTGAATGTAACAATTGTTGTAATAGGCATTGGCATGTTTGTGAGAAGGACGTGGTTGTGAGCACTCCCAGAAGTTCCTGTACACATTTCTAAAAACAGACCACAAGACACATGGTACATTCAATTCAATGAAGAGCTTGTTTCTTAATTTCTTAACACTGGTGGCAAATTAAGGCTGGGAAGCTGGCACATGTACCTAAGGCATACATGATGATTTGTATGTTCAGGACCAGTGATGAAGAGAAAATGCTAGCGGTAACATACAGCAAATATGTAAAATGACTAAAAGGAAAAAATGAGCGTGTGATTCGTTCAGAAAATCACAGTTTTTAAGTAATATATAACTTTTACATAAGACCGTAATTCATACTTGGAGCCAGGCTTGGGCTGGGCCACAGGTAGCTTAGATTACTTCTAGGCACAGAGGCAGGTCAGCAACTGTCCTATTACCACAGGGACCTGCAGTCTTGGATCCCTGTGGGGGCTCCTATCATTAGTCATCTTGCAGCATCTTGCTGCTGCTTGCCGCTGTTTGAGCATGGGTTCCTGGCTCATATAGCTAAGGAAACCCTAGTCCAAGACAGCAGCCAATCAGCAGAATACTGCAGGTAGCTGTACAATAATGAATTTTACTGGTGGTCTCTAGGCACCTCAGCCCAACATAGCTTACAGCAATGGGAAGTCACTGAACACCATTATAATATACAACTATATCATAGGCCAGTACAGCGATCTCTCCCATTATCTATTTATACCCAGGACTGTGAATGTGACAAGGAGCCTCTACATCTACAGGAAAGAAAGCAGTGAGACTATAGAACCCTCTTTCAGAGGAAGCTGTGATGAAAGTTTCGAGAGGGGCCTGGATGCAATCCTGGAGTGAAATAATATTATAATTTATAGTTATAAAGTTTCTGGAAAAGAGTTATTGATCCAGGGAGTTATTCTGATTGTAGATGAATCTGGAATAATCCACTGGCACTCATTTAAACTCCTTTGTTTTTAATGTTATCCCTTTAAAACCATCCAGCAGTTACAAAACTAGCCATAAACTTGTGTCTACACTTCAAGCAAACAACTTGAAGGTAGCCCCAGTCATGATTTTAAAAGGAATGCAGTGCAGTGTTGGGGTCCTGGGTTCAAATCCAACCAAGGACAACATCTGCATGGAGTTTGTATGTTCTCCCGTGTTTGCGTGGGTTTCCTCTGGACACTCCAGTTTCCTCCCACAGTTCAAAGACATACTGATAGGGACCTTAGATTGTGAGCCCCATTGGGGGCTTTATTAGTAACCTTGTTCATAACTCATTTCAGACTATAAAAACTCCTTTTTCAAATCTTCAGGGTGGGAATCCAGGTGCAGAGATGGAGAGGCTCAACTACCCGGTCAGGAGCCTCTTCATCCGTGCACCAGGATTCCCACCCTGAAGACTTGAAAAAAAAGTTTTTATACTTCATAATGCGTTGTCACCAAGGTTACTAATAAAGCAAATCAAATCATCTCATTGTTGTGGTCATAATTGCACGAAGAGGTGTCCAAACATCGCAGGCTCTCATTTGTCTGCACGTCCCAATCTATTCTATTTACATTCCTTAGGAGGGTTTCTTCATTCATTTTGCATTTTTTTAATTGATAAAAATAAACGATTTCTATTTTTAAAGCACTGTAGTAATACTATAAACTGTACATAGAGAGAAGCCTGCATATGCGTCTCATGTGTCAAGCTGGGAATACAGCTGTCGGCCAAAAGAGCTCTCAGTTATCTATCCCAACCCTCTTCCCATAAACATGCACACTCGTAGCGGCTTACCTCCATGAAGAAAATATATCGGACATGTTGAAATCCAAATGCCCAATCTTTTACTTCTCCTGCCATCAGGAAATAATCAGGAGGCCCCACATACACATTATGGGTTGGTGCATGCGCAGTATTAAAGGGCCAGGCAGAAAGACAGTATTGATACCTGACTCTGTCACTCAAGAGTTAGAGGGAGTGGCCAAGGGGGGAAGGCAACGGTAAAGTGATGTTTCAAGAAGTTAAGGCTGCAAAGAAGGCCTCATTACCATATGCAATAAAACACAGATAATTTATTTTTTTATAAAGATAAATATTTAAACAAGAGAGGCGTTGTTTTGCTCAGCAGGATCAACACTACAAGGCAGTCTGTCTGGTTTTAAAGGGCTGATCCTGCAGGCAGGGGCTCTTTAAATACAAAACACATTCCTATTAATAATGCTATTTATTAACAGAGCGGATAGCGGATAAAAAACTCAAAAAATCTGTAAGAATAAAGGTTGGGGAATGAAAGAGCCTTTTTTTTTTTACTATGCTCACCTACTTCACTCCCCCCCCCCACCCCCAAAAAAAAAAATATATTGGTAAATAATAAGTATCCCCTAGTATTTTAGAAGTATGCTGAAATTCTGGAGGACTAGCGATGACTTCAGTGTCTACATCGGCGATCGTTCAATCGTTCAGTGCTTTTATACTACTTGATAATTGAACACTTTCGCTAGATTATAACATTTTTTAAACAATTATCGACTTGTGTAAGGGGGCCTTAAGAGTAGAACAGAAAATGAGTATATTATTATTGAGGACTGTGTCTGCAACTGCTGAGGGGGCACTGAGTCGCAAGATTACTGGGCACTCTGGCTGTATTATGTGCTCTTTTAACATGGCAGCCGTCACTAGTGAAGTGGGAAGGGGGTGATGTGCAGTAGAAGGGGAGAGGTACTTCTTTCTATCGTGGTAACTATAGCCATAGCAGCCACAGCAATTGTCATGGGGCCCAGAGGCTGGGGGACCCTATCAGGTGCAGGAACATTGAACCTTTTTTCAGGGGTATTAACAATTTGGTGGGTTTTTCCTATAATGTGGTTTTATAGTATATGGTGCTATTATACATAACTTTAATTATTGCTACTTATGCTGTTGATTTAATTTTCTTACACTAGGTGGTGGTGGCCCCATCTTATTTTGCTTTAGGGCACTATGAGTTATAGTTATGCCCCTGCTCCTTTCATGAATGTACCTGTAAACGCGTGAAATACATGAGCAGGAAGCCAGTTTCACCTATAACTTTCCTGGCCACGGACAGAACTACCACCGTAGCAGCCATGATGAATGCATGGACATTCTGCTGGATCAAACCTCCAGGCTCCAATCTTAGCAGCCTACTGGACTGCACTCCCGAACCCCACAGCTCTCTCTGCTCACCAAACAGAGTGTGTGCTCCATGTGTTTTAGAAATATGCTGAAAATGGCAAAAAGTATTTAGAGCTTATTTATTAACTATAAACTAATTTCTTTAGACAAGACTGGGAAACACAATAGGTATAAAGTTTTACATTCCTGGAAAAAGTTTTTAATTTCCTTGAACTTTTTATGATCTCTAAACTTGATGGATTCTGAAAAAGTGTGAACAGTTTTCCCATCACCAGCATTAATCATTATAAGTATTCCCTTCTTTATTTCATTTTCTTCTTTTGATATGCTTTCCTGTAGACATTCTTTTGACTTACGGTATATGACTGTCCTGTTCTTCCCACGCACCATCTTAAAGACACGTTCAGACAATTAAATATAACAATATATTTAACACATGCTGGCTATTTAAAGAGCTCATGGGAAATCTTAATTTCCCTGTTAAATGCTTAACAAATTCTATCTCATCTCATGGACAGTGAGGAAGAGAAACATTTCTGCATCCTATGCCCTAGACTTTTACATTAAAGTCTTCTCAACAAAACAGGAGAACATATGTAACATTTTATTTCAGTAGGGCACAGAACAAAAGGGAACAAAGAATGATTCTGCCCAATAGGAATTGTAAAACTAAGTGCATTCATCTGGCATATATCCAAAAACTTAACTAGAAAGCCTAAAAGCAAATGTTTCGGTATAAACAAATAGCTGGAAGGCTTTACCAACTGTAGATGGCTTACTGCTAGGAATTAATGTTGCACTTATGAATGTTTTCCTAGTTGGTAAAGATGGGTCAGATAACTTAGCGGAAATTAAATTATATCACAGCAAATCACACTCATGGACTTTACAAAATAACTAAAATTTAAATTAAATCCCATCCATTTGGTGACAGTTGTTAAAAGTAAATGATGTAGCATGGAGTTCCTGGGCCCCTGTACAAGATATTCTATTGGGTTTACCCAAAAAAAGTGAGGTAACCATTCTACAAGATTTGATGGACCTTTTCCCACCGATGTGAATGCTACATACAATTGCATTGTTATATATATTAAATCTGCATAATGTGAAGTAACATCTTCTGTCCCAGAGACAGTAATCTTTAGGGAAGACTAAAGGCCATTTTTCATGGTCCATTTATTGGAAACGAATGTTCATATGATCCTTGCCTGGTGTAAACATGCTGCCAATAACAGAAATAAGCAAACGCTTATTTCTGAAGTGATCACAACTAGACAGCATAAAAATGCTTATTTCCCTACAGGAGAAGGGTCAGTAATCGGCCACCCATGTGTATAATGGCGATTAGAGGAGCAAAAGCCTCTTTACACAAGTAGATTATTGATTTGATTAAGTGTAATTATTTGAGTTGCTAACATTTGACCAACCACCATTTAGATGCACAGAGGATATCGTATAAGTTTGCAATTTTGACTGTGTAATAGATCGTTTGTCAGGCAAACTGTTGTATTTACAGTAAAAGATAATTGACTGTGTTGGTGGTGTTTGGGAAAAAAGTGGATTGTGTTCCCTTGAAGACTTAAAAAGTATGTGTTAAAAAGGTGTGTAAAGACCCTTTGTTCCACCTTCTTTACCACCAAAGACCACCTTCTCTCCAGTAAGTAATCTACATTTTGTCTTTGTCAAGTTGAAACCAAACGGTTGCAAGATGAGCTTGTGGGCAAAACGTCACCTTGCGAAGGAAATATTAGATCATGTTTTGGAAAATTGAGGTGTTCGTTGTTTGGACAGTGAACATTCACTTGGAGTTCAGAAGCAGAAAAACATAAAAAAAATGTTTTAAGTGTTTCCTCCCACTTCAACTTGACCAATAGGAGAACACTTGAAAGAGTGAACAATTTTCGAATCCACACCCTTTTGTGGTTTGTTTACATATTTCTGGCTGAAGTCACTAACATGACATGAATGGAGTAACGATTTTACACCCACTGTAGAATAGTCTGAATAGTCTGTGCTGTAAATGATACCAGTTTACGCTTGTGAAATTCTTGAGGACTAGAGATGACTTCAGTGTCTACATCAGCGATCGTTCAATCGTTCAGTGCTTTTATACTACTTGATAATTGATCACTTTCGCTAGATTATACAATTTTTTAAACAATTATCAACTTGTGTAAAGGGGCCTTGAGAGTAGAACAGAAAGTGAGCATATTATTATTGAGGACTGTGTCTGCAACTGCTGAGCGAGCACTGAGTCGCAAGATTACTGGGCACTCTGGCTGTATTATGTGCTCTTTTTACATGGTAACTATCACTAGTGAAGTGGAAAGGGGGTGATGTGCAGTAGGAGTGGAGATGTACTTCTTTCCATCGGGATAACTATAGCCATAGCAGCCACAGCAATTTACATGGAGCCTGGAGGCTGGGGGGGCCTATCAGGTGCAGGGACATTGAACCTTTTTTATTGTGGATTAACAATATTGTGGCTATTTCCTATATGTGGTTTTATTGTATATGGTGCTATTATACATAACATTATTGCTACTTATGCTGTTGTTTTAATTTTCTTACACTAGGTAGTGGTGGCCCCATCTTATTTTGCTTTAGGGCCCTAAGAATTATAGTTATTCCCCTACTCCTTTCATGAATGTACCAGTAAAAGCCTGAAATATATGAGCAGGAAGCCAGTTTCACCTATAACTTTCCTGGCCAGGGACGGAACTACCACCGTAGCAGCCTTAATCGCTACTGCGAAGCCCACAGTGTCAGGGGAGCCAAGGCTGTAAAAGATGTCTTCTATCCATTATGACCTGGGCATCCCCAGACTAAGAATCCTCCCACCTACAGTGGCCCTTCCATCAACCCCCCACCCATGGCGGTCCCTGTGATCTTCTGTGGCGGCCACGGTGAACTGTATACCTCAATAACTTGACGCCCAGGCTGCACATTACATCAATGCATCAGTTTCTTCTTGATGCTGGCCTTTGGCCAATGTCAAAAAGTTCTGTGTAGGACGGATCTAACATAGCTTCACTTATCATCTCTTACCTACACCTGCTGGTCAAACTGCAGACTGTAATCATCTGAGGATGCGTGGACATTCTGCTGGATCAAACCTCTAGGCTCCAATCTTAGCAGCCTACTGGACTATACTCCCGAGACCCACTGCTCTCTCTGGTAAGTCTGCTCACCAAAAAGGGTGCATGCTCCATGTCCCTTGTAAGATTTGTGTGCTCTGTGTGTCCCCTGTGTGTGCTCTGTGTGTCCCCTGTGTGAGTTGTGTGTGTTTCATTACCCCTGGGTCCCCTGTGTGGGGGCACTAAAGGGCATGACTACTGTGTAGGGGCACCAAGAGGTCATAACAACTATAAAGGCATTCCACTACAGGGGCTGTGTTGAAGTTGTTGAGGGGAGGTATTAAAAAAAATTGCTATAGGGCCCAGCCTTTTCTAGTTATGCCCCTGTTCCTTGCTAATGAACTGCAGCAGGTGGCAGATTAAAAGATGCATATAATCATATTCAATGGGTTACTAAAAATCCAGAATTAAATGTAATTTTCTGTATTTATCAGGTTCTTTAAAGAGGGAGGACTTTACAACTCTATACAACTGCCAAGAAAATGTACTTGCTTGCTGAATTATTTGTGAATGCAAATAAAACTATGTAAAAAAAATAAAAAATATCAATTTTGGAATATGAATAGCAATTTAAGAATTTGCCATCCATCATTAGCAACTGTATGGAAATATCTTACAGGAGAATTTAATGGCCTGCTAAGAATATCAATACCCAGAGAAAGAGATACACTAAGAACATCAAGAAGCATTTTATTATGTGTAGTATACCAGATAATGCTTCAGAATCAATACATATTAAGGTATTAAGATGCAAATGTCTATAAAATAATCCATGTGTGTAAAATAAAATCTAAAGCACTGGCACCACATCTATTCTTGCTGCTGACTGAGACCATTTTAACTTACTGATGGCTTGATATTGATCTAGTAACATGCTGGAGCAGTGGCCAGTGTTGAATTTTCTCACACTGATGGAGACAGTCGACTACAGAGCTTGGCGATCTCTGTCAGTCCCATAGGCACTGCAGGGAGCAGTAGTGTGCATGTGTGTGTCAAGGTCTTACCTTGTCCTCATGGTGGCTGCCATTTTGGACATGTGCAGACTGCAGTCTCTTATAACCTCTGAGTGCATCATCATTTGCCTGCTGCCTGGGTGTCGCACAGTGACATATATCAGTCTGCTCAGGCTTCAGGATCATTGCCCTTCTGTTTGTGCTCCAAGGTGCTTCTCTGGCAGTCTGAGCTCCTTGTGTGTTCGTGTGTATGTTCCGGACTGGCTGACGTTTCCTATGGCTCTCGACCCCGCATCGGCAGATTCTTAGTCTGGGGATGCCGATTTGGACCTGATCCCGGCTTGGATGACTACCCACTTTGGACCTGATTCCGGCTTGGACGACTACCCGCTTTGGACCTGACCCTGGCTTGGATGACTACCCACTTTGGATCTGCTTCCCGCTTAGACTTGACCGGCTTCTTCCTAATCTCGCTGTCCATGATTTATGTTTATTTATATTCCTTTAAATAAACAACTTTATTTTACCTATGTTTGCATGTGGTCTGGTTTCCTGGCTCCCGTGACAGTGTGACCACAGCTCCATTAAAATAGAGGATCAACACTGTGATCAGTGGGGGTCCCAACAGTCGGACTCTGACCAATCATAATTATATCACCTATAAAATACTTTAGTACTCAGCGCAGTACAGGCGAGAGGCTCTGACACTGAAGCACATGGTAAAAGTGGTAGACTAGGAGGTGTCAGCACATTTCGCGGGTCTGCCTGCTTCTGGCAACAGAAGCCCTTCAACATTCCGCACACCAGAAAAGTAGAAGAGCAGCAACACTTCAGGCAACCCTGCCTGTTATCAAACGTTGGTGGGAAGGGACACAAATAAATGTCATTGTAATACCTGGAGTATTCGGGCATGTCAGAGCTGCAGAGTCAGTCTCTACAGAAATGACATATCCTAACTACCTCATGTGAGGCCAGTTATTGGCTGCCGCAAATCATGTGACTAGTTGGTGACAATATCTCTGCAGCAGTGAAAACAACGACCACCGGAGTGGGCCTCCGGAGTGGTAGCTCTGGGATGATGGGGGATTTTTAGGGTCCTGGAAAACCCTTTTAAGACGGAAACCTCTATTCTCAGGCCTGATGGCTATGTTAAATGTTCGATAACACAATATATGATAAATGGCTTAATTGCATGTAAAATACCTTATCTCTAAGTCTAAATGCTATGTATTTTTTGTAAGTATGCACCTTGGCATCTGCTGAGAGAGTTCTGTATAGTCAGAGATCATGTACTAATAATCTGTCATCCCCGCTAACAGATGTTGAGAGTCCTTCTTTAGCCATAAAACTGACACAAAAGATATGAAAAATGCAAAGACACACTATTTCCAAAAACAAGCATAATTTAACCATTTTAGCATTCCTAGCTTTGGTGAAATCTACTAGTATAAGACATTAGTGGGGCTGAGGAATTATACAGAAAATGAGGATCTGCACGTAAACTGATTACATATGCATCAAGTATAGCAGCCCCTAAGTATTTCTGGATTGCAAGGATAAGATACTCTCTTTGCTTATTACTGCTTCTTGATCCAAGGAGATTTAGTCAACTGGTTTCAATTAGATGTTTTTAAGCTAGTAAAACAACATCCATAAAGACATATTTATAGAAAAACTTAAAGTGGAAAATGCCTACGAAGCTGATGAAATCCATGCCCCCTCCCTCTACGCGTCTATTAAATCTCCTCTTCCCTCTGTTCTTCCTTCTCACTGTCATAATCACTCACTTGCCCATTGCATCCAAAAAGTGTTGTGTTTCATTTTTTTTTCTTCTTCTTGGTTTTACTAATCCTCCTACAGTTAAATCAGATTTACTGGAAGTATAATGACAAGCGGGTAGCTGAAGAGTGGTTTGTTTATGGGCGATACCAGTTTAATGTGTTTTCTGTGCTCGTGGTCACACTGTCAGAACCAACACGCACATAAAAGGTAAAATGAAACATGTATCAGTGCCAACTGGAAGCCTATCCATAGTGAAGAATGCAGACTTGTAATAATGGGTGCAGCGTAAACATTACATGCAATAAATAATATAACAGCGCGCACGTCTGCCAAACCTCAGCACATGGAAACAAAGAAACACCTAAAAGATTAAAGCAAATCAGAGAGACATGACACTCATTTTCATCTGTAGCCCAGAACTGGAAGAGTGATTAATAAACATGATGCTTCTAGTTCACCCAATGTATGATGGTTATTCACATGAAACTTAATTAGTCTTCATAAGATCCATCCGCCAGTTGGTTAAAAATAAAAGTGTGTGAAAAGTGGAAGCATGTGATATGGACCTCCCTATAATAAAGAAGCAGCGTGTGAATTATCAACGCAGCTTTCTCACTTAGGACGGAAACTAATGAAACACACATTCAGCCACAAGTTTTAAAATATGATTTAGGCTCTGTTCACACCATGATTGCTGGGTATACATTGAGTGCATACATCAGAAAAGTCTCCTGATGTGCATGCTGGATATATCCCTATATTGGACCAGACAAGTGCCAAAAGAGTGTCACGCATCAGCATGTTTTTTTTATCAAATGTATTAAAATATATTTTACAGCATATATCCCGGACATCCACACTAAATATAGAGTGAACAGAGCATTACAAGGAGTGCTCAAATGCTGATTCTTCTGCCTAGCCTAAGCCAACTAAGTTCCATTCTACATGCATGAGGAATAAGGAAAGTGAAACCCAATCTGAGCGACCTTTCAGTTTTTGGAACTGTGGCTGTTCATTTTCTCACCTCATCCTTACCTCAGACTTGTATCATTTATCCTCTATCAATGGTTGCTATAAAGAATTAATTCAGATCAAACATTTGCTCAGTGAGTCCCTGGACCAAACATGTTGCCTGTATCAGTAATAAATGTTGGCCACATGGCAGACATTTTTTATAACCAGGCTAACTTCACACTTGCGTCAAAGCTCGGATTAACTGGCTGGCTATTCCGGCTGAGAACATCCTACCAGTATTTCATTGTTTCGGTACCAAAATTTTGATTCGGTATCGATACCATAAAAAAGTATTGCGATACTTGATACCATTCGATACAACGCAAAAAAAAAAAAAATGCCAAAAAAAGCCGCGTGCATTCCTCATTTTATGGAACGTCCGGCCAATAATACAACAGTCCGATCCTATTTTTTGGGGGGACAAGGCGACTAAAATAAAATGGCGAATTGTGCAGTTTTTCTTTTCTTTCTTTTTTTTTTTTATGGGCGTTCACCGCTTAAAAGAGGATATTTTTTTAATAGTTTGGACTTGAGACGTAGCGATATGTAATATTTTATTTATAGAATTTTTAGAGATATTATATCTGATGATTATGCTATTATGTTTACATATGTTTTTATTCAGTGTTTTATTTTAAAATATATGGGATTTATCCGGTCCACATTTTGAATATTGCCATTGATTGTTGAAGAGCTCATTTCTAATTAAGGATCTAAAATGTATGGGAATTATCCGGTCCACATTTTGAATACTGCCATTGATTGTTAAAGAGCTCATTCCTATTTAAGGATCTAAAAAACATAGGGTCAGTATCCACTGAAGAAGGGGAGACCCCCGAAACGCGTCTGGGATTACTGACCAGTTTTATCAAGTCCGGACCTTGATTATTGAATATCATTTTTTATCCGCCGCAGTACTGAAGGAATTGCCGTCTGTAAACGCCAGAAGAGATTGTCATCCTCAGGCGCTAGGACCCGGCAACAGCTACAACTATTCCTCCTATCCCCGATCTGCTCCGCTTAGCCTCAGGTCACGTGGGACGCCACATCAGGACCGTCACCACGTGGGACGCCAGTGGTGCTAGGAAGGCTTACACGAGCGGAGGGCAACGAACTGACACACGCCGGGAAGGAGGTAAGAAACAAACTCATGCGGCTGAAGTGATCTACTCTATTTCAACTCTCAATGTAAGACTGTGGAAGTATCTTAAGGCACATTGCGACCTAAGTGAAAGATCGCTCTGCCTGTATCGGGACCATCAGCCAGTTTACCTGTAGCTCTGTACCTCATATAGTCTGGACTGAAAGTGGAGCTATTAGAAACCGAAACCGTATCCGTATTGGTATATGATTGGCAGCTATTTAACTATGGACTGTTTTTAGCCACTTTAGATGTGTTGTTTTATGAAGGAGTCTTATTAACATTTAGTTTGCAGGGATTTGGACTGTACTAAATTAAGCTTGCATAGGTTGCACTGAGTTCTTTATTGCACTGAGTTCACGGGGATTTTAAGTAATAAATTTTATATTTGATGTATCAACTTTATACTTGATGTATCACTCTGTGTATGACCCAATTGTAGCAGTGTGCCCCCCTATTATTACTTGTTTTTCCTGCATCCTTTAGGCTTTGGGTGATAGCCATTGGGTGAGCACCTACGTATTATTGTCTGCTAGCAGGGTGTAGCCACTTATTCTGTTTAATATTTTATTTATTGTTTATATATTTTATATGTAAAATTGGGAAAGGGGGTGATTTGTACTTAAAATTTTGGTGTACTTTTAAACTTTTTTTTTTTTTTTACAGTTTATTAACTATTTCCCCCTTAGGGGCTAGAACCTGGGATCTTTTCATCCTATTCACCCTAACAGAGCTCTATTAGGGTGAATAGAATCTCACCCTCTCCCTGCTGCCCTGTGCTTTGTGCACACAGCAGCAGGGAGCTGACCAAGGCAGCCAGGACTTCAGTAGCGTCCTGGCTGCCATGGTAACCGATCAGAGCCCCAGCATTACACTGGGGCTCCGATCACTGCCACTTTCACCAATGAGGAGGAGGTGAGGGGACCCTATGGCTACTGCCACCAATGCTTTTAATACTGGGGGGATGGAGGAATGGGGGATGGGGGGCGCACTGGCCACCAATGTATTTAATACTGGGGAAAGGGGGAGGACACTGGCCAATGTCTTTAATACTGGGGAGGGGGGGGCGCACTGGCCACCAATGAGGAGTGACGTTTACTATACAAATGCAGGCAGAAGAAACTCATTGCCAGCACCTGCCTGTGACCGGGCGCTGCAATCAGTGGCAGTTAACCCCTCAGGTGCCGGGGTTAATTGCTGCGGATCGCAGCGCCCTGTCACAGGCAGGCGCCGGCAATAAGCTTCTTCTGCCTGCATCTGTATAGTAAAAGTCACTCCTCATTGGTGGCCAGTGACCCCGCCCCGCCCCCTCTCGCTCTATTGGTGGAAGCAGCACAGGGGGCGGGAGAGACTGCCTCCTTCTCCCCGAGCTGCCGAGGAGAACATGGCCGCGCTGAGGGCAGCGCAGCCACGTTCTCCGATACTGGGCTGTAGGGCCTGTATCGATAAAATACTAATCCTGGTATCAAGCTCGATACCAGAGAAAAGTATCGATTGGGTATCGAAACTTCGATACCCAAAACAACCCTATGCCAGATCCTATTATAGTAATGGGGTCTGGCATGCACGCAGCACTATCTGGCTATGCTTGATCAGGGGAACACTGTCAGACTGTTCTCTGCTGGACAGCTTTGCCACAAATGTGAAGTTAACCTTACCAAGTCTCTGCTGATCTCATGCCAGTGCCTCCCTGTTTCCAAGCTGGTTGACTACTCTGTCAAGAACCCTTTTCCTGTATTGATGTCTAAATCAGTTTTTCTCCACACTCTGTTATTTTATACTATTATCAGATAGCTGTAAAGAAAAAATAATAATAATCATGGGGCTGAAAATTAATCTGAATTACACACTTTTAGAAGGCTGGATTCCTATGAACATTACTGAGCAGCCATTGTGATGACACTTTACAACAAGCTTGCTCTTAAAGGGTTGTCCCAACTGGAAATTTATGGCATATCCACAGGATAAGCCAAAAATGTACGACAGGTGAGGGTTCCACCACTGTATCCTGCTCCTATATCAAGAATGAGGCCCTGTCTTGCACCAATGGAAATGGAGTGGAGGCCATGCATTTACTTTTATGGGACTTCTCAAAAAAGAGCCCTTACTCAGCTATTTTCAGAAGTTCCACACAAGTGAATGGAGGGAGCTGCACATGGACATCCCCCTCTCCAGTCCCTGTGGAGCGAGACAGGGCCCTGTTCTAGACGTAAGAGTGGGTCCCAGAGGTGGGTATGCCATAAATGTACAGTTGGGACAACCCCTTTAAAAGACCATAATAAACCTTATGCACAGTACACTGAATTTAGCTCAAATAATTAATATCTGTAATCTTTTGTTGTATGGTAAACTTGTCAGCCTGTGCCAGCAAATCATCTAGAAGACATAAGCACAAATATGATCTTGGATGATGCTCATCAGTTTCTCAGTCATGTGGATGGATGCACTGAAGTTTGTTGGGTCATAAGGGCCTGAGCATATAAAATCCCAAACTTGGCAGGGCTTTAAAGTGTGAAGATTTCAGTACCACGCAACGAGAGATATCCTAATTATAATTATTCACATGAGAGGCAACCCTCAAATGACTTTTTGATTACTGAATGATCCAAATAACAAAACAACCAACCCTAGAAAAAAATGAACACAAATCTACCCAGAACGGTTGACTACAGATGACCTCAATGGAAAAATCAGGATACCAATTTCACAAACACCACAGTTTAAAAGACTTCTCAAGTTAACCCTTTTGTTGCTACAAAGCCCACAATACAGAATAAAGGGATTATGTTGTGCACTTCTAAATGGGCTAATGGAAACTGACAATGTTCAAAGCAGCTGGTTCACTTGGAAGGGCCAAAATCCTTTGTCTTCGGTGTTCAGACCACAAGTTACAGTGAGAAATCATCTAGTGGTTATATAAAATAACATTCGTTGAACTCATTATATCAGACTACAAATGTAGCTTTTACCAGGATTTCTTTATATTTTTCCCCGCTTTAAACAAAAGAAATAATTAGAAGATATTAGATTCAACTGAATTCCCAATGGCTTTCTATTTTTGCTTTGGCAGCGTTTCTTGACACCTCTTGCCTCAAATATATTCATGATGTAGTCAGTTGTTACATATGTTTTACAGATCCTAGAAAAAGATATTTCATCCCTCCAAGTAAATAAATGTAACTGTAACCCAACACATTATTCAAAATAAGCTCTTCCGTCTTTGGGACAACTTTCCCAAGTAAAAGGGAACTGGAAATAATTGGCATGATTAAAACAGTCATTGTCATATACTCATGGAACTGGACAACAGTAAGATCGAATAGAATGGTCCCTTAAATTATGATATTACTTTGTTCTATGATGACCACTGTAAGTTGAAAATATTGTAACTTGAGACCATAACCCCAAAGGAAAACTGGAAATTGGTTTCAAAGCCACCAAAATGTCAACCCCAAATAAGTTAGAAAAAGCTGTTGGAAGATGTAAATCACTTTCCTTGTTGGTGACAGGAACTTCTTCAAGGAGCTCAAAATAACACATAGTATACAAGAAAAGTGAATGGGGCCAGTCTCTTGATGTCTAAAGGAGCAGCTCATTCTCGCACATGGAAAGAGCAGTCAGGACATGTAGGGGAGTTACTAGACAGTCAATCAGTGCAGCCAATCACACATGCTACAGATCTGGGCTGTTTGTGGCACTGTATGTTGAATGTTTCAACATGGGGCAAGGTTACAATATTTTACCACTGTAGATTGTGGCCGGACAGGGTATGAGAATCACATGATATGAGGAGGCAGCGAAGCTCACTGGAGTGGACAGCTGATCAGTGGGCCTGTTTGGTATTGGACCCTCGCAGATCAAATACTGATTACCTATCCTGAGGACAGTCATCGGTATTAAACACATGGAAAAACCCTACTGGGCTACTGTGGCTACTGTGCAACTTGATTTTTCTAGGTGAAAACAGTTTATAAGCAGTATGATGACTGCCCAGTTACTTCTAGATGTGGCCATGAACATCAGGTAAAAGTAGGCTGTTTGAACATTTAAGTCCATAGGGGGCACTACAGTCATCCGAACTGGAATTTATGGCAATGATGGCATATCTCGGACAAAGGATCAAAGATCTTTCTGGGAAAATCCTTGGAATGTTTTTTCACAGAAAAGTCTTTCAAGAACGAGCAACTATTCGACAAACCTTTTAAAAATGGCTGACTTTTTTTAGAATAAACCCTGATTCCCCAACGATGAGGTAACATATTGGCAATTTTAACCATTTTTATGAAAAAAAATACGACGTTTATTACATTCATGTTATTATGCTTCAATTTATTTTTAAAATTATATAATATTTTATTGTTTCCTTATATACTGTACAGTTTGACGTAGACACCCTAAACAGATAAATTAGTTAGAACAAGTATAACTTCAATGTAGTAATCCATCATATAATCTTTACTTCTGATGATGGTTGAAGTTGACAGTGCACTAATTTCAATTCAAATGTTTAGCATAAAAATGAGTAAATCAGTAGGAAATGTAACTTAAAATAAAGCCTAAATGCTTCAAAACAAGATATTTGGAAACCACTGTAAATTTGCCATCATATTTAATAGTAGTTGAAAAGCAGGAAAGCTCTAAATCAAGTCTGAGAGAAAACTCCTGCAGCTACAGAAATATTTTTCAAAGATTTAGCCACACAACTCTAGCTGAGAACATGATACGGAGCAGCATGAGATCTTCAGGTCTGAAAAATGTATGTGACAAGAACAGTAATTCCTATAAGTATTATAAGTCTAGTCATCTACAGGATCCTGGGAAAGAATAAACCTCACTCTCCCAAACCATCCATTCTCCAAATAACGCAAAGATGACATGTCCTACAGTAAGTTGAACTTGTCCGGTTCTAACACTCTGCACTTCTAGACCATGTAGACATGTTTTCTATTCATCTATTAATAAATTACTGAATCATGAATATCATTTCCTAGGTAATAACTTCTGATATACAATGGTCCTCTCTCTTTTCTAGTTTGTGGGGGGAGATTTATCAGTGCCAGCGTAGGTCTTTAAAATCTCCTGCACTGTGGGGGATGCAACTAATTTATAAAAAGGTGCAGGCCTTATGATAATTAAGGCGCATCCTCTGGTTGTCCAGAATCAAATCTACGGCAGCTCAGATCGTAAACAGGCATAAATGAAGATAAATGTAGCGACCACTGACCCCGCCCACTCCCCAGCCCTTTCCATGTCCTCTTTTCAGAAAGTGACGAGAGCGGTGCAGAAACACTACTTGCCACAAGATTTGTCGCAAGTGGTATTTCAAAAGACGCAAACACATTTTTGTGGCTTTTTCCTAACACTTTTCAGCTGGCAAATCTCCCCATGTGTGCTGTTTTCTAGATTGACTCTGCTATATGCTTTTAAATTAGTATGAACTACCAGCAATATAGTTTTTGTCCCAGTGGCAACAATCAGTAATGCGTCATTCACATTTCCGTTTTTCACTAATGTGTGCTGTCACAGCACACGGACCTATTTATTTCGATGTCTCTGTTCACACATCAGAATTTTCTTTACTGACCATGGGTCAGTGAAACAATTAGGGAGACATGCACTACTCTGGTCTGTGATGTGGACCAAACACGCCTATTGAAGTCTATGGGTCCGTGAAAATCACAGATACAACACGGATGGCATCCGTGTTACATCTGTTTTTCCCAGACCAGTGATAGGAGATGCTCTGGAAATTAATTTTCAGCTGAGCAGGATCCGTGGAATAAACAACAGACACATGGACCAAACTCTGATGATTCGTGAGCATCTTCACAGATGTAACATGGACTGATTTTTTCATGGATGTGAAACAAAAACGGAAATATGACTGAGGCCTAAGGCTATGACACCTCTATTGGAAGTAATATGAAATAGTATCTGTAGCTGTCAAAAGCTGGAGAGATAAATTAATTGGTAACCAAGAGTCACATTTTGAGGAACACTGGCCTACAAGATCAGCTTTACTTTTCAATTCAACTTTCCATCACTTATTTCAAAGACCTATGCTGGTCACTGATAAATCTCCCACCACAAACTAGAAAAGAGTGGGGGCCATTACCTAGGAAATTCCAGGAGACTCGTGATTATAATTCAGAGGATTATGAGGAGTCACACAGTCTAACGCCCTGATTTATCAACAGGGGTCATTTTGACGTTTGTCTTTAAATTTTCTTTTTATGTAGAGGTAACAGTATGTGAGCCAAATTTATAAAAGTGGCACACAGCACCTGTTGAATTTAGCACAGCCAAATCCCATTCTGACTTATTTTCACCAGCTACAGATTTGGCAGGTCAGGAGTGGAAAGCAGCTGAGACAATTTTTTGAGAAAATCTCAATGATAAAAAAAAGGCCAACGTGCTCCACAGTAATGCCCACACAACAGCTTGATTGCTGAAGTTAACTTAGCAGGAGCAAAAAATAACTTTGGCCTGTGACAGACAATTGATAAATGCGTCTTACAAGTAAACAACAGAAAAGTCCAAAAAAAGACAAAACCAGTTTGATAAATCAGGACATAAATATTTAAGCTTTCTTAAGTTAAGGAGACTAGTGGCATATTTTTTGTAGCAACAGGGCAGAGTTGTGATGCTTTCATTTACTGTACTAAACACTTGGAAAAAGGTTGACAAACAACTTCTTTTGACTTACAACATTAAAACCTAATGTGTTATAGGCCTCCCTTCCACGACCAAAACAGCTCTGACCAAATCAGACATGGACTCCACAAGAGCTCTGAAGAAGTCATGTAGTGTCTGGCACTAAGACATAAGATCCCCAACAGAAGGCAATCTCAACTCTGCAGCAGAAGTTATTTGCAGCCAGGTCTATTCTCTCTGTGAATTACAAGGTTTCGCAGCACATAGTGAAATTCCACCAATTTTTATGTCTTCAAAAGCGTTTTAATATTCTCAGAAAAGTAGTTTAAAACAGGTTTTAATCAATAGTCTCTGCACCACTGCTCGACCCTGGGGGATAGGGATCACGGATAGTGATGTGATTAAGCTCGCGGAAGTCCAAACATGGCCTAAGAGTTCCATCCTTTTTTCAACAAAGAATAACTCCGCAGCCACTGTTGATTTGGATGGTCTAACATGACCTTTAGCCAAACTCTCGGTGATATACTCTTGCATGGCTACTCTTTCGGGTTCAGAAAGATTATACAACCGAGACTTTGGTAATCTAGCTCAGGAATAAGATTGATGGGGCAATCATACTCCCGATGAGGAGGCAACTCCTGGTCTCCACCCTTAGAGAATACATCAGAAAAATCCGAAGGTACCATTTTAGTAGTTACAACAGAAAGCGACGTGCTGAGACAGTTGTCAAGGCAGTAATGACTCCAATCGAGAATCTGCCTTGCTTGCCAATCGATGGTAGGGTTATGTTTGGTTCACCATGGTAAACCTAGCACCAGAGGAGCAGGCAAACCCTCCAGCACAAAACATGAAATGGATTCAATATAAGAATCTCACACCTTTAGGAGAATGTCCTGCACCATTTGTGACAGACATTTTTGAGAGAGAGGGGCGGAATCAATCGCAAACACAGAAATATTTTTGTCTAATGCGCTTGTTGTCGAACCATGCATACGGACAAACTGGCCATCCACTAGGTTAAACCCTGCCCCACTGTCAATAAATACTTCCATTTCCACAGTTTTGGAGTCTAGCACCACCTTGGCAGGCAGGAGAAATCGGGTACTACCGGCAAATGACAAAAGTACATTCTCAGATTCCCCATCCACACTACCAATAGTGAGAAGAGGTTTTTGTTTTCCATTTTCACCTTGATGTTTAACATAAGGACATACGTGAACAAAATGTCCACCTTTACCACAGAAAAAGCAAAGTCTTTTCTTAACCCTAAAGTTTTTATCACCTGGTCCAGGTGTGACCGGACCCAATTGCATTGGCTCATCACCAGACATGAGCTTGAGTGTCTCTTTACCCAGAGTGCCAGAAGAGGCCGCTTCCCCATAAGATAATACGTCCCAGGCAAGTGGAACTTTAGATCTCTACCTCAGGCTTCTAACAATACGCACAGCCAGAGACATGGCCGCCTCCAATGACTCTAGATTTTCGTGAAATGGCAAGGCTTCCTTCAGGTTCTTAGACAGCCTTTGACAGAATTGACTATGGAGATCTGGGTCATTCCACTCAGTATCAGTTGCCCACCTCCTAAATTCAGAGCAATAGGCTCTCCCTGCCGCAAGCTACATAACTTAGATTCGGCCAGGGAAACCCGATCTGGCTTATCGTAGATAAGTCCCAGAGCTCTGAAAAATTCATCTACCGACCGGAGGGATTGTGAACCGGTCGGCAAAGAGAAAGCCCAAGACTGAGCGTCACCTTTCAGCAATCAAATAATAATCCCCACTCTCTGACTCTCGTCCCCAGAAGAGTTAGGACGTAGTCTAAAATATAATGTGCACGATTCCCTGAACCAAACAAAGTTGTTACATCCCCCGGAAAACCTATCCGGGAGCGCAACCTTCGGTTCAGGGGAGGCTTGGTTCCCGCTACCGGAACCCACCGCCTGTGGTCTCAGCGACCTCCAAAGACTGCATACATAGAGGAAAACAGAGAGACCTATCAGATAGCCTTACATGCAGCAAGTCTATCAGATCTTCTTACCTCTTTCACAGGAGGGACCGTGACAATGACAGGATCTTATTCACTTGGATTTAATGACATAGCTGATCAGTGTAAGACATAGAATATACTGACTAGGAAATGTAGACTGACACCACAAGACGAGCAGAAGTCAAACTAGACTGTGTAAGTACATTAAATAGTGGTGAATGTGAAGCTACGTAAGGGAGAACAAAAGGGTCTGTTTTCAACAATGCCTATGAATCAGGTCTTCACATTGCTTTATCTTGTATGTCTATTTAAAGACAATGATTCTACACTAGTTCGAGCTATGCTAAGGTATCAAGAGTTGATACTAATACTATATTATTGCAGCATTACAGGAAGCAATGCTTTATTGTCTGGTAGCCCTCATCTCAATGCGAGCAAGACCTTCAGATTATAGAAGTGAATGGTGGCGGCCATTGCTGCAACGATTTATTCAACAAGCTGGGCAAAACTGAAAATCTAGGCACTCCGTACATCTCAGCTGTCCTGTGGCACGCTTTTTTCTGTACAATGAACTGAATTCTATGTTGCAGAAAAAAAGAATTGACATGTCTATTCTTGAAATGGTTTCCGCATCAAATCCAAGGCGGGTAACCACGTCAACTGGCCCTACCAAATGAGGGAAATGGAAATGTTCCAGTTCAATCAAATAGTAGTTGAAAGATATGGTAAATGATAAGGAACCAGAAGGATCTAACATTTAATGAAATCTAAAATATGCAGCAGTTCTACACTAGCTTGTTTTATCGCAGGAATGTACGACATCAGTTTTAATGCACTTATACAATTGGGCTGAGGTCTTGTGGTTGGCTAACAAAATTATATCCTAACTCATTTATCACAGCATTCAGATGACCCTAATAGAACAGTTGATACTCTGTTCTCTTAAATGCATAAGTCTATTCTGTGTCACTAGTTTCCGGTTGTAATCAGTGACAGGCCTAATAACTGTAGGTCAAGGCCAAATAGAATACCTTTCTGGGGTGTGGATATTGGAAGGTTGTTTCCTCCAATGTATTCCCACTGAGACTGTCTGGAATTATTGGTTTTAAACTAACTTTTTGCTCAAAATAAAAACAGTACATAGAATATTTATAAATGTAATTCACATTATGTGGTAATTAGCCACATATTTTTTGAGTTATCCAAAACTATATACTGTATGTTCTATAGGTTACATCCTTCCCCTCATTGACTTTTGCAAAAAAAAGCAGCAGAACATTAGAACTGTATGGCATAATGCTTATGATATGTGGTTTACAACCATACCATTTTGTATTGGACATCTTGTAAAGATCTTATTTAGAAGAGTCTCTCATATTAATGATTCATGTACATGGTAAACCTGAGGGCATAGACCCGGTACGGGACCACACAAGTCCACGTGGATCAATTTTAAAGGTAGAGATGAGTGCAGTTTAGAATACTTAGATTCAGCTGATTGGCCGAATTTCACAAAGAAATCTGCTTTATGACGAGCAGCAGCCGCAATGACAGGGAACAGCGATTGTGCCGCCAGCTGTCATTGAACCCCTCATCGCTGATTGTGGAATCTGAGATTAAAAATTAGTGCTTTTAGGGTAAAAAAAAATACTCCCTTTATATATTTTAGCGCCAAGACGCCACCATGGCCATCTTGATTGAAGATCCCGCGCGTAATCTTGCACAGCTCGTGATGACGTCCTCGCGCTGGCCGGCAAAATGACGTCATATGTCACCATGTACAGGATTTTGCGCGGGATCTTCATTCAAGATGGCCATGGAGGCCTCTTCGTGCTCAAATGGATGAGGTGAGTATGATTCTTTTTTTACAGTCATTTCAAATTGATTCGTTACCACGAAGCACAAGGGAATTCGACTTCGCAGCAAAAGATCCAAGACAAACAAGCTCTAAGAACTACAAGCAGAAATTTTAACCGAATGGTCAGCAGTGTGAGGCGGACCTAAATAGAGCCTCATCACTGATAACGAGCAGCACCTGAGGAGAGGTGAGATCCTGCCAAATAACAACATACATAGTGGAAAACAAAGAGACCTGTCAGCCTCACGTGCAGCAAGTCTATCCGATCTTCTCACCTCTCTCACAGGAGGGACCGTGACAATGACAGGATCTTACTTACTTGGTTTTAATGACATAGCTGATCTGTGTAAGACATAGAATATACTGACTAGGAAATGTAGACTGACACCACAAGACTAAACTTCTGTGTAAGTACATTGAATAGTGGTGAATATGAAGCTACGTAAGGCAGAACAAAAGGGTCTGTTTTCAACAATGCCTATGAATCAGGTCTTCACATTGCTTTATCTTGTATGTCTATTAAAAGACAATGATTCTACACTAGTTCAAGCCATGTTAAGGTATTAAGAATTGATACTAATACTATATTATTTCAGCATTACAGGAAGCAACGTTTTATTGTCTGGTAGCCCTCATCTCAACATGACAAAGACCTTCAGATTATAGAAGTGAATGGTGGCAGTCATTGCTGAAACGTTTATTTAACAAGCTGGGCAAAACTGAAAATCTAGGCACTCCGTACATCTCAGCTGTCCTGTGGCACGCTTTTTTCTGTACAATGAACTGAATTCTGTGTTGCAGAAAAAAAGAATTGACAGGTCTATTCTTGAAATGGTTTCCACATCAAATCCATATATTTGTTACCACAAAGCACGAGGGAATTCGGCTTCGCAGCAAGTCCGTTTCAGATACTTTTATTTGCTCAACGTAAGGGTATTTTCATCTCAGACATTGATGGCAAATCACTAGGACTTACTACACAACCTCCATGTGATGCTGTAAGGCTCCGTGGGGTGCCATATGTACAGAAATATTCGAGAATCAATGCTCCTAGACGAGAATATCTCAGTGGACACAGTATCCAGTGAGGCATGCCCAAGGATTTCTTTTAGATTCCTATGGAATCCAACAGAAAAAAAGCTAAATGAATTTGGAAGCATTTGAAGGTACTGTAGAGGACCCATGAATCTCTATGGCAGCCCTGTTATGACTCTCTACAAAATGAAGCTGTGATACAGCCATGTGCATGACACAATCTAAACCAACTACAGTAGTGGAATACGTTCAGAGAAGGCCAGTTCACTCACCCGCTAAACTCCATTATCGACATAGCAGAATTTCCAATCCTTTAACTAAAATGTACCTTAAATATTTTTCAATTACGATAGAAATTTGTCTTCTCTACATTGTGAAAGTCCTTAACATCATTTGAACAGTCATATACGACATCTTGGAAAATACCACAAAATGACAAATCTGCCCATAGTCAAATGTTCACTGTTTTCAACTAGCCTGAGGCTCTAATTAGCAAGAGAATCCAGTATACAGAGGGATGTCACAGTGATGAGACTCTGGAAGGCTACTCAGGCTAAACTAATTAAAGGGCAACTGGTAAACTGAGCTTTAAGTCACATAGAATCCCAGCGCATGCCATGACTGAAGACATTTCTGCTAGAGGATCTCATGTGAAAGGCCACACTGACACTAAAAACTGCTCAGGACATGGTATCTCAGCTACGCATATACAGAAGGAACTTATTTTTTATCATCTGCCTTGTTTACACTGTTTTCCAGTCTTTCTCCCAGGATAAAGTTGACACTGAGAGAAAAGGCTTTTCTGAGCTATTCCTGTGGAAACCATATTACTGTGGGAATATGCTTTCTTGTGGTATTTGTATTAGGAGGAAAGTGTGTGAAAGCTCATTTTTTTTCTGCGCTCCCAGTGAACCATGGTAAGGATATACAGCTGCAAATGGTTTCCAAAATGAGGCCCTGTAGGCTCCATGTGGTAAGAAAAGGGTGAACTTGAAATCTGCACAGGTTTCACATCAAAATTTCACAGACTCAAAAACTGTAATTTTTTTTTTTAGCAAATAGAAGCTTCCTATTGTAACCATTCACTCAATAATAAGTATTTTTGCAAGCTTTGTGCTAGCCAGAAAATGTTCAAATAAACCTGTTACAAGCAGTGGGTGTGGAACTACTGTGCCAACCAACAGGTTTGACTTTGGTCTAAACCTGTGGGCTTTATACTGTCAGTCTTCTGGTTTTCACCCTTTAACCCCTAAACAGGGATCTGATCTTAGCTGCATGGGAGCCACCAGGCCACTACCTCGTGGAATAGTCCCTGTGCCATTAACAGCTGAGGCATGGAGGACAGTAACACCGATTTGTCACACTGAGGGGTCAGGCAGAATCATAGTCAGGGACAGGCCAAGGTCAATCCAGGCAGAGTACGTGCAAATCTGTGAAACAAGTACAAAGCTAGGTCAGGCAAAATATATGCAAATCTGTGGAACAAGTCCGAGGTCAGGGCAGGCAGCAAAGAATCAATATTTTCATCAGTCGGTTTTCCGGTCGGGCAGTGCAGGGTCAGAGTCAGGAAACAGGCAGAGTTTGGTACACAGGCAGACTAACAGAACAGCACACCTTTTCAGGAAATAGCAAGTTAGATAACCTATTGCTCAGGTGAGAATGAGACAAACAACATGGCATATATAGCAGAAGCTGACTAACACAGTAGAAACAGCCAAGCAGCTACACACAGAGCCAAGGAAGGTTTAACCTTTGCAATACTGCAGAATAAGTTTAATACACACTGAAAAAAAGGGTATACAAGAAGAGGAATGCCTTGCACCAATTTTAGAAAATCTTGGGTGCCTGGCTGGATACTCCAGACTACACTCTACTATACCTGTACAGGAGAGATTGATGTTTTTGATTTAATGTCAGCATAATTGATACTTATTATGGTTTTATTAGCAGCCTTTCCCATGCCCTATAGCATTTTTTCTGTGTATTATGATGTATGTATATTTTTTTTACCTTCGGTGCTGTACGGCAATGTTATGTATGTTTTACTTACATTGTTATTAGTTGACAAGTTGGTATACCTGTTCTGGGGGTATTCTTTTTTCTCTGAGGACTTTATTGGGAAGATTTATTTAGGATAGTGTTGGGTATGGTGGTCTTAATTTGCCCTGTGCTGGGGTGAAATTCACAATTATTATTAATTAGTGCATGCCTCTTAATAATGTGGTGGATGTCAGGCTCCCTATGTGCCAGAACTAAAATCTACTTTAGTCAGGAGCTTGAGTAAATTTCTGGTGTTTCTTGACCACTTTTTGGAGAAGTGGCCAGGGTGCAAAATAAAGCTAAAAAGTCACACATTTTGTTGCAAACGGCTACTTGCAACAACATTTGCGACTTTTGAATGCCCGAAAACTCGTGTAAAGCTATAATAAATAAGTTATAGGCTGGCCGCTGGGAACTTGCCGATCTTCTTTTCTGTTTCTTTTTTTCTCATGTATTCATGTATGTACTTGAAACTGGAAAATCAGATTTTAAAAAACTTCCAATATGTCAGATATTTATTTGAATGACAGGTGCCTTTTAGTGTTGAGTAAAGCGAAGCATTGGAATTTGGTACGAAGTTTAGGAAAACTTCAATTCACAACGAATCTGAATTTCTTCGCGTTTCATGGTAACAAATCGGGTTTTTCTAAAATGGCAGCAGTACCTGTTACAAAGAGAAACTAAGTGTAAAGGAGACAAGCTCGGGAACACAAGATCACTCATAATGCCGTGCAGCCAGCCAATCCACAGATAGCCATTCCCTGTGATGTCAACCATTGTCCTGTGAGCTGAGCATAGGGAGAGAAGTGGCTAGTGATCATGCGCTACGATGATTAATAGAAGAATATTGGAGACGGAGAATTCAGGGAGAGTGTAGGGAGACTCCAGGGAGACTTAGAGCTCATTCACACGACCGTGGCTTGGTTCCGCATCCGAGCCGCATTTTTGGCAGCTCAGGTTCGGACCCATTCGCTTCAATGGGGCCGCAAAAGATGTGGACAGCACTCTGTGTGCTGTCAGCATTTGTTGCTCCATTCAGTGGCCCCCGCAAAAATAATTTTTAATTAATTGTCCGTTTTGCATATCTATAAAGGGCCACAAAATTTGCGGACCACAAAATATGACACATTCGTGTGAACAAGCCCACATTCTGTGTCAGTTTATTTATTCCTACATTTACTAATTCCTACATCAGCCATAAACTAAGATATGTAATTCAGGGCTTGACAAATTTCCTTGGAATCTAGGAGCCAGCTAAAAAAGTTAGGAGCCAGGCGGAGCCGCATCATAAAGCCCACAATAGATGCCCCCATAGTGCTCCCCCCCCCACTTCTCTATAGAGCCCCCCAATAATGCATGCCAGTACATAGGGCCCCCAGTAGATGCCCCCATAGTGTTCCTACCCCTGTTTTCCATAGTGCCCCCCATAATGTGCGAGTATATAGGGCCCCCCATAATGCTTCCCCTTTTCAATAGGTTATATGACACGTCAGATGCTGCCAGCGTCTAAGTGATCGCCACTTGCGGCCGCCATGACATGTGGAAACCCTTACAAGGATTACAGGGTCCGGAGGGGAGGGCAGAGGGGTCCGGAGGGGAGGGCAGAGGGGTCCGGAGGGGAAGGCAGAGGGGTCCGGAGGAGAGGGCAGAGGGGTCCGGAGGAGAGGGCAGAGGGGTCCGGAGGAGAGGGCAGAGGGGTCCGGAGGAGAGGACAGAGGGGTCCGGAGGAGAGGACAGAGGGGTCCGGAGGGGAGGGCAGAGGGGTCCGGAGGGGAGGGCAGAGGGCTCCGGAGGGGAGGGCAGAGGGCTCCGGAGGAGAGGGCAGAGGGGTCCGTCTTGTCAATTTCCCCCATAATGCTTCCCCTTTTCAATAGGTTATATGACACGTCAGATGCTGCCAGCGTCTAAGTGATCGCCACTTGCGGGCAGAGGGGTCCGGAGGAGAGGACAGAGGGGTCCGGAGGGGAGGGCAGAGGGCTCCGGAGGGGAGGGCAGAGGGCTCCGGAGGAGAGGGCAGAGGGGTCCATCTTGTCAATTTCCCCCCTTGTCATTATCTTTCCCCCCTTGTCATTCACTTTCTCTCCCCCCCCCCTCTTGTCATTCACTTTCTCTCACCACCCCCCCCCCCCCTTGTCATTCACTTTCTCTCACCACCCCCCCCCCACCCTTGTCATTCATTTCCCCCCATTGTCATTCACTTTCTCCCCCCCTTGTCATTCACTTTCTCCCTCCCCCCCTTGTCATTCACTTTCTCCCCCCTTGTCATTCACTTTCTTTCACTTTCTCCCCCTTGGCATTCACTTTCTCCCCCCTTGTCATTCACTTTCTCCTCCCCCTTGTCATTCACTTTCTCCCTCCCCCTTGTCATTCACTTTCTCCCTCCCCCTTGTCATTCACTTTCTCCCTCCCCCTTGTCATTCACTTTCTCCTCCCCCTTGTCATTCACTTTCTCCCTCCCCCTTGTCATTCACTTTCTCCCTCCCCCTTGTCATTCACTTCCCCCTTTGTCATTCACTTTCTCCCCCCTTGTCATTCACTTTCTCCCCCTTCCTTCCCTGCCTCTAGTGTAGCGTGGTCGAGCTTTGTATGGTCCCACGGGTACAGGAGCTTTAGTTTCCTGTACCCGGGCGGACTGACAGGAAGTGCACACTGTGTGCGCACTTCATGTCAGTCCGGCCGGGTACAGGAGACAGATGCTCCTGTACCGCGGACCATACAGGGCTCGGCCACGCTGATGAGGACTGACAGGAGGGAGCGCTGAGCGCTTCCCTCCTGTCAGTCCCTCTCTTCATGCTGTGCCCGGGCGGTGCGCCCTCATGGACGCGCCAGCCCGGGCAGTGCTGCAGCCGCCTGAGGCTCTATACAGAGCGCTCGGGCGGCTGCAGCATGAAGGGGGCCGGCGCTCCTAGTCCGCGCCGGCCCTGCGCCCGGCCACCTGACAGAACGGGCTGACAAATACCTAGGCGCCAGGACCAAATTCCTGGTCGCCATGGCGACCTGGCGCCTGGGATTTGTCGAGCCCTGATGTAATTCATTACCAATAAGATGGAAGCCTTTATTATTGCAGTGCCAGAGCAACCCCCCACAGCACGGCTGCTCCATGTGGCCGTACCCTAAGGCAAAGTTGCCTGAGTATACCTGATTTATAGTGAGTCGTGATGAATTAATCTTTAACTAATAGAACTTCTTGTGAAACGTTGGCGAAGCTGCCGAATCGAATTTTTCAAAACTTCGCTCAACTCTATCTGTCATCATGAAAAGAGGCACACGTATGTGTCCTACAAACTGACCTATATCTATACACAACATTATCTGAGTGGTCATGTTTTATTGCACCTGTATTGCCTCTCCAGTCTTGTAATATCAGATACCTACATCTAAACGGTCACATGTGGATAACTCCCAAGGCAAACATAAAGGTTATAATTAGCAGGTTTAGGGTTATAATTAGCATGTTTAATCGGGGAAAGATGGCCCACTGGCATAGAATTTATACGACTCCTCCTCTATGAACTGTCGTATAGGCTCCGTCAGCCACAGGCGAAATATTGTAGGTGGTTTATACTGGCATGAGAGATGCCGCAGTCATATGACTATTTTAAGGGACTGCTGGATGTGACATCACTTTTCAGTCAACCTTAACTACATTGCTTACGGTATATGCTTACATTTCATTTTTATATGTTAAAAAAAAAAACTCCTGGAAAACTCATGCATTTATACAAAAGCAGGTGATTTGTTTCTACAAAGTGCTGAAATGTTATACGAGCAAACTATAATACTAAGAATATCACAGTAGTGCTCTTTGTATGACCCTTCCCTCGGTTGATCTACCTGACTCAGGTCAGTTTGGAGGTGCTTGTCACCATCACGACAGCCTTGCAAACATACAGCAGCTGGAAGCAAAAAGGAGGGCACGTCAGCTCAAAGCGGCAGAAAAGGCCTTTTCATGGCAGCTATTTGCAAGCCTCTAAGGAGTTGCAGAGCCAGCCCATTAAAACCCTGTTAAAACACTTCTGATGTTGTCAGCAGTGGAGAGCTGAGATAGCACAGTGATCACCGAGATGCTATCTGCCTCAAGCAGTTCAGTGGTACTGTCAATACTATGAGCAAGGAGGTGCAAGACGAGCAACAACCTAATTTCTTCATCAAAATTTCATAACCTCCCAGAGCTGCCTGGAAAAGAGCAGTGTGGGCAGACTCAGGAGATGGGAGCTGTCATTGGGAACTGCATGAACTTTGACCAAGAGGACAATTAAAGGTGTACTGGCTTTAACATCTTCCCACACAACGAAGGTCTAAACTGTATGACATAAGCAAAGATTCCTTACAAACAATATATACCATAATCTGTGCAAAATATTACATGGTGGGTATGTGTAATACACATAAAAGGAACCCACAATGCCCACCTGCATTTCCGGGAGGAGATTTCAAACATAGTGCAACACCACATGAAAGCCAGCTTTCCTCTCACTTTCACTAACTAAGGCTATGGCCAAAAAGTGACTTTGGCTGTGATACATGTTGCACAGCCAAAAATCTCAGGGTAGTGCTGTGTACATCACAAGTAATGTAAGTGAAAGGGGTTGTGCTGCAACCCATACGTTTCTGTGATAACAAGAGTCACAAGAAATCCCCAAATCTCCCTAAAATATTCTACAGTGGCTACACGAGCACCTGGCAATGAACACTTTTTTAATTGCATGTAATTAAACATTTAGTATAGCCACTGAGTTATTCAATAAAATCTACCTGTATAGCGCCACCTGCTGTTTGTTTTTTCCTTATTTCTTTGTCCTGCTCACTAAGAAGGCCATACATGCTTAGATTCATCCTTCAACTGCCTCCTGAGCTGTGATAGGGAGATCTGAGACACGCCTCCTGAGCTGTGATAGGTAGATCTGAGACACGCCCCCTGAGCTGTGATAGGGAGAGCTGAGACACGCCCCTGAGCTGTGATAGGGAGATCTGAGACACGCCCATTGAGCTGCAGTAGGAAAGACACTCCCCTTAGCTGTCAGCTTGATATAAATCTAGCAGAGCAATAAATAGGGAAATCTCTGGATCCATATACGTTACAAGGCTGGTTCTAGCTTTGTTAGAAAGAGACTGCCGTGTACTATATGATGTCTGATTTTAATTTTTTAAATTAGTCATGGGATAACCCCTTTAAGACTGTCGTGTGATGCGGTAGCAACAACTTGCTGGTCGCATTGCAACCCCATTCACTTGAACTGTGATTACTTTCAATGTAAACAGCATTACACTGTGATCTTTGGCAGTACAATGTGTGTCATGATCATTGTGTAACCCTAGTCTAAAGATGAAAAAAAAGTTGAGTATGAGAGAAGAAATGACCACCAATCAACATGACTGCTATGCGATCAAGTAATACACCCTAGCACAACTATGCTCTCACATACTGAACTAGATCACCCAGTAAAGCCAACCTTTCTGCTCGTAAACCAGCAGTAACAATATCCTTCAGTCTGATTCCTATTATACACTTGTCATACTTTGCAGCTCCAGCGTTAATCATATCAGAATTCCTGAACCAATCATTGTCTACAAGGACACCGCCACAAAAGTGCTTAAAGAATTTACTGTGCATAGGGCCAGATGGCATCAGCTATGTAGCCAGTGTATGTGTAGACCTTATCACGTGAAATGAAAAATAACAGTGTTAATACGTCTGGTCTGAAGGACAAACTATCACAACATATGACTAAGGAATACAATAGCACAACACCTTGTTACCTTATTATATATACTTTCTATTTTAGAAGCTCTGCGTCTAGACATTTACTAAAAAAAACTTACAGAATATTCTAACTATGGTGAAGGTTTAATTTCATAAGAACCAGGGTATTTTGAGACTTAATAGGGTTCTCCTACAAAAAAAAAACCTTATCCTATATCCAAATATAGGACTGGATAGGGCACAAATAATTGGCAAAGGCAGACTGTTGGGGCCCTGCCGATCACGAGAACAGGAGCCCCAGGTTCCCCTGTTTGAATGGAATGTTGATCATGCATGTCCACTGCTGTTCAATTCTTTCTTCAAAGGGATTCTGTCACCTCATTTTAGCCTATAGAGCTGCAGACATGCACGGCTAGATCAAACCTCATATAGTGCATGGCAATCTCATAGCTGGAACCAGGCCTGTACCTCACAAGGATCCCTAAAAGGGATCTATTCATTTTGTATGGGATTCTCAAACTGAAAGAGTTGAATGGAGTGGTAGCAGACATGCCATGACATGGGGTTCCCGTTCTTGTGATTTCAGGGCTCAAATGGGTGAACACTTGCCATTCAGACCCTTATGCCCTATCCTGTCCCACCCTATAATTGGGGCAACCGAAGAAAGGTGCACATAGGGTAAAAATGGTTTTCCAGAACTACAACATTGATAGCTTATCCCCCTTTAGTCAGCTGATCGGCAGCAGTGCTGGGAGGTAGACCCGCCAATCAGACCCTTATGCCCTATCCCATCCTACCCTGTGGATAGGGGATCAGATTTTTTTTTATGAGACAACCTCTTTAAAGGTGTTTTCCCAAACTACAACACTGATAGCCAATTCCCCCTTTAGTCAGCTGATCGGAAGCAGAGCTGGGAGTTAGACCCCCACCAATCTATTCTAAGATACTACACACACTACACTACAGTATCGTCTTTTCTGTAAGTTGTTACGCCTGAAATACACTGGGCAAACAGAACAAGCGGCAAAATGAGTAGCCAAGAGACAGATACGAAACTGTTTAATTCACATTCCAAACGAATTTACAATTATGCATCTAATCCACATTCCAGATAAATGTTAGGAACTGGGGGTTTAGCCAAATGCCCTTCCTGCCCAGCCCAAACACCAAACCTGATATTCTTTTATACAAGACTAATATATAACACAAACATTATACCAAGCATAATGTATAATACAAGACAAATGAATATAATAGTTACACAAGTTAATTTCTTCATATAATTCAGTGTTGAGGAAATGACTAGCTGCAGTCACTGTCTGTGCTATCTGTCAGCAAGAGCAGATAATAGGGGCAAAAACAAGGACAACCGACAGACACACAAAGCTTTGGATTCTGTTGGGAGCATTAGCCGCCAGCAGGCCACATTTTATGAATAGGGCATATTGTTAACAGAATGAGGGAGGGGAGATGCTATCTAGTAACACGCTTTGTGGAATACGTTTAAACCCTCCATCAGACAGGAAAACTATAGCTGGCCAGCATATTTCTCTAACCATATAGTCATATTCTATAGCAATTCAGTTAGAGCAGCTAGCAATCTATACTTACTGCAGGTAGACACAGGTCAGTTTCATAGGACGCCAGACAAACGACGACAATGCAAATGGTGCTGTGGTCAAAATCAAACTCATAACCACAGGCAGTAAATAATGACTGGTGAGATGGTAATATTAACAGAAGGCATCTCATCCTTGTGCACCTAACCCTAGTGTCCACTGAGAACAGCGAACGATAATACAAGGTATCCTCTCTTCTCACAGACTGGAATTAAAGAGGTTGTCCAGGCTTTTACTATTGATGACCTATCCTCAGGATAATATAAACTATAGATGGAGGGGGCACACCAATATATACAATAATTAAAAGGAGTGCAAAGGAGTGGTTGAAAATATAATGCACAAATAGGGTCACCTTGAGGAAGCCGGACTGCGCCGGCGATACGCATTGGGCGTCTCTCACTCTGTCCAGGTCCACTACTCCAGCTGCTTTCACAGGTTCTGGCTCTCATTTTTTGACCGTATTGCGGTTTGTTTCCATTTATTAGTGGCCATACCTTATTTATCATTTTCTATATGTTGCTTACATGTTGATATTGTGCATAGCTGGTATATACTTTATGTCCTGATTTTATTGACGTTCAGTGGATTCTGAATGTGTCGGTCTTATTCAGTTACCGACAATTTCTTAATGTGTCTGTTTGTCTGAGTTGTCTAATAAACTTTATATACATTTTTTATCCATGGTCATTGTGGGATGTGCATTTTTAGGGTAGTTCTCTTGATTCTTCATTGAGTTTATTTGTCTATCCTCAGGATAAGTCATCAATATCAGATTGGAGGGGGTCCGACTCCTGGCACCCCTGCCGATCAGCTGGTTGAAGAGAAAGCAGCACAGCTTTCTCTGCTCTGTTTACCTGCGCACTAGAGTAAATACAAGTATGGCGTCGCCATTCACTTCTATGGGACAGCTCTGTAGTATTAACTTAAACAGACAGAGCCATCCCATAGAAGTGAATGGGGACTCCATACTCGTAATTACACTGCTTAATTACACTGCCTTTTCGCCCCTGCTATCTATGGTCTTAGGGTACTTTCACACTTGCGGCAGGAAAAATCCAACAGGCTGTTCACACTGATGGAACCGTCCTGCCGCTATTTCACCGTGCCGCCGGACTAAAAGTACTACATGTCCGACATTTTAGTCCAGCGGCCTCTCACCGTGCACTGCCGTGCTGCGCCGTAACTCCGTAAAAGCCTGGACAACCCCTTTAAATAGAGGGAACCAAGTTATATGACTCTCCCATTCTGAGAATCCTGCTTTTACTTGGTTTCCAGCCTGGGCTATGGATTAGAATCACTTCTACTGTGGACAGGGCCAGAAATATGTCTCTCTCTGGAGCATTCACAAACTCCAGAATCTGCCTTATCTCCGAATGCACCAGGGAGAAGAAATGCTCTGGCCCCATCCACAGTGGAAGTGACGCCCCGTCCATAGTTGAGACCAGATACCTGTACATGACATGATATAGTCGGAAGCAGGACTTTACAAAAAGGTGCATCACGTCAGGGGCGGATTGGGAACTTAACCACTTCCTGATCGGGCTATTTACCTCCCTCCTGACAAGGCCAAATTTAGCAAATCTGACATGTGGCACTTTATGTGGTAATAACTTCGGAACGCTTTTACTTATCCAAGCCATTCAGAGACTGTTTTCTTGTGACACATTGTACTTCATGTTAATGATAAATTTGAGTCAATATCTTTTACCTTTATTTATTAAAAAAAAAAAAAAGTTAATGAAACTTTTAAAAAATTCACTGTTTTCAAAATTTGAATCTCTTTTCTTTTAAAACAGATAGTGATGCCTCATAAAATATTTATTAATTAACATTCACCATATATCTACTTTATGTGGGCATCATTTTGGTAATGTAACTTTTTTTTTTTAGGACTTTAGAAGGTTTCGAATTTTTGAAATTTTTAAGAACATTTTTAAAGTCAACTTTTTTAAGGACCAGTTCAGTTCTGAAACCCCCCATTAATTACTCATTGTAGAAACTACACCCCTCAACTTACTCAAAAATGATTTTACAAACTTTGTTAACCCTTTAGGTGTTAGACAAGAATTTCACTTTTTTGGCAGATTTTCCATTTTAATCAATTTTTTTCTTTAACACATCGAGAGTTAACAGGCAAACAGAACTTAATATTTATTTACCCAGATTCTGCGGTTTACAGAAACACTCCACATGTGGTCGTAAACTGATGTAAGGGCACAGGGCAGGGCGCAGAAGAAAAGGAGCGCCATATGGTTTTTGGAAGGCAGATTTTGCTGAACTGGTTTTTAGATGCCATGTCCCATTTGATGCCCCCTTGATGCACCCTTACAGTAGAAACTCCCAAAAAGTGACCCCATTTTGTAAACTAGGGGAAAGGTGCCAGTTTTATTGGTACTATTTTGAGGCACATATGATTTTTAATTGCTCCTTAATTGTTTTTGTGAGGGAAGGTAACCAAAAAATAGCTGTTTTGGCACAGTTTTTCTTTTTTTTTTATAGTGTTTATAGGTCGGGGTGGATCATGTGATATATTTACAGAGCCGGCCGTCACAGACGTGGCAATAGTAAATAAATAAATATATATATATATATATATATATATAAAACACTTTATTTTTTTAGTTTTTATTTTACACTTTGAGTCCCCCATAAGGTCATACAGGACATTTAACTTCACTTTTTTTTTCACTATTAATTTGTCCTGTGACTGGGGCTGATATAGTAGTCCCAGTTACAATGGAAATACGCCCCCCAGAGAGGCTGTACAGCAGTATACAGTGCTGTAAATCGTCAGTGCAGGGCTGTTCGTGGTCTATGGAAGACCCGACAGCTCGTGCACTCTCCCGTCCTGGCGGTCATATGACCAACGGGCCAGGACAGGAAGCGGTATAGCACTTCCTGATCTGTATACACATAGCTGTATATACAGCGATCTAGAAGGCAGGGACACCAAGGAACGGTCGCTGCCTTTTCTCTGGGTTGTCCTGCTGTCACTGACAGCGGGCCCCCCACTCAGCAGCTGCACTATTAGTATTAGTATGCAGCTGCCATCTCTGAATGGACATTCCAGAACGTCCATTCAGAGATAAACGACTGTCCATAGGACGTTTATAGTCAATTGACAGTCGTGAAGTGTTTAAAGTGGCCCTGGAAAAAATACTAAAAGTTGTCAAGTTTTGTAGTCGGGTCCAAACTCATGGAAGGCAGAGCCAGCAAACAGAGCCAAACGCCACAGTCCATCACAAAATACTGCGACTAGCAGCACAAAATACATGCCCAAAAACTCCCACTGGCCGGCCGTAAGGTGGACCCAAGCAGCCCGCTTGGCATCAGCCCACCGGGAAATTTTCCTGTAAGGTCTATGGCCAATCCGCCCCTGTATCACATGACCAGGTTCCCAAACTGCCGATACACACAACTTTGGAATGGTAATTTTATTACAAATTTCCTTATACAGGTGTGTTATGTGTAATTAAAGTGGGTTTGTGGGACTTGACAATTTACCGAAAATCTCTTTATGACTTGTGGCACTGATGAAAAGATGCAGCTATGGGGCAGGCACTGTGCAGTGAACTGTGCCTACTAACCATGTATAGTGAAGACCACACATGGCCTGTTTCACTGCATAGAATGAGAACAAGTAATAGTAAAATAGAAGTGAACACTGAAGAAAAGAACTACAAGACATGGAAACTACTGACAACCAAGTAAAAAGAGATAGCCTGGGATATTTAATATGTTGATAAAGCAACACTACTTTTAGGTAATTGGTTATATTTGATAATATAATTTTTTTAACACTTGGGTAGAATGAGCAGATTGTGAGAATACCCCTTTAAAGGGGTTATCCAATCCATAAAATGCCTCCCCTACTGCTCGGGCCCTTCACACTGATTGTACTTACCTTGCTCCCCAACTCCCGCGTCACTTCTGATACCCGCATGGCCACTGCTGCATCTACCCGTCACGCGGATGAAAACATCCGTTGACGGGGGGAGCAGCCAATAGTAGGCCGTAATGGGACGAGCCTCCCTAGCGTCACCCACAAAGGGGAGGCATTTTGGGGGTTAGATAACCCCTTTAACTGTGATACTAATCTTTGGCATAAGCTCGATTTTTGTAATAGGACATGCAAGGCAACTTTTTAGTAGGTACTTATTTTGGTGACACAATACTATCATCATACAATGTGCAACTATATTTTATAAAAATAAGGAAGCAGTTGAGTATTTCTATCACAGGCAAACAGACAGTAATAAATATTTAAAAAGCTTCTTACTAATTAAATGATCTCGAAGTGTACAAACCCAATTCAACTAATTAAAATGTTATAAGAATCTCCAAAATCTACTTAGCATTCCTTTTTAGACGGTTATTGCACATGCTGTTTAATTACTAACGTAGGCTGCTGTGATATGAAACTGATTTCCTATTATGCACCCTGCCATTGTATGGTATATATGTCTAAGCTAAAACGCCTTGAAGGGGTCACCTTAAATCCAATCATTCATCCTTTCCTGGATTCATATAACCTGTGCATATCCACTATGCACTAGGCCTGAGTGTCTGCCTGCTGAGATGAAGTTTGTTTGCAGGAAATATAGAAGAAAAATTCACGCTCTACTGTTTAATCAGAACTGACATGGCATCTCGAGAGAAACAGGAGCAAAGGATTTTGGGCAGGTCAGCACAGGGCGAGCAGACAGCCAGTAAAATATTAAATGAAGTGCTTTGATATCATACATGTAATCTATATATACATAATGCATAACTAATGTACATTGATAATGGATGCCAATAGTGAAGTATTTTCTCTAAAGAAGAGGACTATGAAATTTCGAAAAGCATGAAATTTTAATCTTTGAAATAGACTCTCTTGACTTTTGAAAAGAGAAACGCTTTACAGAACCGGTATAACTAATGTACTATTAGAACGTTACATAAAAAAATATTAAACATAAAATATTAAATCAAACTAAGAATGGCAATTAAAACAATGAGGAAGCTTGTCCCAGCCTGTGTAATGACCCACAAATGTTGTGATCTGCTCCTACATCACAACTAACAGAAATCAAGGATTCATTTTGCAATAGGAACTTGCACCAAGCCAATTAATATTAAAGAGTTATTCTCAACATTGATAACATATCCACCGGATACACCATAAATTTCTAATTGGTGTGTGCCTCATCTCTGGGACCCATACCTAGCTTGAGAATGGTGGTTGCTCAACCTTCATCTTATAGCTTCTGTGAAAGGAACAGTGGCCATTTGCTTAGCAATTTTTAGAAGTGACATGCAAAGAGGTAACTCTCAAAAAAGAGAATGGTCTCAGCAGTGCCAGCTATAGAAAGTCAAGAACCGGCTTTCCAACAAGTTTTGGGATTTGACCAGGGAACATAGTCAGGCCAGATATCCATCCGTAGAACCTAGAACTGATAAAAAAAAAGCCTCACTTGAATGGCCATGCACAACAGACCGCCATTCTCAAGATAGGTGCAGGTCCCGGAGATAGATCTTGTGGATATGCCAAGACAAATCCAACACAACAATGATCTTTCTCTCATACATAGGCCAAATGCACTGAACACTGCAGTTCTACCATAGGACAGGATACCTGACTCGATTAAGGTTGATAGTAAGAACAGCTTGTTTGATCTTATCACTGAAGGAATCAATAAAATATAGTCTATAAAATATGTCTTCAAAAAATTCCTCATGTCATATACACATAAGGGTATATTACACTACTGTGTAATATTTTTCCCCAAAGATCCATCCAGAGGTGAAAGGGTTACGTGGGCTTAGTTGTATAAACTATGGCATATGTGTTGGAGGAACAAAGGTTTAGGATACAAATCTGTCACGTTTGGAATATTTCTAGAGCAGCCAGTAAATGGATCACAACAATAGCGCCTCAGTTATAGAGGATAATGGCTGGCTTATTCAATTTTTTTGTGTTACAGAAACGATTATTTGTGACTCTTCACTTCCATACAAAATATTCTGATCCTTCAATGAAAACAGTTTCCCACATTGTGTTGACACCCACACATCAACATTTCTGTGTGAATGAAAATCTGGATGAGAAGCTGCCGACTTTATTAACCTCTTGCTGAGCTCCTGTTTTGGCGAAGAACTTTCCCACCAAGGGTAGTGTTCGAAAAAGTTATTCATAGATTGTTACATTTGTGTCTAAAAATATACCACAAGACTTGATGTCAAGACTGAAGGAGGAAAGGACATTCCCGGGAACTGAAAATCTTGAAATTTACAGAAAGGAAACAGCTCGTCTTCATAGTTTGATGCCTTAAAAGTTCATGACTAATATACAAGTACAGATCTCTAAAACTTTAACTGGACAAATTTATGATTGTGAAAGTTTTTTTAAATGTCTAACCATGCTGTGCTACTAAATTTGATGTGCCCACCTCAATATTACAGGCTATGTCAGTTACAAATGTATTCCTCAAGAGCATGACATGGTGTGCACACTTGGGTTAGTTGCTGACATACTACTTTATCACTGTTTCAACTGATACAAAAAATGGAAAGAAAGGGTAAAAGAGTTAAGGGATAGCAGGGGTATTTTTCGCCCTATAAGACGCACCTAGGTTTTAGAGGGCGACAATAAGAAAAAAATAGATTTTTAGCCCCCATTGCCTCTCATCAGCTCCCATATACCGCTCATCAGCCCCCATATCAACCTTCATATGCCTCTCATCAGCCCCCATGTCTCTCATCAGTCCCAATATGAGCCCCCATGCCTCTCATCAGCCCCCATATGCCTCTCATCAGCCCCAAAGTGCCTCATATCAGCCCCCATGCCTCTCATCAGCCGCCATGCCTCTCATCAGCCCCCATATGCCTCTCATCAGCCCCCATATGCCTCTCATTAGTCCCCAGTGCCTCATATCAGCCCCCATGCCTTTCATCAGCCCCCATGCCACAGAGCACAATAAATAAAAAAACGCTTACCTCTCCTGCTCCGGACGCCGCCACTCCTCACCTCTAGTGCTCCTCCTGCTCTTCTTGCCACCAACTGTGCTGTGAACCGACACGCACAGTGTGAGGTCACAGAGCGCCCTCACAATGTGTGCAGCCACAGCACAGCCGACAGCCGAGGACAAGTCTTCACCGTTTCCCGGTCCCCCGGTACTAATGAGTGCTTCCATAAATGAAGCGCTCATTAGTATTCACCCCATAAGACGCAGGGACATTACGCCCCCACTTTGACGTCTTAGGGGTATAAAATACGGCAACTCAAACAACCGCTTTAAGTGTTAAATGACAATTTGGATACAACCTGTAAAAACTTGAATGTGCTTTGTGTGACTCAGCTCTGATAAGCTAATTCACACTACTACCATATGATTCAGGTAGTAATAAGCCCAGGATGCAAATTCTAGCACTTATGTCAGCATGTTAAAACTCACAAGAAGTCACAGGCTGCATTGCTATACGAAAGGCCAAACATTATGGTTTTCTATCAAAATTTTAATAAGACATTTTCAAAAAAAAAAATCTTCTCTGAAAACTGGCCATAGATAAAACAGTTCCTACTTGTCAGGAAAAATGTTGAAAAGTAATATCAGGAACATCACAGAGATCCTTGACTGAGTTCAGTTAAGTGACCTTCAGTGTGCAAAATCTACTAAGGCACAAAAGAGTATTATTCTGGTCAGCCATTTTGAACATTGAAGTGATTAAAATGCTGCCAGAAAATAAAAACAGGCTATTGAAAAGATTGCCCTGAGGTCCCTATTTCAAATCAGATGTTACAGCGCTGCACAAGAACAATGATAGCTTAGTCTTCTATGTCGCCTCTTGGTCACTTAGCACATAGAAAGGCCTTAAAAATTTCTCTGAGAACAATGGGCCCTCAAGCTTTCAAACCATTTCGAGAATGGGTACAAACCATACAAAACACATATTAAAAATACATTTTACACTGCCTTTGACATTTCATGAGTCCTTTCTATATTAAAATTTCACTGGGTTATTGTCAGCTCTATAAAGGGCACTGTTAGACTTTTTGAATGCTATGCTTCTTGACCAACAATGATGACATATTGATCCTTTGACTTACTGGCCTTTGCGAAATGCGGACACAGAAGAGCGGTCACATAGTCAACAAAGCTAATTACTTTGATAATTGGATTTTATTAAAATGATTATCTAAAAAGAAGATGCAATGAACGGCGGTGACATGCACCAATCTCACTCACAGAACAAAGAAGTTTAAAGCAGTCACTTTACTAAAAACCAAAGACACTGATGAGGTTTTAATGAGAATGATGTCACATAATAAAGTAGATTTTTTTAATCATAAAACATACCTAAATCGATACATATTATTTAAAAGGATTTTCCAGGATTTTAATACTGGATGATTTATACTCTGGATAGGTCATCGGTATGTGATTTGTGGGGGTCTGACACCCAGGACCCCCGCCGTTCAGCTGTTTGAGAAGGCACTGGTGCTCCTGTGAGTTCCGCTGCCTTCTTGCAGCTTAGCAAGCACAGCATCGTGCCATGTATAGCTGCTGTGCTTGGTATCGCAGCTTAGTCCCATTCTCTTCTATGGGGCTGAGCTGTTTCTAGGCCACATGACCGATGAACGTGTCGTCACTGGCATAGGAAAAGCAAAGAGAAGGCTGTGGCACTCACAGGGACGCCACAGCATTCTTAAACAGCTGATCAGTGGAGGTCCCGGGTGTCGGACCCCCACCCATCAGATACTGGTGACCTATCCTGAGGAGAGGTCATCAGTATTAAAATCTCAGAAAGCCCCTTTAACATTTTCTAATATCTACAAACTAAACAATATTAAGACCTTTTACCCAAAATGATTTTTTTACCTTTACTTTTTAGATAGTCATAGTGTACTCTCTGTGTCCTCAAAAAAAATGGGACCATGCTTTTTTACACTGTACTTAAAGAGGTTATCCCACAAAGAATATTGTTTATATTATTATATTTTTCGTATTTTCCCACAAAAAATATTCTCATACCGCATACTGTTACGCAGGCCTCCAGAGATGTTTTCTGCACTCTACAACTATCTTTGTAAATTCATCATTTTGTCTTCAACTTAACTGAATTAATTGCATCATTACAGCAAGGCAATGAAGTAGATTTCTGGTTTAGACAACCTCTAAACTACATATTTAGGAGATGCAGATAACCCAGAACAGTGGGCCAATTCAAGAGATGCTCTCATTGCTTAAAGGGAACGGGTCATCAGAAAATGACCTATTGTTTAAGCTCGCATTATTGTATTAAAAAGACTTTTTTTTTCATTTTTGATGACATTTCTTTCTTCCATGTCACTAGCTACATTTAAAAAAAATATATATATATACACTCACCTAAAGAATTATTAGGAACACTATACTAATATGGTGTTGGACCCCCTTTTGCCTTTAGAACTGCCTTAATTCTACGTGGCATTGATTCAACAAGGTGCTGATAGCATTCTTTAGAAATGTTGGCCCATATTGATAGGATAGCATCTTGCAGTTGATGGAGATTTGAGGGATGCACATCCAGGGCACCAAGCTTCCGTTCCAACACATCCCAAAGATGCTCTATTGGGTTGAGATCTGGTGACTGTGGGGGCCATTTTAGTACAATGAACTCATTGTCATGTTCAAGAAACCAATTCAATATGATTCGAGCTTTGTGACATGGTGCATTATCCTGCTGGAAGTAGCCATCAGAGGATGGGTACATGGTGGTCATGAAGGGATGGACATGGTCAGAAAGAATGCTCAGGTAGCCCGTGGCATTTAAACGATGCCCAATTGGCACTAAGGGGCCTAAAGTGTGCCCAGAAAACACCCCCACACCATTACACCACCACCACCAGCCTATACAGTGGTAACAAGGCATGATGGATACATGTTCTCATTCTGTTTACACCAAATTTGGACTACCATTTGAATGTCTCAACAGAAATAGAGACTCATCAGACCAGGCAACATTTTTCCAGTCTTCAACAGTCCAATTTTGTTGAGCTCGTGCAAACTGTAGCCTCTTTTTCCTATTTGTAGTGGAGATGAGTGGTACCCGGTGGGGTCTTCTGCTGCTGTAGCCAATCCGCCTCAAGGTTGTGCGTGTTGTGGCTTCACAAATGCTTTGCTGCATACCTCGGTTGTAACGAGTGGTTATTTCAGTCAACGTTGCTCTTCTACCAGCTTGAATCAGTCGGCCCATTCTCCTCTGACCTCTAGCATCAACAAGGCATTTTTGTCCACAGGACTGCCGCATACTGGATGTTTTTCCCTTTTCATACCATTCTTTGTAAACCCTAGAAATGGTTGTGCGTGAAAATCCCAGTAACTGAGCAGATTGTGAAATACTCAGACCGGCCCATCTGGCACCAACAACCATGCCATGCTCAAAATTGCTTAAATCACCTTTCTTTCCCATTCTGACATTCAGTTTGGAGTTCAGGAGATTGTCTTGACCAGGACCACACCCCTAAATGCATTGAAGCAACTGCCATGTGATTGGTTGACTAGATAATTGCATTAATGAGAAATAGAACAGGTGTTCCTAATAATTCTTTAGGTGAGTGTAAATATATATATATATATATACCGTATTTTTCGCTTTATAAGACACACTTTCCCCCCCCCCCCAAAAGTAGGGGGGAAAGGGCTGTGCATCTTATAAAGCGAATACTACTGGGTGCTTCTTTAATGGAAGCTCTCACTAGTATGCATTAGGTGCCGGGAGTGGGGAAGAAGCGCTGCAAGTGCTTCCGATACTCACGCTCCCTGGTCTTCTTGCTAGGGCCCAAGCTCCACTGTCCTGAGCCCGTACAGAGTCAGGATGTAGTGCGCACAAACAGCCGCGGTGCAGGAGAGGTAAGGAAGTTTTTTATTTTAGTATGATGGGGGTCTGAAAGAAAAGGTTTGATCTGAGGTCTGATGGGGTCTAAAATAAAAGGGATGATCTGAGGTCTGATTGGGTCTAAAAGAAAAGGGCTGATCTGAGGTCTGATGGGGGTCTGGAAGAAAAGGGCTGTTCTGAGGTCTGTTGGCGGTCTGACATGGAGGGCTGATGGGGTTCTGACATGGAGGGCTGATATGGGGGACTGATGTGATGTCCTGATATTTATGTAGGTCTGATCTGAGGATCTGATATGAGGTCTGATGAAAAATATTTTTTTCTTATTTTTATCCTCTAAAATCTGGGGTGCGTCTTATCATCGGGTGCGTCTTATTAAGCAAAAAATACGGTGTAATATATATATATATATATGTATATGTAAAATCCTGCAATTTTCAGACTGGCCACTAGATCATGATTTACTTTTCCGTCCAGGCAACTTTTTAGTAGCTATTATCAGTAGCACTACAGGCAGAATTACAATGAGAAGTAACATCTCTCTCTCAGTGGCGTAGCTATCAGGGAAGCAGGGGAGGAAGCTGCTTCGGGGCCCGAGCTCAGAATGGGCCCGGGAGCAGTCACTGTACTTCCTCACCCTGGGCCCTTGTCATTGCAGCTGACTTCTCCTGCACCGGGTCCAGAGTCCTGCACTTGCAACTCTGTCACTGATCTGACATCAGTGACATGGCTCCGCCTCTCCCCCTCCTCAGTTTTGATGATGGACAGTGACCAACATCAGGACGGTCCAATGTGGGCGGAGCTAGAATAGCTTTGCCCCCTTTCCTACCCGCGATTCCTGCAGCCTGAACCTTCCATGCCCTGCATGCTGAACATCAGTTGGATTGGCACAACTGCACTAGTGATGTAAGTGGCAGGGGAACTGGGGTTATATTCAGTTTTCCCATACTCTGCACATGTGACCTGCAGTACAGTAGGAAAGCTGGGTGAATTATATAATGAAATGTCATTCAGCTTCCCTGCTATCCTGCATGGCACAAGTGCAGAGGTATTAGAGTATGGGGGAGAGGCACAGCAGGAAAACTGTGAGTCTATATATGTGTATTGTATATGTGTGCGTCCATGTATGTGTGTATGAGTGCATCCATGTATGTGGAGAGTGTGTCCATGTATGTGGTGAGTGTGTCCATGTATGTGGTGAGTGTGTGTGCATCCATGTATGTGGAGAGTGCGTCCATGTATGTGGTGACTGTGTGTACGAGTGCATCCATGTATGTGGAGAGTGTGTCCATGTATGTGGTGAGTGTGTGTGCATCCATGTATGTGGAGAGTGCGTCCATGTATGTGGTGACTGTGTGTACAAGTGTGTCCATGTATGTGGTGAGTGTGTGTGCATCCATGTATGTGGAGAGTGCGTCAATGTATGTGGTCCATGTATGTGGGGAGTGTGTGTATGTGTGCATCCATGTATGTGGAGAGTGAATCCATGTGTGTGGAGAGTGCGTGTATGACTACGTCCATGTATGTGGAGAGTGCGTGTATTACTGTGTCAATGTATGTGGAGAGTGCATTCATGTATGGGGAGAGTGTGTGTATGACTGCGTCCATGTATGTGGAGAGTGCGTGTATTACTGTGTCCATGTATGTGGAGAGTGCATCCATGTATGTGGAGAGTGCGTGTATGACTGCATCCATGTATGTGGAGAGTGCGTGTATTACTGTGTCCATGTATGTGGAGAGTGCATCCAGGTATGTGGAGAGTGCGTGTATGACTGCGTCCATGTATGTGGAGAGTGCATGTATGACTGCGTCCATGTATGTGGAGAGTGCGTGTATTACTGTGTCCATGTATGTGGAGAGTGCATCCATGTATGTGGAGAGTGCGTGTATTACTGTGTCCATGTATGTGGAGAGTGAATCCATGTGTGTGGAGAGTGCGTGTATGACTACGTCCATGTATGTGGAGAGTGCGTGTATTACTGTGTCAATGTATGTGGAGAGTGCATTCATGTATGGGGAGAGTGTGTGTATGACTGCGTCCATGTATGTGGAGAGTGCGTGTATTACTGTGTCCATGTATGTGGAGAGTGCATCCATGTATGGGGAGAGTGCGTGTATGACTGCATCCATGTATGTGGAGAGTGCGTGTATTACTGTGTCCATGTATGGGAGAGTGCATTCATGTATGTGGAGAGTGCGTGTATGACTGCATCCATGTATGTGGAGAGTGCGTGTATTACTGTGTCCATGTATGTGGAGAGTGCATCCATGTATGTGGAGAGTGCGTGTATGACTGCGTCCATGTATGTGGAAAGTGCATGTATGACTGCGTCCATGTATGTGGAGAGTGCGTGTATTACTGTGTCCATGTATGTGGAGAGTGCATCCATGTATGTGGAGAGTGCGTGTATGACTGCATCCATGTATGTGGAGAGTGCGTGTATTACTGTGTCCATGTATGTGGAGCGTGCATCCATGTATGTGGAGAGTGCGTGTATGACTGCGTCCATGTATGTGGAGAGTATGTGTATGACTGCATCCATGTATGTTGAGAGTGCGTGTATGACTGTGTCAATGTATGTGGAGAGTGCGTGTATGACTGTGTCAATGTATGTGGAGAGTGCATTCATGTATGTGGAGAGTGCATCCATGTATGTGGAGAGTGCGTGTATGACTGTGTCCATGTATATGGAGAGTGTGTGTATTACTGTGTCCATGTATGTGGAGAGTGTGTGTATGACTGTGTCCATGTATGTGGAGAGTGCGTCCATGTATGTGGAGAGTGCATCCATGTATGTGGAGAGTGCATCCATGTATGTGGAGAGTGCATGTATGACTGCATCCATGTATGTGGAGAGTACGTCCATGTATGTGGAGAGTGCATGTATGACTGTGTCCATGTATGTGGAGAGTGCGTCCATGTATGTGGAGAGTGCGTGTATTACTGTGTTCATGTATGTGGAGAGTGCGTGTATGACTGTGTCCATGTATGTGGAGAGTGCGTCAATGTATGTGGAGAGTGCATCCATGTATGTGGAGAGTGCACCCATGTATGTGGAGAGTGCATGTATGACTGCATCCATGTATGTGGAGAGTACGTCCATGTATGTGGAGAGTGCATGTATGACTGCGTCCATGTATGTGGAGAGTGCGTGTATTATTGTGTCCATGTATGTGGAGAGTGCATCCATGTATGTGGAGAGTGCATCCATGTATGTGGAGAGTGCATCCATGTATGTGGAGAGTGCATGTATGACTGCATCCATGTATGTGGAGAGTACGTCCATGTATGTGGAGAGTGCATCCATGTATGTGAAGAGTGCATCCATGTATGTGGAGAGTGCATGTATGACTGCATCCATGTATGTGGAGAGTACGTCCATGTATGTGGAGAGTGCGTGTAGGACTGCATCCATGTACCTGAAGAGTGCATGTATGACTGCGTCCATGTCTGCAGTATAAATGGTACAGAGGCTAAAATACTTGTGGCTATGTAGATGTAAATCAGACATGTCTATTACAATTGCAGCGCAGGTTTTAAAGGGGCTGAGTTAAATATAAACTCCGTCAGCAACTGTAAATATTAAAAAACAGTAAAGTTGTGCTAAAAATAAATACAGTACATAAAAAGTCACAAAATAGCCACATGAGAGGGGTTTGCACAGGAGGAGGGGGTTTGTGAAGAAGTGTGTAGGTGTGTGTGTGGGGGGGCCCCGTACAAAAATTTGCTGTGGGGCCCAGTACGTTCTAGCTATGCCTCTGCGCTCTCTCTCTCTCTCTCTCTCTATATATATATATATATATATACACAGTATATATATATATATATATATATATATATATATATACAGGGTCCATCATTCAGAACAGGCGATATCGCATCTTATCTTCTCCCTCCTGACCTCTGTACTGGTCACTAGAAAACTCCCATAGAATAAGTAGGGTCACCTCCTGTCCATTGTGTCTATGGCCCATGTGGCTGCTCTCAAAAGACAAGAAATGTGAACATATTTTAGGCCTAGTGAACAGCAGGAAAACTGCAGGACTTATGTCTAAACAGATGATCCAGAAATGTGATATTGATGATCCACTGAATAGACACACGCACCAACCACTGCGCTCTGGTGATCCTTGCAGCCTCCTCACAGCATATTAGGCACAGCTCCATGCATTGTAAATTGTATAGCGGCTGTGATTGGTAATGCAGCAAATCCCTGTTACTGTCCCATTCATGTGAATGGCTTGCAGAAATCCATGCAGAAAATTAGGAAACATTAAATAGATTTTTCGGTTTGTCTGCGATGTATGTGTGCAGTGTGTGAATATAACCTAAGAAGGGCTGCATATACTAAACTAAAAAGAAATATGTAAAGACAGACCGTATGTTTAAAACAATTCTGTGCATTGGGAAAAGAAGTAACTATGCCATTGCTCTACTGTTAACTTCGAAAATGTAGGATAAAGAAGACAAAGCCCTGCAAAGTAGAGGATAAAATCATATTTACGGCAAATAGATGCCTTCACACAAACCAGACATGCAGTAGGACTGTCAAGCACCCAGCTGTCATACAGTACTTCCTTTGCGATACTTTTATTTATAAATTTGTTGACGCAGTTCATTATCTTTGAAAAAAGTTAATTTTCTCAGCAACATCTTGCTCCTTGCTTTATGATATGCCCTGACGTGGGAAACAGCGTTTGGGAAAATCCAGACTCCTAAAAAACTAACAAACCGAATGTAAAGGTCCTGCAAAGTGGCATCAAGACATATTTTGCTTTTTCACAGTCCTGATCTAGTTCACACGACCCTCGTCTTATTTTTAGACGAGGCGCCCATTTTCTTTTGGATGTGGTGCAATACCTTGCATCGGAATTTCATATCTGGACAAATAAACTTCACAGTACAGCGTCGACTTAAAAATAAAACACTGGGAGAGGAGAGAAGGTTGCTCCTTTTCCAAGACTCGGTGGACGTTTCCGGAAAAGCTGCAAGCAAAAGCAACTTTGGTCTAGGACGCCTCTGAAAGAACAAGACCCCTTTGGATCAAGTTGAAGGATATTTCAAAGCACATAGAGTGAGGAAATGTTTGTAAAACAGTTAGTAAATCATAGACTACAAGGTCACCAAGCCTAACAGCAGGAATGACACTTCGCCATAGCCCCAGCTGAGAAGGGGGCGTCTGAGTGGACAGCTTAAACTTGCTTAACAAGACTTTTGTAAATCTTATTTTTTAATTAGCTGTGTCCTAGACACCCTTTAATTTACATTCACTCTTACCAACATATGTTACAAATCACTTTTATATGTTCTTCCCACCCTATTAGCACCTAATCCCCTATTCTTTGATTTCTCCACTTCTGTCTAGGCCAACAGTGGAATGTAAAGGATTTGGATATACAATTCTACATGCAGTTGTTGTTAATTTGTGTGTGTGTATATATATATATATATATATATATATATATACCAATATTTTTTTTTTTTTTAAATAATAATAATAAAAATTGGTACTACAACATGCCCTATCCTTTTGTTATCAGGGACATAACCTGCTGCCATAGGTGTCTGGCAGAAGTTTTCTACCCCATCTCGCAAGCTGAGCTTGTATGGGAGAATTGGGAGAGTAAACGTGGATTTACATGGGCAGACAAGCAAAAGATTGTCAGGAAGGAGGCATTCAGTGGAGGTGAAGCATTTACATGCAGCAATCACCTCCACAGTATGAGGGTGGCTATTGCGATCGCTTGTCCTCATACATCTGCGTTGTTTCTGGGCAGCAGATCACTCTTTAGAAAGCACAATCTGTGTTTTTGAAAAGTACGGACAAAAACACACTATTGAAATATGAGAGCCATCATCCTAGATCTTTGATAAGATCACTCCCCTCAGCCAGTTTATTCGAGTGGACAGGATAGTTCAAAAGGAGTCTCTTAAAGAACAGAGGTTTTCAGAAATGGGAGCCAAATTCAGATCAAGGGGTTACCGCCGTAGGTTGATATCGCAGAGTATCACTAAGGCTTCCAACCGTTCTGATCAAGGTGTGAGAAAGAAAGAGGATAAAAGAATCCCTTTTGTGTCTGAATTTTGTACAGAGAGTCCCCAGATTGCGGGCATAATCCGAAAACATTGGGGAATTCTGAGGAGTGGCTTCCCTTCAGTAGCGGAATTCACATGCCTTCCTCTTTTTTCCTATCGCAGAAGTGGCAATATAGGTGATAGGCTGGTGAAGTCTGATGTTGGTTCGACTAAGGTAGATTGTGGGACATACTTTGGGTCTACACGGACCGGTTGTTTTCCGTGCCACGGCTGCATTAATTGTTCACTAATGTTATGTGGCAATAGTTTTGTAAATCTGGTGACTGGTTAGAATAAAACAATATCTCACGTGTGATTCTACCCATGTGGTCTATGGGTTATTCTGCCCATGTAACCTTTGGTACGTTGGCGAGACCACATGGGATATGAAGACACGTTTGAATAACCACAGATATTCTATCAATAAACAGAAAATGGATCTCCCCGTATCCAAACATTTTAAAGAAGCTGGACATACGGAAAAAGACTTGAGATTCGGGATTATTGAACAAATTACTGTCTCACGCAGAGGTGGAGACAGAGTTACAGTGTTAAAAAGAAGAGAACGCTTTTGGATCTTCACATTGCAGACCCTGAAACCTAGGGGTCTCAATGTGGAGTTCAACATAGGGTGATGAGAAAGTGTTTTACTCATGTGCCGTGATGATCTATCTCCTTTATCGGACTGGTGTAATATGTATTTAATTTGTTCTTTTGCTGACATGATTTGTAATTTTATTTTTTTAATTTTTTATAGATAATTTCTCAAGTGATATTAATTGGACACTCTCGCTGGACTTTGTACGGATCCATGATCAACGTTCCCATGGACATATATAAATATTGCCTGCATGTATTATGCCACTTCATGATATTTTGATTCCACTGATAGGGGCACTTACCCTTTGGTGGTCACTTCTGTTGAAGTAAATTAGACCCGCCTGGTGTGTAATGTAATTTTGATGTTTTAGGGCCAGTACATGGGTGACACAGCACTTCACCATAATCAGTGGTTTGCCTGGTCCCGTGTTGTATACAAGGTGACCCTTTGGTTGTGATGGATGGGCTCCACACTCTCCACATGAAATATGGAGCGTGTACCTTGACACAAGGATACATTGCTGGGACGGGCTGCGCTTCGGCTGTGTCTCCTAGCAACCTGGGTTTACCAACAACAGGATGGCCGGTATGAATGGGTGAGTAATGTGACGTCGAATGTGGGCGGTATTAGTTTAAATGAGACATGCGCTCTGTACATGTATGGGCCGTTCCGCCACGTTTGAAGTGGACTTTGCAGTTTGCATGCTGATCACGTCTCTCACGCGACGTTGACGTCAGCTTCTCACCGGCGCTGACCTCACGGGAGGTATCGCATGATGAATAGCTTGGCAGCTGAAGGCATCTGTGTTGGTCCCATATTCATATGTGCCCGCATTGCTGAGAAAAATAATGTTTTTGTATATGCAAATGAACCAATAGGTGCAATGGGGATGTTGCCTTTACATCTACAGGCTATGGTATCTCTGCAACCCTCTGTTCCTTGATTAACAGGGCCAGGCAGTGTAAACGTCACCACACCTGGCCACGTCAATCAAAGTGCAGAGGGCACAGCAGTTGCATAGAAAGCAGAGCCTCTAGGTGGAACGGTAACGTCCCCGTTTTTCTTAGAGGCTCATTAGCATATATTAAAACATCATTTTTCTCAGCAAAACAGGCACATATCAACATGGGACCAACACAGATGCCTTCCAGCTTCCAAGTGATGGCTACTGCAATCTCTCCTCCTCATACAGAATTTCTGCTTCTGCACAGCAGATTGCTGTTTACACAGCATGATGTGCTGCCCAAAAACGATGATTTAGGTGTCCACATAAATGATCATTAGATGTGATGAACACGCTTTTGCTCAATCATCAGGTCATCTGCAGCACCTTTACAAGGGCTTGTTATCGGGAATGAGCGTTCATACTAACGTTTGTTCCTGATACTCGGCCCGACAATTGCCTTGTTTAAACCTGCCATCAGCCTTGTTCAGAGTTTTATCTCATTGATAAAAACATGTAGAAAATAGACTGTAAAGTTTAATGTGTACACACTTTTATATGGCTCTGAAAAAAAAGGCAAAAAAAAAACCTTCCCCTTTAAGATACAACTGTATACTTTTTTGACAAATATATTTGACAGATCCTTAATAAAAAAAAAAAAAAAAAAGAAACAATCGTTATAATACAGACACATCCGTTTTTGCTTTTTTATAAAGCTTTGGCCTAGGGCAGTGGTCAGCAAATTGCGGCTCTAGAGCCACATGTGGCTCTTTAGCCCCTTGATATTGGCTCTTCCAGGTGCGGGCTCACATGTACAGTGCAATCGCATTTTCGTTGCCCATGGCAAAAATCGGCAGGAGGGGAAGGACCAGGAAGCGGTGAAGGCTCTGTACTCACTGCTTCCTGGTCCTCGGCTGTAGGCTGTGCAGGGCTGCGCACAGTGTGAGGCGCTCTGTGATGTCACGCTGTGCACGCCAGTTCCCAGCACAGCCGACAGCAGGAGGAACACAGAGCGAGGGTAGTGAGGAGCAGCGGCATCCAGGAGCAGGAGAGGTAAGTGCTTTTTTATTTTATGAAACTTGGGGCTGATCTGAGGCAATGAGGTGATGAGAATCATAATGGGAGATATGAGAGGCATCATGGATGATCAGAGGCATCATGGATAATAAGGGGAATGATGAGAATCATAATGGGGGATATGAGTGGCATTATGGATGATGAGAGGCACAGGGCTCTTATCTGAGGTCTGATTGGGGGTCATTTACTTTGGGGTCTGAGCTGAAGTCTGATCTGAGGGAGGTCTCATTAACATTGTGGGTCTGATTAGTGGTTTGACCTGAGGTGTAATGAAAAATATTTTTTTTCATATTGTCCTCCTCTAAAACCTACGTGCGCCTTATAGGGTGAAACGTTGTGGAGTGAAAGATGTAGTGTCGAGGATTGAGAAAGGTATGTTCAGATGGTTAGGAATACCCTTATTAAGGTAATAACAATGTACCTTCCTATATAGTTTACGTTTAAAAAATTTGGCTCTCAGAAAAAATTAAATCGCTGTTTTGTTGATATTCGGCTCAGTTGACTAATAAGTTTGCCCACCACTGGCCTAGGGCATGTGGTGTGAAAATAGCATAAGTGTTACCATTAGTACAGTGAGAAATTTAAATTGTTCCAATTGTAAATGCTCTATGGAGATTGTACATGTAGAATATGTGATGTGCTTTATATTCTGTACTCATACAGACACCTTCTCTTCAATTATCAGCCTGCAAAACAGATGATGCCACAATATTCCTTAAAGGTGTGCCCTGATTGCCATAATCTCTCACCCAGTAATGCAAGTTCAAACTCCTACAGAGACATGGACTGCAAAGTCAGTTGTACAGACATTAAATAAATTTAATTGACAGAATGTAAAATTGCATTACAGGGTTGGAAACATGTCCTTTGCTAGACACATCCATGTTCTAAGTCACTACTTGTATGATGCCTGATAGAAAACTATCATCTCAAGGTACTTTCCTTCTGAGGAACTAAATCAAATTCAGAATTCTGGATTAGTCCACTCAACACCCAGTATAAACTAAAGATAACAGTATGCTTTTCTAGCAGAGGACCGGAGGAACAATTTATTTTGAAAGTAAAAAAATGTATGAATCGATTACTTTTAGAATTTAGAAAAATATACATTGACGTATTCTGTCTTGTGAAATTAAATATTGAGATTTAATATTATCATTAAAGGGAGATCTTTATAAAAGTTGTATAAAATTGATGATCAATAGGGGTCTGCAACTTTAAACTCTGAAGACTAATCAGGCATGAATGCCCACATCTCATTCTTGTACAAGGACCAGTATGCTTCCTTTTTGGGTTCAACGCTAAGGGCTCATGCACACGGCCGTTGTGCGGCCATTGTGCGGCAATTTGTGGTCCCCAATGCAAAGGCAAAGTCTGTGCCGTGGCGGCTGGGACGGATCCAGAATCATTCACCTTGAATTGGTCCGTGATCTGTCCGCACCACAAAAAAATAGAACATGTTCTATTTTTTTGTGGTGCGGAGGCACGTCCAGAAACACCACAGAAGCACTCCGTAGTGCTTCTGTGGGGTTCCGATCCGCGCTACCGTCCTGCATCTCCGTGATTACGGACCCATTTAAGTGAATGGGTCTACATCCGTGATGCAGAGTGCCCGTGTATTGCGGACCCGCCATATGCGGGCCGCAATAAAGCCATGGGCACACAACGGCCGCGTGCACGAGCCCTAACAGATGAGGCCACTTTTATGGCTTGTCTTATGGATGTGCAAAAAGGTTGTCATTTTAAAGCAATTTAATCATAATTGAAATGTGTGCATTTTTTACTCAACAGCTAGTGGGCACTGTTGAGTTAGACCCACAAATTGGGCAATAGATGACAAGCTTAAAGAGGACCTGTCACCACGAAATGCAGTGCAGTCTTCAGGCAGCACGTTATAGAGCAGGAGGAGCTGAGCAGATAAATATCTAGTTTTGTGAAATAATTCAGTAAAAACTTCAGGACAGATCCCCTGATAGAAGGGGTCAGGTAATCTAGAAGATTGAGTTCATTATTGTTGCATACCACATTCCCACTGAGGAAGACTAGGTCTCCTCCAAGAGGCAGGGATATACCATGTCATAACTGGAATATTTTCAATATGTCAAAATAGACTACAGCACTCCAAAATGAATGCAAATTCTTGATATTTATTGTATTCATGGGAGGCGCCTACGCTAGTGAAGATTTCCTCTCCCCAGTACCAAATCCTCCACCTCGCTCCACCTAAGGCAATTAGTGTCAGAAAAAGGTTGATTCTCAACCAAAACATCACACATATTTGGCAGTGAATACTCACAATAAATATCAAGGCTTCTCATTTTCTTGTGGGTTGGAAACTCTACTGAAGCACCCACCTGCAGACAGAGTGCGACAAAACTCACTAAATCTAGAATATTTTCAATGCTAGTAATGAGTAAACTAGTACAGCTAAGCAGGTACAGGGCAAGATTGTTAGCAGTCGTTACTACAGTTAGGTGATAACACACCTTCAAAATCATACTCTAAAACTGGGGGAAGGGTAGTGCAAGAACAAAAAATATGAAGGATGTCTCTACACACGATCCAAGTTATATCTCAAGTGCTAAGGTCGAGCACTGACTTATAGGATAGCTTCCTTACATCTGGTGGCATTAGAGCAGGCATCCTCAAACTGCGGCCCTCCAGCTGTTGCAAAACTACAACTCCCAGCATGCCCGAACAGCCTACAGGTATCAGCCTACAGCAGGGCATTGCTCAGGTTTTTTTTTTCTTTTGGAAATAGAGCTAATTTGTATACCTTTTTTCCCAGAGGAGCATTGCATGGCCTCTAAGCCCCTTTATGCCTACAAGGCGCTCTCCATAAGAAGAAATATTATCCCCAAGATCCACACACCTTCAACATGATGAACTAAAAAGTAAAAAGACTTCCTATGATAACTTTCTTGCTACCTGCTGAAGGGGTCCAGTCCAATAAATAACTGGAAGGAATTTCATGCACTCAGGTTTCTTTTCATAATAAAGGAGTATTCTGGTATCAAGAAATCTATTGGAATGCAGATACAACCAAGCACTTAAAGGGGGTCTCCTGGAATGATTTAAAATAGTCACCAGCAACCTGTCTCAGAATGTGAGCAGGACTGGTTGTCTCCATTTGCAGGGCCTCACTACACTGCTCTACAGTAGATATTAATGAAGTGAACCTGCAATGATATGCCATCATGGCTGAGCAGCCCGACAGGAACACTGACCAATGTCAAGTATATGCAAGTGCATGTAATGTGTAGTGAGGCCTCTGATTTCCTTTTGTAATAAAGGGGCATTCTGGTATTCAGAGATCTAATGGACTGGAGACACAACCAAGTACATAAAGGGGTTCTCTGGAAATTATTTAAAATGGTCACCAGCAACTTGTACTAGAATGTGAGTAGAACTGGCTGTTTCCATAGGCAGGGCCTCACTATACTGCTACAATACACAGTAATGATGTGATTCTGCCTATGATATGCCATGGCTGAGCAGACTGACAGGAACACTGACCAATGTCTACTATATGCAAGTGTCAGAGTGTAATGTGTAGTGAGACCTCCCCCTCTGGGCAGCTCTGCAAGTGGAGTCAACCATCCTGCTCACAGTCTATCTGGGAGCTTTTTAAATCAATCCTAAAGAACCTCTCTAACCATTGAGATATTCAAATGGCCAGGGGGAGAAGGGGACCCATGTTGTTGAGATTGAGGAGGATCCCAGCTGTCAGACGCCCAACCATGGCATGCTAAGGGGGAGAGGACTGTGAGCTTCAGGAATGGGACAAGGTAGTAGGTACTGTGTTTTTTTTTTAACACAGGGGGCACAGAGGGTATTTCTACCATAGAGGGGGCACATAGGGCATTACTACTACAAAGGAGACACAGACGGCATTACTACTACAAAGGGGACACAGAGGGCATTATTACTACAAAGGGGGCACAGAAGGCAATACTAATACAAAGGGGGCACACAGGGAAAAACTACTACAAAGGGGGCACAAAGGGCAATACTAAAAGAAAGGGGGCACAGAGGGCATTACTACTACAAAGGTGGCACAGAGGGCATTACTACTTCAAAGGGGGCACAGAGGGCATTACTACTTTTAGGGGGCACAATGAGTAATACCACTGTGCAGAGGCACAATGGGCATTACTACTATGAAGGGAGCACAATGGGAATTAACTATTATGAAGGGACACAATGGGCATTATTACTATGAAGGGGGCACAGAGGGCATTACTACTATGAAGGGGACACAATTGGCATAACTACTATTAAGGGGCACAATGGGCATTGCTACTATGAAGGGGGCACAGATGGCATTACTACTGTGAAGGGGGCACAGAGAGTATTACTCCTGTGAAGTGGGTGGGCATAACTGTTATGGGGCACTGAGTGGGCATTACTGTAAAAGGGGCACAATGGAAATTACTACTGTGAAGGGGCACAGAGGACATTATTACTGTAAAAAGGGCACAGAGAGGGCATAACAACTGTAAGGGAGGCACAAAGAGGGCATTACAACTGTGAAGGGGACACAGATAAGGCATTACTACTGTGAGGGGGGCACAATGAGGGCATAACTACTGTGAAGGGGGAACAATGAAGGGATAAGTACTTTAAAGGGGCACAATGTGGGCATAACTACTGTGAAAGTTGTATAGTGAGGGCATAACTACCTTGAGGAGGCACAATATGGGCATAACTACCGTGAGGGGGCACATATCTGGACAAAACTACTGTGAAGGTTGTACAATGAGGACAATACTATTGTGAGGGGGTACCATTTTTTTAAGTATTGGGGGAAGGGGTGCCAGAGAAAGGACCCGCCCTGGGTGCCAAACACCCTAGGCACACCAGTGCCCCCAACCAATCCAAAAGTTATCCTCTGTGGATAGGGTATAGATTGTAGCTACTGGAATACCCCCTTAAAAATAAATGAGTGAATAGAATAATGTTGGATAATTAGATGGTGATCTATACTGGGTGCCGGGCATAGAAGAACTTTTAAACTTATTACACTATATTACAGTTGTTCTTTATCTTTTCTTTCAGGCATTTTAATCGTTTGTGATTGGATATGTGCTATGACATGTATGCAGGTGTAAAGAGGTTGAAATCTTTTATAATTAGCACATCTACAATCACAATAAAAGCCCATTCGTCCATATTCCAAGCAGGATCTATTTATATGCATCATCAGTAATTACTTAGAAGCAGAAAGGAAACCTTATCTGGCAGAAGGACTGCTGGCCTCAGAAAGGCCTGTTAGTGTTTCCAATTTCCTTATATAACAAGGCCCTAATGTTGTAAAGGAAGTGGACAGAGACAGAGGAATCAAGCAGGATAAAAAAGCACTAGACCCATGACCTCTGGGGTCAGGAGGTGATGACTTCAGGGTGTAACAGTAAGGTGGAAGTCTGGACGGATGGTTTCAGGTAGTGTTGAATTACCACGTCTTTTACCGGCTTCTTGAAAGGGAAAATAGATATGATCTGGCAGTGAGACAGATAGTGCAGACATGAACACACGCAGGCAAAGGGATCACAGGAACCCACTCAAATTAAGTTGTCACTTCTGAATAGGAAACCAATTCTAAAAAGGCCTACTCGGTAATTAGTGCTATGTGCACAATTAAAAAAAGGACTATCTGGCCACGCTGTCATCATTAATGATATCAGCAATGAATGCACAGCACTGTCTGTACAGCAGCAATGTCACCCTGTAGTCATCTCATTTATCTCTCACTATGGCCCAAGATACAGGCTGCAGAATATGCAAATAGCATCACATTTACATGACACATCACTCTGTGTACTAATGTGCCCTGTATGGATTAAAGGGCAATTCCGGTTGTGACAAGCTAGGAAATTACTATAAGATTGGTAGCGTAGGACCCCCACTGATCACGAGGGTGTGGACCCTGTACCCCACGGAGACTTCCACAAAGAAAGGAGCAGCAGGTCGGGCATGCACACTACTGCTCCATTAATCTCTATGGGAGTTCTAGAAATAGACAAGCACTGTATTCAGCTTTCTCCAGGACTCCCATAGAGATGAATGGAGCGGCAGTGTGCACCCCAACCTGCTGGGCCATTAATTTCAGAGGGGTGGGGGTCCACATTCTCATGATTGGTGTGGGCCCAGCAGTAGGTTCCCCATCGATCTAACAGTTATCCCCTATACCAGGGATCAGCAACCTTCGGCACTCCAGCTGTTGTGAAACTACAATTCCCAGCATGCCCCATTCATTTCTGTGAGAGTTCTGAGAAGAGCAGAGGAAGTATGCATGCTGGGAGTCGTAGTTTCACAACAGCTGGAGTGCCGAAGGTTGCCTAACCCTGCCCTATACTGTGGAAAAGGAATAACCTATTAAAACTGGAATATCCCTTTAACAGATCACCTTTGACATTTAAGTACCCAGATAAGTACCCACCTACCACATATAATACAACAGGGCAGGGTTGTCTGCAATGTACAGTGGATTTTATGATTTGGGGAAGCAATAAATACACAAAAGGAGACTACACTATATTGTCTTCTGCACTATGTATTACAGCTCTGTCTTGTACAGGTGCATGATCTCTACTGTACTTCTATATGCCTTCGATTTCATGCTCCATTGGAACCAATATGTATAGTGGGAGGCAGGAAAGACGGGAATCTATCTGCATACAGAGTTCAAAGAAGCCTGTAGGGAAGTGCAGAAAATGTTGTACAGCTGAACTGTACATAAGCCCTTAAAGGGATTGTCTCGCCATAAGAACTTATCCCCTGGGTTTCTATCCCCATCATTCTTGTGATCATTGGGAATCCAACCACTGGGATCCCCACTGATCCCAACAACAAGGTCCCAGAGTCCCCGGATTGAATGAAACTCCATTCAGATCTGTGGGGCTGCCACTGTACTTGGCTAACATGGTTACATCAAGTTTAAAGGGGATGTCTGCTTTTTACTATTGATGACCTATCCTCAGGATAGGTCATCGATATCAGAATGGCGGGTGTCTGACTCCTGGCACCTCGCCGTTCAGCTGGTTGAAGAGAAAGCAGCGCTGCTTTCTCTGCTCTGTTTACCTGCACACCGCAGCGGTGAACAGAGTAATTTCAAGTATGGCGTCCCCATTCACTTCTATGGGACAGCTTTGTAGTATTCACTTACACAGACAGAGCCATCCTATAGAAGTGAATGGGGACACCATACTCGTAATTACACTGCTTACCACTGCAATTGCCGTGGCAAGCAGGTAAACATAGCTGAGAAAGCAGCTCTCATATGAGAGCTGCCTTCTCTTCAAACAGCTGATCAGCGGGGATGCTGGGGGTCAGACCCTGCCGATCTGATATTGATGACCTATCCTGTGGATAGGTCATTAGTAGTAAAAAGTAGTAAAAAGCAGACAACTACTTTAACCATAGGATGTGAGAGGATGTGAATTAAGGGAAGGGGATGGAGAGGATGTGAATTAAGGGAGTGAGACCTAGACTTCTACACATTCTTCTGAGCTTTAACGTTATTTGATTTTAAAGGGGTTATGCCAGGACTAATATAAAAAATTAAAATCAGACATCATATAGTACATGACAATCTCTTTCTAACAAAGCTAGAACCAGCCCTGTACCTCACATGGATCCAGCAAGCAGGCAGCTCATGGTGTATGATGCCACTTGTGCAGAGCGTGGGGACAAGAGCCCACCTTAGTCAAGGGCCCACCGATGGATTCACCTGCTCCCCTGTGGGTCAGTCCAAGCCTGCAGAGTCTGACATTATCTAATTAGTGTTGCCAGTGTCAGACTGTCAAGGATGCCCCCCAACTGGTAACACCGACATGGACCTTCCACCTGGACCTTCACTGTAAACTGCTAGTAATTAATGCATAACTTCTATCAGGAATAATAAAGGAATGGCATAACATAAAATCACAAAAAAAGATGCTGCAGAATCGTTATTACATGGGGAATGCAAGTAACTACTAAAACAGACATGTCAGCGGAGGTGACAGGTCCTCTTTAGTTTTACCTTCCCATACACCTTTAACAGCTGACAGCTATCTCCTCCAACTCCCACAAACACAATCAGCCAAGCATGTAGGTGTTTTCAATGGGGAGAGAGGAGAAAGTGGCTGCCACACACCTCTGGCGGTGGCTTATCTTCTTGGAGAACAAAAAAAGGATTGGGCGTTACAATTCAATCTAATGTGTGCACATAAGATTGTCAGCTGCTCCTCCTAAGTACAGCGGGTTCGGCCAACAATAGCCTCATGTGAAGGGGCTTTTAGAAGAGGAAAGTAAGAGCACCATAAAAGCATCACCCAAATGTTAGTGATCTCTTGGTGCTAAAGACCAGCATTCAGCTCTGCTTCTATATCACTGAAGTGTAAACCTAAGGTGGCTTTAAAATCATAAAATCAAAAATTCCTGAGGAAAAATCTGAATTCAATACTAAAAGTAGAAAAAAAAAACATATATATATCACGGGCTTTAGATCCAAGAGAGGGAGATTAACTATTCATTGAATTTAATGAGGAGTTACAGAATAAAACATCTGGATAACAGCAACCGACTTGTTAAATGAAACAATCTTCAAAGCACACGGCTTCATAAACTTGTATGCTTCTAGTTTCCATGTCAGCAAACTGCGCTGTGAACAGGGGAAACCCAGACTGGAGGGGCCGAGGCTCCTGGAGACCAAACCAATCAGAAGGGTGATATAGTGCAGCCCGTCTCGAGCAGACATTGCAGCGCTTCTTCTACCTCAAAAGAGCTTCAGTGCATGATAAATGGTTGGAAAGAGCAAGCATGGAGCTAGACATCCCACCAGTGGAAGCCACTGTTCATACCATGTCCGCACCAAGTGTGCTGACAAGTCACAGAGGTGGAGTTTGGTCTTCTTCTATCTACAAAAACTCTGGCATTGCACGTATCTCCCTGTACATCCGGTCAACCCCAGACAGGATTTTTATAATAAGACATATGCATATGCCGTAGACTCCACAAGAAAAAAGGGACTACAGAGCCTGAGAACCGTCATCGCTTCCATAAACCTCCTTATGTATAACGCCGATTAGTCATCACTTAGTCTTCATCTACTACGGCCCAAAAAAAAAGTTTGAACTGAGGCGGCAGACTACTTTACTGGAGGAGTCTCTAATCTGGCTTCTTCTCTTGTACGTTAATGCAAATTCTGAATAAGCAAAGCAGAATGAGGTGGGACAGCGGTGTGCAGGGCGCTTACTGTAGGGTGTTAGATGTTTTTAGATAGCTCACAGCAGGAGAAGGAAGAAGGACTTTCTTTAAGCAAAGATTTTGCCATAGGCAGAAAATATAGAGGGAAAATGCTTTTTTTTCTGAAAAAGAACTTACAGTGGAAGAAAAAGGAAACCTTTTAACCTGTCAGATTTCATAATTCCTGTGAAAAATGCCTCACTTGTGGCACAAAAGCCTCGCGGATCTTTCAACCCTGAGTGCAATGTTATTAATGCATTTGGAAGAGCTAATGGGTCTGTCCATACTGGTCACATACAAAACAGTGGGAGCCAGTGAGGATATCTCTGGGCTAAGTACATTGAGAGCCTATTATTCTATCTATAGTAAGTGTCTGCAAGGCAATATTTGGATCTGCAATACAAATACCTGGATGGCAATATATACACACATACCCACGTCCGGATGGATGGACGGACAGACAGGTATACTGTACACATACACATAGATCAGCCATAACAGTCATAGGTGCAGAGAAGCCACCTGTCAAGGTGAGGGATATATCAGGAAGCAAGTGAACAGTATTTGAAATTGAAAAATGGGCAAAATATAAGGATCTGGGTGTCAGGTAGCGATGGCTAGATGATTGGTTTAATGCACTTCAATAACAGCAGATACTGTGGAGTATTAGTACCTATCAAAAGCTGTCCAAAGAAGGACAACTGGTGACGAGCACCCCAGGCTCATACACTATATGGACTTAAGTATTGGGACTGATGTTTTAATCATTGAATTCAGGTTTTATATTCAGTCCCATTGCCACAGGTGTATAAAATCCAGTCGGTCTTTACAAACATTTATGAAAGAATAGCTCATTATATAGCATTCACTGAATTCCAGTCTGGTACTGAAATATGATGCCACTGTTGTAACAAGTCAGTTCATGAAATTGTGACCTCCTAGTGGTATTACTGGACAGTAGAAGCATTTAGGAACCACAGTAACTCAGCCACAAAGCGGAGACCACGTAAAATACAGCACCGAGTGCTGAGGCGCATAGTTCGTAAAAGTCACTTTGACCTCCTCTGGCATTAACATCAGCACACAAACTAAGCGCTGTGAGCTTCATGGCATGGGTCTGTCTCCATGGCTGAGCAGCTGCATGGAAGCCTTACACCAGCAAGCACAATGCCATACTGAGCATGTGGTGGAAAACACGACACAAACGGATTCTGCCGCAGTGGAAATGTGTTCTTGGAGTAATGAAACACACTTCTGTATCTAGCCAGTATGATGGACGAATCTGGTTTTGGTGATTTCCAATATGTTACCAGTCTGTTCCAGTGAAGGGAAACATTAATGCTTCAGCATACTAAGACAGTTTGGACAATTGTATGTTTCCAACTTTGTGGGAACAGTTTGGGGATGGCCCTTTTTATTTCAACATGACTGTGCCTCAGTACACAAAGCAAGGTCCATGAAGACATGGTTGGGTGAGCTTGGTGTGTTAGAAATTCACTGGCCGCACAGAGCCCTGACCTCAACTCCATCAATTTGGAATGAACTAGAACAGAAATTGTGAGCCAGGCCATCCCATCCAACACCAGTTTCTGACCTCACAAATTTTCTTCTGGATAAATGTGCAAACATTCCCACAGACAAACCCCAAAATCTTGTAAAAAGCCTTCCCTGAACAGTGGAAGCTGTTTTATCTGCAAAGGGGGGCCAACTCCATATTGATGCCTATGGATTTAGAATGGGATGTCATAAAAACTCCTGTGAGTGTAATGTTTTGTTGTCCCAATACTTTTCTCCATATAGTCTATATGCGCGTAGGGATCGAAAGCTGGTTCATCTGGTGCAATCCATTAGAGTTACGGTAGCACAAATTGTTGAAAAAGTTTTGGCTGGCTATAAAAGGTGTCAGCTTGTCAGTACAGCTGACAGCATAAAGGGCTGTGTGGTCGTGTACTATACTATGTAGTGTGGGCGTGTGTATATATATTTGTGATATATACCGGTATTTAAAAATACTGTATGTATATAGATATTAAATATCTAAAAGTTCCATGCAGTACTATTCCTATAGATTTTCATACTGACACATTTCAGAAGTAGATAACATAACATGCGCAGTGTCAGTGTCTTCAACGCACAGTTCATATTCCATGGAAATCTGCAGCACTCTACAGTATATTTACAACGCTTCCAAACAATCCTAGATTCTTTCCTTGAGAGACAGAGGGAGAATACATCTGTCATTAAGCTGTGTGCCTCAGGGGTTAAAATCCACAAGAATGAATCTGATACAGATAAACAAGGAGGAAAAAAAAAATCTGAATACCGATAAATTCAAGTCTTCCGCCTCGGAAACTCCTCACTTATTTGATTAAGTTAGGTGAAAAACGGAGCAGTCACGCTTGTAGCTTTTCTTCCTTTTCCTTACCCTCCTCTCTTTTTATTTCTAATGTGAATCGGAAGTCTATGTGGAGCAGTCTGGCTAGCCCCAGTCTAACCTCCCCATCTGGAAGGAAACTAACCAGCCTTGGGGCTACTTCCAACCCTTCCCAGCTGTTTGGTTTTTGTTTTTTTTTTTGTTTTTGCGGGCTTGAGAAAGCATATTTATATAAATGATTGCCATATCCTCTGCCAGCTGTTGACCCTGTTCTTGTCCCCGGTTGGGGCATGTTTTTCATTTTTAGCGGCCACAGACTGGAGCTGACCCTCACTGGACTAACACGCTATGCAGACAGCTATATGTGTTTGTGCAGTGACACTTAGCACAAAGGATACACAGTGCAAAGCAAAGGACCGGTGTTTCCCTTTGGGCTAATGTCACAAAATTAAGAACAGAGTATATCAGAGGAGGAAAAAAAAAATCACTTTGGAATCTGACAGGCTTATGCTATTTTATTTTTTATTTTAAGTAGGTTATACTTTTATTATATGCAATTAAGTACACTAAGCAGCTTTTTTTTCCTTCTTTTTGCTGCTATAGCATAGCAATCTGGGGTTTAGGTCTGAAATGTGATGCATTATTTATCATGACACTATTAGGTAAGGGAGTCTGGTAGCACAATTTTCAACCTCATTAATGAGTCAAGACATTTGCTGAATTGTCAGAGTTAGAGATTGCAGGCAGGTTATACATAATATACTGGTACCAATACTGTCTGCCACTATTAGGAGAGCTTTTTATGCTTTGCAGTATAGTCCAATATTGACATCTAGGGTTAAATAACAAAAAAAACTTCACATTTCAATGATTTCCACTTGGTAATGATCTGTAGGACACGTCGGAAGGTATATTAGGGTACTTTCACACTAGCGCCATAGCTATCCAGCAGGCTGTTCCAGCGGTTTAACAGTCTGCCGGATCCACCATGCCGCAAGTACCCATGTGCTGCCGCTCTGTCCCCATTGATTATAATGGGGCGGGGGGTGGAACTACGGCGCAGCACAACAGTGCACGGCAGAGATCACCGGACTATAAAGTCGGAACTGCAGAACTCTTAGTCCGGCGATCTCCAGCACGCAGCACACGGGTACTTGCGGCATGGCGGATCCGGCAGGCTGTTCTGACACCGGAACAGCCTGCTGGATACTGGATAGCCATGCCGCAAGTGTGAAGGTACCCTTAGCTGTACCCATGAAAAGCACCTGGATCTGAATACTTTTGTAATTGCATGTGATTAAATATTTAGTATAGTTACTGAGGTAGGGCTTATGCACACGAACGTGTGCTGCCCGCTGCCGTATTGCGGAACATGTCCTATCTTTTTGCGGAACGGACGATTGTGGTCCCCAATGCATGGAACGGACCACCTACGGCCGTGTGCAAGAGCTCTTACTCAACAAAATCTGCTGTACAGTGCTCTTTTTCTAATTTCTCAGTCCACCTCACTGAGGTGGAAGCACGTGCTGAGTTCTATCTTTCAACTGCCACCAGCTGCAGTAGACAAGACATGCCCCCTCAAAAAGAACCACCCCCCTTTTTTTTTGCTGCCAGCTTGAAATATATCCATCAGAACAATCGGAGCAATAAATGGGGAGATCTCTGGATCTAGTTTTATTTGAAAAAGTTTGCTATGTACAATAGCATGTATGACTTTCATTTTTTACATTAATGATGGAGTAACCTTTCTAAGTCTCTAGAACAAAGAACTAAAGCCAACAACTATATCTCCCAATCTCACCATACACATTCATGCAGATATAATACGCTCCGTGTGATGGCTATATTTGCTGGACTGAACACTGGTCCTCTAATGCAGTGTTTCCCAACCAGTGTGCCTCCAGCTGTTGCAAAACTACAACTCCCAGCATGCCCGGACAGCCTTTTGCTGTGCGGGCATGCTGGGAGTTGTAGTTTTGCAACAGCTGGAGGCACACTGGTTGGGAAACACTGCTCTAATGAACTTGCAACATCATAATGATTTATGATGCTGTGATTTCCTCCTCTCACCACAGGTCTACTAAACTGTAGTCACATTATGTGACAGTTCAGCAGACTCACGGAGAGGAAGGAATTCACAGCATCATAAATCATTATGATGCTGCAAGTTCCCTTTAGAGGAGCAGTGGACAGTCCAAGAAATACTGCTCCCACATGGAGCATGTTTCCCCGACTGAATATGCTCATCTAAAATTGGCCTTAGAAAGGAGTAGTATGAAATCAGAAAAACATCTACTTTGTTTCATCAACAGCGCCACTCTTGTCTCTAGGCTGTGTCTGGTAGTGCAGTTTTGTCTGATTCAACTGAAAGATTCTCAGGCGCAAAACCAGACGCAGCCAAGTGACAAGAGCAGAGTCATTTTTATAAGAAAGTATCCCTAATAAACCTCTCCCAGCTTCTTTCCCCATCCAGACCCCAAGCTCACAGCTTCAATTTCTATGACTACTTGCATTTGTAACATTGAGCGGTTTGAACACCACCACTCAACATTCAATTTCACTTTTAAGCCAGTTCCTATGTCTGTTTGGGCTGTTGCTTAGCAACAAATGTGGATCCTTTTAGGTCTATATCACCAGTGTAGTCACCCAGGAATGGTTGATAGATAAAAATGATTTGTCGTGGGGTACATATGGTAATTAGTAATATTGCAGACATGGATAAGATTTATCACAATGGCTGAATCTGGATAATAAATCTGGTGCACTTTTAGAACTTTTTAAGTTTATATCCTTTATAAGGTGGCTTACTTTGTGTCAGAATTGTGCATCTGAATTTTGGTACATTTAAAGCCACACCCCTGATCTGCTAAGCCACACCTCCTTTATTTGCTGAGGGGAAAAAAAGTGTCTGCGGCAGTTAAAGACACATTGAGCTTTCCAAAAACCTTTGTCATAGCAACATGTCAAAAGTTTTTATCAGTGGAGGTCTGAGTGTTGAGACCCCCAACGATCCTTAGTACGAGGAGAGAGAAGCACTCGTATAGCATGCTCTCTCTCCTTTTTGCAGGAGATGGGCTGAATAGAAGTCAATAGGCCCGTCTCAATTCCTTCCCGTGCATGCTTGACCTGCGCATGCTTGTCGCAGTCAACAGAATTTGATCACTGATGGCGTTCCATACATTGATGGGATGGAATGCAAGAAGCTATCCATGGGACCATCAGAACAGGAAACAAAGACTGTGGCAGACATCAATCAGTGGGCCCCGCACCTATATTGAGAAGGGAGCGGGGAGAGCTGTGGCTGGAGGACCCTAGATTTGACCAGGGTCCGTCCACCACCAAGCGTTGCTCCCCGACTCTCCCATAGAAGTGAATGGGAGCGCACAGCGCATGCACGGCCCATGCTCCCCTCCATTTCTATGGGGCCGACAGAAATAACCGAGTCAGCGCTCTACTGTATTCGCCGGTCCCATAGAAAATGAATGAAGGGGGGCCGTTCTCGATATAGGTGCAGGGACCCGCACCTATCAGACAATGGGGGCATATCCTACCGATATGCCCCCATTGTCTGAGATGGGACAACCCCTTTAAAGGAGGAGTGCCAAGTTTTTAAACTATCTTAAAGGATGATGTGTCAAGATCTTTTATCCACTAAGGCAGGGATGGGCAAACGGCGGCCCTCCAGCTGTTGCAAAACTACAACTCAAAGCATGCAAAGACTGCTTACAGCTATCAGCCTACAGCAGGGCATGGTGGGAATTGTAGTTTTACAACAGCTGGAGGGCCGCAGTTTGCCCATCCCTGCACTAAGGCCTCAACAACCTGAGCATTGAGTATGTCCACTGTAGCAGTACGGGCTGAGTAAAAGAGCTGATATAATTGAGAGCATCTTTCATGGTCAGTGACACTTTAGTGTAAGGATAAAATGGAACAGAGACAATGAACTGTAGCCCTCTGCAATCTCCAGAAGCATCAGTGCCTTCAATGATAGTAAGTTAAGATGGCATGTGTGTTCTGTTTGGGTTGCAGAAGAGTCTTCTTTATTCTCAATGCACTGATTTAATTAAAAATAAATTTACTGTTAACGCTTAAAGTGGTGCCAAAATTATCCAAACAGAAGGTTTATGATAATTAATAATTCATTTGCAGTCACAAATTCACAGATTGCAGCTAAATCTTTATTATTTAATAGCTCTCTTAGAATAGGGTGAAAGTGAGGCAGCGACAGGCCAAGAATCTAGCTTGTTTCCCACTTTTTAACAAGGTGTTAGAAGATGCGGCCTACACAGTACATCTACTTTGGTAGCGTTTTAACTACACATTGCATTTAAAGTTTTACTCCACTGCAGATTACATAAGGGTATTGCATGAATAGCATTTGCCAGAAGAGCAATTTGAAGCTCATCTGTAGACTTGAGCAAATCAATTTTAAAATTCATAAATTCGACCTGAATTTTCCAAAAAGTTCAAGTGCGAAAGAATTCTAATTTATTTGTGATTTATTTTAGCAGAATCAAGAGGGAGGGAGTGAGAAAGGGGGGAGAGGTAGAGAGGAGGAGGGAGAGGGACACTTGCAGTTCAAGTCAAATTTATTCGGAGCAGAATTGAATTAGATGACCAGTTCAGCCCCAAATTGAATTTTAAGAAATTTACTCATCTCTACTAATCAGCCCTAATGCAAAATCTGTAACAGGCTCCGCCAACTTTCACATACTACTTATAGGGCTGGTATCCTCATATGTGATAGAGGGACTAGTCTCCCTCAGGCTCCAGAGTCTGGGTGCAACTGCAACCTTTGGGCTCCAGAGTCTGGGTGCAACTGCAACCTTTGGGCTCCAGAGTCTGGGTGCAACTGCAACCTTTGGGCTCCAGAGTCTGGGTGCAACTGCAACCTTTGCATACCCTATATGGGGGGAAAATCTGAAGTCAGTTTTGCTTGATTCTGCGTTGGAGTCCTTTATGCCACAGTTATCAAATGTCTTATGTTACTTGATAAATTTGTCTTATCCTTAGACTTCTGTCTAGAGAAGCTCCTCCACTTTTGCTACTCCACCCTCTTCCTGGAGTGAGATTGCGACTTTTTTAACAAAAAGTCTGAACTATAAATCTGGAGTAAAACTCACTAACATAGCTAACCACACTCACTTTCTCACCCACATTACAAAACTGGAGTGAGTGGTGTAAAATGTTAAAAGTCACAAAATTTTGCACAAGCGAGTGCAAAAAGTTGCAAAATTTTGCGCATTCACTTAAAAGTTGCAAATACCCTATTTTTGAAACTTTTTGACACCAGAATTCAAGAGTAAAGGTATGATAAATCAGGGCCTATGTCTATATTTCAGCAATACAATTATCATTATTATTAGGACAACTCCCTTTTATTTTTGGCACCAGTCTAGAATGGCTTAACACATTGAGCATGTAGCAAACCTTACTCTGCCTTACATTGAAGTATGGGTTGCCTAGCAGGCTATTTAGCCCAAACTACAAAAATGTAGCCACCTATGATTTACTGACCGCTATATGGTTTATTTTTGGAGATTTTCTCATATACAAAAATCTAAGACCCTATAGATCCTTGCAGAAACTGAACAAAGCTTCAGTGATCAGTGGAAAATGAGTTTTAAAGGGATTTTCAAGGACTTAGATATTTCTGGCCTATCCTCAGGATAGTTAGGTCATCAATATCAGATCCTTGGAGAGTCCAAAACCATGCAGCCCAATAGATCGGCTGTTTCAGGCAGCCGATGGAGGCGGAAATTATACAGTGGGCAGAATCATTCACACAAGGGTTTATCATTTCTTCACTCCAGAATTCTGGCTTCAAAAAGTTGCAAAATAGGGGTTTTGTGACTTTTGCAGTCACTTGTGCAGAAAATTTGGTGACTTTTTGCAGTTTTACACCACACACACCAGTTTTGAAATACTGGTGGGAAAGTGGGCCTGGCTAGCTATGTTAATGAGTTTCACTCCAGATCGTAAAAAGTTGCAAAAAAAAGTCGCAATCTTGCTCCAGTAGTAGGGTGGAGTAGGAAAACTGGAGGAGCTTTTCTAGACAAAAGTGTTAGGTTTAAGGATAAGACAAATATATCAAACATGAGACATTTGATAAATGTGGCATAAAGTACAACAACGCAGACTCAAGCAAAACTGACTTCAAAAATTCCCCTTACGATAAATTCCCCCCAAGGTTCTGTCCAATGCGTAGTGGCCATGTCGGGGTACTGCAGCTCAGCTTCTATTGAACTGAATGAGAGCTAAGCTGCAGCACATCTGATGGTGAAGACAATTATGGCTCTTCTGAATACATGATGCTGCCCATACAAACATACAGTATGTACCGAACATAATTAAAATACATCATACTGTTTAGCAGTACACATGACAGTAAATCAGTTTGTGGTCACAGGAGCTTGCCATCCTTAGAATGTGCTATGTGTGAAGGGACAGCTGCTCGGATGACCACGCTCCAGAGCTTGGCGTTCTGAGCAGCTTCAGCACAAACACGCCAGACCTGTACACAAGTGCTGAGCGAATTAACTGATGGGATCTTTGAAGCCTCACTAACCCAGATTAACTAAAGACCAAAATCTGTGAAATCACTATTCAATCTCCTTTTTTTCAGACTGGATGTGTCTGGTGAGGGTGAGGATAACAAGACACTTCCAAGCCATCTGCCACGTGTGTGAGTCTGGTTCAGGAAATTAGTAGCCACACCAACTGTATGGATTTGTAGCACCATTTGGACTGTGCTTTTGCTGGTCACAGTCTCCAGACGGATTATGTATTTGTGTATGTTCGCAGCCTAATGTGTCCAAAAGTAGGGTAAATGATAATCACCGTCTGCCCACTGCTTGATAAATACATATATACAATGCATAGATAAACGGATGATCTTTACATGAAATCAGCAACAAATACAGGTTCTTGGACAAAGAAAAGAAAATAAGTAATTTATGTAAATTTACAGCCATAGTGACAATCTATATAAATACGTGTCTTAGAAGCACAGATGAAAATCTAAACTTCTCAAAAGACCGGCTACTCCTAGTGATCAGCTGACCGCTATAGGACTGGCGGTAAAAAGGTACGGTCATTAGCCGATACTACTGTGATCTCTCCAGCCAGCCTGGAAAGGTTCTATGTGATAATCTCAGAGTCCCCTGGGATGAGACATTGATAAATTAATGAAAGATAGATAGATAGATAATAGATAGATAGATAGATAGATAGATAGATATAGTAGATAAGAATTAGATAGATATGAGATAGATAGATAGATAGATAGATTGATAAAAGATAGATAGATATAGTAGATAAGTATTAGATAGATAGATATGAGATAGATATATAGAAAGATAGATAGATAAATAGATAGATACTGTAGATATGAGATAGATAGATAGATATATAGATAGATAGATATGAGATAGATATATAGATAGATAGATATGAGACAGATAATGAGATAGATAGATAGAAACATAGACACATATCTAGATAGATAGATAATAGATAGATAGATATAGTAGATAAGTATTAGAATAGATAGATAGATAGATAGATAGATAGATAGATAGATAAGAAAATAAACAACAGACACAATGTCACTGGTGTAAACAATGGGTGCTATTCCTCCAAGACCTTTGGCTGTCAGTCCAGAGATATAAATAGAAAAAACGAGGCAGCACTCCAGATATGGGTGAATAGGTGATGGACCCACTTTATTCCCCCAGATTACCACGTTTCAGCCCAGCTCAATGGGGCCTTTCTCAATGAGAAAGTTAGATAGATAGATAGATAGATAGATAGGAGATAGATGATAGATAGATAGATAGATAGATAGATAGATAGATAGATAGATAATATATGATAGATAGATAGATAGATAGATAGATAGATAGATGATAGATAAAAGAACAAATTCCACAGCACTTCCCAAAATAATCAAAAAATTCTTTGTTTATTTACCGAGTAAGGGCTCGTTCACATCACCGTTTGTCTTTTCCGTTCTCCGGCTCCGTTCAGAAGCAGGAGAACGGAAAGGACGGATGCTGTACATAAGTGACACCTAACTGACACCAACGGAGCCTAAAGACCCCATAGACTTTAATGGGGTCCGTTTGGTGTCCGCGGTATTACTCGGTAAATCGACAAAGAATTTTTTGATTATTTTGGGAAGTGCTGTGGAATTTGTTCTTTTATACAGTCATGGGCATAGGGGAATGCCCTCACAGCTACTCGCACTCCCGCACATTATTTCCATGTGAACTTGCTGTGCGATCCATTATACAATTTTTCTAGATAGATAGATAGATAGATAGATACTTACTTTTCTCACTGCTTGAGAAAAGTCCCAGTAGGAGGACTGAAACGTTGCTTTGGTGATTAAAGAACACTACGTTTGAATCACACTGGACGTGTGAATTGCTTTATTTTTAGATAAATAGATAGAAAGTAGATGATAGATAGATAGATAGATAGATATTAGATGATAGATAGATAGATAAATAGATAGATTTCATGTGTACAGGGGTTATGCCGAGATTTATATATTTTATGCACTTATGTAGCGCTGACATATTCTGCAGCACTTTACAGACATTATCATCACTTACTATCTCCAATGGGGCTCACAATCCTAGTTCCCTATCAGTATGTCTTTGAGTGTGGGGGGAAACCCATAAAAACCTGGGGAGAATATACAAACTCCATGTGATGGAAACAGACTAGGTGACCACTGTCTGACCAGGGGAGGTCCAACCACTGGATGGATAACGGGAGTCTCTGAATCCCCTTGGTGACTACAGCAGCAGTCTTAGCATTAGCACTGAATGGTGCAGCAGCGCACATCCTCAACCAGCGCTTCATTACAATAGGACAGTTCCAACAGACTGGACACCTACCGATCAGACGCTTAGTACCTATCCTGTAAATATCTGCTTTCAGTCTTGGGATAACTACTGCAAATGACTGGTTTCTTACATAAAATAAGTTCTGATTGCTTCCTCGTTGGGCGTGCCTTTATATCAGAAATACTAACACCAAACATCAAAAGTAGGAATTCATTCTTACATGGAGATGGAAGTACACGAAATATGGTGTAGTAACACAGCCCTAATTTACTGTAGTTGGAATAGGGTAATAAAATCCTGGCCAGATGATTTAAAATGCCTGTAAAAGGCACTTTGTGGTAAATAAATTAAAACAGCGCATAAGCTCATGCTAAGCGAACACTGTACAAAACTAATACATTAGAGCATCCCGGTGACCTATACAGAGCGGCTCTAACGTGAATTCATAAACCATATTATCAAGAAGACCAACATGGTGACTAGTGAACCCTTGAAACCAGAGGCACATTACCTAACAGTATGGAACGATCATGGCAACATTAGGACAAGTCAACAATCCAGTCTGGGCAGATTTCATAAAGTGTCGGTCAGGAATGGAAGTTCGAAGGCAATTAAAAAATTGGACCATGTAAGTGGAACAGCACCTTTTAAAGAGGAAAGCACACGCAAGCTCTCTTAATGGCTAGAAAGCATTTTGAACTGACACTGCAATTGATCTGATGCAAATTATTGAACTCGCAATCATACACATTCCAGAGTGCAAAGATAGTAATTATTAATGAGGGGAAATGCAGCATAGAGTATATGTTTTTAACAATGAATAGGCAAATTAGAAGATGGATGAGGTTGGGATGCACATCAATCCTTGACTTCATCTCAAAATGATGACAGGGTTGAGGGTACAAAAATAAAGTAATGCAGTATTTATGGTGCTGAGGTGCAGATTTTTCTCCAAGATTGCATCTCTAAAGTAAGATAGTACAAGTTATTGAAATGAACTAACTTTTCCAGAGCATCATATTAAGAGATTAGATTATGATTCACTTGAACGATCTGAGCAGTGCTTCGTTATTAAGAGGTAGCCCTGATCATTACATAATAAAGGCCAAGTAAAGGAACAAACCACCTTGAATTACTTTGGCCTGACATGCATCAAACATTAAACAATCCTAAAAGGTTCAGAAATATCTGTTTCTTAAACAAGGCCTTGGTCCACTTAAGAACCGAAAAGTTTAAATGGATTTCCGAGTGTTTTGTACTGATGACCTATCTTCGGGATAGGTCATCCGTATGTGATCAGTGGGGGTACAACTCCTGGCACTGCCGATCAGCAGTTTGAAGAGGCCCAGGCCTCCTTGTAGCTTACCAAGCACAGTGCATACAATTTATAGTGGCTGTGCTTGGTATTGATGCTCGGCCCCATTCACTTAAAGAGGACCTTTCACTGGTCCACAGTTTATTAGGCAAAGCTATGTACATGGAGAGCGGCACCCAGGGATGTCCCTGCACTTACTTGTATCCCTGGGTGCCGCTCCGTTCGTCCTCTGTAGCCCCGGTACCGGCGCTCGTGCTTCTCCAATTTTGCCTGGGGCGGAGACTTCTTCTGCCCTGGGCGTCTCCTTCTCCCATATCCTGAATATGAGCTGAGCGCTGCGATTGGCCAGCGCTCCAGCCCTGGGAGAAGGAGACGCCCAGGGCAAAAGAAGAAGTCTCCGCCCCAGGCAAAATTGGAAAAGCACGAGCGCTGGTACCGGGGGCTACAGCAGGCGAACGGAGCGGCACCCAGGGATACAAGTAAGTGCAGGGACATCCCTGGGTGCCGCTCTCCATGTACATAGCTTTGCCTAATAAACTGTGGACAAGTGAAAGGACCTCTTTAAAGGGGTTGTCCGGGTTCAGAATTGAAGCCAGAAATCAGCTCCCCTTCACTCACTTAACATGTCGTGCAGGGCAAGGGCTTTTTCTTTCCTACCGGTGACGTCCCAGCTTCATATGGGTGTGCTAGGCGGAGACTTACGCCTAGCAGTGAGCCCAGTGACGTCACTGTCACAAATGGGTGGTCTTTAGCACTGCCCTAGGCTGTTTTGCAGGCTAGGACAGCGCTAAAGACTGCCCATTTGTGACGGTGATGTCACCGGGATCACTGCTAGCATACTGAGAAACAACCGGGTACGCCGACGGCAATAAACAAATAGCCCTTGTCCTGTGCTATGCAGCGCTGGACAAGGGGGAGCATCAGAGTTAGAAATGCTCCACTCATACATTACTCACCAATAAGGAATACTCAGGCTAAATAGCAAAATATATATGAGCTAGGAGAAAAAAGGGGAACTAAGTCAGAATAACAACAAAACACTTGAACAACTCCATAGCAAATTACATAAATAACCTCCCAGAGACGGCTGCAGGGTCAACATCACAGCACTTGGTATTTTGTTACCTTTTATTTTTATGTTTCTTTACTTGTGGAACGTTTTGCAGTCTTCTATGGTGATTTTTCACTTGTGTTATTATTTTTGTAGACTGTTCACTCCGTTTATTTCTCTTGGTGGCTGACCCTGCAGTCACCCCCCGTGGTCTGTCCTCTCTCTCCCTGTGTATTTTTTACCTGCTGCTTTGTACATTGTATAGTTTTACCAATCTTGTTAGCATTTTGTGCATGTCAATAAAGGTTATTTATGTAATTTGCTATGGAGTTGTTCAAGTGATTTTTTGTTATCCACTCATACATGGTAAATAAGTGAAAGGGGAGCAGATTTCTGGATTCAACTCTTAACCCGGACAACCCCTTTAAATGGGACTAAGCTACTCCTAGGTCATGAGACCAATGAACGTGAAATCACTGGGCTAGCAAGAGACCACAGTGCTAGTGCTCACCAGTTCGCTGTAGCCTGTTTAAACAGCTGATTGGCGGGGTTCATCAGTGTAATATTCCTTTAAGCTTTGCATTGTGTTCCACAGTGTCACTCTCAAAGAGGTCCAGGAAACGGAGACATGCAGAGCCTTTCGTTCAGGCCCTCACACAGCCAACATGGTAGTCAAGAGTATATTGATGCTCACAAAATAGTGGCCCGGGAAGAATAAGGAGCCAAAACAGATTTGTCTCACCCTCCAGAATGTCCATTGTATTAATGAAATCACAGGTGAGGGTAAAGTCTTCACACCGTAGAACACCAGATCTGCAGTGTGAAGATTTGCCCAAATCCACATATCTCGGCATATTGGGAGTGTAACATTGTGCAGTCATACCTGAAATTCAAAGGGGATTTCTAGGGGAATAATTTTTCAAAATAAATAATTATTACTCACTTCAACAATACTTTGCTTCTGCCATTCTGATGCTGCTCTCCGCTTAAAGGTCCCAGGCTTGAACTGCCCAGCACCAAGTCATTTCCCATTTCTGTTGGGAAGTGGAGAGTAGCGGAGACCAGAACAGTGTTGAAGTATTGATGAGGTGAGTAATAATTGTTATTTTTATAATCTCTTAGAAAACCCTTGGGATGTAGGCTTTAATACACAATAAATATTAAAAATTTTGAATTTACAATTATTAAAGTAAAGTCTGGGTACTTTTTCAGGCTTACACTAAGAAAAATCATAGTAAATATATGACGTGATAATTTCCAAATCATTTTTCATTCCAAAAACTTTAGATATATTAAAAACAACCATGCCTAAACACTTGATATCTTAGCATAATTTTCAACACCAAAAAGTGGATGTTGGCACCAAATCTGTCACGTTCTATCACTATTTGGCTTTTCAGCTAAAAATGTTAGACAATAGCTTGCAGAGGCGTTTTTGTCCTGATGGCCATGCATTATGTTTCACAATTGTTTGTATAGTTAAACATAAGGTACCAGATTCAGTATATGGACATGCAGGTTAAGAGCCAATGACCTAGGCTGCCTCTGACCTGAAAATGTGACCTTTGACCAAGTGCCACTAGTCCTGTTTAGCTGCATGCTGCCACTGGTGTAAATACAGGAAAGACAAAGTGCTAAACTTGTCAGCTACATGCTGCCTAAGGCAACTGACGACTTCCCACTGCCATAGACAAAATCATCAATAATGCTGTTAATACACTGCAAAAGGTGCTACCACAGGAGACACAAGGACCTAAATACACTGTGCTCTGAAGTGTTTGAAGAGGATCTGTCACCTCTACTGACATGTCTCTTTTAGTAACTACTTAAATGCTCCACAAAATAACAATTCTGGAGCATCTATTCTTATAACTCTGTTTACTGCCGTTCCGAGTAAATGGGTGTTACCATTCCACTTGACTGGGGGTGTGTCCACACACAGTCCGATATAGTCAGAACGGATTGGTCAGTGTCAGACTGTGCAGGGACACACCACCAACTGGTAACACCCAGTTGTCAATTTATTCATACATTCTAGATAGAGGAACAACATAGCAGAGTTCTATGTAAGAATGATCTCCTGTCTGGACTACTGCAACATCCTCCTCTGTGATCTTCCATCTAGCACTCTCACCCCCCTCCAATCTATCCTAAACTCTGCTGCCTGGTTAATCCACCTCTTCCACCATTTCTCCTCTGCCTCTCTGCTTTGTCAGTCCCTGGCTCCCCATTGCCTAGCAAATTTAGTTTAAAATACTAACAATTACATATAAGGCCATCCACAACCCGTCCTCTCCCTACATCTCTGACCTGCTTTCTCGATACATCCCCACACATAATGTCCAATCCTCACAAGGCCTTCTTTTTTGTTATCCTCTTGTCTGTTCCTCATTCAACCGTCTACAAGATTTCTCATGTGCATCCCCCATACTATGGAGCTCATGACTCCAGCACATCAGCCTCCCCCCAACATCCAAGTTACCTTCAAGAGCAACCTGAAAACTCACCTCTTCAGGAAAGTCTACCACCTGCAATGAGCATGCTGCCACCACACAGCCAGCTGAGCAGCTTTTACCCTCATCTACTCTGTTCTTCCCCATCTCTTACAGGTAGAGAACTATATTATTATATATAAATAATTATAATAATCTACAATAATTCTTTCTTGGAGAATTCCATGTTTTACTAAAACAGACATGTAAAAAGAGTGGACCTGTGCTCCTTAAAAGGGTTCTCTGACAGCTTTTGGTCCTAAGAATCTCACTTTTGGAATCTCAGGACCAAAAATGTTAATGTCATATCCATCATTCATGTGACCGCACAACCAATCACTGGCCTGAGTGGGGGAGCGGTCAGGTGAATGATGGATGTGACATACTCACTGGACAAGAGCTGGACCTGCAGCACTAGATGGAGGACCTTTAGCAGGCTAAGCTTTTTTCTTTCTTTTATGAGCCCGTCTGCTCCTCTGAGAATTTCAAAAACTGTAGGACAACCCTATTAAGTTCAAGAGATGAAATTATGACTTGTGAAAATATTTAAGTTTACAGCTAGCTGATTTACTAAGCAGATGCATGTGTTATTTAAGATGTGAAAAACATGCACTATTATATGTTTGTTCAAAGCACAAAGGTGGCTCCCTATCATCTTGGATGTGTATTACAGGTTTTTAAGGATGCTCCAACAACGAATTTCATGTTTTAAAACTCTGGATTCTGGGAAAACTTCTCAGTTAAGTCCTTTATTCTCTGGACTTTATGTTGTCCCGAGAGCCTGCTCAGCCTCTTCTCCTCTCCGTGCATCATTAACCAGATACAAGAACTTCACTCATCAAGAGCAGTGAGTTTATATAAGCTTTCCATTAAAGGGAACCTGTCACATTGAACAAGTACTTCAAACTGCCAGCCGCAATTTATAGAGCAGGAGTCCAGTAGGCAGTCCTAATCAGTGATTTATTGCCTGCACAAGGAGATCGCTGTCAATCACTGAATAGGACCACCACTGGACTCCTAAATCTGAAATGAGTAGAGATTCAGAACAATGTATAAAGACAGTATAGTATATATATAGTACAGTATAAGGTGTTTGCACACCTTCAATGGGGAGAGGGGAGCAAACTGTTGCCAGACACCTTTTTCAACATACCCAATCCTTCTTCCCCACCATTATTAAAGTCAGGGGAGAGTCAACACACCCCCATACACATAGGTGTGTTCAACCAACATTACTCTTGACCACCTTTAGTCTGCATTGGATGATATCTCTATCTTGACGTTATCTTTATGATTGAACGTTATGTTAAAGTCCATAATAAAACATACAATATCTGTATGGCTTCATAAAAATGAAGACCCAATTTTGTCATTCATACTTAAAGGGGTTATCCCATGACTAATGTAAAAAATGAAAATCAGACATCATATAGTACACGGCGGTCTCTTTCTAACAAAGCTAGACCCAGCCCTGTACCTTACATGGGTCCAGAGATCTCCCCATTCATTGCTGTGCTAGATTTATATCAAGCTGACAGCTCAGGGGGAGTGTCTTTTCTGCTGCAGCTAAGGGGGCGTGTCTCAGCTCTCCCTATCACAGCTCAGGAGGCGTGTCTCAGATCTCCCTATCACAGCTCAGGGGGCGTGTCTCAGCTCTCCCTATCACAGCTCAGAGGGCGTGTCTCAGCTCTCTCCCTATCACAGCTCAGGGGGCGTGTCTCAGTTCTCGATATCACAGCTCATGGCGTGTCTCAGCTCTCCCTATCACAGCTCAGGGGGGCGTGTCTCATCTCTCCCTATCACAGCTCAGAGGGCGTGTCTCAGCTCTCTCCCTATCACAGCTCAGGAGGCAGTTGAAGGATGGAACTGAGCATGTGCGGCCTTCTCAGTAAGCAGGTCACAGAAAAAGGGAAAAAGAAACTGCAGGTGGCGCTATACAGATACATTTTTCTAAATAACTCAATGGCTATGCAAAATGTTTTATTACATGCAATTACAAAAGTATTCAGGTCCAGGTACTGGTTTGAAAACTAGAATATATTTCATGGGACAACCCCTTTAATCCAGCTTGAAAAGTCCACAAACATGCTATAATAATGTTCTATAAATTTTATGCAATAATTATATTGTGATCACAACTTCGCAACAAATTATAGGATTTTTGAACACTTCATATATTAATCAACAATTCAGTAATATTACATTAAACCTACCACACTTGAAAACCCACTCTCTAACACGTAACAGTTACGTCTCAACCTGTCCACATTAAATATTACAAATAGAAGCCAAAGTAAAAAGAATATTGAATGCCGACAACTGGACATGATCATAATTTAATTCTAGCGGACTATATGCAATGCATAACAAAGAGTGCATACCCGCTATGCCATGACCACTAGGAAGGATCATAATACTGATCTGACAGCTCTCAGAAACAACATTAGGATCGGGTTACCATATCAACTGATTAACTAGGGATAGCTAGACCTAATGCATCATGCATGGACATGGTTGAATTGATTGCTTACTGATAGCTTTTCAACCGCCCCTCTTCTAAGCCCTGTTACATATGTTTTTAATATACATCTCTGATTATTCAGATCTGTAACCTTCAATGGTCTAAAACAATTGTATACAGTTTTAGTAATGCCATGTGATGCGCATGTAATCCTGTGCAAATGCCTACATTTGCCAAACTTCTATAAAATTAATTGACATTATATGCAAATTATGTCTTACATGTTGAGGACCCAGATCCAAATTTACAAAAATCCCATTGCATTTGGAGTCAACTCGGCTGCATTTCTCCAGCCTCAGATTATAAGTGGGAACCTTCTCATACCTAAACCCAGCTACAATTCTATTTTTTTTATTTTTATTTCCAGTGGTAACTGACTTGCAGATTAGATTTTCTCCTTTGGTCTTTTATATACCACAAGTGTGGAGCAACAAATCTGCAAGGCTCTAGGGCACATTTATTAAGACTAACATTTTAGACGCCGATCTTAATAAACGCCTAAGCTGGCGGTGGATCCGCCAAAGTTATGAAGCGACGCAGGCCTCTTCATAACTGTGGCACATCCAGCGCTAGTTCAAAATGTAAGACATCTTCCAAGCTGTCTTACATTTAGACCTTTTTCTACATGTAAAACAGACATACAAAATGGTAAATGAGATGGTCCTGCTGGCCTGTCCCCTTCCATGCCCATAATTTTAGATCTAGCTGTTGCGCTGCAATCTGCACCTGAAATGCGCCTAATTTAGGCGTATTTCAAATTGACATATGACCGCCTCTGTCCTTAGATTCTGGGACACAGTACATTTACATGTACACTATAATCTAGCATACCCTGGGCTGCAAATTGCCAGATTAACACTTTTTCTGGTCCATTAAATGTTTAAATAATATGCTGGTTCTCTACAGGCCAACTGGATCATCGCTGTAACCCCTCCAAATATTGTTATCAAAAACATGATTTATACAGTAGGTCATTTCCTGATGACGCATTCAAGGCTACAAGTCACTCCGCCCACTTTTTAAATTTGAATTCCAGTCACCCAGTGCTCGAATGTACCAAATTTGAAGAACCTGCCACAGTGGAAGAATGGCAGCAATTTAAATATTCCAACTGAATAGCAATAGGTAATAATGGATTGGCTGTTTTAAGCTCCGCCCAGTTTTCCGAATTTTAACCCCAGTCATGGTCTGCGCCAAGTTTGGGGCCTCTGGCTTTAAAACTGTGAGAAGGGCAGTATCTGAAAGTTTTACACTGAAGTCAATAGATGAAATCTGATTGGCTGTTTGAGGCTCCAACTAATTTTCCTAAATTTTGACCGCAGTCACCCAGTGAGTAATTGTGCTAAGTTTGGGACACTTGGCATTTAATCTGTGATAATAGCAGCAGCTTATCTTTTTTTCATTAAGGTGGAATGGCTGAAATCTGATTGGCTGTTGTTGTCCCACCCCTTTTTTTCCCTAATTGTGAACCACAGTCACCCAGTGACTAACACTTTAAGGTTTGGGAATTATGGTATTTAACGTGTAAAAATGGCAGCATTTTTATTTTTTATATTGAAAATCAATGAGTGAAATTTGATTGGTTGTTGTTGGCTCCACCCACTTTTTCTAACCTTGAAGTGGAAATACCCAATGACCACATTTGTGATATTTGAGTCCATGACATCAATAAATCAAAGAAATCTGATTGGTTGTTTTTGGTCCAGCCCACTTTTCAGAATTTTAATCCCAGTCCTCCAGTGACCAACTGGGCCAAGTTTGAGGACCCTGCCATCAACAGTCTAAGAGCAGCGGCAGTTTTAAATTTTCCTATTTAAAAAATGGCTGAAATTTGATTGGCCGTTGTAGACTCCGTCCACTTTTTATACATTTTAACCCCAGTCACCCAGTGACCCACGGTGCCAAGTTTGGGTACTCTGGCTTAAATACTGTGAGAATTACAGCTTTTTAAATTTTCTCATTGAAGTCTATAGGAAAATGTGATTGGTTGTTTGTGGCTCCACCCACTTGTTACAAAAATGTTGCAGGAATTTTCAGGTTGACCATGACTAAGTGACCCAAGTTTGGTGAGTTTAACTTCAAAGCTGTACAAGTGGCAAAAGTTTACAATTTTCCAATAAAAGTCTATGGCAAAAAGTGGGGACTTCGGGGGGGCCGTCCCACAGGCACGGAGGGTGGGATCGGTTAACAAAGCACAAGCAACCTGTTCAGGTCTGTGCCGAACAAGTGTGCAAAGTTTCGTAATTGTACTCCTAAAACTGTGGGAGAAGTAGCGTATAGAAAATAGCTAAATTTTCATTGCCCGTTGCTAGCCCTGCCCACTTTTGGGTGTCTCCCCCAAAAATTCACCTTTTTATTCGGGTTGACACCAACAATATGTGGTCCGAGTTTGCGGAGTGTAGCTTCAAAACGAGTGCGAGTGGGAGCCATTTGAAAATTTTCTCTGTTAAAGTCAATGGCGAAAAAGGGGTCTTCGGGGGCACGGAGGGTGGGATCGCTTATTAAAGCACAAGGTCGAAGAGGTCAAAGAAGTGTGGAAAGTTTGGCATATGTACCCCCAAAACTGTAGGAGGACTAGCGTTTAGAAAGAGAGGGGGCGCCAAGAATAATAATAGGCTGAAATATAAAGAAAAAATCGAAGAACAATATGTTGGCCTTTCAAGCCAACATAATTAAGTCCCGACCAGGATCCATACAGCACAAGGATTGCACCATTTCAAAGGCTTGTGCCTACAAGAGCAGTCATGACATAGTAGTGTCTCTTTAAATAAATGCCTGCCCTCTGAAAGAATCAGTATCAGACAGAAAACAAATGAGAAACACACAGACACACAATTCAGTTTTCCCTATTGTTAAAAAAGGCCTTTTGACTTGATGTGGTTTCTGTGTTGCAGAGAGACAATCAAATTAGAAAAACCGGGCGCCATGCTTTTAGCTTATGGCTTATGTCCTCAAATGTTTGTTGTCGGTGCAAAAACTTTGATACAATCGAACTTTGTAATGTGTCCATCCATCTCTTTGAAACGTAAATTCGATTATGTGTAATTTCACAATTTAGTTCATAACTCCAGCTCTGATTTAAATTTCCAGTCGCAGGCACAGACCTCTGGTTGAGAATTATGTATGTGTAAAAGAAGCTTTGACATCTCTAATTGATTCGATTTACACTGTCCAAGGAAAGGATACCAGCGATTTGTGAAAGAATTTTCTTTCCTCCCTTGCTTATATCCCTCATTTGCCATCTTAATTAAATTAAGGGGAATAAGGACTGTTTGACCGATGGATGAACCATATTTTAACTGGGGACAATTCTATTTAAACTAGAGTATATCAACTCCTGCAACTGTCAGCTAGCTCACTTCTGACCCCTAACTTTTCTATTGAAAGGTCAGCCTCTGGCCACAGACAAGAAAAGTACAGTGAATCTCAAAGAAAATCTTGTGGATATGAAGAGCTTTTCACAGTCATGTGTTCTTTTCTCATAAGGACTCATTAATGCTTGCGGTGCCAAAAAACTATAGAAACATTCTGTGGAGATGTGCTGATGAGAGCTCCCACTGCCATGGTTTTACTGGGGTCTCAAATATTTTGTATCCTGCCTTTTTTTACACAAATGCATTAAATGAACATTTTAAATAGAATTGATATTATTATACCACCAACACCAGTATAATCACACGTCATGGATGTGCAAAAACGCTTCTGTTACAATAATACAACAACATGCATTCGTCATGAACGGATCCGGTTGTAATATGTCTTCTATAGCCATCTTGAACACCATTGAAAGTCAATGGGGGACGGATCCGTTTTCTATTGTGCCAGATTGTGTCAGAGAAAACGGATCCGTCCCCATTGACTTACGCTGTGTGCCAGGATGGATCCGTTTGGCTATGCTTCGTCAGACGGACAGCAAAACTCTGCAGGCGTCCGCCTCCAGAGCGGAATGGTGACTGAACGGAGGCAAACTGATGCATTCGGAGCGGATCCTTTTCCATTAAGAATGCATTAGGGCAAAACTGATCCGTTTTGGACCGCTTGTGAGAGCCCATGACGGATCTCACAAATGGAAAGCCAAAACGCTAGTGTGAAAGTAGCCTGACTCCATTTTTTGAACGTGCATAAGGCTCTGTCCACATCAGTGCTGGAGGCACAGAACAATTCTGTGCACAATGCTCGTCCTCCAGTCCAAAGAACGGACACTGGTGGTATCCGTTATACAATGGATACGGCAAAGTACTATGGAAGAAATGAACACACCACCATTCCATCCACAGAGGGGACCCAAAGACCACCATTCAAATGAAAGGTGGGAACACAGCAGTCATATATTTATCATCTACCCTGTGATAAATGTTGTTAATCAAAAAACCCCTTTAGGTTGTAAAGGTCATGGAAGATCTGCCTACTACATCCACTTACCAAAAGCTTAAAGGGGTTATCCAGGAATGGATAATGATGACCTATCCTCAGGATAGGTCATCATTATCACATCAGCAGAGGTCCAAGTCCTGGCAACCCCGCCGATCAGCTGTTTCGGGCAGCCGTTGTGCTCATTAGAGCTTTGGTGAGCTCACCAAGCACAGCTCTGTACATTGTATAGCGGCTGTGCTTGGCATTGCAGCTCAACCCCATTCACTTCAATAGGCCATGTGACAGATGTATGGTGGCGTCACAGAGCGCTGGCCTCTTCTAATAGCTGATCGGGTGTCGCCCCCCTGCCGAAAGATATTGATGACCTACTCAAAGGATAGGTCATCAATATTAATTCCTGGATAACCCCTTTAATAGCTGATATAGATAAATCCTTGGAGCAAGCTGATCAAGAAGAATGTGGCAGAAAGTTTAATAAAAGCTTATTAGACTGGTCCATTAGCCATGCGAATAGGGCTTGGGGTCCACACAATTCTTTTCAGTGTAACCGCTTTTTACAGCATGAAAAAGTAGAAAAAGTGGCTGAAGGCCCTCATACACATTAATGTGCTGTCATCCAAACAAGCCGAGAACAACACTCTAATGTGTATGGGGAGCTCCCGACAGATGATGCCAGGGAAGAGAAAGATCAGGCAAAATGAATGTTTTTGCACAATCCTTTTGTTCTCTGGAGAGATAAGCTGCTCCCCACAGAATACACATATACGGTACATTTGGCCAAGCTGAACAGGCATGTGTATGGAGGAGTTGTTAGAGAGTCGGTAGAGACAGCTGTTCGGCCAATAGCTACTGAATGTGTATGCCCAACCTTAGGCCACATGACTCTAGGCCCTCATGGGCAGGAACCTCTCCTCCTCTGTACTGTGGTGCTAACTTTATGCTTATAGCATTTGCTGTTGCTTTATACTATAGAGGTATACCTGTTTTTTATGTATAACACCCAGGCACAAAATCACTTTCAATCTTTTGCTAATTTTGAGAAGATTCTACAGTGTGGCAATCTTAGCGATCTACATTCAACATAAAATAATTATTGTACAATAAATCACCCATCTCAAGACAGCTTTTCATAGGTGTGATACATGAGATGCCCCCAACCTCGTTCAGTTCTAGTCCTATTTAAAGGGAACCTGTCATCAACTTTATGCTCACCTCACTGAGGGCAGTATAAAATAGTGACAGAAATGCTGATTTCAGCGGTGTGTCACTCATGGGCTAAAAGTAAGTGGTTGCAGCACAGGCCTTGAAAAGAGTCAACTCTACCTGAGTAGAGTCCTGGTTATTATAATCTCCTGCACTCTCACCCATCTGCTGATGATTGGCAGTTCTCTCCTAGAGAAAAGGGGAGAAAACTAGGTAGAAGACAGTCAATCATCAGCAGGTGGGCAGGAGAGCAGGAATTCATGAATAACCAGGACTCTTCTCAGGTGGCTGGGACTCTTTTCCAGGCCTATTCCTAAATGATTGTGATGTTGGTTCTCGGCAACCACTTACTTTTAACTTATAAATGACAGACCGCTGAAATCAACTCACCTGTCTCTACTTTATTCTGCCGTTAGTATGGGCAACATAAAGTTGATGACAGGTTCCCTTTAAATCCCAGGCTATACATTGGAACGACGATAAACTCCATACTGCACAGATACCTAGAGATTATAGAAAGGATTTTCTTTACATGATTACAATGATTTATACAATAACTAAAAATAAATATATATAAACTAAAACCTAACAGACACGTCAATGAATGTAAGGGAGAGTTAGGGTTTTCAGATAAGTTGCCTAGGACTGGCTTTGCTAGACAATTAAGGCCGTACTTTGACAGTGGGCACAGGCCCCTAATATAGCTTTTGAATGATGTCCTGCCACAAAGTTGTGTTAATGACCCTGCAGCACTAGGCAGATCCTGTCCTTCTGCTTTTTTTCTCACTGAATGATTTCCCTAAAGCCAAAAGCTGGGCAAAATGCCACTAATACTGCCGTAAAACTCCTGCTGCGAGAGAAGGGAAGCAGGCGACTGGGGGTTAGGAGGTAATCAAGCTTACAGATTAAGACTCGCTAAAGCTATAAGATCAGCACGGCTCAGGGTGTTTATTAACCCTTCCAGCACAGGTGCTTGTTAAGCCTCCCAAACCTATTTCTTATTTGTCATCAGACAGTGATTGTTAACGAACTATTACTATTCTTCATAGGAAGAATCGCAAGCTGAAAAATAAGCCTCTTGACGCTTCTCATCAGCACTATATAAGGGAAAAAACAGTAAACTAAAATCTATTCCACAAATGATAATGCCGTACATGAAAATATCATGACCGTATGGCCAAGCCTGATGAGCATTTTCACGCATGAGCTAATCTGTGAGCTAATGTGAGTTCAAGGATGCCTTTGCTTCATATCGATACCGCTACACAAAGAAAGCCATGCCCTGATAACATTTTCAAACATGAATAAATTATGTCAGCAAAGTTCTGGACTCATTAAGTTTTCAGAGGGCCTTGTATCTAGTGTGCCAAAATAAAAATCTCCCTGTACGCAGACAAGCTAGGGGGATGTCTCTGCTTGGCAAAGAAATGTGCTGCAGGTCCCTGCGGCATGCAAGGGGTTAAAGTCGATTCCTGCTCGGCCTTCCCGGCCGGTTGCAGGAGCTAAAGAGCTGCATTAAATGAAAGTCTGAGCGATTATTATTTCTCAACACAAAGCAAATATAACTATGCCGATGCTTGATTAAAAAGCAACAGCTGTGTGTCGCGGCACATTTTCCACTAATTTGCAGGGGGGATTTTCACGGAGAATGGTTTGTGCTCACAGCTTAATTTGCATATAGTACGCATATAACAGTATGACAGTTGTTCTAATTTCTCTGCTGCTTATCTGCTTCAGCAACCTACAACCAGCTTTGTGTGTATATCACATACATATATATATATATATATATATATATATATACTAGGAGAAGGAGCCAGCTTCGCACGGGTATATTTCATCTATTTGACTTAATGCTTGTGTGTGTCGTTAAAAGATATCGTATCCTGTAATAACAGTGAACTCCACAGCCCCCCCACCCCTTAACACTGCCCCCCCACCCCTTAACACTGCCCCCCCAAAGTGCCCAGCTTTCTTAAAATGGGAACTCCACAGCAGCCCATTCCCTTAACAGTGACCTCCACAGTGAACGCCCCTTTAACAGTGACCTCCACAGTGAACGCCCCTTTAACAGTGACCTCCACAGTGTCTGACCCTTTAACAGTGACTTCCACAGTGCCTGTCACTTTAACAGTGACCTCCACAGTGAACACCCGTTAAACAGTGACCTCCACAGTGCCCGCCCTTTAACAGTGACCTCCACAGTGCCCGCCCCTTTAACAGTGACCTGCACAGTGCCCGCTTCTTTAACAGTGACCTCCACAGTGCCAGTCCTTTTAACAGTGACCTCCATAGCGGCCTACTCCCTTAACAGTGATCTCCACAGTGAATGCCACATTAACAGTGACCTTCACAGTGCCTGCCCCTTTAACAGTGACCTCCACAGCAGCTGCCCCTTCAATAGTGGCCCCTGCCCCCTTAAAAAGTGAACTCCACAGTGCTTGCCCCTTTAACAGTGACCTCCACAGCGGCCTGCCCCTTTAACAGTGGCCCCTGCCCAATTAACAGTGACCTCCACAGCAGCTGCCCCTTTAATAGTGGCCCCTACCAACTTAACAGTGTTCTCTACAGCGCCCTGCCCCTTTAATAATGGTCCCTACCCCCTTAACAGTGACCTCCACAGCGCCCTTCCCCTTTAAGGCTAGGGCTACATGAAGACATGTGTGGCGCGACATTTTGTCGTACCAATGTCGCGCAACAATTTTTATAATGATAGGCTATGGTGTCGCACTGCGACATACTGCGACTGCGACACGACAGTCGCAAAAAATCCATCCAAGATGGATGCAGTGTCCCCTATGTGTCGTGCATCCCTAGCCTAAAGCTGACCTACAGCAGTGAAGAAAAATGGCTGGGTTGTTATGGAAACCTGGAGTAAAACTGTGTGTATGTGGAGACTAAGGGCTTGCGATCTTCTATTGGCTGATAAGGGACATGTGACTATGTGTATTGCAGTTGGGATATGAAGAGAAAGACTTGCAGTCTCCTCCCCACAATGCTTATAACTTCAGCTAGACTTCTAATCCCCCTGCTCTGGAAATGTGAGTCAGCCCCCCTCATCGCCTCTTGGACAGAGAAGACAGACCAAATATATAGGTTTGAAGAACTTGCGTCTTATGAACAAAACACCAGACAGAAATTCTTGAACACCTGGCTCCCATGGAAACGATACCGAAGTTTCTCCTGATTCACACAGGTTCACATACCCCACATCACCTGGTACTACCCCTCCCCACCACACCACACCCCCCTGTCTCGTCTGTCTCGTCTCGTCTACTGTCAGTTCTTAGCACTAGGGTAGCTATGAACTATATAGCTCTGTTTTTGGAAAATGCTTATGCTTCTCCACTGTGTGCTATTGATGCCATGTTATGATTACTGCATTTGTGGAGTATATGTAACACCTTGTATCAGACTTATGCATCGGGTATCTGGTGTCTGCGACTCCAGTTGCCATACTGCCATGGAATTATTTGCTACCTATGTCATATGTTTATTGTTTTTACTAATAAAAAGACAATTTGGAAAGAAAGACTTGCAGTCTTTTATTGGCTAATGCAGGTCATTTTTTTGGGAATATCTCAGGAACTGTACGTCCTAGAGAGCATGATCAAACATGCAACATTTAATACATTTAGTTGCAAATTAAGGTAAATGATAAATCCCATCATCTGGCACACAGACTTTCCCAGAATTATACTGCTGTCAAACACAAACTCTGCGAAACACGGATCCTAAATATGGCCATGCCTGCAGACTAAAGGTCCCTTTACACAGGATGATTTACAAGCAGATTGTCAGGAAGGAAGCGTTCCATCCCGACTATCTGCTGATCGCTGGTGGAGGAGACCACTGCATTTACATATAGCAATCTTCTCCAGCTACCCCTGAGTATGGGGAGGAGCGATCGCTAATGCCATTGCTCATTCCCATACCGTTTATACAGCACGATCTGCTGTCGGAAAACAAGGGTGTTTTGCGCTGCACACCCGATCAACAAGGGTAATCGATGGGAAATTTACACAAACAAAACATCGCTAACAAGCATTACTATTCAATTCTTGACTCGCGTAAAGGGCCCTTAAGTCACACACATCAAAGAGACAGATTTACTAAGCAAAATCAGCCAGATTTCGGGCTTAATTTGTGGAAATATTGAAACATCTGTTTATTATGTCTTTTAGACACTTTTTGCATTCTGCTCAACAAAGGGGTGTGGTTTGGTGGGAAAGGGGCACAGTCAATCAGATATTGATGATTGGCATACCCAAGTGCATTCAACGTAGCAGAACATTCCTCAGACAACGATTAATGACCTCATTGACAGCATTCCAATGCGTTTATGTACGTGTATACTGAATGACTCATTTCCATACCATTAACATGTATATTGATCCTGTGAATTCCATAATATTCCAACGTTTCCCTTCTGGTGTTGCAATTTCAATGTTGAGGCATGCATATATTGCAATGTGAGTCTTCACACTTGGCATAATCCCATAGTGGTAAACTCCATTGCAGAAATGTGCACCACACATTCCTAAGGGGGGACTTCCGCAATGCTAACTCATTTCAATTTCCTTTGCAGAGTTCTTCTGCTGTGGAAAGTAAGCACTTTCTACATATGTTCCGGATTTTGGAAAACTTATTTTAATCACAGGATTCAATGCTACGTGAAATTCAGCACCAAAATTTTCAACACAAATTCACAAGTACACCACAAAATCTACAACAGTAATTCCGCTTGTGTTTTTCCTGCAAAATGATGGATATGGAATGTATGGTGGATTTTCACGCCATGTGTGAAGGCACGCTGCATGTTACCCGATCATTGGTCAATGGATTATAAGAAGGATTTTTTTCAGCTTTTTCATAGGCTGATAGGCAGATTGATTGAAAAGGCCAACAGATGTATTTAATGCACAATAGCGGAGGATTAATTCTGCACAGTAATGACCCATCTATGAATTCATAAGCAAAATTTCACTTATCATAATTCACATAAAAACAATAGCCGGGCTAATGGCAGCAACGTGTGAAGAGTGATTGGAAGAGTAAAAGCCACCATGTGGCTGGAAGGGCCTTAATTGATTTTATTGTACAGCGCCGGAGCCTGCTCCATAGTGCACCAGGACTTCATCTAACTTCATTTCGATTGATTTTCACTGATAGGCTTCTTTAGTGCATCCAAGACTTAAGTACTAAACTAATAAAAGGATAAAGGACTTTGTAATACAGATTCTGAAAATAATGTCCACACGTAATTTCAATGGAATAAAATGGCATGTTCTGCAGTTACCAAAATGACAAAAAAGCAGTAACGAGGAGTGTGGCTAACATGAGCTAATCTGCTAAGAAAAATATCTGCAATCTCAATTATTTTTAAAAGCTTTTGCCATTTCGTTTCTGAAAAGAGAGAGGCATTTCATCTTTACAATGGTGTAGCAAGAGCATGAAATCAAAAGGACTGCAGTGGACAGTTTCTCTGGAGATCAGATAATAGACCAGGAGGTAAAATACCTATCGTGGGCTTCGAGCTACTGTTTCCATTTTGCAGAAGTGGAATACTGTCAATCCAATAAGAAACAAAATAAGCAACAGAAAAAGACAAAAGCATACAATATATGTATCACTATCCAAAGCCATCCTCAGGACAGTACATTGTAGTGCTATTCCAGTTTTATTCATTCATTACATAATTTAGTATATTGGTACTTTCTATATCACATAATTATGATCTTTAAGATCTCTTCATTGTTCACTTTCAGTGGATAACAATACGACCTGGTCATGGGATGGGCACCAAGGTAGAGGACAGTCACCGTATCTAGAGTTGTTTCTTATAATGAGCCGCATAGATAGCCAGGAATGATTTTTATTCTTTATTAACTGTAGCCCTAGCCTTTCTCCTGACTGATGACTCCCATCAGGCTGAGGTTATAATGCAAGATTTTAGAGGGGGCAATACTACATGTTTAAAGCAACCCTTTGGTTCAATAAAAAAAAAAATCACATTAACTGGGAAACAAACAGAACACTTACATGTTGAACTTCTTTTAACTTTTTTAGTTTCAGATGCACTAATTTTCTGGAGCCTCTGCTGTTATCCAAGATGGTCGCACCACTTCTCAGACTGCCTGATGCATACTGTGCAATGTAAGCCCAAGACACTTCCTACTTGTCCAGTCCTGCTCTTGGATTGGCCAGCACTGTTTACATGAGCGGTGCTGACCAATCCAAGGACAGCCGCAAGTGTTGTGGACTTCCAAATGCACAGTATGCATCAGGCAGTCTCAGAAGCCATGCGACCATCTTGGATGGCAGAAGAGAATCCTGGGAATTCATCTGCAACTATAAAGATAAATTGAGATCTGTTGAAAAGTGTTCTGTTCTTTCCCCAGTTAATGTGAAGTTTTTTTCTTGTACCAGGAGTTCACTTTAAGATATGGATATACTGACTTTCCCAACAGAAGTTAAAAGGGTTTGCGAGACTCCTGATATGGATAACCTATCCTCAGGATAGGTTATCAATATGATCCAATCATTGAGGGCCCAGGACTAGGAATAAAAAAATAATAATTCTGGACAGCCCATTTAAGGGATAAGAGAGGGATTTTGTGGTCAACCTGGCAAAGGTTTCAATTACATCTGGAAGCATCTCTAGTGAAGGGCAAGATCTGCTAGGTTAAAAGTGTTGTCACTTTTCCATACCATCCTCTCATCTTTCAGCCCATTATGCCAGGATAATTGTTTATTAGTAGAGCAAACAGTTCTATTACTAGAGTGAATTAGGGTGGCAAGTGGGCAGCCCATTCTTTGATGATTTTCACTAGCTGAAACTAGGAGGAACCACAAAATGCCTCCCTGGCTATAATTTTCTTACACCACAATTGTATTTTGTCCAATTATGGTTCCAGGGAGTCAAACCTATTTAGAATAGTCCACAGACAACATCATTCTACAAAATCAAGGCAAACTACTATTTTAGCACTGGTTGGTTAGTGAATAATTTGCAGAAATGCATGGTTGTGCCACTAGTCAGGGCAAAAAAGAATCAAAATGATCTCTGGCTAGAAACTTAGGAAGGAATGCATCATTCTTGTACATTCATTTTACGACAAATAAAAGTAGGAAATTTTGGTGAAAGTGACAAAAAGTGGGCAGGAGGGGATGGGCTATGGGCATGTCAACTACACATTTATCAATATGGGTGCCACCAAACTGGCACACATTTCACCTGGAAAGACTTTCATTTTCTGGAGCATGAACCTCCTGAAGATGCACCAGAAGTATTATCTCTTAATTATTCTGGCACCTTGTGTGCTAGCGTTATTTTTTTAAATTAAGGCTGGCATAAGAAATGCAAGTCTGAATCCATTCCCCCCAAAGGATCATTTTACACGGGAAGATTTCCTGCCCGTAACAAGAACTAATTGTCAATATAGCAAGCTGATTTGGATTCGATTAGCTTTGTTTACGTACTGAATGGGACTGAACGATCATTAGGGCATATACAGTTTGATTGTTGGCGACAATATGGTTACAGGAAGCAATGTGCCGTCGACAATTAATAATTTCCCTGCCAGCTGATTGGTGTGCACGTTAAGAGCTGGCAATGATAGAGAATCCATCGTCATAGAAATGTTCGTTCACCCAATCATATAAAAGGGCCTTCAACCATGATTCTTTAGCCATGATTTTGGCATCTGGCCTATACCTCATGCACATTAACGTGTCTGTTTTTTGCCCCACAAACCACAGATCCGCAAAATAGAGATACCTTTTCTGAGCAATCCACATTTTTAGAAATCACTATTCTCATCCACAATGTGGACCAGAATAGGACATGTTCTATTATTTGTGGAGTGCCACACAGATCTGCAAAAAAAATTTGAAATGTGTGCATGGCCCATAGAAATGAACGATCAGCGTGCTCTCGACACAAAAAATGCATATAGAACACGGATGAAAAATACGGTCGAGTGCACGAGGGCTTAATCACAGAAATAGCCTTGTGTGCGACTACAAACTCAGCCCCAAAGAAGAAGTCTGCCAGAACACGTAGGATGCCAGTCTCTATGGCACATTTTTGACTTTTAGTTTATATTTCACTCACAGAGCATGTTGGATATTTTAGTAATATCTGCCTCTCATTACCAGAGGAGATCAACACACAAGTGTAAAGAGAAAGCTCACACTTAGGTCTTCCTATTATGCAGGAACGTACATTATGACACGGAGGCATCTTCATTATGAATGCAAGCCTCTGTGGAATTTTCTGAACTGCCGATGACCTTGCACAGTGTGTCAAATCTAAAATGGTAGGGCAGCAGTCACCCTCTCCTACACAAATCCTTTGCTGCAACATTTATCAGCTCCCTTCCTTGATCTCTGAAGCACATCACATGTATTTTCTAATCTATGTCCACCCCCCACCCCCACCAATACAGAATTGGGACTTCCAGTGGAACTTGCAGAAAGGATAGACACTGGGAACCGAGTTCTCATGTATGGTATTCATTAGTGATTCAGAGACACAGACGTCAGAAGTGTGATTAATCATTTACTTGGTGTCACACAAACAAAATTGGTCTTTTAGATGACTCTGTAGCATTTGCATGGCTCTGCACTCTTGTCTGCCAGCCTGGACAATTGAACAAGGTGTCTGGGAGGACTTGGCAAGAACTGCATTTCTATAGACAATATAAAGTGTAGTTGAATTGCCAAGCAGCATCTCCATGCTATAATAAATCAAAACCTGCTGCCAATGGAAAGAAATACAACACCTTAAAAGTGCTTTCTGGTTTCTAGAAATGAGTTTCTATGGAGTCAAAAGAAAAAATAAACTTTTCCCACACACTTACAGTACCATTTCTCTACTATTCCAGTCTCCAATGCTGTCCCGTCTCAATGTTATCCTCCTGGAGTGGTGATATCTTATCCCTAAGCACCAGCAGGAGACCATCACAACTGTGATCACATCATGTGGTGCCATCATGGTGCTAAATATTGAGCTGGGAGCTGATGAATATGCGGATTCCTGTGCTTGAGTGGTGTATTCAGTGGACTTTAGAACTCAGCTCGCACTGGAGCTGCTCATCACAGATCTCAGCAAAACGAACAGGTCAAATCCAGTAAGTGAGCCAGCATTTTCATAAGGGTCTATATCCCCCATTTATGCTGTCCTCAGGTGAGGCATCATGATAAAGTGATGCCCATGATGCAGCGATGCCCATATTTTTATTTACATTTTGGGCTAAGCAGGTGATATGAATTTGTAGATTTTTTTTTTAAACACTTTTTTATACTTCCCATAGGGAACTATAACAAGCAATCACCAGGTTGCTTGTCTCATAGACTCTAATGTATTATTATTGGAGTCAATGAGAATTTTACTACGTTCCTAGCGAGCCATGCCACAAGCAGATAGGAACTAATATGCAGCAGCCTCCTGTCACACAGGAGGACAGGGGCTGCTGCATACATGGTCCAGCTCCCCCGATTCCCACTGGGGGAAGCCAGAGCTCACCCGGAAGTGCGAGCTTCTGGGTTTTAGAGCAACCAGATGCCAAGGTCACATTTGATCATGGCATCTGAAGGGGTAAAAGTCTGCAGCCTGGTATTACCGGCAATCACGGACATTAGTGTCGAGTTTCTGTTTTTTAAAACAGTAGACACCTGGCAGCATTTTTAAATGCCGTACATTTACGTTGGGCTGTCGGTGAAAGGGTTAAAGGGAGCCTGTCAGCTAAGCAAATATAGGAAAAGATATAGGAAAAGATTCAGTAAGACTTGTATTGCATTCATGTAAATTCCTGCTCATTCTGGGCCTTGAAGTCCAGGAGACGGCCCTATCAGTGATTGACAGCCTGCCCTCTATGACTGTGTATACAGAGAGAGCTGTCAATCACTGACAGGACCGCCTCCTGGACTTCATAGCCCAGATTGAGCAGGAATTTAAATTAATAAATTATAAATTACACTTAATTGTTTTCCATAAAACTATATATCAATCTGCTCAGCTCCTCCTGCTCTATAATTTGTTGCCTTCAGTTCAAACACCATATTCACTGTGACAGGTTCCTTTTAAGGTACACTTACACTGCGCCAATGAGCAGATGATAGTCGGGAAGGAAGCATTCCTTCCTGAAAATGACCTGCTCTTCAGTGAAGGTGATCATCCCCACAGTATGAGCAATGGCTGCTGCTATCACTTGTCCTCATACAGCTGCATTGTTTCTGGACAGCAGATTGCTGTTTAGGCACAATCACCACCAACAATCATTGCACCCAATGAAAGAGCGCTTCGCTTGTTCATCAGGTGATCGGCAGCACCTTTAGATGGGCAAATTCATTAGTTCTCGATAATCTGCCCAACAGTTGGGCAGTCTAAACGAGGCATTACACAGGGAATACTATCAATCACTGATAAGATAGACCCCATGTACAACTGAGCTCAGAAGGAGAAGAGATATAAATATATATAGTTACAAGTTTTATTTATTGTTTTTCCAACAAAACTATATTCAATCTGCTGAGCTCTTCTGCTCTATACCATGCTGCCTGCAGATTAAGTATAACAATTCTCTGTGAATATTTAACCAACCAGTACTTTCCTGTACTTTTATATGTGCATATGAACAAACCTTGATTTTTTTAAGTATATACATAACAGCTTATGATGCCAGCCCCAGCAACCTACTAGTTTGCAGGATCTACAGGCCCAGCTGCAACATGTGTGAGCAAATGTGCCGCAGGATACCAAAGAGAACCCGTATGCCTCCATGCCCAACCATATCTCATCTTGTATCCAAGCTGGAGGTGGCCCAACAGGGTATTGTACCGTTTTCCCCAATAAATGTATCGTTTTGTTCTAATATCATAATCTCCTAGATATATCATCATTACATTCACACGTAGAAAGTTCCATTAGATTCCAATACCTCCTTCTTGGTGGGTTATTTTGAGGAGTGTACATTAATTCATTAATCCAGCTTGAATGCGCTCTCATAATCCTTAATATGGCAGCACCTATCAGCAGAAACATTTATTATAATAAGGTGAAGTCACTTTTTGTAACCAGATGAAAAATGATTAACGCATGTCATATTTATTCAGCAGAGCAGATTAGCCTCAAATGATCCAAACTGTGAAATGGCCAGATGTCCAATATATCTCTTTTTAGTATCTCTGCACGCTGCGAGTCGCTTAATGTGCAGCACTAAAGGTGCCTACTGTGGAGTATTTACTGTGTATTTGTAAAGTGCTGGCACACAAGCACTGCCTGGAATGGATGCAGACATGAACAGCATAAAACTTCCAATACATGTATAAATGCTTCAAACATTTATGTGGCGGCTGCTGACCACAATTTGGTTTATTTCCTCTACAAAAGGCACTATAATCGAGTTAAAGCATAACACTGATTCCTCTTTGTAGAGGAGAAATATAATTAGGCTCCATTTATTACAGAAAGCCCAGGCAGTGTGTCTGTAACTGGCAGCTTTCTTTGTAAAGATCACAGTGAAAGATTTAGCTCTTATGTTATATAGCATGACAAGGTGTCGGGGAAATGGCACATGTGCAGGATGTTCTGCATTCTAAATGGAATTCACCATACCACTCTCTGGTCCTGCCAGAGCAATACTGAATTTAGTAGAACAGACACACTGTCACAAACAATACAGACACTGGGTAGAAAAAACAGTCAGCACCTAACAAGCACTTAGAGAATCAAAACCATGGACTGGGTTCTTGGGTGTGAGATGTGAAGGATACAGGAATTAATTGTAAGTATATTTTATCTATTAGGGCTTCAAGGTGGTTTCTGCATTTAGGATCAAAACAGGAAACTGTGCAATATACTCTATTTTACCTATTGTAAAACTGGTCTTATGTGTTCGCGCTGCCCCTGCAGGAACAGAAGCAACAAGGTTGTATGGAACCAGTAAGGGATCACAGCAGAACTGGTATTTCCTATTCTGAGTCCAAAACATTTAAAATCTTGGAAAAGTCCCTTAAAGGCTATGGACATCTCTGGGGACAATTTATTATTATTTCATGTTACTTATTTTGGGCTAAAAATAATTTTTACAGTTGCCTCTATTAAAATTTTTCTATGTTTTTTCCTCTACAGCTTTCAGTTTCAGTGTATCTACAGACTATTGTTCTCTGCCTTCCAGTGAAACCATCAGGGAGCTGCTCTGATGACTCAATCTGTAGCCCTTATCTCTGAACTGCTGACAGCTCATACACACTCATTATAGCGAAATACTTTCACATCTCCATTTAGTTATTCCGGTAGTCTGTTCTGGCAGAGAAACAGACTACTGGAATTCGCATATCCAGGATGGCTGGACACTGTTGCACGCCGCTGGGCAACACCGGAATCCCAATGATTATAATGGGATCCGACGGGGTTCTGGTGAGTTTCCAGCAAGAATATTGGCTTTATGCTGGACAAATACCACTGCATGTATTGGTATTTGTCTGGCGTAAAGCTGGTATTTATGCCAGAAACCCACCAGATTCCATTATAGTCAACGGGGATCTGTCTGTGCCTGGTGGTGTGTGATGGCATCTGGCTTTGCTGGATACAGTCATTTTGGTAGTCTGTTCCTCTGTCAGAATATCTAAATGGAGATGTGAACATACCCTTTAAGGTAGCAATAATTTCCAACGTGAGTCATGGTATTTACAAGGCAAAGCAGTAATTGAAAAATGGGGTAAAAAAAAAAGTAACTCTACAGTAGAGATTTTACTGTTAGTGGGTAGCCCTTTAAACAGTGCCAGTCACAGTGCCAATGTAAAGCACAATTATTTAATTACAGGTTATATGCCCCAAAAAAATAATTTTGTTATGCTACGGACAGGTAAATGCTTAACAGAAGCGACTAAGCAAAGATAATGCACATTTGAAAGCTGACAGATAACAGTACCCATCTCACCAACCTAGCCAGCCTTACATAACCTATTCCCTGTCCATGGTACTGATGGTATGGTATGGTAGTGAGCTCTGCTCTAATTATAACATAAAAACTATTATTATTGATAAACTGATTTGGAGCATTACTAAATGCATAGTTATTGCTACAGATAACATGAACTAATGTTTTCTGCTTCTGAAGTTATTTTGTGTTTTTCGAAACCTTAAAATATATGGGGATTTAAAGGGAACCTGCCAGGAGCTTCATGAGGCTGGTTCTGGCAGGATAAGGCCTCTTTCCCACGGGCGTCACGTTCGACGCCCGGATCAGAGACGGGTGCGTTGCGGGAAAATGCGCAATTTTTCCGCGCGTGTGCAAACTTTTGTAATGCGTTTTGCACGCGCGTGTGAAAAATCGGCATGTTTGGTACCCAGACCCGAAGCCGGACTTCATCACTGAAGTCCGGTTTCGGGTTGAGTATTCTGTATATTTTATTATTTTCCCTTATAACATGGTTATAAAGGAAATAATAGCATTCTCAATAGAGAATGCAAAGTAAAAAGGGCACTAGAGGGTTAAAAATAATAAAAAAAAACTAACTCACCCCTTCGATTTGATCGCGTAGCTGTCGGTTACCGGGCTCCTGTTCTGTGAAGGACCTTCAGTGACGTCACTGGGTCACATGGTCCAATCACCTGCTAGCAAGTTATCTGAAGTAGTCTAAAAATCAACGTCCTGGGCAGAGAAACGGCTGTTGTTTATCTCCTACCAAACGTAGCTCTGTTTGTTCAGATTGGCTGCTGTGCACATACACAGGCTCACCAATAAGACAGCTCTGCAATTGCTTTTTATTACGGCACAGCATAAATGACAAATGACTAAACCACTATTGCTTATATACTGCATATATAGTGAGGCAAGTAAGCTTTTTTGGGAGGAAGTGAGGAGTATATGCTAAAAGGCACATTTAAACTACCCATTGTAGGCCAGATCATCCCAACCAATGAACAGGAAAAATGCCACCCCTTTTCCCCTCCAATCCTTCTCCTCCGACCTGTCCCTGTTTATTTTCTTCTTTTATTTGTGTACTAAGATTGTATTATGAATATTACATCACCGATCCGCGATTCAACTATAACCATTCTCCTGCATTGAAGATGTTTATACATACATGCGGCAACACTCTTTGTAAATGCAATCTTCTGTCTTGCACATGTTGTGCACATTTTGTTACGATGTACTGTCAAAAATCCAATAAAAATATTTTTAAAATAAAATAAATACAGTGCTTCACCTCCAATGACAAGCAGGCAATTGTCGGGAAGGAAGCGTTCCTTCCCGCTAATTGTCTGCTCATAGGCGCAGTGCAAATGCACTTTACCACTTATCAAAGACAATAGGATTTCTAGCGTTGCGAATATCCTGGAGGTCTTCCCATGAGTCAAGTGTAAAAGCCCCTTTATGTGAGCTGACGTTCCCGAGAATTCTTGTTCCCATTAATTCCCCTGTGTGAAGGCGCCACCAATCAAACTGGTTCATCGGTGAAAGCACTTCTGACACCAAAATCATAATTTCTGTAAATTGCTCAAATGAGAATGAGTGCTGCCAAGTCACTTTTGCCGTAGCCCCCATGAAGCTATATGGAGTTGCAAACTCGATCGTTAACCTGTGCCACAGCCTCTTCACCATGATCCTGCTGGTGACGTGAAACAGGGGATTCTAGACCACTGTACAGGGGATCGTATCTCAGCGTTCAAATAAATATCAACTATCCTATTAATAGGTTAAAAATGCTTTGTAGGGAAAATCACCTTACAATAATTTTACTATAGAACATTGTATAAACATTTAAAGGGACACTTCCAGCTGCACTTTCTGTCACATGCTAATAACCTATGGGTGAATATTCTATGTCTTTTATTAATAAAAACAGGTGGATAGTTTTCTGGATATAATTTTTCGATCTTATTCCATGTATTCTACTTCCGTGTCTAGGCTCTTTCACTACAGTTTTACATGGCATACAGTTTCACTTAACTCTTTTTCAAACCATCACTGTGACCAGAGGGATCCCCTAGTAGAGATTTAACTAGAGCATCACACATTCCACTAATCAATACAATGCTCTTCTGTGGGCATTTTATCTAGGCCTATCAAGAGAGCAATGGAGCTGTCCTACTCTCAACCCAGTTCTACACCTACTATCATCACCGCGATTACTCTTCAGATAACACCTAACAGCAGCAGTAAAATAAAATGACAATGGATTACCTGCCTATATAGAAGGTCTTATCACTTGTGTTGACTGCTACAGAAGTATAATATTTAGTATTTATACTATATATATTATAGTATATAAACAGCAGGATGACAAGCAACGAAGAGAATGACACAAGTAAATATATAATGATTTTTTATTTTAAAGTATTAGGTGTAAGAGGAAAATTTATGATTAACTTGGGCAACAGTGTCACGGCTTCTTTTATAAATGAAAATCTATATGTTATTGTGACCATACTAGAGTCTGAGATGTGTGAACAAAATCAAGTTGTTCGACAATTTATAAATACATTTTCCAAACTTGTGCATATTTATTTGCATATACAACTATACAAAGCTGATAACATTGCTGCCACAGCCATTATTTTGTACACAAAAATTGTCATTTCCCTAAATGTACAAAAACAAGAAGAAGGCTTATGAAGTTAAAAAATGTGAAAGCATAAAATTCATTTAATTTGATTAAATTGTCAGCATCTGCTTATCTAAAATAACTCCCTGCACATTGTAACGCTTCTATGAATGCTAAGAGACATCAAGCAGTCATTAGTGGGATAAAGAAAAGGGTTAGTTCAGTGAAATCACAAGTCGTTAATTACAATAAATGAAGAAATATTGAGGCTGGGCCGCTTTCCCCTTCTCTTGACCTGTCTATGAATCAGTAGACAAACACATCAAAGAGTCTGTAAGTGAAAAAAGTGCAAGAAGGAAAATGAGCCCCTTTGGTAAAGAAAAATTAATCTTTCAGTCATTGACCTCTTATCAATTACAGCTATAAAGCCGCTAGTTACTGACACACACAAATTTCCACTCGTTCAAAGTGACAACAATATACTACAGGGTTTATCAAGAGAGTCATACAGCTTTGCAGTCCAGCTTTACTTAAAGGGGTTATACCACAAAAAGGACTTTGAAATAAATATGGCATTTCAAATAACATATTATTGCAATATACATGCAATAAAAATAATGTTTGTTTTGAATGTTTGGTAGCACCTCCTATTGAATTTTTATATATTCTATACAGGGGAGGGTGGGGTTAAGTTAAAAGGAGCTAACTTCAATGCAGCCCATAAGATGCAGACATCACATGGATGCTATCCATATTTTTTGCAGACTGCAAAATACATAGAGTAATGTGAATGCACTGTAAACTTGATTACAGTTTGAATCTTGCAATACTGCTTTAATCTTGACTATACCTCATGCACAATATTTCACACCCTTTCTTGAATAAAAATGTGAGGACACAGCAAGATATAATGGATTTTTAAGGTAAGGGACCTATAAAGCTATTTTACAGTTCATATTTTAATTAACTTTTCACACAACCTTGCATAATTCAATAAAACAGGGGACTATAAGAAACTTTGCAATATATCTCATCAGATAAAAATATCACTTTCTCCACTTACCAGCTCTTTATCCCTATTCTTTCCCCATTTCTAAACTAAAATTCTCCAAGATGGAGAGGTAGACTTTCAGTGCACTGAAGGATCAGATTATAAACTACTCATAAAAGTCTATTCTGAACGGTGGGGCAAGAGAAGTGAGCTGACAGTCTGTCTTGAGATTGAGAATCTTAGTTTGGCGGAACTGATGTGTGGAGAAAGAGGTACTATTCTGATAATGTTTATCACAATTTTTTTTATAATTACCTGTACTATCGATTTATGCAAGTCTGGATGAAAATCTAATGACCAATTAGGTATTGAAAAGAGTAATGTATAAAGTATACTCCTTATGGAATATCTCTTTAAGTCCAATATTAGCTCATGATCTTGTTTTTACTTTGCACTACAACATTACTATGTTTTAAACTTGACAGATTTTTCTTCATGCTGGTAAAATGCCAAGGCTAAATGTACACAATATTTAAAGGGAGAGAGTCATCAGAAAATGACCTAATGTTTAAATCCTGTTTTTATGTTAACCTTATTTTCCCTATCTCCCTATTTATGTTTACCAAAATACCTAAAATTCAGTAGTTTTCATAATGGCCACTAAGCTTAATAAGAGGTGGCACTTCCTGCTCTGTTTAGATCATTTTTCAGTAATCTCCTTATCATAACAGGTATGATTAACATATCACTTATATCAGGGATGGCCAACCTGAGGCTCTCCAGCTGTTGCAAAACTACAACTCCCATCATGCCGGACAGTCTACAGCTATCAGCCTACAGCAAGGCATGGTGGGAGTTGTAGTTTTACAACAGCTGGAGAGCCGCAGGTTGGCCATGCCTGACTTACATGTAGATAAGACAGGATCCACCATACCCAATTGGTGATCTCACAGCTTATCTACTCCCTCCTGATCTCTGCACAGGTCACAGGGCATGCCTAGAAAACTCTTTCATAGACATCAATGAGTCCCCTCCAGTTTGTTGTGTGTATTGCCCATGTGGGTGCTCTCAAAGTTCAGGAAGTGATGACATACTTTAGGCCTAGTAGCCAGTAAGAAAACTGCATGATTTCAGGCTTTTTTAAAATATAGGTAGGGACATGGAAAATTAAAATAAATCACCAATTCTAAAAACTTAACTTTTAAATACGTCTTTAATTTGGTGACACATTCCCTTTAAGCCACACATGTGTTATCCATAGTGATGTCACATGACTTATTATGTCTAGCGCTATATACTGGATCCCAGGGCATAATTTTGAATGCGTTACAGTTATAAAAGAAAACATACAGTATACCGCATCACTGTATAAACCCACACCAGTCCCTCTCCCACTGGGGCTTGCAATCTTATTTCCCTGTCTCAGGAAGACATAAACACGTACACTCGCTCGCTCTAGGACGCCAAAAGTACAAGAAATGTGGCTAATTTCACAACGACAAAATCTGAAGCATAATAAACTGCTTACTATAAATAGTTTACAAAATAGCAAGGAAGTTATTGCGGAAGGCTATAAGGGCTTAAGTCTTATGAGGTCATTCCATTCATTCAAAGGTTAAATTACAACCTTTATTTTAATAAATAAAAGAGGAAATCTGGAGGTTTATGTATCAAGGAAATGTAGAGATCAATTGATTACAAGAGTGGCATTTTCATTTGACATCTGCTGCCATTAATAATGTATAGAAAGTACTTCCATCTAAACTTTCCCAGCTTACAACGACTTCAGCCATATAAACTTCTAACAGGAGTCAGAATGCATATATGCAAAGAAGAACTTTATTACAGAAAACATTTTAGGCTAATGATGCCAACTTAGAATGAGATCATTCATTAACAATGTCGGACTGGGGTTTCTTGGGCCCACCAGAGGAAACTAATCTCAGGACCAAACCCTTATATAATCAGCAAAGTCTAATAAAGTTTGAATCAAAGAAATAATGAACCCTAGTGGCAAGTAATTAGCTCCAAGGTCAGTTCCACTGGAGGACCCTCTGGTACACTAGTGGGTCAGTCTGACCCTCATCAGTAGATGGGCTTTAGAACAATGCCCTGTAGTAATTATTTCAATTTATAGAGAAGACTAAAGAAAACCCTCTGCTAGTCACCTTCTGCCAGCTCTAAAGCCATGTACATAGAAGAAATTATCCTTACAGGTACGAATATTAGACACTTCACAGTTTCATTTTATAGGAGTTGGCCACTTTCTGAAAAATGGCCTAATCCAAAGGACACAGGCATGTGAAATCATACAAAGGTTCATTCCTTACCTTGGCACACAGGCTGGAGCTACCCCTCCCACCTTCATTGGCCAAGGGATTCCACATGCTGCCTGTATCTGTGCATGCGCTAAAGAAGAGGCAGGCGGGGTAGCATGTGACCACCGCCATCTTGGGCACCATGGACATCCAACCATTGTGCACAGTCTATGAAAGGACAACTAATGAAGTCTGCATTAAAGGTTGTCTGATATAGCAGCCAACAACACCAATACTTGCCATGCCCATGCTGCTGCCCCAATCCCACGTGTTACTGGACCCTGCAGGATCAGAAAGTGGCTTGGCCCTGTGACAGCAGTGATGTATCACTCAAGCAGATGTCACCTCTGAGGCCTGTGACTGGCCACAGCGGTCATGGGACTAAGTCACTTCCAGGTCCTGTGGGGAACAGAAGTGGCCTGGTATGGTGAATCAGTGCTGTCATGTTGGGACCACAAACAGGTGAATGGCTTTGTTTTTTTATGTCTCACGCATTAGGAGCATTGGGGTTGTAGGCTCCTAAGCAGGACAACCCTTTAGTTGCTGGTGTTTTGGTCCATGAAAGAATATACTAAGTAACACAGGATCTCCACTTTCATTTTTCATCCAGGTGTATATCAACCTCTCTGGTATTATTGAAGGCAAGAATAGTGCAGCGCTTTTGATACCGTCAAAAATACTGGAACCCTGAAGGACCCCATTTAAGTAAATAGGGTCCGTCAAAGTCAGTTTGAATTAGCTGAAACATGGATCTCTCGCAACGTCATTTATAAAATTATTATTATTAACAGAGTCTAAAGGGATGACATCTTTGTCTGTTTTATTTAAGCAGTTAGCCAGGTAAACCCAGGAAATACGCAATCTGCTCTTAAAACATACAAAGACTCATCATCCAGCAAGCTCAATGGCAGAAGCCGTGAGATTTGGATTTCAAAGTGGGATTATTGTGGAAAGCAAATTGACTTTGCACTTCTCTCTTCCTATGACTGGAAAGAACGGAGAACAATATTCCAGGAAAAAAAATGCAAGTTTGGAAAGGAAAAGCGGAATTAAAACAGAAGTAGGCATGTAAAGTAGATGGATGAAGACAAGGTCTTCCAGCATCAGGGGAGTTGTTTAAGAAGAAACAGTGTCTGTTTGTGGCCAGCGGTAATCCTTTCCATTCAATAGAGTTTGCAGCTTGCTGATTCATATGATTGCATGCTGGCGCCCTACTGCCGAGGCCCTCCACTGAAATTAAATCCACTCTCTTCAGTTATAAATTATAATGCTCTATAAACAACACTCCCACTGGGAAAAGCGAAGAAAGGCAGAGAGGAAGGGAGGGGAAATGACTGCCTTGTAAGTAGTGCAATACTAGCATCCAATCATTACACAAGCCCGGCAGCACCGGAGGGGCATGGAAAAGCTTTTCTGTCCCTTCCAGCGGAGACGGAGTTAATGCCTTGCCACTATCCAGGTCTGAAATGCATGCATCTGACAGCACGCTGATGTAATTTATATGTTGTTTGATGTTAGAGTAGAGAAAGGGAAATGTGGATAGTAATGTGAGTCAAAAAGGAAGAGAACTTGGAAGCCAGCAAGCTTGCATGAAAGAGCAAAGCCAGGCAGCATTTTCCACAATGATTTTAGAAATATATCAATGAGAGCATCTCAGTTGACCCTAAGGACTAAGACTTCGGGAGAAAAAAAATCTGGAAAATCAGTTAAATGCTAATTGACCTAACATTTGCATTCCTTAATTTAACCCTTCCTACTTAAAGGGGTTTTCCGAGAGTGTAATACTGATGATGTATCCTCAGGATAGGTCATCTATATCTGACTCCGGGCACCCAGGCGATCAGCTGTTTAAAGAGGCTATGGCACTCGTCCTAGACCGGTGACATCATGTTCAACGATGAAATAACCTAGGCTCAATCCCATTTAAATGAATAGGCCTAGGCTGCAATACCAAGCACGGCCACTATATGTTAGATGGCACTATGCTTGGTATGCTGTGAAGAGGCCATGGCGCTTTTCCTAGACCACTGACATTATCTTCACCAGTGAAATAACCTAGGCGTGGCTCAATCCTTCTTCAAGTGAATAGACCTAGGCTGCAATGCCAAGCACGGCCACTATACGTTAGATGGCACTGTGCCTGGTATGTTGTGAAGTGGCCATTGTGCTTTCCTCAATCCCATTTAAGTGAATGGGCCTGGGCTGCAATACCAAGCCAGACCAGTGACATCATGTTCACCAGTGACATGACCTAGGCGTGGCTCAATCCCATTCAAGTGAATACATCTTGGCCACAAAAACAAGAATGATCACTATACGTAAGACAGCACTGGGCTTGGTATGCTGTGAAGAGGCCATGGCGGATTTCCTAGACTAGTAACATCATGTTCACCAGTGACATGACCTAGGCGTGGCTCAATTCCAGTCAAGTGAATACATCTTGGCTGCAATACCAAGAACGGCCACTATAGGTTAGAAGGCTCCACTCAATCCCATTCAAGTGAATGGGCCTGCACAGCAATACCAAGCACAGCCACTATACAATGGATGGCACCTCTTCAAGCAGTTGATCAGTGGCGGTGCTGAGTGTTGGAACCAAATGGATCAGATATTGATGACTTATCCTGAGGATAGGTCATCAATCTTTTCCTCCCTTCTTTAACATTCAGTATCATATCAAAACTCATATAATTAAATTACTGCATTAACACAAGCCTTTAAAAACCAAGAGTTAAGTGCATTTGAGTCCTCAGACGCATGCTGCGTACATCCCACATACTGCTGGCACTATGTGCGGATACATTTATTCTTATTAAGTATTTATAATCCAAAGCCTTCCAAGACTTGTAAAGGTAATTCCGTAAAACAGGCAAATGTTACAATGCGGAAAGCAGCCATGAAACATTGAGTTATGTAAAAAAAATCATTGCTGAGGAGCTACAGTCAGGCGTCACTTTATGATCAATGGTATGTATCAGATGGCTACGGCTGCCAGCGCTGGCCAGCAAATCCTGTCTGCTGTCTTCTGCCTAACACATGTGTGGTGGACTTTTGCTGAATGAGGGACTCAAAGGCCAACTTTCACAGCAGCTCGAGCCTGGCCGAGCACTTCATTAAAAAAAATATATAATAACTGCACATCCAATCTGGTTACTTGGCATATCTGATTTTGGCTGCCTCAAAAAAGAAATTACATCAAGGAAACATTAAAAGATAAATGGCGGTGGATGCTCCAAGTCTGAGGTAATATCAGAGACAAGGATGAAGCCTAATAAAAAGTGGTATAGGGGAACGGGAAGGGTGGGAGAGGCTTTCATTAATGAATGATTTAAGGTTTTAAGCAGAGCTGTTTGGTTGACTAGCAAAATATAAAGTCGTCCCTCTAGCACAGACTCCATACATTAGCTTCTAAAGCTTATCAATGTGGTTTTAATTTGCTGACCCCGTAATACCGCATGTGATCTGCACATAATGAGAGGAGAGATTGAGCTAAATGAAATAAAAGCAACATATCTTGTTTGGGTGTCTGCACGAGTTTAAAGCCTATCTGTGAGTACGGTTTGGCTGCTTGATTTACTGGGGTCATATTATTATATAGGAGCAGGCAGTGGAAAGGAATGCTTCAGAACCGGTGTAGACGTTGCCGAGAGAATTCATACATATACTATTTATCGGTTGGATTCTGTTCTATTTTTCAAGGGGACGATAATCAGTTTTAATGTGAGAAAGCAAAAGGATGCCGAGAATACTAAAATGGCATAATAACGAGTTCAATACAAAAACAAAGATAAAAAGCAAAAGAGGTTTAATGCTTACGGGATCTTGGGAGTAAAAAAAAAAGTTTAGGTCATAAAGTGGAGGTTTGACATATTTAAATTTCTGATTGGCGGGGGTCTGAGCACTGAGATCCCTGACGATCTCTAAAACAAGAAGAAAGAACGCTCACATAGACTGCTGTCTCTCCTCACTGCAGGAAACAGAATCGAGACAGACCCATACACTATCTATTGAGTCCACCTTGCTTCTGTATTCTGCAGTGAGGAAAGAGAATGCGCTATGGGAGAACGTCTCTCTCCTCGTTCTAGCAATCAATAGAGTTCTCAGTGCCCAGACCACCACCGAGCAGAACTTTTAATGTGTTTCTATGGCATATCCACAGCTTTCCCAAAATGTGCCACTCAGTAAAGACTTATCTTTAGTAGAGGTCATCAATATCAGATCGATGTGGGTATGACTCCCATCACCCTCACAATCAATTGATAGAAGGAGCCTCAGCATACTGGACCTAGTTTAGCCCCATACACTGTGCAGTGGCCAGGAAATATACTGTAAGATCAGTCCCAGTCCTCACCAGCAGAATTTCCATGGGCAAATTAATGGATGACCACGTTAACTATCTCCTTGTGTGGAATTCTCTCGTTGTTAATAGCGGTGGGGCCATAGGAAAGCCCTCCCATGACATGCATATGCCCCAATAGGAGAGAGACTGTATAAATCTAAGATCGCCTATCATTATGAATAAAATGTACACAACGACACTTACTAAACACCAGCCAAACTGCACATCAGCTCCCCCCCCCCCCCCCGAAAATGGCCCCTACCCTTTGTGAGACATCTAATTTTACAGCCTTGTCCTAGCACATATATATATTAAGGAGATCATATTAACATTTTTCCTTATGAACTAGCTGCCGTACCATCATCACACAGGGGGGGGGGGGGCTAAAACTACTAAATAAATGCTGCAAAACCAATACTTGCATTTTTTTCTTTTTAAGACACAGGACATCATCTTCGGTACTTACTGCATGCAACTTATTAGCCCAGTTTTTCATTTATAATGATCAACACAGACAAATGCCATTAAAAGGTGATGGCCCGAGCACGTTAAGATAAAAAAAGCTGCACCAAGCAGAAAAATATCAAGTGTAAACTTGGTCTTATGTTTGCTACGTGATTCAGAGGGGTCTCTTAGCCGCAGACACTGTGATGTTGGATGTTTAATTTTTGCTGCAAGACGAAAGATGCCCTTGTATTGAGCAGCTCCTCTTTGAAGTGACACTATTGGTGCCTAACAATGAAAAGCTGACATTTCTATGAAAAAAAATTCTTACCTGAATATTGACATACAATAGTTTTATTATGTTAAGTGCTCTAAAATGTTGACCTAATAGGGTTAGTGTAGCAGCAAGCTAATTTATCAGCAGTACAGTACATTGCACCAGAAGTGGGCTAGTGGACAATGAAACTTTTAAGTGCAGTTAAAAGATGTTACAGGACAAGATTTAGCAGCACTTAAATCCTGCCATTCAGCACAATGCAGAACTGTCATCTATCAATCTCTAGGAGTCTCCAGACTATCAGTCAGGGAGGGGCATGCATCATAAAGCATTTTCTAGTCGCACCAGAGACACATGAGCAACCAATATTGAGAAATAACGCTGATCTGTGATGTGACTAAACTGCAGTTTTAGATTCCAGGACCCATAAACATATCTTATCCATCCTCGGATATTTTCCTTCCTATGGCTTCCTAACTCAATAGCAGTAAATTACGCTGTCAGAATTTAAGCCTCCTACTAAACAAATTCCCATATACATATATTCATTCGTAGTGTTCAAGTTTATACATTCACATATTTTCTGCATACATAGAAAGGGGCTCGCAGATCAGTAAAAGGTATTAATTTGAAGTAGTCTTCACCTAAAGACATTCCTTTTGTAAATAGAAACCGGCCTGGCAAAGTGCAGATTGATCTAGTTTTTTGATTCCCAGGTGATCAGATGGTATTGCTGGAGGAAGGCATGCCTAACAATGCATTTGCACTTTGTGAGTGGCTATCTGCTCTAACTCTCAGAAGAAGGTCTCACCTAAAAGTGGTAGTCATTATGAAACAGCCCCTTGACTTACAGTGAAAGTCAACGTGGTCAGTGTGGTTAAACACGCTAAATGAACTGCACTACAATGAGGGTAGTGTATAAAGGACAATAGATAGGTTATAAAAACATAAAAAACATTCTGAAAAGATCCTAATATGTGTTCTTCAACCTTCATCTGTCACTGGTGGAGTTCAATAAGATGAAGGTTAGAAGAATATACAATATATAAAACTGATCAGCTATAACATTAAAAACTACCTACCTAATATTGTGTATGACCCCACTGTGTCACCAAAACAACTCTGACCTATTAGGGCATGGGTTTCACAAGACCTCTGAAGGTGTCCTGAGGTATTGGACACCAAGCAGGAGATCTTTAAATCTAGTAAGTAACAAGGGGGCTCCATGGATTCAGGGGTGGAGTTGGGTTGGTAGAGTCATGCCCCCAGACAAAGGGCAGACATCCACTGGAGAATTAAGGCTGCTGGCCACTGGATTCCATTGTATTTGTGTCCTTAATACACAGATGTTAGTAGTACCGCAGGGTGCAAGGGATCCCTGCTCATCTCCCTGCAACTTCCCTGTGATGAAGTCATTGTGATGACATCAACATGCTTCCTACATCATTCCAAAGGAGCCGGCCAGAAAAGGCCAAATCTGTCCTAAATGTCAGCGGCCGGGTGACAGTTTGGGATCAAAGGCTGGTAGGTATACCTTATGTGTGGTACAAAGTTTTATTCAGGGGACACAGAATATGTGATAGTTGTATTCTGTGGTGCAACATGAGGCATAGTCTTTTTCAGGGAACACATTGTGGAGCATAGTTTCCTTGAGTGGTCACAGTGTGTGGTATAATTCTATCCGGGTGGCACAGTGTGGGGGAATAGTTTTATTCATGGGGCACAGTGTTATTATTCAAGGGGCACTATTATGTAACATTGTTATTTTAGGGGCACCATGCAGGGATGTGCTACAAATGTGAGGAGTTGAGGACATCTAGGCAGCAAACTCTGCAGATAAGAATCATGGTCAGCAGAAGTCATTGTGACCAAGGTTACAATCCTGAATCTACTTCTGCATGGATCGGACTTATTTCTATAGCAGATCCCACAGATACTAAACTGAATTGCGATCTGGGGATTCTGAATTAAGTCTTTGTCATTTTCCTCAAAACATTCTTGAACAATACTTGCACCATGGCTAGACACATTATCATGCTGAAAGAGGCGACATCCATATGAGAAAAACATTATCATGTATTTGATCTTTAACACTGATGCCGGAGCATCAGAGGCACTGACAGCTTGCCTTATTCTCATACTATAATCTGGTGCCAGCTTTTCCAGGTAAGTGACAGCATTCGGCTGTCAACATGATGTAAAAAAAAATTGTGATTCATCAAACCAGGCCACCTTCTTCCATTGGTCTATGGTCCAGTTGTGATGTTCACATGCCCATTGTCGGTGCTTATACCAATCCACACGGGTCAGCATAGGTGTCCATAAGCAGTCTGCAGCTTTACAGGCTTATACTTAGCACACAGAACTATGCGCTCTGAGGCCTTTCTACCAATGTCAACATTAACTTTTACAGTAGCTCATCTGTGACATTGGATCAAAAAGTTTAGCCTTCATGCTTAACCCACATTAACTTTGGGTCTCCATGATCCAAGTTATTGGTTTACCAGTTATACTTACTTGGACAAATTCTGCATAGCTTTAGGGGAAGCAGGAAAAGCAGCTGCTTTGGGGCCCGAACTCAGAAGGGTCCCACCCAGTAGGAGGACTGAAAGATCAACACTATTATAAAATGACATTATATACAGAGACACTGTAGTAAACGGTGGCTCCCGGGCCTGAGAGAGCAAATTTGACCGAAGGAGGAGGGAGTTGCGAAGAAGTTGGTTGAGAGAAGCCCATTCAAAAATTTGCTGTGGGGCCCAGTCATTTCTAGATACGCCACTGCTCAAAATGGCTGCAAGTGTAGTACAGTAGCCCAACCAAATGCTTTCTTCTGAGCTCCGGGGTGCAGATTTTCTTCATACAGTTTAGATTTTTACGGTTGTCTGTTTAATTCCTGCTATATTGCTTTAAATTAGATTTGATCTATTTTAAGCTTAGCTAGGGCTTTGTCCACATTTTCTATGGAGTCACTGGTAAAAGCCTCTGTCACAGATTCTGTCAAAAATGGTACAATAAACAGCACAGCATGCAGTGCTATATTTTCCAGTAACATGAAGAACACCATGATGGTAACTCAACAGAGTCCACTATAGCCATCGGGATCCATCAGGCACCAGCAGCAAGAACTAAGTAATGGATGTGGAAGTGCCATGACTTTCTCATTTCCACAGAGCTGTAAATAAAGTAAGAAGCAGATGTTCTATGTTACCATGTAATATTTATTATATGTTACATTGTATTATTTGTAAGTAACACTATTACTATTTCACCACTGTTAATTCTTTGCTTAAAATTACGGGAAAAATATTCTTAATCTGCAAAAATGAAGATCAGACGATAAGGACTGTATTAAGTGTTTGAGGAGCATAGTCGTCAACTACGAGTGTCTACCACCTCTAGTGGCATAAGGAACTGTGTTGTACTTTACTACATCTTTGATTTTCTATGCATCAACCAGTAGTTTTTTTATTGGAGTTTCAAACATATGAACCTACTCTGCAATTGGAAACCATGAAATAAGTAGCAAAGGCATGCAAACAAAACTAGCTGATATTTATACTTCCAACAGAACTACTAGCAGAATTAATAAATCAGAACTATCGTAGAGCTAAAGAATTTGCATGAAAGCTCCGGTAATTGCAATCTGCTGTCTGGTAGAGTACTGTAAAAATAGCAGCAGTCAGAAGTCAGAGTGACCAATCAATATGCAGCCATTAAATGCTCAGCCAATTACAAGATGATTGGCTAAGCAAACAAAGAATTATTGGTTGTTTAGCTGGGCTTTCAGCTTTTCTGCATCCCCCATTCCTGCTTCCCATTCTGCCCCCCTCCTTCCTGTTCAGCAAAACACATCTGCAAACACCTGATATTCATCTGGGCTTGTGCCGCTGTACAGTCTTGTTAAATTGTTACCACCTTTTCCACAAGCCGTTTTGGCAATTAACCTCCTGGCCAAGCACTTCAAAGAAAACAACTGTTACGTTTAACCTCTCAGAGCCTTCGATGGATTCCTTCGTGATTTCTTCCCCCTTCTGAACACTTTCATCCTGAACCAAAAATTTAAGACAGATAAGAGTGTGCTTCATTTTGCCTCCTTTTTTTTTTTGATTGTTTTCTTAACTCTTTAACCTGTGACTTGTCTCAGCTAAGGATGTTACAAAAATATTACTTTATGAGCTTAACCCCCTTCTTGCAAATTCATTGGAGGATATTCGCAGCGCAGTAAAAAAAAAAATCGAAATATAAAAAATAAAAACTTTGGCCTTCAATCGTTCATGCAGAAAGAATATTGTACCGTTTCCTAACACTTATCATCCTTCATCATTAGCACTTGTGCAGTGAGAAGGAATGGTACGGAGCAGTGGTCAAGCATGCATGATGCCGCTCCATACAACTCTATGGGAGGTGCAAAACTGAGAGTTTAGGAGAGACCCATTTGGTGAGACTGTGAATTAAAGTCGCTAACTCCGAGAGCAGGACAGGACATAATCTTTGTCAAAAACAGCATAACTTTAAATGGGGCTTTTATCCTCAGGACAGGCTATCTACTGTCCACTAGTTGATTGGTGGAGGTCCGAGATCCCACACCCCCACCTATCAACTGTTCTGTGTAGCTCCATCACCAGAAGTTGGTGCTGCAACTAAACAGCACCGTCAACATTATAGTGGACAGCTCTCACAACTGCAGCACTGCTCCTATTGACTTCAAATAATTTTGCACCAGAAAAGGCCATCACTAGTTGATCGGTGGGGGTCGGAACCCCCTGTACCCCCACCTATCAGCTGTTCTAGTTTGTCCATCAACAGAAGTTGGTGCTGGAACTAAACAGCACTGCTAATTGTAATGGAAAGCTCTCACAAGTGCAGCACTGCTCCCACTGACTACAAAAAATGTTGCACAAAAATAGGTCATCACTAGTTGATTGGCGGGGGATACCACTCGTAATCCCCCACCTATCGGCTGTTTTATGTAGGTCCGTTGTGTAAGTCAGCAAAATTGTTATTTTAATATTTGACATCCTCCAGCAGAGGCATAGCTTGTATCCGCCCTTTGTTCTGCCTACCCATGCAATTGTCAACAATGACAGTAGAACTGAAAGGGTTACATTGCGTCATTAAGAGGTTCTTCTGGTCTCCTCCATTGGACCAGGAGTGTGACTATGATCTCTAGCTGCAATTGCGGTCTCATTTGATTCTGCTGAAGGATATGAAATCTCAATTCACTGAATTCCATAATATTCCATATCTAAAGTTTAAGTTTGAAGTAGTTACTTATTAGGAAACTGTTATTTATGCATTTAACAAATTTTTATGGGTAGGTTCAGAAAGGGTGCCGCTACTCTTTAATGTCATCTACAGAGCTGAAGCTGTGGGTTCCTAATCCAAATTAAATATTTCAATGCAATAGGCACGTTGTTGTTTGTAGACAAGGGTACGGTGCTTTGCTGCACAGTTCATTGAACCCTCGCTTGGATCAGTAAGATAGCTGGAAATGTCTCTTTCCGTCTGTTTTTCATCTCCAAAGACCATGTACTCAGCAGCATGTGAAGAGTGCTGCTTTTCTCCTCGCAGCGTCCCTCCGACTAGCCCCCAATAGCCCCTACAGCGGAAAACAGGAACTAGAGCAAATGCTTTTTGTGAATTAAGAGCTCTTGTGAGCGTAAATTTGGTCAGGCTGCTCCTTACTGCAGGCCAAGCTCTGACGCTGCCCCAGGATGTGAACTGTCAGATCCTATAGCTGGTGATGGCTTGCAGAACCATCAACAAAGGTGAAGACGGGAGAAAACAAGAAGGATTCAAGACTGGTGGAAATCATTTTGCAAGGAAAATTTCAGCCATCAGAGGGAGGAAGCCTTGAAAATGCTGCCATTTCCGAGTCAGAATGAAGAAAAAATTAAATTACTGTTTGAGAGTGGAGCCCAAGTCACATATTACCCTAGGGAGAGTTTTGATAATGGTAATCATTTGACAGCTGGCCTGAAGTTGTTATCTCGTTGTAACAGTTGTTACTGTCCAAATGAAACATGCCTGATAAGTAACCATGCAGTCAAAGGCAAAACGGGAAAAAAATCATTTCACACATTGCCTTTTTCCCATACTTTTTCTGCAACATTTTTTGTAGTAAAGCCCCAAAGCCAATCTGGTTTACAACAGCTTGTCACCATCAGCCTGATTACGCCTCTATTTTTATATGAACACTTCAGACATTGTGACATGGTTATACGAGCTGATGCAGTACAAAGTCTACTGCTTTTAACGACCACATGGAACGAGAACTCGTTTTAAATAACTCTGATAAGAAGACCACCCTGAATACACAGTCAGCGCTAGAATCGGTCAGAAAAAGGAAAAGAAAAAACAACAACTCCTGGCTGAAGACAATCACTGTGCTAGATGTACATAAAGGGTCAACTTCTAATGTGTCATACGTCACTTAGAAATATATCATTATGCGAACGTTATAACAATTTACTTCAACAGTCAAAATAATCTATCACTCGATAACTTAAAAGTCTTAAAGTAAAACGTCTGTTAATCTAGCACCCAAAAGTCCAGAAATTCTGACATTTGCTTAAAGCAGGGATGCTCAACCTGCGGCCCTCCAGCTGTTGTAAAACTACAACTCCCACCATGCCCTGCTGTAAGCTGTATGTAGGGGGCGGCCATCTTGGCTGACATGCTACTCTACTGTATTAACAGCTCTTAGAGATACGCTTTACAGTAGCCACATAGTAGCGTCTAGGTTTATAACCAAGGTGTCACTCTTCCATTGTAATCCTACTTGTGATAATTATGAGATGACTGCTGAGAAATGATCTCTACAGAACAGGAAGTGTTATGAGACTCAGTGGTAAAAACAGTAATAATTTATGTAAATTAATATGGGGTCAGCCATCTTGCCTGACATGCTGCTCATCCCAAGATGAGCTTTACTACAGCCACATGGGCATAAGAACCCGTAGACTGGAGATTAATCATTGGTGTCTATGGTAAAGTGTTCTAGACATACTTTGTGTCCTGTACAGAGGTTATTGTGTAGGGAGGGGGAGAGCTATGGCTCTCAGGCATTATGAATGGTTGACTGTTTTATCTGCCTCCAGCTTTATAATACAGATGTTGCCAATGTCAGACAGGCTGTCTAGGGCCCACCAGTAAAATTTATTTTGGGGGCCCACCATATGGATACATCCAAATATTTACCTGCTCACACAGCAGAAGACAGCAGTAAGATGCTACAGGATGATTGACTATGGGGTCCCAGCAGCAACTTTGAGAAGGGTAGTCTCTAGGAAAGGAGTGCACTGGCTGTCCTGCCTCTGTACCTAGAAGTCATCTCAGCCACATGAACGTGTCTATAATAATAAACTGGGGAGTTTCTTAAATATTCTACCCAGTTTTTATATGAACTTAGGCTGGTTGAGGTGTTGTACACTGCCTATGTAGTGCAGCAAGTCTACTGTGTTATTTACCACTTGTTAGGGGGGTGAGAGACTAGGGGCCTACCTTGCTCAGGGGTCCACCGGGGGATTTACCTGTACCCCTGTGGGACAGTCCGAGCCTGGATGTTGCCTTCCATTGAAATTCTGCCTGTGATAATATGATGACTGCTGAGAAGTAATCTCCACAGAACAGGAAGTGTCCATCCGTTATAAGGCTCAGTGATCAGTGTAAAAACTGCAATATTTCCCAGATAAAGACTTGGGAAATTAAATAAATAAAAAAAATCACCAAATATAATTAACATAAAAAATTTGATTTAAGCAATAAGTAGGCCATTTTCTGATAACACATTTCTTTTAAATAACAAAACTATAACATAACTGATGAGGAGTAGGAGGCATCAGGAGCCATAGACAACATTGCAGACGATGGGAAGGAATGACAGCTTCCTTCTGCCGACGTTGTTGAGTCCTGACTGCTGGGTGCGGGCCGGTGGGAGATGCAGCAGTTTATGCATCAGGCTGTAACACTAAACGATTCCCATACCACTTTATGGTGATGTTCCATATGGTGACACAGGGCCGTTGTACCAACATTAGAACCCTGGCCGCGCCTCACCTTCTGCCCACACATCCTGCATACCCCACGCTAGCATGCCTCAGAAACTTCGCAACATCTGCTCCCACCTGACTGTCATCATTGGTAGTTGCACGCCTAGAGGACTCTGCAGTCGACCTCACCTCCAAGTATGGGCTGGCCTGTAACTGCTGACCGTCCTCACAAAGCTCATCCTCGTGGAAATGCAGAGCAGAGCCGGCAGCTATCACTTAGCTAGCAGAAGGAGCAGCAAAAGCAAGGGGCAGGTTCAGGACAGATGAGTGCACAGAGGCAGTTCCTGGACCATGCCAACTAAGCATGGTGTCAGAAGAACCCACCGATTCCTGGTTGTGTGTATCTGTTGTCACTTGAGATGATGTTGAAAAGCGAGTCAACTATTCCAGTACAGCTGGATTGTTGGTCAAAACATGACCGATGACACTGGCAGCTGTGGCCTGTTGATGTGGCTGCTGCTTCCACCATATCTTCTTCTGCTGCTACTTGTGCCGACTACAACAACACTTTTGCTACTACTTGTTCCTTCCGAGGGTCCAGGCAACTATCTGTTGGCCATAGAGTACAGTAACTGTATCATTGATGTAACAGATTAACTATGTATATCACAGCAGTTGAACAAGATAAACACGACCCTTTAACACTGGGCACAGTAATTCTGTGTATAAACTAACAAATTAACAAGAAGCACACGGCATAAATAATGAAATATGGGCGCTACTCTGGTCTAAGTCTCATATAGTTAGCACTGATACGGACTGATGGGCAATGGTGTTCTAAGTGTTACAAACCTTTCTGTGATGGAGGTACTATGAGGCAAGGATACCATACAATTCCAAAAGCTGGCCCCAAAGGAATATAACCTGTGCTCCCTGCTCAGAACTTTCCTCTTTTGTAACCCTGATGCCTACTTCTTAGATGGGGCTGGTGGTGGATTAAAAAGAAATCTGAAAAAAGGGTGCAGTAAAGGTAAAAAAAAAAAAAAGTTAAACAAGCAATACTCACCTCAGATCTTCATCACTTGCTGTCTCTGTTTCCTCGTGTCTCTTAATACGCCGGAAATACCCGTTTTCGCCAAGCCAGTGATTGGGTGAACAAGAATTTCCTGCATGTTGAAAGCCAGAAAGCGGAAACCAGCACGGGGACCTGGAAAGCGTCAGAGCAAAAGCAACCAGGGACAACGGTGGTAAGTACTGCTTGTTTTATTATGTTTAACTCATTCTGAGCCTTTTTGGTTATCTGCTGAACAGCCCCTATAATTCCTATAACTTAATGGGAGTGCATTACATGAAGTGACTGATAATAAACCTAGCACGCATGTACAGAGCAACATCAAAGAAAGCAATGGTATCATACACCTAAAATTTAGGGTGGGTGCACATGTAGATTTTTTTTTTTAATTCTGCATTTAGTTTTTTTTTGGAGCAAGAAATACTACATCCAGATGTTATATGTACGTTAAAAGGAATATCATGCTCTGGGTGTGACTTTTTTCAGACCCTTTCCCACAGACTTTGTGTGACTAAAACCGCTTGTAAAAAAACACATGAATTTCATGTTGTTCTTTTCCCCGCCTCAAATAAATGTGGTGAGGAGAAGTATCAAGTTGGTACTCCAGTTTTCTGGAAAACAAAAAATGCTAATTTTGGCGCAAGTGCCGTTTCCTTCCGCAATTTGTAACATTTGTAAGTAGGTGTTGTAACATATGTTAATTAGGGCTCATGCACACAAACGTATTTTCCGTGTCTGTTCCGTTTTTTTTGCGGGCCATAAGTGGAACCATTTATTTCAATGGATCCACAAAAAAACGGAAGTTACTCCGTGTTCATTCCGCTTCCGTATGTCCATTCCGCAGAATAGAACATGTTCTATTATTGTCTGTATTATGGACAACGATAGGACTGTTCTATTGGGGGCCAGCTCTTCCATTCTGCAAAATACGGAATTCACACGGACGTCATCCGTATTTTTTGCTTATCTGTTTTTTTACGGACCCCAAAATACGTTCGTGAGCATGAACCCTAAGGTTCATGCCAGATTTATCACTTCAACTTTTTAGAGATGGAAAAAAAAAAACAACAGTTGAGGGGTTAGCATTTCTAGACAAAAGTGTTAGGTTTAAAGATGCACAAATTCTATGAGCTTGCTGCTCCTTTCACCAACTAAAATTCAAAGCAAAACTGACTTCAAAAAGTCTCTTTATGATACAGTCCCAGCTACGTCTGGAAGCAACCTTAAAGCGGTTGTCCCATCTGGGACTCTGATGGGAGACCTGCTCCCATCTCCAAAATGGGGCCACAGAAGTGAAGAAAGAGCAACCAGCTATTTCCAGCAGTTCCATTGCAGTGAATGGAAAGGTGGCGCTCTTGTGCGTTGCGCTCTCCATTCACCAGTATGTGACTGCTGAAAATAGCCAAGTGCGTTCACCAATGATTATATACACATGAATGGAGAGTACACCGTGCATGCAGGGTGTGCTCTCCTTCACTTCAGGAGCCCTGTTCTGGAGATAGGAGCGGGTCCCAGACCTGCTCCATCTGTGGGTATTTAATAAGGTCCTCTTATTTACAATATGATAGGTTATTGTCTTAACACTTGGCATGTTCTTACATTACTCCCACCTCTGTGATGGAAAAAAAGAAGCGTTATAATAAAAAATTCACAGCCGTCCCTATGCTACTATCAATCTGGAGCACAATTGCAAAAGAAAAGAAATGGGTATTAAAGTGAAGTATTTTGAGAATGTTTCAAAGTCAGGTCAAAGTGGTATTAAAAAACCTATGAGCGTAGGCTAAAATAACAGTCTGGTTACAAAGCATTCGCTGCATCTGCTTCCAATTACTGGCTACATCCTCACAGTGTTTGTGACTAAGAGGAACAACACGAGGAAGCCAGGCTGCTCTACAACAATGCCAATGTGTATGGTTAGCTGTCGCAGGAGTTAGATACCTCTCTCAGGCTACTTTCACACTAGCGTTTTTTGCGGATCCGTCATAGATCTTCAAAAACGCTTCGTTACAATAATACAACCATATGCATCCGTCATGAACGGATCCGGTTGTATTATGTCTTCTATAGCCATGACGGATCTGTCTTCAAAACCATTGAAAGTCAATGGGGACAGATCCGTTTTCTATTGTGTCAGAGAAAACAGATCCGTCCCTATTGACTTACATTGTGTGCCAGTACGGATCCGTTGGCTCCACTTCGTCAGGCGGACAGCAAAACACTGCAGGTGGAATGGTGATTGAACGGAGGCAAACTGATGCATTCTGAGCGGATCCTTTTCGCGATCCAATTTGGACCGTTTTTGAGAGCCCTGAATGGCTCTCATAGGGCTCTCAAAAACACTAGTTCTCAGCCACACAGAAATCTGCTGATTTGAGAACTATGTGAGTTTCATTTACTTATTTATAGTTAAGTCCTACAATTAATGGTGTGGCTGACTCTATTTAGTCTTGCACCCCTGACCAGCCTGTCTGCTCCATAGCCTAATTTTAATTATTGTAAGTATAAAGCTGTAGCCTGCTCTCCCTGCACTCACAGGAAGCCTTTTGGTACCAGGAGAGGTATAAAGTGGACTCTTATTTGAACTTACAGCTTCTGCAACACAGCCCAGAACTTTAACCACTACACTATATAGCTGCACAGACAGTCACAAAAAAATTATAATAATACGAGACTTCTACTGTATAGGAATACTTACTAGTAGTAAGTATTCCTTTACAGTATGTCTCATATTTATTTATTTTTTTGTAACTGGCTATGCAGCTATTATAGCTGAGTGGTAAAGTGCCTTGCCTCTAATGCAGAAGGTCATGAGTTTAAATCCCAACAGAAACTTTTCTGAAATACAGGCTAAATTGAATACAAATACACTGCGGTGTCCCCAAGCACTGACTCCATACATGGACATAGCTATATATGGAGTCAGAGCAGGGACTCCTAAGTCGCAGACTCACACTGAGGGTTCCCTCACTGTACAGAGATCTTCTACATAGAAATAAAGGCTAAATTAGATTTAAATACACTGACTCGAGCATCGCGCTCGAGCACACGTGGTGTTCGGCTGAGCATGCTCGCTCAACGCTAGAAATCATCTTGCTAGTGCAAACTATTGGATACACCTTAAGACCAAACTATAGGGAAACCATACTGCGCCCCAAATTAGTTTTAATGTAATGATAATTATAGTACTGTAGTCAGTGACAAATCTTATCAAAGTATGTCATAATGAGAAGGATTGTGTTCCTTGGAAACAGTCGCCAATTTCAAAGGAACAGAAATCCTTTCCTGTCCTTAGTATATCCTTAGTAGATACTCAGTTCTGATTAAGTATTCAGTCTCAGAAATGGTCCTTTCAAGGTCTTGAGACCGGCTGCAGTACATTAGTGCAGTAATTTGTAGTGACCCTGAAATGTCATAGAGTCTTGATCGCTTATCATATCTAATTGCCGCATGTTGCAAGGCAGATACATACTGCAGAACATAGTTCTATGGCTTACTACGTACAGTAACCTGAGACTAAAAGCACATTATTAGCAATATCAATGTTTAAACAGCACAGTGCTCTCATTCACCAAAAGTCATTTAAATATTACTACATTACTTTAACAATATGCAAAGTAGTATCTCCAAGGGAAAGATAACCATCTTGCTGTCTATGGATGGATATTTGGTTTGGCTATTTTCCCTTGTCATGTCCTAAGGCTTGTTAAAAAGTCAGACTTTGACTTGTAGAAACTCACTTCTAAAAGATGGTACTATAGAGATGGCTGTCTTTCCCTGGGAGATACCTCTTTCCATATTTTTTTCCCATGGAGCATTGCCAATAAGTCTCCATACACAGCTGGTTTCTTTAAAGGGCATCTGTGAAATGAACATAGGACCAACACAGCCAGTTTCATAGGAGCAAATCTGCTGATAGGTGCCCTTTAAGGAGACCTAGCACCCTGCTTAAGCTGCGTTCAAGGCATTGCACTCGGCCAGCCAAGATCCTACTCTGTACTGATGAGGACAAGCCCCCCGAAAGAGCTGTCCATGGATGCATATTTGGTTTGGCTATTTTCCCTTGTCTTCTTAAAAAGTCAAACTTTGACTCATAAGGAGCCATTTCCAGAAAGTGGCACTAGCCAGATGGTTCTCTTTCCCTGTAAAATACCGATTGCATATTTTTTCCCCATGGAGCATTGACAATAAGTCTCCATATACAGCTGGTCTCTCTAAGGAGAGCCAGCACCCTTCCTAAATTATTTTAACAAGAAACACGCACAGTTGGAAACATGTCTTCTTTATACTGTATATAGCTCATGCACCCACCAATGTGATACAAGGAAATCAGAACAGATTAATCTATAAAACTTCAATTTTTCCCATTGACAGTTAAGCTCTGTTCTAGTTTAATAAAAGATAAAACAAATATTCATAAGGACAGGTGCCCGGTTTTGTTGTAGGGGCTTGTTGACATCTGAATTGAAGGCTTCATCAGGGGCCTACATCACAGATTCCATTTTAAATACTAGAGATAGAAGTCCTGCATGCTGGTATTTTTTCTCTGCTTAAATTCCAGACTCCCAAATGGAAACCATTATAGTCAGTGGGTTCTATTCGGGTCAGGTATGTGCTGAATCCGGCAATTATTTTCATTGTTTGGCACTGAGAAAGGAACAGAATAATACGAATAAATAGTGGTGATGTGACTGCCGCCTAAATAAGTATGGATGAGCAAAGTGAATCCACATTTGTGGGTTCTTCTTCTTCACTGTATTCTTTTTAAATAATGCAACCATTACCTATACACAGCTGAGGTAGTCGGAGGAGTACAGTGTGGTGGGAGCAAACTTAGAGGGGTCGTCCGAGATATTTTAAAAAGTGGCTATAAGCAGGAAACCATATAAAATAATAAAATAGGCTAAACTCACTTATACCGACATTCAGCTCTCCTGCTCTTGGTCCGGACCCCACCATGATGGCATCTCATTCATCTTCATATGACTACTACAGCCAATGGCCTTCACATTCAACAACATCATCATTTCTGGATGGTAGAAACCATAAATAGCAAGGACTGCACCGGCATTGCTGGAATGCGGGAATTTTAGAAAGTTAGTCTAGCTTAGTTCATTATTTTCTGTTTTGTGTGGCATTCTGTTCATTTTAAAAATATCTCGGGCAGCCCTATAAATTAAGAGATGTGGAAACAGAGTAGGACAGCTCGTTTGACTGTTTCCATAGTCTCAATCACCTTTGGCAATTGGGTCCAGTCTGGCTATAGTTTGGGATGGGGGAGGGGGGGGACAAGATCTAGAGATAGGTGCAGGTGTCAAATATGTATATGCCACACATGTCTGAGATGGGAAGCAGTAAACTACAGCTAATTAGAACAATAACTTCTTTTGTCATAAACTGGCAATGTCAAATTTAGGCCTCTTTCACACGGGCGTCATGTTTGACGCCCGTATAAGAGGCGGGTGCGTTGCGGGAAAATGCGCGATTTTTCCGCGCGTGTGCAAGCTTTTGTAATGCGTTTTGCACGCGCGTGTGAAAAATCCGCATGTTTGGTACCCAGACCCGAAGCCGGACTTCATCACTGAAGTCCGGTTTTGGGTTGAGTATTCTGTATATTTTATTATTTTCCCTTATAACATAGTTATAATGGAAAATAATAGCATTCTCAATAGAGAATGCAAAGTGAAAAAGGCAATAGAGGGGTAAAAATAATAAAAAAATAAACTCACCTCTTCCATTTGATCGCGTAGCTGCCGGTGTTCTGTTCTGTATTCAGCTGGGCGGGGGGGTGAAGGACCTTCAGTGACGTCACTGGGTCAAATGGTCCAATCACCTGCTTCCATGATGGAAGCAGGTGATTGGACCATGTGGCCCAGTGACGTCAATGAAGGTCCTTCAACCCCTTCCCGGCTGAAGACAGAACAGGAGCCCGGTAACTGGCAGCTACGCGATCAAATGGAGGGGGTGAGTTAGTTTTTTTGAATTATTTTTAACCCTCTCTTGCCCATTTTACTTTGCATTCTCTATTGAGAATGCTATTATTTTCCTTTATAACTATGTTATAAGGGAAAATAATAAAGATCGGGTCCCCATCCCGATCGTCTCCTAGCAACCATGCGGGAAAATCGCACACGCATCCGCACTTGTTTGCGGATGCTTGCGATTTTCCCGCAGCCCCATTCACTTCTATGGGGCCTGCATTGCGTGAAAAACGCAGAATATAGAGCATGCTGCGATTTTCACGCAACGCAAAAGTGATGCGGGAAAATCACCGCTCATGTACACAGCCCCATCACGCATTGCACCCGCACGGAAAACTTGCCCGTGTGAAAGGGGCCTAAGGGCTGTATGCCATCTAATCACTCTCTGCTGACGGCAAGCAATAATTCTGTATGGGGACGAATAATAGTATTAGCGATCGCTCCTCCCCATACTGTGGAGGGGGTCTCCTCCACTGACAAGCAGGCGATTGTCAGAAAGGAACGCTTCCTTCCCAACAATCGTATGCGAAATCTTGCAGCGTAATACAGCCCATGTTTTCCTTCACACCTTACCAACACTCCTTCCCTGTAAATGCACCTCAAGTGTTTGTTTCTGAGCCGAAATATGCCGTCACCAGAGCGGCTATTTTCAGACAGAAATAGCACTATAAATCACTATACATTTTATGATTGGTCACCGTTGTAAGATGGATGGTTTTTACAATGAAGAGGAAAGAGGGTTATTTGATCTTCCAGCCTGTGTATAACATACTACAGAACTCATCTAAATCATGCAGAATCCAGATGCTGTAATACGATATTTATAATGATCATGCATAATTATTTAGGGTGTCTTGTCAAGGAGAACAGAAAAGTTTTAAAATTTCATAGGAAGGATGTCTTTGCATTTATTAATTCATACCAAAGGGAAAGGGCAAGCGTTCTGCAGGTAGCTACCATGACTTACAAGGAGCTCTTCGAGGCTGGTTTAACGGTTTGGGAGAAAGCAGCAACTTGTAATATCAATATGGAATTGGAGAAAAGTCCTAGGCTGTAAATGAGCAGACCCTTGGCATGGTAAAACACTCATTTTCTTCAAGCTAGCGCTTGAACAAATTGACTTCATATAAAGATGTATTTCTGGAAATTGGAAGAGGGACTGCAGCTTTAGTAGTCGGTATACTGTGCTGACAACACAAGCTACAGTACATGATGTGACGTTGTCTACACAAGGCAGTAGTAGACAGCACTAAAATGTCTGGAGAAGAATGTGTCCAAATATTTCACACCCACCTCTTGCTATTTAAGGTGTTGTATTAAAAGGTTTATAATACCGTATCATTGCATGCCTTATAAAAATGTTTCTGCCTTATTACCTCACCTATTAGGCAGGTGCTACATCTTCTTAAAGAGACCAGTCCTGTATGAAGACTTACCGGAAGTACTCCATGGTATGGAGACTTATTGGCAATGCTCCATGGGAAATGAATACACAAAGAGCCATCTCCATCTCCCCATATTGAATCCCAAGGCCTGTTGGAAATTCAGATCTTGACTCATAGGGAGCCGCTTCCAATAGGTGGCGCTGGCGAGATTCTTCCAAGGCATAAGCCACTGAGCCAGCCAGAATCCTACTCTGTACTACGCTGACAAAGGACAAGCACCTCGAAACAGCTGTCTACAGATGGATATCTGGCTTGGCTATATTCTCTTGTCAAATCTCAAGGCGTGTTGGAAAGTTGGACTGTGACTCATAGGCCTCTTTCACAAGAGCGTGTCCGGATTAGGTCCGGATTAGGTCCGGATGCGTTCAGTGAAAACTGTGCAATTTCACAGGCAAAGCCATTCAGTTTTGCCTGCGATTGCGTTCAGTTGTTCAGTGTTTTCCACGCGGGTGCAATACGTTTTGATGCGTTTTTCACCTGCGTGATAATAAACTGAAGATTTACAAACAACATCTCCTAGCAACCATCAGTGAAAAACGCAACGCACCCGCACTTGTTTGCAGATTCAATGTGTTTTTTACGCAGCCCCATTCACTTCTTTGGGGCCAGAGCTGCGTGAAAAACGCAGAATATAGAACATGCTGCAATTTTCACGCAGCGCAGAAGTGATGCGTGAAAAAAAACGCTCATGTACACAGACCCATATAAATGAATGGGTCAGGATTCAGTGCAGGTGCTATGCGTTCACCTCATTGCATACCTCACCTATTAAAATTAATGCAATATTTAAAGTGAATCTCTATGATTCAACAGCACTTTAAATAAGTCCTATATCCTCTACTGCTTCATTAACACATTTCTGCAGTAGTCTGAGCTGTTTTCTGATATAAAGGGGTCATTAAAGGGGTTGTCTAACTTTGGGGACCTTTTAACAGATCCCTGCAGTGTGTTGGGCTTGTTGAAATAACGTGCTAAAACACGCACCTTAAAATGAATCGGTACGTGTGCTGTCTGCAGAGAACACATAAAGCACACGTCTATGAATCACTGACAGTTCATAAGGCAATCAAAAAACATGGCCAAGCTGAGTATGCATGTGTATGGGGGAGTTAGGAGGAACCCGGGTCAAGTGCATGGTCAGAAACAGGCTCAATATTTAGAGATGACCACAAAGTTTTTTTTTCCACTGGGAAATTGCGCACAAGTCATAGTAGCTGTTCCCCTTTTACCCTGACTTGCCTGTGACTATATGTCCCACAAGATCCATATTCTTAAAAGCACAATTATGTATTATATGTTTTGTTGCATATATGTTTGTAATGGCATAGAATGGGCTAATATTAACTTTGTTAGCACTACTTTTTAAAGAGGACCTTACACCTTTTCCTGTTATGTCTATTTTTGTAACTACATGCATTCCCCAAGTAATAACAATTCAGGAGCATCTTTTTTAAATTTTTTATGTGCCATTTCTCTACTATTGCTACTAGAAATGTATAATAAATTGCCAGCAGTCTGCAAAAAAGGTGCAGCTAGGTGTTAGGGTACTTTCAAACTTGCGTTGTTGGATTCGTATTGCCGGAATCTGTATGCAAACGGATATCATTTGTAGACGGATCCGGATGCGGCTCCGTCTTACAAATGCATTGCAACACAGGATCCGTCTCTCCTGTTGACATCCGGAAAAACGGATCTGGTATTTATCTTTTTCACATTTTTAAAGGCCAGATCCGTCGATGTGGAAATTTTAATGCCGAATCCGGCACTAATACATTTCAATGGAAATTAATGCCGGCAAGACTGCACAATAGCCAAGACGGCAACGTAAGAGGGACTGAACTGATGCATCCCGAATGGAATGCTCTCCATTCAGAATGCATTAGGATTAAACTGATCAGTTTTTTTCCCGGTATTGAGCCCCTAGGACGGAACTCAATACCGGAAAACGCTAGTGTGAAAGTACCCTTAGCAGTTGGAGGGGGTGTCCCTGCACAGTCTCCCATTATCCAATCAGTGTTCGCAGTGTCAGACTCTGTATGGACATCCTCCCAACTAGTAACATACAATTGGACCTTTATTGCAGACTGGTGAACATTAATTTACAAAAATGTCACAGGAATAACAGAGGAATGACACAAAAGATGCTGCAGGATTGTTATTACATGGGGAATGCAAGTAGTTATCACAACAGGCATATCAGGAGTGGTGAAAGGACCTCCTTCTTGGTTTACCTACAGAAAAATTATGAAGGACAACTATTTGAATGAAATGGTACAAAATAATTAATAAAGCATACACCATAAATATGATTATTAGTAAAACCTAAGTTTTAAGTAGAAAATGCAGTAATTTACAGAGAACACATGTATGGATCACAACATATTGTAAATTGCCTGATACCTATATCCTCAAAATCATTACCTGAGAACCCCAGCTTTAAAGGGAGTCTTTCACCCCAAATAAGCAATTTCTAACAGTTAGACCATTCTGATCAATATAGCCCCCATATTAAAATGCTTCTTACCCTAATGCTGTCCGATCCACAGATCTTCTTAAAATCACTGTTATTCGATATGCAAATTTCTGATGAAGGTGCCCAGGGGCGGCTTTGTAACGGCCGGTGCTAGGGCCCCGTGGTCATTTTCATATGATACCATTCCCCTCTTCACCCAGTCGGCCCGCCCTGTGTCTTGATCTTCTCCTCCTTCTTTCCCACGCCTGCGCCGTGGAACGGGGCGTCCGTGCCTGCGCACTGGTTTTCCCTTTACTGGCAGAAGCATCGGAGTGTCCAGTGCGCAGGCCCGCACGTCGCAGTCCAGCAAGCTCCACATCAGAGGGCTTTTCCGAACTTACGTACGGGCCTGCACCTGCGCACTGGTCACTCCGATGCTTCTGCCAGTAATTGGAAAACCAGTGCGCGGTGGACCCGTTCCACGGCGCAGGCGTGGGAAAGAAGGAGAAGAAGATCAAGACACAGGGCGGGCCGACTGGGTGAAGTGGAGCGTGGTATCATATGAAAATGACCGCAGGGCCTGGGCACCGGCCGTTACAACGTCGCCTTTGGGCACCTTCACCAGAAATTTGCATACCGAATAAAAGTGATTTTAAGAAGATCTGTGGTTCGGACAGCATTAGGGTAAGAAGCATTTTAATGTGGGGGCTATATTGATCAGAATGGTCTAACTGTTAGAAATTGCTTATTTGGGGTGAAAGACTCCCTTTAAAGGTCTACTGGGCTTCGCACTCTGTGTGAACTGATAGAGAAGTGCTCAAATCTTATTGGAATTAGTTTACTTAAGATCTCAGGGTGAACTGAACCTCAGATTATATGTTTCTACTAAGATGTTACAAGACAAATGCCTCTGGAAACATGAAGCCTATGGTTTGCTTGAATACACTCTAGGATGTGCCTATGGTTCTAACTCAGAGCAAACCCTGCTCTTATTCCAGGCCACTGTAATGAAGTGACATTTACCTAATGCAGCCATAAATCTCCTCATAATTAGTGGGCGTCTGACAGTGACACATTCTGACTAGTGTGATGAGATCTGCCTCAGAGTAATTCTGCTAACACCCAGAAGTTCAGCCGCTTTTCAGAATATATTATATATAGATATATGTTGGTTATTGTGCAGTCTTGAGCAGTAAGTTCAATCGTAGAATTCTGTAGAAGCAACCAAACAATTATTACTATATATATGGTGTGATAAATATGACAACTGAAAGGAACTTTGGAACCGAATGAGGGAAACGTGTAATTTAATTACATATTTTAATACTTTAAATACATTTTAAACATAAAATCTCCCCTTTTGTTTCAGCCTCGGAATAAATAGAGTGGTGTTGTCTACAGAGCGTGCTACGTATCATTGTCTTTTCATTAATGACGTCTTCATTTGCTACAAATGAAAAGCACTCACAACTTGAAACGGTGCTGTGTTTTTTGGTGATTATAAAACACGTTGGGATTATAGAGCTGCAAATCCATTTAACTTAAAGAAGAAACCCATTTATTGACACATTCAAGAAACAAAGGGAAGTCTGCTATAGTTGTCTTGCATGTACTAAAGGAAAAATAGTAGTGGTTGGAGTCAGTGGCATTGTGTACAGGCCTTAATTCATATTAAACATATCAAACGGACCCCTGGTGCCCCTGCAGATCACTAGAACGGGGGCCCATGTTTTCTGTTTGAATGGAGAAGCTGAAATGCATGTATTCCAGTGGCTGGTGGAGGCCCCAGCGGTTGAAGTCCCACCAATCACACACTCATACCCTATCCTGTGAATAGGGGATAAGTTGTTGACATGTGACAACTCCTTTAATTCTGTTTTGCAGTATCAGAACTTGGGGGGGAGGGGGGGGCATTTGGTTGGACCTGTAAAGGAAAGATGACTTACCTGCTTCCCACCACCAGCTCCATGCTCCTTCTCCTCCAGGCCTGCAATTCTCAACATCTGGTTTCACATCACCGAAGCCAAACACTGGCCGCTGCGTTTGACTATTTTTCATGACGTAAGGGGATCTGGTCACCAATGTGGCCAGTGATTGGCTGCAGTTATAACAAACCAGATGTTGACACTGAGGGATTCCAGCAGAACATTGCAGGCCTGGAGAAGGAGTGAGGAGCCAGCAGTGGGAAGCAGGTAAGTAATCTTTCCTTTACAGTGCCACCCTCATTCTTGCACAACCCCTTTAAGAGCCCATAACATGGGATGATTATCAGGCAGATTATCGGGAACGAATGTTCATATGAACTCTTGTTTCCAAAAGCCCATGTCAGGGCGCCACCAATCACCTAATGGAGGAGCAAATGCGTGTTCATCAACTGTAAGTATAACTGATTCATCGTTGCACAGCAATCTAATTCCCAGAAACGATAGTTTTCTATTACTCTGATATCTCTATTCCCAAGGCAGTAATGATCCCATACACAGGACATAACTGCTGCATGTTAATGCAGATATCACCTCCTCTGATCAGCAGGCAATTATCGGTAACGAAGTGTTCATTCCCGATAATTGCCTGCTCAGTCAATCTGTGTAAAGGGGCCATTAGATGTCAAAGTCATCATGACAACACCTCCTGCCTGTGTCATGGCCCTGTTCAGCGGTGTTAAGGGGGAATTGTGTGCATCGAAAGCAAAATCCATATTAATGTTCACATGCTATCTAGCTTGAATATCACAAGTTTCGTGTGAATGTGTGAATATTGAGGTCAATAGTACAGTACGTAGTACAAACTAGTACACTATATTCAATATTGGTATACTATAAAGTATTTTGGGTTGTTTCTTTTATCACTATTCAGCCTGAACCCAGGCTAAATATGGCACCTTTAAAAGTAAAGGGCAAGGAAAAAAAACAGGATGGCTTCCCCTTTGTATCACATTCTGAATGGGAAGTTTTGTACATCGGTGCAATTGGTGAGAAAGCTCTTTGAACAATGCAAACAAAAAAAAATCAAAGCTGTAAAACTATTGATATATCTAACACTGTTATAGTTGGCTCTTGTGATCTCCATCTAAATATCCTGAATCTACTTCCTTCCTCGTAAAAAAATAAAATAAAATAATACTACGGTCTCTATGAAAAAGTATACATATCAAAGCTCAGGATGCATTGAATCTATTCACTCTGTAGTCACTCGTCTCTATTGTATTCACAACACTTTCTACAATTATTTTTATGCCCTCTCTGTTAGGGTGCAAATGGCTATAAAAAATAATCACTGTCATTGTCAGTAAGAAACGCTAACAATAACAACTCTGGACTAAACTGCACAAAGACAAAGAGATCAAAGCCGGCTAATGCATCCCAGCCTCCCAGATCACACGTCTCCCAAACCCTGGGCCCATTACTGTACCTATGTTTACTAGAGCACAGTACAATGAAGACATAAGTATAGACAGATACAGAGTGGTTGTCGGCTGCTGAATTATGTACTAACAATATACAGGGAAAAGGCTTCCCTATATTCACAATGAAATGTGGGCAAATACAGATCTGCTTACTTCAAGATCCGACCTCTAATACTGCCCACACAAACCACCAAAAGTAAATAACTATTCATCGCAAATAGATAAAATCACTTTAAATGTGATGTTAATGGACCCCAAAATTGAATTAAAATTATATTATTTATGCTAGATAGATAGATACATAGATAGATAGGAGAAAGATAGATATGAGATAGATAGATAGATAGATAGATAGATAGATAGAAGAAAGAGAGACTGACATATATGAGATAGATTGAATGACTGATACAGGGGCGTAATTAGAAACGGTTGGGACCTGCCCTTGGCGCTACATCTCAACAACCATCTCTACCATGGCTAGTCAAGACCACAACCCCCTACACCCAATTAGTAGTTATGCCCCATTAGTGCCCCTACACAATAGTTATGTTCCCTTGGTGCCTACCTCACAGTAGTTATGCTCTCTTAGTGCCTAGCATTCTACTTTAATGCCCCCCTCAAAGTAGTTTTGCCCCCCCTAGCTCCACTTTCACAATAGTTTTGCCCCCCTCGTGCCTCCCATGGCTAGTCAATTCTGTACACATTCACCATACAACCTCTACCCACTTAGTAGTTATGCCCCATTAGTAATCCCACACAATAGTTATGCTCCCTTAGTGCCTCCTTCACAGTAGAGATGTCCCGAACTATTCGCCGGCGAACATAGCTTGTTCGCGTTCGCCGCAGCGAGCGAACATATGCGATGTTCGGTCCGCCCCCTATACATCATCATTGAGCAAACTTTGACCCTGTACCTCACAGTCAGCAGACACATTGCAGCCAATCAGCACCCTCCCTCCCACACCTTACCACCTCCTATAAAAAGGGCAGCCATTTTAGATTCAGTCTGAAGCTGCATGTTAGTGAGAGCAGGGAGACTGCAGCTGCTGCTGTGCTGATGATTCTGAATTCATAGGGAAAGCGTTAGCTAGGCCAGTGTTCTGTGTCCACAGACTCATCTGCTGTAAGGACAGCGTCACAGCACCCCAAAAAGCCCTTTTTAGGGCTGCTACATTAGTCTGATTTTATTTTTTCTCCATATATATATTGCAGTTGCCTGGCCTGCCCATGTGTGAGGAGCTGCAGGCCCACAGACTGTAGTGTGCCCACTGCCAGTGCCCACCACTCATACCATGTGGCAGAGGACTTTGCATCAAAAAAAGGCATTTCATTTTTACCCTTTAATCTAAGGTTAGTTGCCTGCCAGTGTGTGTCAGGCCAACTTCCACTGACTGTAGTGTGCCCACTGCCAGTGCCCACCACTCATACCGGGTGGCACAGGACTTTGCATAAAAAAAGGCATTTAATTTTTGCCCTTTAATCTAAGGTTAGTTGCCTGCCACTGTGTGTCAGGCCGACTTCCACTGACTGTAGTGTGCCCACTGCCAGTGCCCACCACTCATACCGGGTGGCACAGTAGCTTGCCGATAAATAAGGCATTTCATTTTTACCCTTTAATCTAAGGTTAGTTGCATGCCAGTGTGTGTCAGGCCGACTTCCACTGACTGTAGTGTGCCCACTGCCAGTGCCCACCACTCATACCGGGTGGCACAGTAGCTTGCTGATAAATAAGGCATTTCATTTTTACACTTTAATCTAAGGTTAGTTGCATGCCAGTGTGTGTCAGGCCGACTTCCACTGACTGTAGTGTGCCCACTGCCAGTGTCCACCACTCATACCGGGTGGCACAGGACTTAGATTAAAGGGTAAAAATTAAATGCCTTTTTTTTATGCAAAGTCCTGTGCCACCCGGTATGAGTGGTGGACACTGGCAGTGGGCACACTACAGTCAATGGAAGTCGGCCTGACACACTGGCATGCAACTAACCTTAGATTAAAGGGTAAAAATTAAATGCCTTTTTTTATGCAAAGGTTAGTTGCCTGCCACTGTGTGTCAGGCCGACTTCCACTGACTGTAGTGTGTCAACCACTCATACCATGTGGCACAGGACTTTGCATAAAAAAAGGCATTTGATTTTAACACTTTAATCTAATTTCAGTTGCCTGCCTTTTGCCAGTGTGTGTCACAGGTCCACTTCCACTGACTGTAGTGTGTCCACTGCCAGTGCCCACCACTTATACCGGGTGGCACAGGACTTTGCAAAAAAAGGCATTTAATTTTTACCCTTTAATCTAAGGTTAGTTGCCTGCCACTGTGTGTCAGGCCCACAGACTGTAGTGTGCCCTCTGCCAGTGCTGCCCATCAATCATACCGTGCGGCACTGGACGTTGCCTAAAATAAGGCACTTTATCTGTACACTTTAATCTAATTTCAGTTGCCTGCTGGCCAGTGTGTGTGTGTCAGGCCCACAGACTGTAGTGTGCCATCTGCTAGTGCCCAACACTCATACCGGGTGGCACAGTACCTAGCACGCATAGTATTATATACTGGAGAGTGAATCTGGATCGCACATCCTCAACACTCATCCTCAATACCTAGCACGCATAGTACCACTTTTCTAAAATCCATTTAATACACGTCCTGATAGGGGACGTAACAGGGATTAAACTGATGAGAATAGTACTACAGAAAATACCACTCATATCGGGTGTGACAGTAAATTGCACGGCGCAGACGCAGTGACCGTGGATAAAAACAAAGGGGAGGGAGTCAGCGTTTTTTTAACCATCTCCCCGTTCGAAAAATCTATTCAATAAATGGCCCCCAGATTGGGGACGTTAGAGGGATTAAACTGATGAGAATAGTACTACAGAAAATACCACTCATATCGGGTGTGACAGTAAATTGCACGGCGCAGACGCAGTGACCGTGGATAAAAACAAAGGGGAGGGAGCCAGCGTTTTTTTAACCATCTCCCCGTTCGAAAAATCTATTCAATAAATGGCCCCCAGATTGGGGACGTTAGAGGGATTAAACTGATGAGAATAGTACTACAGAAAATACCACTCATATCGGGTGTGACAGTAAATTGCACAGCGCAGATGCAGTGACCGTGGATTAAAACAAAGGGGAGGGAGTCAGCGTTTTTTTAACCATCTCCCCGTTCGAAAAATCTATTCAATAAATGGCCCCCAGATTGGGGACGTTAGAGGATTAAACTGATGAGAATAGTACTACAGAAAATACCACTCATATCGGGTGTGACAGTAAATTGCACAGCGCAGATGCAGTGACCGTGGATTAAAACAAAGGGGAGGGAGTCAGCGTTTTTTTAACCATCTCCCCGTTCGAAAAATCTATTCAATAAATGGCCCCCAGATTGGGGACGTTAGAGGGATTAAACTGATGAGAATAGTACTACAGAAAATACCACTCATATCGGGTGTGACAGTAAATTGAACGGCGCAGATGCAGTGACCGTGGATTAAAACAAAGGGGAGGGAGCCAGCGTTTTTTTAACCATCTCCCCGTTCGAAAAATCTATTCAATTCACCTTTCGGGGACCCTTGGTGTTGTACGTGGCTGGGTGGAGGAAGAAACCTTCAATGACATCACCGGGACATGGCTAGCTTGGTATCCAACCTTGTGCAAATGGGGAGTTTGCAGTTGTGCAAATGAACTGTTTGCGGTTGTTTGCGGTGCATTAAAAGGTAAGTTTGGTCTGTCAATGTCTTTGAAGCGGGCGTAACCCTTACACTACCTGATCGATACAACATCATACCTGATCGTATACACACACTGGATGTTTTAAACCACGTTGTTCAAAAAATTTAGGATTGTTAGGTGATTTATGCCTTTTATGGATTTAAACCCAACTCTGCGTCAACTATGTAATTTTCCATGGGAGTTTTGCCATAGATCCCCCTCCAGCATGCCACAGTCCAGGTGTTAGTCCCCTTGAAACAACTTTTTCATCACTACTGTGGCTAGAAAGAGTCCCTGTGGGTTTTAAAATTCACCGGCCTATTGAAGTTTATTCGCTCGGTTCGTCCGTTCGCGAACATTTGAGGAAATTCGCGTTTGCTGTTCGCAAACAGAAAATTTTATGTTCGCGACATCTCTACTTCACAGTAGTTATGCCCCATTAATGACCCAACACAGCAGATAGGCCCCTTAGTGCTTCCTTCATAGTAGCATTCCCCCTTCAAAGTGGTTTTGTCCCCTAGTTCCACCTTCACAGAGCAGGGGATAGATTAATAGCTATGAGGTGGATATATATGAGGTAGATAGGTAGATAGATAGATAACACAACACAATCCCTTTAACTGTGAAGTTAATGGAACCTGACAGATTACCAAATGTTCTGGATTTATAGACTGTGACACGGAGGCTTGGCGACATGAAGGTGTCAACACGTTACTATGCCTCAGCCATGATATTTAGAAAAAGAAATACTGTAGAACTCGGAAAATGGGGCTGAAGACATGAGTAAAACTGATTACTAGGCATGTCCTGCCCAATATCCATGGTCCACATTTTGCGCACGAGTATAGGACATGTTCTAACTGTTTGTGGAATGGAAATACGAAGGCAGAAAGCACCACTTTCTGCCTCCGCATGTCCATTCTGCAAAAAGATAGACCATGATAGACTATATCTTCAAAATGCTGACCACGGACCCATTGAAAACAACAGGTAAGCAAATAAAATGCGGATGGCACATGGACCGCATTAGTATTTTGCTGATAAGCGATTTGGTAACCACGAGACAGATACCGTCGTGTGCATGAGGCCTAACTGTAGAAATGACTCAACTGTCCTTCTAAAAGCTGGAATGGCACTGTGTCGGACATACTTCAGTGTAAAAAATCTGGCTACTATAAAGGTGATCTAAAGAGTTTGCTGAGCATAATAATATTCTGAGCTAAATAACATAGTTATATTTGCAAAGTAAAGGTTTCTTTAAGGTTTTTTTCCATCTTAGACATTTATGGCATGCACTATTCTCTCTATTCAGAGCTGCTATTGGCTGGTATACGTGTGTTGGACTCTAGACATGCAGCCAACTCTCCATTCACAGGACAGGGGTTGGAGGACTCCATGGGAATTGGTGGGACCCCGCCCTGTAGACAGTCTGAGAGGGGGTCTTTGGATTTGCCATACATGTTCAAGATTGGAAAACCCTTTAAAAAATAATACAATAGTTATAACAAGCTCAGTCATATGGTGCCAATTTAAAAATGTCACATTCAAAGAAATTACCAAAGTGCAACACAGATTAAACCAGTGTGATGGAAATGCTACACTGTCATGAAAGCAAGTAAACGTGTGATCAGCATTAATAGACTATGCCATCATTTGTATTGTAGTAAACCATTTGTTAACATTACTCATTTATTAGCCTAGAACATTGACACCTTTACAAAGCTGTCAGCTTTGTGTGCGCAAATAGCAGGCACATAGGCACCTGGCAAATGTAAATCCCTTCCACATAATGAAGTGCCAGGTGCTATGAAGCTCTGCTTTAAATTCTACATAGCAGAAGCCGTATGTTACAACATGTTTTTCCCATAACAAAGGATTGACACACTACAACCTTGCTAAACCAAATGATATGCAAAGACCCTCGGCACCAAGGAGATTGGTGGAGATATTGTACTGAATCTGAGTTTCACCATTTCCCCCCTTTCGTTGACACAAATTGTTCCATATGCAAGAAAAGCTGTAGCAAAAGTAACACGTCCATAGTTGATGTCTGGCAACTGAACGGAAAGAGGCCAATATAATGGGTAAAAACATTACTGTAATAAGAGGGAAGGACTGTAAGCAACGAGCATCCAAGTGAAAGTCTCTTTACATGGGACGACAGAGCAGCAGATTATCAGGAAGGAAGCGTTCCTTTCTGACGATCTGCTGCTCGCTGGTGGAGGAAACAGCGATCTACACACAGCGATCTCCTCCAGAGTATTAGTGGTCGCTAATGCCATCACTCTTCCCCATACTGACTAGTTTTTTGCCGGCAGCAGATCGTGTTGACACAGCACCATCTGCTGCTGGCGAACAACAATTTTTGTGTACGCACAAACGATCGGATTATCCAATGAATGAGCGTTTTGCTCGTACATGGAGTAATCGGCTGTACATTTACACTGCCAGATAATCGCCAACGACCGTTACCAATTATCTTTAAGATTATCGGCCTGTGTAAAGGGACGTTTACTCTAAACACTTAGGGGCGAATTTATCATGCTAATTACACCACTACTGTGGTATCAGAAAGTTGCACGCCATTTTTGTGGCACAATTTGCGACTTTTCCTTCTTCACGCCACTCAGTGGTGATAAAAGTGAGTGTGGGAAGGGGTGTTGTCAGCAGGTCCAACACATTTATCTTCATTCATGCCAGAAAACTGAAGTGAATGAAGATAGGAATCTACAGCCTGTGGAAAGATGCGCCAAATCTCTACACCACTGCAAAACTTTGGCGCATTTTCCAGCTGCGCAGGGGAAATCAAGACCGGCAATGAAAACCCCGGTCTTGATAAATGTCCCACGTGATGCTAAAAGTGTAGCCTATTAACTATACATATTACTTAAATATATAACATTGTTTAAAGAGGACCTGTCACCTCTCCTGACATGTCCATGTCAGTAACTGCTTGAATCCTCTATAACAGGGATCAGCAACCTCCAGCACTCCAGCTGTTGTGAAACTACAGTTCCGAGCATGCTCCATTCATTTCTGTGAAAGTTATGAGACGAGCAGAGCAAGTATGCATGCTGGGAGTTGTAGTTTCACAACAGCTGGAGTGCCGGAGGTTGCCTACCCCTGCTCTATAACATTACATTTATGGAGCATCATGCATTATGCAGTTTCTCTGTTATTCCTTGTAGAAATGTAAGAATAAACTCACACCCGGGTGTTAAAAGATGGGGTTTGACCGGGCATAGCTAGATACTGTCCAATCAGTGCTGACAATATCAAACTCTTTATGGAAACATCCTTGTGACAGAGGGAATGGTAACACCCAGTTGTCAATTTATTCATTAATTTCTAGATTGAATAACAGAGGAACACCACAATGTACAGTTTAAGACAGCACGCTCTAGAATAGTTAATTCATGTCAGGAGTGGTGACAGGATCTGTAGTACATTTAACATAGATCCCCTATCCTTCTAGTAGCTGTAACTGTCACTCATTGCTGCTGTAGGTATTTGAGGACAGAGGTGTCAATGTAAACATTAGATGACATGGGCAATCCTGTTACACTGCCGTAGGTCAAGAAAGCATAAATACTGTGGCTACCTTACCTTTATAGGCCGGTCAGAGTTTTGTGAATAATAGTTCTTGTATGTAACAACTTGGTCACAATTTACAATAAATATTGAGATCAAAAGCACAAAATATTATTAAGCCTGATATGGCAGATGAATTACCAATAACCAATGGCCCAGTCCAAATATGGCATTGATTTAGACAGGCTGTCTAGACCTGCACCAGATTTATCACAGCAGCTCAGGCTAGATGATAAATGTGATGCAGTAGTTGGTATCTCTGACTCTATACCAGCTATTGGTTGCCTTACTTTGAGACAGATTTTAACTGCAGAATTGTGGCACAATTTTGGTGCAAAATGGCACATCTAAGGCTCCATCCCTTTCTGCTAAGCCCGTCCCGTTGTCAAGCATATCGGAAAAAAGTGTAGGAACCCTAAATGCGCTGATTTGCACCACTTTTTAGACCGATTTTTTGGCACTGATACATTAGTAAATCTGGGTCAATGTTGTGGGCACATCAGCTAGTAAAAAAACATTACAAGGTAATTTTACCACTGGTAATATTACAAGACCAGGACACCTATAAGGATATGCTCCTCAAGAGCTAAAGAGAAAAATTCTTGTGGTATTTAAAACTTTGCTATCCCTCAATGGGATAAACCATTTTAGCCCAGTCTTTTGGTTACTGGGATCATACAACTAATAAAACTATTCTACATGTTGCCTAGTTAACTGAATCCTGGAAATACCTTACAAGGCATATGTTTGTGTGGAAGAGCAGGATCAGGGTAAGGCCTCTTGAACACGAATGTTGTATGCCCGTGGCCGTATTCACTTGAATAGGTCTGCAGTTACGGAGATGCAGAACAGAAGCACGGATCGGAACCCCACGGAAGCACTGCGGAGTGCTTCCATGGTGTTTCTGTCCGTGCCTCCGCACTGCAAATAAATAGTACTTGATCTATTTTTTTGTGCTGCGGACCGATCACGGACCAATTCAAGATGAATGGGTCTTGATCCGTCCCGGCCGCCACCTGTGCATTGGGGACCGCAAATTGCGGTCCCCAATGCCCGGAATGGATGCACAACGTTCGTGTGCGTGAGGCCTAATAAGGTAGTTTTCTGTATTTACAAGACCTATGGTTGGACCTGCTGGAAACTGGAAAACAGGTCATTAAACAGATTTTATGTTCCTACAAACGTTGCATTGGTTAGACATATATTCTGCTTCACCGATTTGATTACACTTCAAAGCTCTGCAGCAGGAAACCCTGCTAAAAGAGAGTTGTAGTAATCAAGGCAGGAAATGATGAGGGCATACGGCATATAAAGGTTTTGCTGAGTGGAAGAGGAAACTGCATATCTGGCTGATGAAGAGTCTAAATGGCATTAGTAAAAAAGAAAGTTTGATTACAAGCATAGAATGAGAGGTGAAGTGCAATGTCACAATGAAATCAGCGTGCGAGGGGGTCTAGATGACTAGAAGGAGCGATCAAATGTGATGGATATGGATAAACAGTGAACCCATTTCAAGTTTTCAGTATGGTTTTAGGACCTCCAACACTGTTCACTAGAAGGATGTAAGAAAGCAAATAAACATAGGAACCTGCATTAATAATGTGAGAACTTGCACTTGTCATGGAAATACAGCAGAAATTAGGAGCTGTAAGAAGAAAGTAAAGCAACCAAAAATAAAAATCATATTTAATAAGTCACAAGGATGATTCGAATAATAACGATTAATGCAAACGACTACACATACACTTGTAATACAGTATGGGGAACGTAGCTTAAGAGTCATCAATTAAAAAGTGTAAGGCTCATAAGCTAAGCAATGCTAATTGTATGTCTTATGTTGGCACACTAATTCCTCAAAGAAGCTTAAGTGCTTAACAGGTCAGAACATTAAAACTTCTTTTATGTACTGGGTACCCTCATAAAGAGAGTGTGCTAACTATCTGTCAAGGGTTAATTACACTCCGCATGAAAAGCAGTTAACAAGTGAGACTTAGAACACCCAGGAGGGAAAGAAACATTTCAACAGTGCCATGAGAAATAAACAGGAGAAGGGGAATACGTCCTTTGGCCACCATCAACTCCTCTTCAAAAAGCTCAGAGGAGCAGTGGGAAATGTCAGGGCATGGGTTTGCTGTTGACTCCTTGTGAATCATTTGTCTTCATTACTACTCTTTTTAATCAGGACTCCTGCCTGACTGTTTCTGCTCAACCCCCACGGGGCAACTCTGCCCTGCGATAAATCAGCATCCATACCGCAAGTCACTAATCAGCACTCCTTAAGGAAAGGATAACAGCAAAGTTCAGACCACTAAAGGCATGGAAAACCTGGAGGCTTACTGGCTTATAGGACGTGTCCTGCCTAGAATGGAATATGTCAGTGAACCATTGCTAGACCCAAAGGCTTACTGGTACTGAGGCTTTTAAGATACAAATGGTGGCAGCTGAAGAGCACATATGTATTGTTACATAGTGGATAAAACATATAACAAGCTACGCTAATCATTTAAGTTTCTGTGGAGGAGATCTACCAGGAGAAAACAATACATTAACCAGACACGAGTGGCCTGCTAATGATTTATGAACTGACACACAGAATCAAAAAGTCAATTTCAAAAAGATTTCACAAAAAGGTCACAGTTATTTTACAACAAATTATCACTAGTCAAATGCTATAGAGAAATCAATGTGACACAAAACTACTCAGGATCATGAGAGAAGTCAAAGGCATCTGAGGATCATATCTGGTCAGTGGTCGTCTAGATCTTCCCGCCTGTTCAATTTTATGAAACCAATATAAGGAAATCAAACAAGCTCCTGGGTTCAAATGGGGCAACATCTGTGTGGAGTTTATATGTTATCACTCTGTTTAGATGGATTTCTTCCTACACTTCAAAACATAATGGTAGGTTAATTGGCTTCCCATGAAATTCGTTGTAGAGTATGAGTGTCTAAGAGTGTGAGTCTCCTCAGGGACTCATGTGAGTGAGGACAAGCTCTGTACAGCGCTGGGGAGTATGTCTGTGCTATATAAGCAACTTAAATAATAATAAATGGGTATGAAGGAATACTTTCAACCAGGCAAAAAGAACTACAAAAACTATACTGGTCAATAGAAAGTCAGAGTATATGGACCATACAAGCATCACACGAGTCAGAGCTGCATTATTATAATGTATATACTTATATAGCCCCAACATATTCTGCAGCGCTTTACAGACATTATCATCACTCACTGTCCCCAATAGAGCTCACAATCAAAGTTCCTATCAGTATGTCTTTGTCGGAGGAAACCAGAGTACCTGGAGTAAACCTACACAAACACTAGGAAAACATACTCTATGCGGGAAAGCCATAATAATATTATGAAAAAAATCCAAATACAATTATTAAAAAAACCTTGAAATAACTAGATACTTTTCCCTCATGATGAAGGCAACAAATATATACCATATTCAGTAAAGCTGTTTATTTTATACCTCAAAAATGTTCATGGATGTACAAGCCCTGGGTCACATCTGCCTTAAATGGTTTTGAGCAGGTTTTGAAAGCCACCCCTCAAAAAACATTTAAATTGCACATTAACATATGTTTGTGGATGGGGGCCAATTTTGTCAATTGTTAAATGTTTCAGGCCATTAGCTGAGGAGTGCGATGTGGACAAGGCTTCAGGTTCACTTCCCTCCTTCGGTCGGCTTATGTTTGACATTCAAGAACTCCTTTGTGATTCAACAGACAGATTAATGTTCGGAGTTCTAAATATTTGTTCTGATTGTTGATGCTCACACTTGAAAATGACTCCAGAAATGAGAGCTCATCAACATATGGGACTTGCAAACTTCAAAGTTTTCTTCTGTTTTGCGGCAGCCCCAGGCATTTTAGCCTCGACGATAAAAGTTTGTGTTTGCGGCTGGGCAATACAACTGCTCATATAAACAGATACAAACATGAACCACTATTCCTATGTCCACATGTTACATTAACCAGTACTTTTCTCTCTTCACTTTGGGAACACATATAATTATCATTCATGTACTACTCTAATTAACAGTAAGTTGACACATGGAGTAGTAGACTAAGCATAGACAAGTTCCTCCAATGCATGGCAGTTTAGAATTACACCACAAGTCAAACGAAAGGAAACAAATTCCAACATCAGAGATAAAGGCAAAAAAATCTCCAGCTTTTATTGAAACATCCTCTAAATTCCATTGTACAAGACCAAAAAATAATTACCACTTAAGAAACGTAGGCTATTGGTAGCCTTAAGTGATAACTATGACTCAGGGTTACCAATAGTCTGGAACAGATAACCAGTGATTTTTCTGTCTTGTACAGTGGCTTTTAGTGGATGTTTCAATAAAATAGGCCTTTTTCTCCGATGCTAGACTTTATTACCTTTGTAGCTCTCTAAGCATAATGGGTGAAGGGTTATATTTTCTTAAAGGGATTAGGCAAGAATGAGGGGGGTTTTGGCAAGTCCTCCCCTCCCCACATACACTTGGATGGACCTGTGAAGTGAAGCTTAGTTACAAGCTTCCCAGGGCTGGCTCCCCGCTCCTTCTCTTCCAGGCCTGGGCTGCTCCGCTTGGCTCCCTTGCTGTAAACATCCGGATTGACTTTGTCATAGCCAATGACTGGCCATGACGGAGACTGGCTCCCTTTGCATCCCGTAACCATTTGCCATAATGTAAGGGGAGCCAATTACCAGTCATTGGCTGCAAGCAAGGTTAAACTAAATGTTTACAACCAAGGAGCCTAGCAGATCACCACAGGCCCGGAGGAGGAGGAGCGTGGAGCCAGCCCCAGGAAGCAGGTAAGTAATCTTCCTTTTACAGATCTGGCCAAATAAAGGGGGGGGGGGGGGGTTGCCAAAAAAAACCATTTTTGCACAACCCCTTTAAAGGGATTCTTAGGGCTACAGATATTGATGGCCTATCCTAAGAGTAGTTAGTCAATATCAGATTAGTAATGGTCCAACACACAGCACCCCCACCAATCAACTGTTTTGGGCAGAGAGCACCAGTGTATGGAGCGGAAGCAGAAAGCTCAATACAATGTGTAGTTTCCAGCACTGGCCTACTAAAGCTAAGTTCCCATTCACTTGAATGTGAACTATGCTGCAGTACCCCAACACGGCCACTACACAGTTTATGGAGCTGTCACACTATATAGAAGGATACGTCTTCAATTTCTGCAGCCTGGAGAAACCCTTTAATTCTGTGTTCTAAACTCAAAAGGCCAAGAGTCAACAGGCAGATAAGTGGATTTTAACTAGATGAAAGCTGACAGATTATATGCTCTGTGAGCTAATATATCAGCAAGACTAGGTATGCTCAGGATTACAGATTGTGAATGTAAGGGAGAATGACTTTATTCATTGACAGTTATTAACCAATTATACCGGCAACATCCGTGCGGTTGCCGCAGGCGGATCCAGACCCATTGAACTTGAATGGGTCTGTGATCTGTCCGCACCGCAAAAAAATTGAACATGTTCTCCGTAGTGCTTCCGTGGGGTTCCGTGCCTCTGTTCCGCACCCAACCTTCCGGATTAAATAGGTCCACATCCGTGATGCGAGGTGCACATGGCCGATGCCCGTGTATTGCGGACCCGCTGTTTGCGGCCCGCATTACGGGCACGGCCGGGTAAAGGCCGTGTGCATGAGCCCTAAAAATGAGGCTGAATTAAAAGACAAAGTAGAAAATTTTGGCCCTGACTTATCGAAACTGGTGTAAAGGAAAACTGGCTTAGTTGACCATTGCAACCAATCAGCTTTCACTTTTCATTTTTCAGAACTCCTTTGGAAAATGAAAGGTGAAATCTTTACAGTTTTCTTTCACACAAATGTTGATAAATCAGGGCCTTTATCTATAGCGTGATTAACATTTTCACATAATATGGAAAACTTATAAAAGTTCTAATGAAACTAAACATGGGTTAAAATCTAATGATTAAAATAGGGAAAATTTCAACAATTATGGAGATTCTCTCAGCCTTCTTCAAGTGATTAGAAATACCGTCAACACCTGCAGCGGTCCAGCAGAGGGCGCATTTCTTTGTAGAGAGAAGTATGTGACAACATACCAGATAAGTTAATTTATATATATGTTAAAATATTACTCATTATCATAATAAGGATACGTGTGTAAAATAAACTTGATACGCTACTTTCACATCAGCGGCACGGAGCATGCAGCAGTTTTTATCCCGCTGATTCTCAGCATTTTTCCCAGAATGCGTCTGGATCTCCGTTGGACCCCGTTATACTAAATGGGGCCGGCGGGCATTCCGTTTGCATTGGCCAAAACAGCCTACCAAAATCGCTGCGGCAGATGTGACAGTAGCCTAAATTAGGAAAGATGCATAGAAATACATATACAGCAATTCATCTTTCCTCCCTTATTATTCTGGCTTTGTATGTCCTTGCTACTTTAATAGCAAAGTGCCTTTAAACACGTCGTTTTGAGCTTTTTTTGTTTTGTTTTTACAAAGGAATTCTACATATTCCAGCAAGAATGTGACATCTACGTTATCGTCTAAAGGAAAAAAATATATCCTGAAATTGCCTGAACTGTGTCTGATTCCTCTCTCACTTAAATTATCCTTTCATTTCCTTTAGCCTCTGTAAGCCCTCAGGTGTCCAGCCCAACTCACTTTGGCCTTGGTTGCATATAAAGTTCACAGTTTCTTGCCCTATCTCCTGATCCTCTATCAAAACACTCACTCTCAGAAGTGTTTCCTGTCTAGCAATGCTTTGCGTGATTCGCTCCTTAGTTGAACAAGCTGCCAAACTCACCCCCCTTCTGTTCTACTGGAAAACTGCAGAACAGCTTACTGTGGCTCCAACCCCCTTTCAACTGAGACGCTGCTAGCCGGAACTGACATAGGAAGTCTCTTAATAGTTACCAAATTTTGTTGGGGGTAACTGCCTTAAATATTCAGGGATCATTTTCTGAATGCTCTGCACGTGACTTTGTGCAACATCTGTTTAATTAAGAACACGGTATATTATGGTGCTTTTTATTTTATGTTCAAAGTTTCTTCTTATTTTATATATATAAACCTATATCTGTTACGTTTCTCAGTCTGTATATCTGTGCATCCATCTCTTTTGTTTGCAGTAACGTAAATGCAAAATCATGTTGTGAAAAGGCTTTCGGTACATGCTGCGTTCCAGATGTTTAACTAGACAGTGCAGAAACTACACAAGAAAGGTCAACAGTTTCCGTCAGTAACTCTGCTGGGTTCCTCACATTCGGAGCGCCAAAGGACCGAGGGATCTGCACAGCTGTCAAATCATTTACAAAGATGAAATAAATCAAAAACAAAGTTTAATGCCCATTTTTAAACATCTCGGACAGTTTTTGGTTTAAAGCTTCAATTTAGGAAACTGAAAAAAAAACTAAAAAAAAACTTTCCTTTGAATTTTATAGACGAGCTATTTCATGTGATCCAGAGCCTTGATTGCTGTTGGCATCTTTCTTCCTAAGAAGTCCCAAATTCTTGACATGTGAATTTATGTTGCACTGTTGCAAGCAAAAACAACTTTTTTTTTTTTACATGTTTACTTCCAAAAACAAATATAAATGTTTCTGCGGATGTCAAGATTACTTTACAAAAATGATTTAAAAGCTTGCATGGTGTAGATTAGAGAAAAAAAATCTAACTATAAATGCGAGGTCAATCAGACACATAAACATTATAGCGGCTTTTCACTCTGACTATGGGGATAGGGGGGGGGGGGGGGGTACCTGCTCCACTTACAAATGTTTCAAAATGGCATATGGTAAATAGTCTACACATAAAAAGTCTAAGGGCTGATTCACACAACCATGCTCAGCACGGAAAACACGCCGCGCGTGTGGGTCTCATCCCCTGAACTGAGGCTCCCCTGACCCAAACTGACGGTATCATAGTTATTTATGATAGTCAGTCCCTATCCAACCTAGCTCTACTGTTTTTCACATGGATGATGTGAGTACAATACAATAGAGGGACTGACTGTATCATAAATCACTCTGATGCAGTCAGTTCAAGTCAGGGATGCCAGGAGACACAGGTGTGCGGCCGCTCCATTCATTTCTATGGGTATTGGCTGCACTTGGCTATCTCCATGACTCCCATAGAAATTAATGAAGCGGCCACGTGCATGTGCCACTGGATGGTCCGTTCATTTTGGGGGCCTGCAGCGGTAGGACACCCACAGATCTAATAGTTATCCGCTATGCTGTGGATAGGGGATAACTTGAAACAACCAGAAAACCCCTTTACTTCACTCCAGCCTTAGGGTCCTGTTACACAGACAGATGTGTCAGGCAATTATCAGAAACGAACCAGAATTCCTGATAATTGCCTTATCATTAGTGGAGATGAGGGCTGCATTTACATGCACAATCACCTATGCTAGAGCGAACACCTGACCCACCAAAAATGTAAAGCCCCACATAAAGTATAAATCCATTCTTTATTACTTCATAGAAAACAGTAGAGATAAAATCATTACAAAATACGCGGCGCTCCCACCTAAACTGCCGGTCCAGCCCTCTACCACACAGCTCTATCAACCACAAGATATAATGGTACCCCATAATAGTTGTAATATGCTGCAAACAACAAATAAATCTATCATGGACTCAAAAAATCACCACATTATCTATGACTATATTCAGGGGGGCGGTTGGTAATATGAATAGTAGATTGATTAGAGCAATTCAAACATATCGTGGGACCATTGAGGATTATATATGCAGTAAAACTCCATCTAAAGTGCTATGCCATACACATACAATAGATTGCATATACAATAAATATCATAACCAAGAGCATGGTAGAGTACAGACCCAGAGTAGGTGGAGAGCGAAGACACCCTGACGTACGTTTCGCCCAGTTTCCTCCTGGGGGCGTGTGATCGAACACACATGGCCACATAGAGAATCTGTCACTCTGGTCCTCCACGCTGCCTCCGCTGTGTTCATGTCCGGGTCCCCGCAGTATTGATATCCGATGCAGCATGGGAATGGCCACTTGCTCTACTGCAGGCGATGACTGGCTTCAGCGATGTGCTCCTTGTGGCCATGTCACTGCTGAAGTCAGTTATTGGCTGCAGTGGAGCATGCGACCGTGTCCATGCGGCCCCAGATGTAAACAATGTGGGGAAAGGCAGGTTGTGGGTTCTTGGTAAAAACTCATTGTTTCAAAAGAACCCCTTTAAGCGAGGAGTCACAGATGCAATTTTAAGTTTCCATTTTTAATTTTTTTGTTCAGAATTGGACGCAGTTTTTGATTAGGCCCCCTATTGATTTCAATAGGATTGTACCTGCACCAAGAATGAACATGTTGCTTTTTTACCCACACCAATGTTCAATTAACATGCAAAAAAAAGCATTCCATGTCCTAGAAGGATCCGTGGTTGGTCCATCTGTCAGTTTTCACTCTCCATGTGTCATGAATAATCCACAGACGTTGCACAGATGAAAATTAATTCTACCCGGCTTCCGTGAAAAATGAACGCACCACGGATGCCATCCGTGTTGTCTCACAGATTTTCACGGACCCATAGACTTCAATGGATATGTGCAGTCCCGGGCACGGATAAAAGTAGTGCAAGAATCCGTGGATCTTTTGCAGACACACAGACTGCTGAAAAATCATGGAAATGTGGACAAACATTTTAAAATAAATGGATCAGTATTATGTCTGCAAAAAAAAAGCAGACAGCATGCGTCCGTGTAAAACGGAAGTGTGGACGAAGCCTTAGGTTACTTTCACACTGGCATTAGGATTGTCCCTGCCGGAACAACCTGCCGGATCCGTAATAACGTTTGCACACGTGTGCTGTTGGAAGACCGTGTCCGGCAGCACACGTGTGCAAACGTTAGTACAGATGCCAGACAAACCTAACGCCAGTGCGAAAAAAGCCTAAATTTGCCATGCAGCCACTTTGATAGATTTTGGAGACAATAATTGCTATCAGCGCAGGACTGGAGCTAGAGGTCTAATTCAGACATAGCTGAAGTCCCCAGTATTGATAACCAGTCATAACATTTTCTGATAAAAAATGGCTCCGGTACAGAAGTCTGACCACACCAACTTGTGGTGGCGCAATGTGCTGCCAATTTAGATACACCTACAACATGGCGCCACTTTTACATTTTTCCAAGGACGCTTTAAGTTCCCAATGTGCCCCAGTCAGCGATCGGACATTTATCACCTATTTTGTGGATAGGGTGAAACGTTGTTATTGGGAATATCTCTTTAAAGGGGTTTTCCAGGAGTAGAATATTGATGGCCTATCTTCAGTGGTGGTACGACTTCCAGCATCCCTACCAATCAGCTGTCTGAAGAGGCCGTGGAACTCCATTGAGCGCTGTGGCCTCTTCCTTGGCCAGTGATGTCACGTTCATTGGTCACTTGGCCTATGTGCAGCTCAGTCCCATTCAAGTAAACGGTCCTGGATTGCAATACCAAGCACAGTCGCTATACAATGTAGCTGAAGAGGTGGGGGAAGGACGGACTGGAAACTTAAAGTGGCCCTGGAAAAAATACTAACAGTGGCCCAATTTTGTAGTCAGGTCTAAATTGATGGAAGGCAGAGCCAGTAGTACCATATTGTGGCACATTATACCACCCCAACAGAGCCAAATACCACAGTCCATCACAAAATACTGCTAGCAGCACAATAGACATCCCCAAAAACTTCCACTGGCCGGCCATGAGGAGGGCCCAGGCGGCCCCCTGGGCATCGGCCCACCGGGAGATTTCCCTGTAAGGTCTATGGCCAATCTGCCCCTGGGTGGGGGTGCCGGGAGTCAGACCCTGACAGAGCTAATATCTATGATCTGTGCGGAGAATAGGATATCAATATTCTAATCCCAGAGAGCCCCTTTAAACATTCAAATTGAACATTTGCACAGTTCGGGCGTGTTCACATTCAGCAGTTTCATTGTAGAAATTGCTGCCACTGAAAAATCCATTCCATCCATCTGACTGTGGTTGTTTCTGCAGCATGTGCATGGATTTCTGCAAACCCTATTTAAATGTATGGAATAATCATGTCCATTTCTGAAAGTAGTCTGCTACCTGTGAAGATACCCTTAGGGTACGTTCACATGACCATATTCGTAGCGCGACATTAAGTCACGTGACAAATAGGGCACAACTTCACTGCAACATTTGTCGCGCGACATTTTGTCGCACCAATGTCGCGCAACAATTTTTATAATATAAGTCTACAGTGTCGCATTGCGACTGCGACATGCTACGACTGCGACGCGACAGTCGCAGAAAAATCCATCTGGGATGAATTTTTGCGCTACTGTGTCATCACTGTATCTGTTACATTTGCATCTACCATAGACTCCATTATAAAGTCCGTGCTTATTTCTTCGCATCAATGTCGCTACAAATGTTGCAGTGTAGTGGTTCCCAAATTGTGCGTCGTGCGAGCGTGGCATGTTGCGACATTGCAACATGCACATGTGCGACTGCGACACGACAGTCGCAAAAAATCCATTCAAGATGGGTTTTTCTGCGACTGTCGTGTTGCAGTCGCAGCATGTCGCAATGCGACACCATAGACTCCCATTATAAAAATTGTCGCGCGACAAAATGTTGCGCAACAAATGTTGCAGTGAAGTTGTGCAATGTCATCGTGTGAACGTAGCCAAAATCCATCGACTGTCGCAGTCGCAGCATGTCGCAATGCAACACCATAGACTCCCATTATAAAAATTGTGGCGCGACAATAGTGTGACTTATTGTCGTGCGACAAATGACCGTTGTGTGAACGTACCCTTACCAAACAGTCCTGACTTTTACTACAGACTATTATAGCTCTGCAATAAGCCCATCAGAGCCTCACGACAGATCTGCAGGCGTGAATTAAACCTCTACCCCATTTATCTTACCGAATAAGGAACACATTATCGCCTCCAATTTTAGTGAGTGACAGCAAGAGGCTGGAAGCAGGATGGAGAAATGTTTCCTGGCAGTCACATGTTTATTTAAAAGGGTGATTTGAGGCAGAAATCTGTTGTGTTGTAACCTTTTCTAAACACTAGGGGCTCAAGCTCAATGCAGAAAGTGCAGAGAATCTTGATACAACATAAGGCCTCGTCCACACATGGGCCATCAGTTAAGCACCAAAGTGCAGCTTATTCATCAGTTTTTTAATTTTTAATTTTTTCAACAGAAAAAAAACACATTTAGTGCTTTATGTAAAACAGTTTACACACACAAAGAAGTGATCCTGTCGTTTGTGCAGGCACCTAAATGAGGGTTTCTGGGCAGTAGATCGTGCTGTCTAAACAGCGATCTGCTGCTCAGAAACAATGCAAATGTATGAGGACGAGCGATAGCAATCCCTTTTCCTCATACTGTGGAGGTGATCGCTGCATGTAAATGCCAAGCTTTACCTCCACTGAGTGAGCAGCCGACTGTCAAGAAAGAACACTTCCTTCCCAACAATTGGCTGTAAATGTGCCTTAACTGTGAATTATCTAAATTTTCTGTATACATTTTATGAAAGCCCGTTCCAGGTAATCGGCCCATGTAGACACCTCAATCATTGTTTCTGGGCAACAGATCGTCCTGCGTTATCAGCACTCTGCTAGCACGAAACAATTGCAAGGGAAAACTGGCTTAGCTTATTCCACCTTATATTTTTCAGGGGCTCCTTTGGAAAATGAAAGGACGAATCTGATTGGTTGACATGGACAACTAAGCCAGTTTTCCCTTGCTCCAGTTTTGATAAATCACCGCCAATGAATCTGTATGAGGAAGAGTGAGGTAATTGCTGTATGTAAATGCAGCGCTTCACCTTCACTGGCAGGCAGGCAATTGTCGGGAAGGAACGCTTCCTTCCTTTAGGCCCCATTCACACGTCCGCAATGTTCGTCTGCGGAGCGGGTGTGGACCCATTCATTTTGAATGGGGATGTGATGGATGCGGAGAGCACACACTGTGCTCTCCACATCCGCATTTGCGGAGCGCGCCGCCGATCTTCCGGCCGTCGGCTCCGCAATAATAAAGAGCATGTCATATTCTTGCCCGCAATTGCGGACAACTATAGGAATCTCTATGGGGCTGGCGGCAAGATGTGTTGCGGATCCGCAACACACTACGGACGTGTGAATGGGGCCTTATTCTTTATTTTCAGGTCATGAGATGGGACACATAAGTGCTCGGCTTGTTAGGCTAGGTTCACACGACGACATTTGTCGTGCGACAAAAAGTCACACTATTGTCGTGCGACAATTTTTATAATGGGAGTCTATGGTGTCGCATTGCGACATGCAACATACTGCGACGCGACAGTCGCAAAAAATCCATTCAAGATGAGTTTTTCTGCGACTGTCGCGTCGCAGTCGCAGCAAGTCGCATGTCGCAATGCGACACCTTAGACTGCCATTGTTGCAGTGAAGTTGTGCCCTATTTGTTGCGCGACAAATGACGTCGTGTGAACCTAGCCTTAGGGTATATTTACATGTGGCAGATTTTTTTTTTTTAAACATGACTGCAACTATTTAATTCATCTAAATGGGGAGTGCCAAAATCCATGTGCTTTACGCCAAAAAAGCATAAATGAGATGAATGTGATTACAACAAATTTACCCTTTCGGCAAACAATGAAGATTCCTATGGCATGAGAGCAAGCGGAGATCTTGAAAACTAAGAGGGATGGATTAAAAAAAAAAAAAAAGTTTATTGTAACTGTAATACTCCTATAACTTATTACAATACTGCAACACCTATCCCACCAAAAATAGCCTAAGACAAAATGTATGAAAAATATGGATCATACTTTATTAAATCATTAAGACAGCAGCAAGGGAATGTATGTACACTACTGAGGGTAAAACTCCCTGTAAGTAGCGTCATGGGTGTGTGTGAACAGCACCGAAGTAATACTGGCATCTACTGACCAATGGTAGGTTGGATTTGGATTGCAGTTAGATAATGTCGGGGTGAAAGACATTTTGGGTCAGCTTATCAGAGAAGGTCCTTAGGTATGGAGTGATTGCTCATGTGGAGAGAGCATGAACAGCAGGAACACTGGATTAGTTGTCCATAGCAACCAATCAGATTCCACCTTTCATTTTCCAAAGCAGCTCTGAAAAATGAAAGGTGAAATCTGACTGGTTGCTACGGCCAAATAAGACAGTTTTCCTTTACACCAGTTTTCATAAATTTCCTTCTTTTGTGTGCAATAATGTGTGTTGTGTGGAAGTCACACCAGTGGTCATGAAATACTGTAACCTGGGAGCGCCTGTTACCGATTGTGCTGTTTGTGTGGAACTGTGCCAGGTGGAGAGAAAGCCGTGGTGATAAATGCAGGGACAGCCATCTTTATCACTGCCACTCTGTGGAGACTAGAGACAGAGTTTCAAACCCAGAAAGCTGGCTAAAACACAAGCCAGAGGAAGAATATACTGTTACCTCTTAAGGACACAGGACGTACCCGTACGTCCTGTGTCCTGTCCCTAAAGATGGCGCCCGCTCCTGCTTCATGCGGGGGCCTTAACCGGGGGTGTCCGCATGGTTCTTGTAGCAGACACCATGGCTAATGTCCGCGACCGGCAACAATGCCGATCGCGGACATTTAACCCCTCAGTTGCCGTGGTCACTGCTGACCACGGCATCTGAGTGCACACAAACGGAAAGTTTTACATTCGGTTTGCGCTCCGGCTTCCCCGTGTGGCGATCGGAGGAGCTAGAGCGCGCCTGTAGTAGCCTGGGTCTCTATGAATGAAACCCAGGCTGCTCTGTAGTATTTCCTATGGAGCCTTGCCTGTAATAGGCTTCGCAGGAAATATGCGATTTTTTTATACATTCCAATGCTATTGCACTGGAATGTATGATAATCACAATCAGATGACTGTAAGTTATAGTTCCCTATGGGAACTATATAAAAGTGTAAAAAAACAAACAAACATAAAAGTTCAACTCACCCCCCTTTTGCCAAAATAAAACTAAAAAAAATAAAAATAGGACAGCATCATATGCATGTTACCATATAAAGAGATATGATACTTAATTATGCTGTTGCCTTTAAGTCTGTGCCCTCATACACAGACTGTAACCACTGAACTTGCTGCCTGTCAAAGATTGTAACCATTACACTTCTTCCCCCAAGGTAAATCAAGTAAAAACCACCTTGTTTAAAGGGGCTGTCCCATGAAAAATATTCTACAGTTTTCGAACCAGCACCTGGATCTGAATACTTTTGTAATTGCATGCTATTAATAATTTACAATAGACTCTCAGTTATTAAAAAAATGTATCTGTATAGCGCCACCTGCTGTTTTTTCTTATTTCTTTGACCAGCTCACTGAGAAGGCCACACATGCTCAGTTTTATCCATCACCTGCCTCCTGAGCTGTGATAGGGAGATCTGAGACACGCCCTCTGAGCTGTGATAGGGAGATCTGAGACACACCCCCTTAGCTGTGATAGAGAGAGCTGAGACACGCCTCCTGAGCTGTGATAGGGAGAGCTGAGACACGCCTCCTGAGCTGTGATAGGGAGAGCTGAGACACGCCTCCTGAGCTGTGATAGGGAGAGCTGAGACACACCTCCTGAGCTGTGATAGGGAGATCTAGACACACACCCTTAGCTGTGATAGGGAGAGCTGAGACACGCCTCCTGAGCTGTGATAGGGAGATCTGAGACACGCCCCCTGAGCTGTGATAGAGAGCGCTGAGACACGCCTCCTGAGCTGTGATAGGGAGATCTAGACACACACCCTTAGCTGTGATAGGGAGAGCTGAGACATGCCCCCTCCTGAGCTGTGATAGGGAGAGCTGAGACACGCCCCCTGAGCTGCAGCAGAAAAGACACTCCCCTTGAGCTGTCAGCTTGATATGGATCTAGCAGAGCAATGAATGTGGAGATCTCTATATCCATGTGAGGTACAAGGCTGGTTCTAGCTTTGTTAGAAAGAGACCGCCGTGTTCTATATGATGTTCGATTTTCATTTTCTACATTAGTCATGGGATAACCCCTTTAAGTTACAACTGTGTCCTCCTGATTCCTTCCACCAATCTAAAGTGGGGAGCCACACAGACCACTCAGGGCCAAAAAGATTATGTAAGGTCTGACACCTCTTACTTCTCGCCGAAAAGTGGAAACCTGAAGCTGACAGCTCTTCTGTAAGACTGTATTCACAGGTTACTACTAGTACTCAATCATAGTAAAAGAAATTCAACATCAGAATACACCTTCACATACCGGCTGTGCTTAGCTATTACTTCTATGGATAGACGGAAAAAGTGGCTAATAAATGCACAAGGCGCTGCTTATCTTAATAGAAACAAAATATTGGACACATTAAAATATGAGCTGTCTTATCACTGCTGATGTTTACAGTAGGGGGCAGCAGCGAGTACAGGACTATACTGTGGGGTATATTCGAATACTTTACATTTCTATTTGATATCATTTATTGATTTGATATCATTTATTGCAGACACTTTCTCCCTTTTAGATGCAGACTGACGTGGTGAACACACAAGCTCCCTCTTCTAGAAATACTTTGTATGCTACCAATCCTGTACACCATGAAGAGGAAGGAAGACTAACGCACAGACGCCTGTCACATGCAGACACAATAAACAGACAGCCTCAAGATGCAAACAAAACCCAGGGACACATAGAGGAAACATGCAGCCGAGCATGCATAGAAGATTGTGTGACTGCTGGCTCTACGTGAAGGGTACTGATAGACATTTCTCTACAAATGTCTGCATGCACTATGAAATGATTTTAGATAGGTTGGGTGGTGCTCCACCTAAATGGTGTGGGTCACATGAAATGGTTCCCAGGCCAAGTATATATGTAAGGAAAAGAAGGTTCCTGGACTCCACTGCTTTGCTTTCTTGTTTCTTTATTTCACAGCTCAAATTACAGAATGCGGTTTGCCAGTTGTAGATAAGTATAACAACGTTTCGGCGGTAATTGCCCTCATCAGGATACTGGACGTGCCGCACTGTGTAGAAATTCGGTGTAGATAAAGTATAGGGCTCTATGGCTCACTGGGCTAAGCTGTATGGGATCGGTGCTGATATTCCCTTAGCTGCCGCTGAAACGTTGTTATACTTATCTACAACTGGCAAACTGCATTCTGTAATTTGAGCTGTGAAATAAAAATACAAGAAAGCAAAGCAGTGGAGTCCAGGAACCTTCTTTTCCTTACACTGGGAAATGACCAGACTGCCAATCGGGCTATTGCTAAGTGTCAAATAGGTGTGAAGCGTATTCCGATGAGAACTATTTATCACCTGTCAAATGGATAGATTAATGGGTACCACGCTCACTCAGCCAAAAGACTAGAAGAAGTCTGAACGGAGTGGCAGTGCCATAGGGCTTCAATACAGTACACATAGTCGACTACTCCTAACTGTGATGCTGAAGCTGTGGGACATGGTGGACTTAGGTAGGTAGACAGATCTAACATTTATCCCATAGATAAGTGATAACTGGCTGGGAATATCCCTTTAAGGGAAGGGTCACACAGAGTTTTTGGAGGAGGTTTTGAGACACAGTTTCCTGCCGATTCTTTGGCCAAAGCCAGAAATGAATTCAAAGGGAACCAGAAATATAAAGGAAGGACTTCTTCTTCCTACTGGAACCACTTTTAGCTTTGTCTGAAAAAAACAGCAGAACTTTTCATTCTGTGCATTTTTTGACCATGGCTAGATCCAGTTTGGTCTCTGGCAGACATATTTCCATGAAACCTTCCGTTTCTTGTTCATCTGATGAAGGAATGCATGTCCTCATTGTGAAAAACGAGTGACTGACAACAAAATGCGCCTGTTTCTGCCATTTTGGAACATCAGCTTGTACTTACTGCTGAAATGACTTCTGGAAAAGAAAAGCAGATCTCGTACGACCCCTTTGAGGATGAATTTACGGGCTATACTGTTATGATACTGGAGTAATGGCTGCTGGAAACGGGGCTTTTCAGTCATATGAGAACAAGTCATAAAAAGTCAATTATTTCAAGCTCTAATAGGCTTTTGCAACATTAGTAATGTTTTAACTACATTTATAAATCAGCTTAACAGCGGTGTGATAAAAAGTTCATTCGATTCTTTCACAAACAAAGATTTTCTTTAGTGACGCTAAGATGGTTAATGGCAGTAAAGAAGCGGAATACTTGAACACAAACTCTACTTATTCCCCTAGGCCTCTCTGATCTATGAAGGCCTTCCGATAAAAGAGACCGTGATCTGATCAGTCACCTTTCCACAGTTGTGTCTATGTGGGCCATACAAAGATGATTTAGTGGATCCCATCCAGAATAACACTCATCAGAGGTCGCAAAATGATCAAGTCAACTGATGGAAATGATCAGAACATTTACACTGCGTTGAGATGTTTTTAAAAACCTAACGCACTTACTTTATACTATAACTTCTTGAAGTGCAAAATGTGCACAGTAAAATCTGGCACAAATCCATCCCATCTGATCAAAATTGATCATACACCTTAAAGGGGTTGTCCGAGTTCATTTTTTATTTTTCCATACTGCCAGGAGTATGTTAAAATAATAAAAAAGCGCTGGAGTTCCTTCCTCTTCCCTGGGCTGTGACTTACTGTTTTGTCTGCAGTGGTGATGTCCTATATGCTGCTGTAGCCAATCAGTGACCTCGGCGGTGTATGGCACAAGACCGCTGAGGCCAGTGATGGGCTGCAGCGGTATACAAGACATTAAAGCTTCAGCTAAACCAATACATCATAGGTGCAGAGTGGCAAAAAGAACGGATTGGCAGCACTGGATCACTGGGGGGTTGGGAAGGTAAAATAAAAAGAAAATGCAGTCATTCAATTTAAATACCTGTTGGCCAACAGCTATTCTTCTTGGACCCCCTAACCATGCACAATCGGGCCAGGTCCTCAATGGGGAAAGGGGAATTAGCTGCTGCCAAACACCTCTCTAGTGACAATAAAAGATTGGACAAGTTGAAATCCAACATGCCTGATCTAACATTGTGGGAGAAGTAAGCGCAACCTTATATATATTATATAGTCGGCCAACGTTCATCTAATGTGTACAGGCGTCTTCACTGTTACAGACTGGCTACTGGTGTCATGTGATAGAAGGATGGGACCTCATGGGCCCACATTTACTCATACGTCTGTCGGTGCGCACCTAGATTTTGCAGTAAAATTTTTTTACTACACATTACAGTATCATAGAACATATCTTTGCTTGTATGTGGTTTTAAAGTAAAGAGTCTGATATGAGAATGATTATCATAGTCTTAAAGAGGACCTGTCATCTTTTTTTTTGTTACATCTAATATCTTATGTTTATCAAATTAGAAAGGGCTCCACCAAGTTGACCTCAGGAGTGGGTGCACTCACTATGACAGACTCACCTATGTCTGAATAGAATATGTGCAGGAATATTATTAGTTTTAGTGAGGCACACCAACAAATGGGCTCAGTTGGATCAATTAGTTCAGCTCCTTTATTATGCCACAATAAAATTCATACATATGTATACATCTTATATATATATCACTCATTAACCAATCCTAAAATTAATTAAAATAAAATAAAATATACTTATGATAAAACCCACTACTTTATGGTTTTAATGATTGATGGTGTTTGATGCATATATTTCTCAGATGACAGTGGGTATTATTACGTATTCCTGTATATGTATTCAACAACACCACCAATCATATACTTAGCTACTTATGTAGTGCCAATGTGGTAACAACCGCTTCATACAAATGACAGTTTTTATCAGTGCATACACTTCAGGTCTTATTTGTGATCACCCTCCTGGAATTTGCACTTGGGCCCACTTTCAACCTTATGCGCGATATCAGCTCTGCTGCATCAATGTTCAGTGTTACTGTATTCCTTCCCGATGTTATGGTTAGTTTATTACAGTATTTGTATCCAGTGATGTAGGAATAGACTGTTTGTGTCTAATAAAATATGTCCAACACAGTGTTATCCACACTTTGTTTGCTCAAATATTAGTTACACCTCCAATGGACACTTTGTGTCCTGTACTCACGATTTGCGGTGTTTTCAAATCGGTGGCTGTGCTGATACTTTCGCGGCGTCCCGCGTGTTTCAGCGTAGCTGCCTTCACTTCACTAGTCCTCGCGAAGCCGGTGTTTCAGGTATACTGACGTATTGAATCGTCACTTCCGGTCTTTCAATGTTATCATCGGACTAGGAGAAATATTCCGCCATTCATACACCCGTGGTACCGTATAGAAGGTGTACACTTGTTGTTGAATACTTTATAGTAGTTGCTGTTACTGGCGTTCACACGGTCTGTCGTCTTTTTCACTGTTTCTTTTCTTTTCAAAAAGCTCCGGGCTGATTTCTTGGTTTTTCTTATGGGGGACCATTCATACCAGACGCGTTTGAAGTATAGCATACTTCTTCCTCAGTGGCTGCCACTGAGGAAGAAGTATGCTATGCTCGAAGCAGCTGGTATGAATGGTCCCCATAAGAAAAACCAGAAATCAGCTCGAGCTTTTGAAAAGAAGAACAGTGAAAAGACGACAGACCGTGTGAACGCCAGACAGCTACTGCTATAAAGTATTCAACAACAAGTGCACTCTATGCTGACCACGGTGTATGAATGGCGGAATATTCTCCTAGTCCGATGATAGCAGTGAGACGAGTGACGATTCAATCGTCAGTACACCTGAAACAGCCGGCGAGGACTAGTGAAGTGAAGGCAGCTACGCTGACACGCGGACGCCGCATATCAGCACAGCCACCGATTTGAACACACCGACCAGTGGTACAGGACACAAAGTGTCCATTGAAGGTGTAACTAATATTTGAGCAAACAAAGTGTGGATAACACTGTGTTGGACATATTTTATTAGACACAAACAGTCATTCCTGCATCACTGGATACAAATACTGTAATAAACTAACCATAGCATCGGGAAGGAATACAGTAACACTGAACATGATGCAGCAGAGCTGATATGCGCATAAGGTTGAAGTGGGCCCAAGTGCAAATTCCGGAGGTGATCAAATAAGACCTGAAGTGTATGCACTGATAAAACTGTCATTTGTATGAAGCGGTTGTTACCACATTGGCACTACATAAGCAGCTAAGTATATGATTGGTGGTGTTGTTGAATACATATACAGGAATACGTAATAATACCCACTGTCATCTGAGAAATACATGCATCAAACACCATCAATCATTAAAACCATAAAGTAGTGGGTTTTATCATAAGTATATTTTATTTTATTTTAATTAATTTTAGGATTGGTTAATGAGTGATATATATATAAGATGTATACATATGTATGAATTTTATTGTGGCATAATAAAGGAGCTGAACTAATTGATCCAACTGAGCCCATTTGTTGGTGTGCCTCACTAAAACTAATATCTTATGTTGTTGTCTTTATTTCATACTGGTCCCTCCGTTTCTCTGCTATGGCCCTCGCTCTGTTTTTGGGCCTAGAATGTAAATGTACAGGGAGGAGGAAACCTCTTCTTTCCTCAGTGGCCGTCTTCTTCTACCTGGCAGTGGCGCTGTCCAACTGATGATTTTGCAGACAGGAAGAAAATGAGCTCTTCTCATGAGATTTACTTAATGTTGCGAAATTAACCTATATAAGGAAGTCATTCCACAGCCGTCTTCACAATGGCGTTATCTATGGAATGACTTCCTTTTAGGCTGTTCTCGTAACATTAGGTACATTTCATGAGAACGGCATGTCTTCTTCCTGTCTGTGGAGCGGTCCGCATCGACTGGACAGCGTCACAACTTGGGAGAAGACTACGCCCACTGAGGAAAGCAGAGGTCTTCTCCTCCCTGTATCTTTACTCTGCATTTACATATTACATGCAAAAACAGAGAGGGGGCCATAGTGGGGGAACAGAAGGGCTAATATGAGAAAAAATTGGTATGGTATTACTTATTTTGATGGGCATGTTGATTGTTCTTTACATCTTACTTTATTAATGCATTATTGGCATTGGATGTGAATTGGGCAATACGGCCTTTGTAGGAATAGTTACTCTCACGGCCATACGTGTTGCGCTATGGTTACACTGCCACCTATTGATTTATGCACTTGCACTTTATTACCTTTACTTTGTTGCCAGACCACCATAATCAATTTGTTTTTAATACGTTTTTAATTCTTGCGTTTGCTAATCATGTTGAGTAATATTTTGTAAATAAAATGAACTAATAAAATTTCTTTTGTGTACTTATATATTTTTTACTATCTAACCTCATATATCCTTATTGGTCTTGCTGAGAAAAAAAAAACCTTGCTGGAATCTGCTTAAGAACAGATTACTCACACAAAAATTGAACAAAGACCTTTCCAGATGAAATAAAAATAAAAATGTACTTTATTAATTATATAGCAACATTTAAATATATGTAATGATAGCAGCAAAGAAAGGAGAACATTTGATAAAAGACAAGCATCTAAGATGGGGCTGGGGGATCAGCATGAAAAGAAATGGGTATACAGAAAAGGGGTATACAGAAAAAATATACAATAATCACACTGAGCCCATAAGTGCAATTAAAGAAGACCTTTCATCTGAAAATGCACATTAAAATACATATATCCACTTACATGGCGGCCCCCCGGTGGTGCTGTTTCAGCTTTTCATTTTCCATAATGTGCCCCAGTTTGTCCGCAGTGGCCCCCGCACACAGCCTGAGCCGGGCGCCAACTTGGAGTCCTCCGGGGAATCCAAGATGGCGCCCGGCTCAGGCTGTGTGAAATCGCTCGAGTTCTCAAGAATCTCGCGAGAACTCGAGCTTCTTCTCCCTGGCTGAGAGCGGGGCGCGCTAATTGGATGCGCTCTGTGCCAGGGAGAAGAAAGCCACGCCTGGGATAACTTTTGCAGGCCCGCCCAGTTGAGCCGAATGGCTCATTTGCATACGAGGCGCGAATTGTTGCGGGGGCCACTGCGGACAAACGGGGGCACATTTTGGAAAATGAAAAGCTGAAACAGCACCACCGGGGGCCGCCATGTAAGTGGATATATGTAATTTAATGTGCATTTTCAGATGAAAGGTCCTCTTTAAAGACATGGTAAACAGTTAAATAGGGCTAAGTGTGAAAATACATAGTAGGAATTACCCACAGTTAACATGTAGATCCCTCAGCCGCCTCCTCCCAACGCCGTTTCGCCAGGGAACTGGTTTCTTAGTGTTGTTTGGGCCTCTCAGGACTATATATGGTAACCTTATTGACCCGGTATTTGATTTGGTGGCTTAAGAACATATTAGTGTAACAAAAAAAAAATATATGACAGGTCTTTTTAAAGGGGTTGGAAACAAATATCACACAATATTATTTTCCCATAAACAAAATGGTTATTTGTAACAAAATAAGTGAGAACCAACAACTTGTATGTTGAATGTGTGCACAATGGTTATACAAAATAGTTAAAGGGTTTCTGTCACCAGTTTTAACCCTATGAAGTTAGCTGACATTAGCGATGTGCTAATGTCAGCTAAACCTAACTAGCCTATTCTTACTTTTCTCAGTGCCCGCATAAACCTAAAAATCGAACTTTTATAATATGCTAATGAGGCTCTAGGAGCAGGGGGGGCGTTGTTCCTGCTCCTAGAGCCTCCATTCTCCCACCTTGGTCTCCTCCCTCCAGGTCTTGATTGACAGGGCCAGGCAGCGCTTGCATCTGTCTGCCAGCCCTGTGCTCGGATGAAATCTCGCGCCGTTCTGAACTCAGCGCAGGCGCGGTGAGGAAAGACGCTCGTCGGCTGCCAGGTTCCTCACCGCGCCTGCGCTGAGGTTCGTAGCAGCGCGGACTCATCCGAGCACAGGGCTGGCAGATCAGGCATAGCGCTGCCTGGCCTGTCAATCAAGACCTGGAGGAAGAGACCAGGTAGAATGGAGGCTCTAGGAGCAGGAACAGCTGCTCCTAGAACCTCATTAGCATATTATAAAGTTCGATTTCTAGGTTTATGCGAGCACTGAAAAGCAGGAATAGGCTAGTTAGAACTAGCTGACATTAGCACATCGCTATGTCAGCTAACTTCATAGGAGTTAAACAGTGACAAAAACCCTTAATGATTATAAAAATTATATTATCTGAAATGCTCTGCAAACACTAGTGGGGGACCATGCATAAAAATATTGGTCTGAATCCCAATTCGACAAGCTGGTGACGTCATTATTACTAGTCTGCTCCGAAATGAAAACACAAGATGATACAAGCAGTTTACAGCGCAAAGAGCCAACATCTGACCCCCTAAAAACACCTTTGTGTCTCTCAGGACCTGCAGAAATATTTAGTGAGAAGAAACAAGAATCATTTCAGCGCAGAAGAGGACCTGTTCTGCTAATTAACGTGCTGAGTGCTGCTTGTTTATGTAAGCCTGTGAACAAATTTCCCTGCATATGGTCAGAGGTGGCATTTTTCTCCCCTAATGCTCGGGGAGTTTTTGAGACCCTCAGCAAAGTTTTCTATGTTAAGGCAGCCCACGGCAGAGAAAGTGTTAATAAGACCAGAATCACTGGCAGTGCGTGTTAAAGGTTAGAGGAATAATCAGTCACTTGAAAAACACTACATAAACATTTTTCCGGATGCAATTTTCTGTCCAAGGATACATTTCCCAGTAGAAATCAGCAGCTAAAAAGGAAATCATTTAGGCTCCATAAGTGCCAAATTGTATCCTGATTTTTCCTGGCCTGGCTCAGCTTTCAAAACTAGTGGTTCGCCTTCTGCAATCTTTCACCCAAAGACTATATAAACACATCCTTATAATAACGACATAATCTTTGGGTGGGCCAATTTATGCTGGATTATGAAAATACTTAAAATACAAAATCACATAATGACTGCCGTGCTTTCGGCTTTCCACTCAAGTGAAAAAAGAAATAGACATCTCAGGGCGGCTATTACAGTGCTGACACGTACTACCTGAATCCTGCCGCCGCATGGTTGTTTATAGGTGTCTCATTTACTTACACTGTGGAGACAAATTACATAGCAATCTATTGCCTAACCTCTACACGTACAGAGAGGCTCTGTCATCTACCTCATTGGAATATTTTCCATGTTATCACTTAAAGGGATTTTCCTCTTTGCATCAACACCCTTTAAAATAATCAGTTATGAAGGTAGCTGTCATTTTGTAATGTATTTCTTGTCCCTTTATTGCTCCTATCTTCTGTTCTGGGCTTCGGTCACATGATCGTGCACATGCAGCTCTTCCTTATTTCCTGTGATGTTTTGTCCATGGGCGGGGCAGTGATAGAGGAGTGTCTATGGGTGGGAGGGGCTATACACTAGCTGGATGGTGTTATGGGCGGTGCTGGACCTGCGGTAGGGACAGGAGAAGTGAATGATGGGTTTGATCGTACACACCTTTATTTTCTCTTATCTTGGATGATATTTTGGGGGTTTGGAACCGATTACTCAACTTGCAATGATTTCAACATACAGTGGTCGTCCTGGAACTAGTAAATATTGTAACTTGAGGGACCACTGTATACAGGAATTGTTTTATACAGGATGTGAGTGAACGAGAGGGATTTAATTACATGGTGAAAACGCATCGAGAGGCCAAATTGAAAAAAATGGATTTAAAAAAACGCATTGGGGAAGATTTACATGATGTAAGCAACTACGTGAACATCTCTGATAAAAACAACATAGTTCCACATAAGTGCTTGTCAAAAATAGCAATTTCCTGATATTGTGTGATTAGCACAATCTCTTCCCACAGTAAGAATACTGTGATAATACAGCAGATCAGCTCAGGAACTTCAAAACAGTATAGCCTGCCTACCAGCTTGTCAGCAAACTATAAGCTTTTCACCATAGCCATAACAATAAAACCACTAATACACGCCTTACTTTTGTACCTCGGATCTCAGAGTGGCAAACATTAAATATTAAGTGAGAAGCCAGTTCTTGATGTGCAGGGAAGAAGGAAAATGGGCAACCATAAGGGTCTGAGTGACTTCGCTAATGGCCAAGGGCAGAACTTGTAGGGTGTTCCTAGTAAATGGTGGTTACTACCCACCAAAACTGGTCTAGGAGGGCAACAACATGGTCAGAGGCGCCCAAGGCTCACTGATGTGAGTTGGAATTAAAGGCTAGAATGTCTGGTCTACTTTCACAGAAGACCTACTGTAGCACAAACGGACAATGTCAATGTGATGGCTATTGTAGAAAGGTGTCAGAACACACAGTCCATCAGTGTGGATAGATAGATAGATAGATAGATAGATAGATAGATAGATATTCTCCCCTTGTTTGCCTGGGTTTCCCCCAGGTACTCTGGTTTTCCCCCACACTTCAGACATACTGCTAGGGGCGTTAGATTGTGAGCTCCACTTGGGTAGATATATATATATATATATATATATATATATATATATACATAGAGAGATATGATAGAAATAGATATAGATATATTTTATGCACTTATGTAGTGCTGGCATATTCTCCAGCACATTACCGATATTAGCATCACACTATCTCCAATGGAGCTCACAATCTAAGGTCCCTATCAGTATGTCTTTGAGTGTGGGAGGAAACCAGAGTACCCAGAAGAAACCCAAGTAAACACGGGGAGAACATACAAACTCTATGAAGATGTTGTCCTTGGTCGGATTCAAACCTAGGACCCCAGTGCTGCAAGGCACCAGTGCTAACCAGCCACCATGCTGCCCTATAGATAGCAGATATATAATAGATGGCAGATAAAATAGACAGAAAGATAGATAATAGATAAATAGATAGGTAGATAGATACATAGATAGCAGGAAGAAGGAAAGAAAGAAAAAAAGAAAGGAAGGAAGGAAGAAAGAAAGAAAGAAAGAAAGAAAGAAAGAAAGAAAGAAAGAAAGAAAGAAAGAAAGAAAGAAAGAAAGAATAGAAAAGAAAGAAGATAGATAGATAGATAGATAGATAGATAGATAGATAGATAGATAATAGATAAGTAGATAGATAGATAGATAGATAGATAGATAGATAGATAGATATGAGATAGATAGATAGATAGATAGATAGATGATACATAATAGATGATAGATAGATAGATAGATAGATAGATAGATAGATGATACATAATAGATGATAGATAGATAGATAGATAGATAGATAGATAGATAGATAGATAATAGATAAGTAGATAGATAGATAGATAGATAGATATGAGATAGATAGATAGATAGATAGATAGATAGATACATAGATAGATAGATGATACATAATAGATGATAGATAGATAGATAGATAGATAGATAGATAGATAGATAGATAGATATGAGCATTTTCCCTCACTTTTCATTATGCGCAGAGTTTACTCAATGTCATAAAGAGCAGCGCTGATAAATGACCAGAATGTAACCCTTCTCACTTACCACACAGTGTGAACGGAGGCTGTATTACGCAAGTATAATTCTCACCCTTGAAAAATATTCTAGTGATTGCATGAATGGTCAGAGGTTATATCAACATTATGTTTAAGAGGGACAGTGTGATCTAAATATAAAGCAAACAATTCCCATCACAATTTACAGCTGTTTAAAATATCATTCATAATTCTGGGGTTCGATGTGTGGGATATGCAGTCATTTACATTAAACATAGAATTTTCTATGTTTTCAGTCCATTCTTGCAAGTCTGCATATGTGGCTAAGGTTTTATATCTCCATCAAAATATGCAATATGGCGAGTTACCAACACTTGTGACCAGTGCAATATGATCAAAGTTAATCATATCCCTGCTAGATTAGTGCATATGGCTGAGCAATGGGTGGACCAGCACCTCTCCAAACTGTGCTAAACTCTGCCAACACTTTCAGCTCTCCTGTATTATACATATATTATAGTACCCACCTTCAAAACAGCCAAGGGCAGCGCTATAATCTGGTGCCATCACCGTGCTCACTGCTAGGAGAAAGTCTCTGCCTAGCATAGTGATGTGAAGCCCATTAGCCCAGAGCTGTGTCCACCAATGATCACGACAACGGGGGTCCAAGTCACCCATTCCACCTCCCTGCACAACCACAGTTAGTACTGGAATAAATGATGGCGTACCCTGCCACTCTATGTGGTTGACCGAACGCAACCAGGTAAAATAGTTGGCTGTTTTCACCCGTCCGACAGAACTAAATGAAGCGGCACGGCGCATGCATTATCACCGCTCTATCCAAACTGCGGACATGCAGTAAGGAAGAACAGGGCCTTGGGAACGTGGGCTAGTTATTGGAAGCGGTACCAGTCTTTGGGCCAGCAGTGATCAGAAATGTATCACCTATCCTGTGGATAGATGCTTCTCATGGGACAATCCCTTTAACTTAGGGACGTTAAATAGAACATCCGGCATGTTTCTAAGGATTTATACAATTGGAAGTACGCTTTTATATTGGACTGGTCCCATAAGATATATTAACAATGCTTTCACATTATAAAGAGGATCAACCATGAGATATCCATAGCGCCTTAAAAGAGTTGTCCCACAAAAAACAGTCTACATTTTTCCAACCAGCTCCTGGATTTGAATACTTTTGTAATTGCATGTAATTAAAAATTTAGTATAGCCCCTGAGCCATTCAAAAAAATGTATGGTTATAGCGCCACCTGCTGTCTGTTCTTTTTTCTTATTTTTTGTCCCCCTCACTGAGCTGGTCCCACTTTTAAATCTTCAACTGCCACCAGTAGAAAGAATCGAGCAGAACAATTGGAGAAATAAATGGGGAGATCTTTGGTTCTATATGAGGTAGCGGGATGGTTCGAGCTGTGTTAGAGATTGGCATGTTAATATGTCTGATTTTCATTTAAAGAGCCCATACACATAAGCAAAGTAATCTAAACCCTGAGGATGGGGGTGTGCCAACATGCCCAATCCTCTGTTCTCAGTGGAGAAAAGCCTCTGCCAGAGTATTCTCGAGGGGATAGAGGGGTCTGGGGGAGACTGTGGTGTCTGGAGGGTACAGAGGTATCATGATAGAGGTTTCCGGCAGTGGCTTAATCCTCTCTCACAATTGAAAACGTGTAACCAATAATGAATCTATCCATATAAAAGTCATGAAAAACACCTTTGAAGGAAATGTGTCACCTTTTATTTTTTTTTCTGCCAATTACAACCAGTGACACACATCTTTTTTTTCAATTTTTTTTTATTTTCTGATTGTAGATTTGTTATTCTATTTCCTGAACATGATTATTGTGGCAGCCATCTTGCCTGAGCTGTTGTCAACAGTAGTCAGAGAGATGCTTTACAGCGTAGACACAATGGACAGGAGTAGACCTCTCTGATTTCTATGGGAGAGTTTTCTAGACACGCTCTGTCTAGAGGTCAGGAGGGAGTAGATAAGCTGTGATATCACCTATTCTGAATGGTAGATCCTGCTTTATCTACAGATAGGTGATATCTATCATTGTAATCATGCCTGTGATGATATTGAGATGACTGCAGTAAAGTGATCTGTACAGACTAAGAAGTGGTGCCCGTTTTAAGGCTTAGTGGCCCGTGCCAGTACTGCAGGATTTTCTCTTAAATATAAGTAGTGACATGGAAAATCATTAAGAATTCTATAAAAATATGTTTAACACAAAAACATGATCAAACAATAGGTCATTTTCTGATCACACATTACCTCTAGGGCAAGAATAATTGCAAGAAAAATCACTAGGATATGCCCCTATTGTCTTATAGGTACGGGTCCCGCCACTGGGACGCAAACTGTATCGAGAACGGAGCCCCGAGTGGTGCAGGGCGCACTGTGCATGCGCACATTTCTATGGGGCCGCCGAAAATTGCATTGGCTAGGCTATTTCCACCGGGCACATAGAAGTGAATGGGAGCAGTGGTCGGTCATGAGCGTTGTGCTCCCAATCACTTCTATGGGGGGAGGGCTTGGTGGTGGCCGGACTGGAGTCCTCCAGGCACCACTTTGCGGGGCTTCATTTAGGAGATAGGTACGGGTCCCAGCAGTGGGAGCCACACCTACTAGACATATCCTAGTGATATTCCCCCATTGTCTGAGATGAGACAACCCCTTTAAGAGCAATACATGTGTTCAAAACAAGCACATTCTCCCTGTGTCTGTGATACTGCGGAATCATACTTAGGTTAGATGGTTACCTATGAAATTAGCCAGTGTGGGCAAATTAACTGTAAGCTTCGCTGGGAAATAAGTACATTCATTCAAAAAAACAACAGTGTGCACTATGATGACACTATGCAATGGCAGATAACTAAGTGATGAATGGCGTGTCATACATGAACGTATGATAAGAATAAGAAATGAGTGCTACAGAAATAATCATAAAGGGCAGGAAAACATCTAACAAAAAGTGGCTATTAAGGTCTCGTAACAGACATTAATTTTCTCTATGCGTAATGTTAAACAATTGTTATTTTTGAGGTCCCTAGAGAATATGAAGAGTAAATTATAGTGATAAGAATCTGGAAAGTTTGGGTAGAAGTGCAGAGATTTTCACATCTGCGTCTGCACATTAGTGTCTAGGGAATAATGGATCTGTCCTAACGTTCACAGAAAAATGTGAGAAAATGTTCCTTCCCAAAAATGTAGCAAAAGAGCCGATGCTACTTGTGATTTCCTGTCTGCAGCTCACGTAGGATGTGGGGCGGGGGTGGTGGGCAATAATGAGTCCTTGTACGGGGTACATGCATTACAGTACACAGAACAAATGTAGAACATATGGGCCCAACAACATGTAATCATCATCAATAGATGCATGTATACACCAAAGCTACATGTCCACCCCAAAAAAAATATGAAATAAGGAGGGGTCTTTTGAAAAAGTGAAAACTACCCAATACCCATACAATGGTTACTTGTCCTAAAATTGCATTTAAATATGAAAATCAGAAAAGAAATATTCCAGCTTCTTCCACAATCCAGAATTATACTGATGGTTAATTGGTGTACATTGTTTAGTTTCAGAAGGAAACTGGAAAACCCTGAGGATCAGCCCTGGAATGAAGAACTGGTAAGTACGTACCTGACAGACCCAGTGCCAACACTCCGGTTCTCCTGGCAGGGCTCTATGTACCCAACTGTAGCAATGACATCAAGTTGACAATACAGTGGCGCACTGAAGGAGCCAGTGATTGGCTGCAGAGGTCAAGTGGTATCGACATGACATCACTGCTGCAGCCAGGTAAATAGAGCCCTGCAGAAAGAACCAGAGGAGGGGTACTGGATCTGCTAGGTAACTACTTACCAGTTCTTTACTGCAGGCTGATCCTAAGGGTTGTACAGTTTATATTTTAGTGTTATGTGTGGTACATTCACCAGGAAATTCTACCAACAAACAAACCAAATGTGAACCAAACTATGTAACTTTATACTATACAGTTGCATATGCTGCCTAAAAGCAAAAAAAAAAGCTTATATACTGCAATATATACCACATTAAAAAAAGTACACTAACTTAGGCTACTTTCACACTAGCGTTTTTGCTGGATCTGGCAAGGATCAGCGAACACGCTTCCATTATAACACAACCATCTGCATCCGGTTGTATTATCTCTAAAATGGCCATGACGGATCCAGCACTAAAACCACTGTAAATCAATAGGCGCCGCTTTTTATTCGTGTCCAAGAAAACGGCTCCGGCATCATTGACTTACATTGTGTTTCATGCCGGATCCGTCTTGCTTGCAGCGTTTTTCTGTCCAGCATCAGAACGCAACGAAACAGAACAGAAAGCATTCTAGTGCACTCCGTTCTGTTTTGTCCCCACTGACAATGAATGGAGACAAAACTGAAGAGTTTTCCTCCGGTATTGAGATCTTATGACGAATCTCAATACCGGAAAGGAAAAACGCCAATGTGAAAGTAGCCTTAGGCCCCTTTCACACGGGCGAGTTTTCCGCGCGGGTGCAATGCGTGAGGAGGACGCATTGCACCCGCACTGAATCCGGACCCATTCATTTCTATGGGGCTGTGCACATGAGCGGTGATTTTCACGCATCACTTCTGCGTTGCGTGAAAATCGCAGCATGTTCTATATTCTGCGTTTTTCACGCAACGCAGGCCCCATAGAAGTGAATGGGGCTGCGGGAAAATCGGAAGCATCCGCAACCAAGTGCGGATGCGTTGCGATTTTCCCGCATTGTTGCTTAGCAACGTGACCCAATCTCTATTATTTCCCCTTATAACATGGTTATAAGGGAAATAATAGCATTCTTAATAAAGAATGCATTGTTAAATGATGAGGAAGGGGTTAAAAATAATAAAAGTTAACTTACCTTAGCCACTTGATCGCGTGAGTCGCGATCTGTCCTCTCTTCCCTGCAGCATCTATGATCTAAAGGACCTGTGATGACGTCACATCACATGGCCCAATCACATGCTCCATCACTATGGTGATGGAGCATGTGATTAGGCCATGTGATGCTGTGACATCATCACAGGTCCTTTTCCTACCAGCAAGCTAACGGAGAGGATGCCGGGCTTCGCGATCAAATGGACCAGGTAAGTTATTATTAGTTAATTATTTTTAACCCATTCTGCACCAGGTTCAACATTAGGAAGATGGCCAAGGGTATTATTTCACATTATAACTATGTTATAATGTGAAATAATACCAGCGGGACAATTTCTGACCCGAACATGCACTTCTGTGAAGAAGTGCAGGTTCGGGTCTGGGTACCAAAAGTGCCGATTTTTCTCCCGCGCGTGCAAAACGCATGACAGCGCTTTGCACTCGCAGGGAAAAATCGCGGCGATTCCCGCAACGCACCCGCACTGTTTGACGGAGTGCACCCGCAACGCCCGTCTGAAAGAGGCCTTACTCGTATACCATCTGTCGGCCCCATGGATGATCTATGGACCTGAGTGGCATATGTACTATCAGCAATTCTTGAACCTGCACAATGAACGCAGTGTGAACAGAGCCTAAAGGTGGATTTACAAGTGCAGCCAACTATCGGGAAGAAGGCATTCCTTCCTAACAATTGCCTGCTCGTTCAGTGGAGGTAAAGCATTTACATGCAGCGATCACCTCCACAGTATGAGAACGATTAATGCTGCGATCACATCCTCATACAGCAGCATTGTTTCTGGGCAGCAGACGGCTGTTTAGACATGTTATGCAGGATTTTAGGATAAAAAAATAAATATATATATATATATATATATATATATATATATATATATATTGATATAGTGACATAGAGAAGGTAATACAATATCACCACCACAATGCTAGAACCAGCCCCGTATCTCACATGGATCCAGAGATCTCATCATTCACTGCTCCAATTGTTCTGCTAGATTTATTTCAAGCTGGAAGCTCAAGGGGCGTGCTCTTTCCGATGAAGCTTTTAACAGAAAATATGGCTGGTGACAGTGGAAGATTTAAACTGAGCACGTGCGACCACCTCAGCGAGTGGACAAATAATAGGGAAATTAAACAGCAGGTATCGCTATACAGATACATTTTATTGAATAACTCACTGGCTACACCGATTTTTTTTATTACATGCGATTACAAAAGTATTCAGATCCAGGTGCTGCTTTAAAAAATGCACAATGTTTTTCATGGCACAACCCCTTTAAAAATATGTTTAACATAAAAGCTTGATTTAAATAATAGGTCATTCTCTGATGACACATTGCCTTTGATGTGAGCTATTCGCACACATCTGCTACAGCGGAAAGTGACAGCGTGGCTATGATCCCGTTAGCATCCATAGCAACAAAGGGCAGGCTATAAAAACCTTCACATGAAGGAATGACTCAAGCACATTGTCATGCAACCAGAAAGCAGTGGTACAACTCACAATGTGAAAAAGAAATCACATGACATTTTTTGCGTTCTTTTCTGACTTAGAGAGTCTGCTTTAATGAAAGCTGCTATTATTTGTAAGTGAAGAAAGAAATGGGAATATACCCCTGACGCCCCCCTTCAAACCCACGCTCGCTCCTTAGACCGCTCTCTGTGCCATTGTCACCTGTATCTGTTTCCAGGAAGCCATATTCATTAGGGTTAATCTCTCCGCTAAATGAATAAACAAAGGCTTTCTCTGTCACTGGGAAAGGCCAGGTGAGGTGATACCATCTTCCGACACAGAAAATCATCTGCAGGAAATTACCTGCCGCAACTCCACACCTGCGACCGCTTGGTAAGAAAAGCTGCTGAAAAGCTTGATTTTCCTTTTCTTTCAGAAATATTTTAATACTCAAAAGCTGATAAAAATGTTAATGTATCGTAATAGGCTTTAATTGATGGAGCCGACTGTTCAGTTGGGACTTGGGCAGTCATTACTGTAATGAAGGATAAAATTCCAGGCAAGCCTTTTTAGCCATCATATTCGGAATTGTGCAGAAAGAGAATTCATGCAAATGTGGTGCAAAATATTCAAAAATGGGTCAAAAAGGTAGCACGGAAACCGTAGGCCGGTAGGTCTATGTAACGCAGCATAAGCATACGTTTCTGAGTCATATTAATGTGATCAGCTTCTATATGGAGGTCAATTTCAGACCAGACCGAGGTAAGGACTCATTCTCATCCTTGTGCTGTGCAGGTGTAGAAGGGACAGCACACAGAATGAATACTGACCCACTATAATCAAAGGGTCAATTCACATGCGCAATTTTCTAAACAGACCACCAGTCCATGCAAAGAAAATTGCAGAGTGATCTATTTAGGTCTTCTTTCAGACTTGGCGAGAAACACGGACACAGACGCCATCCATTTTTGTGGTTGGAACACACATGACTTTTACGTTGCTCGACTGAATCCTAGATGGCTGAGGAGGTTGTCTATCTAGACCAGGCATTAGCAACCTTCGGCTCCAAGCTGTTGTGAAACTACAATTCCCAGCATGCTCCATTTATTTCTATGTAAGTTCTTAGAAGAGCAGATCAACTATGCATGCTGGGAGTTGTAGTTTCACAACAGCTGGGAGCCAAAGGTTGCCTACCCCTGATCTAGACTATTCAAAGAGGTTTGACAGTGTACCACATAAAAAGCTGGCACATAACATGAGAATTCTGGGACTAGGGAAAATATGTGTAACAGGGTTAATAAGTGGCTTAGGGCTCATGCACACGATCGCATGGCTTTTTCAGTATTTTGCGGTCCGCAAAAAATATGGATGACGTCCATGTGCATTCGATTTTTTTGCGGAACAGAACAGCTGGCCCCTGATAGAATAGTACTATCCTTGTCCGTTATGCGGACAATAATGGGACATGTTCCTTCTTTGAAAGGAACGGAAATACGGAAACGGAAGGCATACGGAGTACCTTCTGTTTTTTTGGGCGGATCCGTTGAAATTAATGGTTCTGTACACGGAACACAAAAAAACGGAACAGGAAAGGAAAGAAAATACGTTTGTGTGCATGAGGCCTTAGTGATATGAAAACAGAGGATAGTTATTAATGGTAGTCTTAGACTGGATCTCAGTCACCAGTGGGGTACCACAGGGGTCAGTACTGGGCCTTCGTCTCTTCAATATTTTTTATGAATGATTTGGTAGAAACATAGAAACATAGAATGTGTCGGCAGATAAGAACCATTTGGCCCATCTAGTCTGCCCAATATGCTGAATACTATGAATAGCCCCTGGCCCTATCTTATATGGCCTTATGCCTATCCCATGCATGCTTAAACTCCTTCACTGTATTTGCAGCTACCACTTCTGCAGGAAGGCTATTCCATGCATTCACTACTCTCTCAGTAAAGTAATAAGACATACAGAGTAGAATTTCAAGACATGCAGATAATACTAAATTCTTCAAACTAATCAATACAAAGGAGGATATTATAATATAGCAAACAGATTTGAGGAAGCTGAAGACTTGGGTGGAAATTAAGTTTAATGTGGATAAATGTAAGATTATGCACTTGGACCAATAAAATAAGCTCTATAATTATACCACTGTACACTGTAATAGACTGAGATATCTGCCGCTGAAAAAGAATACGGCTGTGTTCACATGGGCGAAAATCGGCCACTGGGCCAGCATCGGAATATGGGCATCCTCCACTGCTAAATCCATATTCAAAGTTTTTCTTCACAAGCTCATTCTAAAAAAGGCAGCTTTTTTTAGGCTGTTTTTCTATAGATGTCAATGGGAAAAGGGCAAAATATACTGATGAGCAGGAGCCATATCTGGAGTGTATTTTGTGGCATCTACACTGCCGACCTGTTTTCAGCTGCTGAGTCCACTGTTGATCTGCTATTATTTTTCTGATTCTGATTTTGGGGAGTGAACATAGGGATGATCTTTATATAAGACACTAAATATACATAGATTGTAAGCCCTCACGGGCAGAGCCCTCTCTCCTTCTGTACCAGTCTGTAACTCGTCTTGTTCATGCTTAGTGCAATTGTCTGTATTATGTATGTATACCCCTTTTCATATGTACAGCGCCATGGAATGAATGGCACAGAAATATAATATCTGTATAAACAGAAATAGGTACATTGTATGATTTAAGGGAATTCACACTGATATTAAACCAATATACAAATAAGCAAAAAAGTAAACTTTACATTTTAACAAAATGAAGAAGGGGAAACATGACTTGAAGCTTTTTTCAAAGGATACACTGACCATGATGGGGTAGAATAAGGCTAGGTCTACACGACGACATTTGTCACCCGACAATTTTTATAATGGTGTCGCATTGAGACATGCTGCGACTGCGACACGACAGTCGCAAAAAATCCATTCAAGATGGATTTTTCTGCGACTGTCGCAGTCGCAGCATGTCGCAATGCGACACCATAGACTACCATTATAAAAATTGTTGCGCGACAAATGTTACAGTGTAGTTATGCTCTAGTTGTCGCGCGACAAATGTCGTTGTGTAGACCTAGCCTAACGCTGGACCCTGGCAAGCTTTGATCACTAAGCTAGCAAACACATAGAGATATTTTATCCAGTTTTTTTTTGCAACCAACCTGGAAAGGTTTTGAGTGCACACTTTACAAAATATTGAAACCAAATGCTGACTAATGAACTAAAGATATGCTTTCTAGATGTATTTACTGGGCCATATGGTAGTATAAATGAAAAGCAAGATTGAACTATGTAACTGTAAATTACCTTGGCACAGCTACTACTACTACTACAAAGAACTCAAAGAAGTTATTAACATTACAGTCAGAATGCTTGACAGCAGCACAAAGATTGAAAAAAAAGCTAAGAAATATTAAAAACTTTCCTAAAATATATCTGAACCAAAAATAAAAAAGAAAGTTACATTCGACTGCTATAACATAACAGAAAATAGAACAGAAAATAAAGTAATACCAAGCCATATAGACAAAGGATGGACTAAAACCTTTGAAAAAAAATCCCAATATCTATGAACAGCATTTTAGAAAACTTTTGTCAGGCACAGTGAAGAGTTTTCTTCATGTCACACACAAGAACAATGACAGCTGCCTAGAGAACCTTTCTACAAAATGCTCCCATATCACCCAAAGGAAGAATAAATTACACTACCACTAAAGGAAACTCATCATGTTCATACAGTCCAATCTGCAGGCAGTATATTATACGGCAGGAGGAGCTGAGCAGATGGATATACATATTTGTGAAAAAATTTGAACAAGTAATTTATTTATTTATACCTCTGCTCATTCTGGGTTTAGAGGTCCAGGTGGCATTCCTACTCAGTGTTTGACAGCTGTTACTCATCCATCCATCATCTGGACCACATCTTCTACATCTCCTGACTGACCAAGACTCTGGTCTGGATCTCCTGCACTTTAGTCTACACACCAGATTAGGCTGTACTAACTGGATCACAGCTTAGAGGATCCACTACTGCACCAGCACAGTAACGCTATCTCTCTATGCTGTCAATCACTATGTAGGGCTCCCACCAGTCCAGTTTCTCCATACATTGGCCTTAGCTTGGGCTACCAAGGTTTTGTATCTCTAAGAGTGATTTTTTTAGGATATTTATGGGACAACCTGGATAAGCTGATCTTGGGCTTACAGCATGATCAGACATAGAAAGATTCAACGCTATTCTGAATCTTCTCCATTTCAAGAGAACCTGTCACTACAAAGTGCAGTACAATCTACAGGTAGCATGTTATAAAGCATAAGGAGTGGAGCAGATGTATAGCTTTGGGGAAAAGATTCAGCAAAACTTGCCATTTACACATTTAAAGCAGTTATACGAGAACTGATATTGATGACCTATCCTCAGGATACACATCAATGTGCTCAGCTCTTCTTGCTCTATAGATTGCACTGTATTTCATGGTGACAGGTTGTTTTTTTTTAAAGATATATGGGGTCATTTATTAAGACCAGTGTTTTAGACGCTTGATGCGCTGGCCTCTACATATTTTGGCGCATCCACCACTGGCTTAAATCTACGCCTGCAAAATTGCTGGCAAAGAGGTACATCATTTTATACGCCTAAAACAGGATTAGAAAATGATAAATGAGATGGGCCGGTCAACCCAGCTCCTTCCCCCGCCACGACACCCTTTTTAGAACTGACGTACGTGGCATGATATGGGAAGAAGTCACAGGCTTGACCACAAATCTCCTTTGCTACTGAAACTGGGACAGATATGCGCCAAAAATAGTAGTATATTGATTCATAAATGACCCCCATAGCTCTTATTGGTTTAACTGAGTTTCAGTGCCTTAGAAATGCCTTAGCGAAGTAGCTGCGAAAATCTAGAACAAATGCATAGAAAAGTGTATCAAACAGTAGGTGGCAATATGAACGCAGAAAAATGTGTCCAAAGATGACCCAACTTTGCATTTTTTAGCTTTTGGATGAGTGCACTCAGAGTAAGTGGCATAGAAAAATTGTCTATTTTTGTTTTATCTTCATACATATTTAAAAGATCCATCATCACCATGGCATATCTAGTTATTTAATGCTTCCAATAGGTGTTAAAAAGTTCCTCAGCTGTAACGCAGTCAATGTATTATGAAAAAGGCAAAGGCAAGTGACTGTCGTTTAAATGCACAAAGGTGAGATAATGGTCTTCCACATCACTAAACTGTCTACTCTACTTAGCATTAAAATAGGGCATCTAGAGACTATAAACCATACAGCCGCTTTAAAAAATATATACAATATGATAGCAGATGAAAAACGCAAGAGTTGTCACCTTTATTAAGGACAATAAAATTGAACAGCTAGATGAGTTGATGTCGTCTTCTTGCAAATCTGCCTGGGTAACATCTGGCACTCTGTGTATTGTGGTTTCATGACATTTTAACATTTAATTCCCTCTTTTATTAAAGAATATTTGATTGTCTAATGCAGATTATGCAATGCTCCATCTAGTTTCTTTCAGACGCTTGTTTGATAGCTTCTCATATTTAAGGAGCCTTCATCATGACACACTTAAGATTCCATGGGGATCTTTCGTGGACTAGTATTGTCAAAAATTCAGACATGCCTTGCGTGTCTAATCTGAGAACATGTTGTTGTATGTTGTTTAAAAAATCTCACAGCTACATGGGTTTTTTCTATGACATTTTTTACACTGTGTTCACAGGGCAGTAAATATTCACGTGTGTGTATATACAATCTAACAGAAATATATGGAATATGTCATAACACTTCTTAATCTGTACTATTTATTTGCATGAAACTGAAGTGACTTTCAGAAACTTGGCATGTGGAGTACATCCCTAAAATTGAGGTAGTCCTGAGAAGATCTAGAAGTATAATGCTTCGGCTGTATGACGACTTTCAGTTTCATGTGTATTGTGGCAAAACTTTATCATAATTCTTGCAATAAAAAGTCATCTTGTAGCCCCATCATCATATGTGGAAATGGACACAAAATGACATGAACATTGTGAACACAGATACCGTCACTTAACAGAATGTACCGTGAAATGAATGAGTTTTGGGATAGCATAGGTTGGTCTTCTTAGCTCTTATGTCGTATATAGTCTACCCCTGAATGACATAAGTTCTGTCCACTAATGGTGTTTAATAGCTATTTATGGGACCTTACTCAACATGTATGTGCAATTATAAGGGTTTTCCTCAGGATAGGTCATTAATCTCCGATGGGTGACAGCCTGATACCCTTCACCCCCACCAACCAGCTTTTGCAGAGGCTAGCACTTTGAATGGAACAGAAGCACATTCACTTCAATGGCAGATGAGCTGCAGTAACCTGGCATGGCCACTACACTTTGAATGGCATTGTGCTTCCTGTTCCATTCAAAGTGCTAGTTCCAGCGCCACGGGTGGCAGAGAACAGCTGATCGGTTGGGCGCAGAGTGTCAGATTCTGACTGATTGGATAGTAATGACTTATTCTGAAGTCATCATTATTAGGAGCCTAGAAAGCCCCTTTAATAATAGAAATGTCAGTCTGTTCTCAGGCTAAAGGTGCACTGACATGGCCGTGTGCGGTCAGTGTGATGCAGTTCATGTGACAGCCACATTTCCCGAACCGACCTTGGTTCATGTGGGCCATACCCACTGCATTATAGTGATCTACAATGCCATTGTTCCAGCCCAACCATGGATCTAATGTCATGTACTCAAATTATGCTGAGGGTACAAGTAGACCTGCAGTAAGGATAAACCTCAGTCAGCCTGGGAAATGTGGCTGTCACACCCAGGTAAATTAAAGAGGAGATTTTTTTAAATACTTATAATAGATTCATCTTAATTCTGTAGTATTGTACTTTAAGCACTGGATCTACTTTGAAACAGATGACTGGTGGGGGAGCATGGAGTTGGACCCTTGTCAATCTGATATTGATGGCCTATCCTGAGGATAGGCAAAACCTCCTCCAATTTGATACTGAGGATAAGCCATCAATAATAAAATCCTTGAACAGCCTGTTAAGGCTAGCTTCACACTAGCGCTTTGAGATCCGGAAATTGAACAGTTGCTGGAGCTCTCTGCATTCTGACATTGTCAGAAGCTAAAGCGTCACCATTCGGGTGACACCTAGCAAATATGCAGAGAACTGGCCAGACTAAAACTGCTGCGCGCAGTAGTTTTTATCCAGCCGATTCTCGGCATGTTTGCTAGGTTGAGGCCGGATCTCTGCCGCTCCCAAGTTAATGGGGCCGGCAGGTATCAGGTAGCATTTGGCAATGTCAGATCCAAACATCTCTGGCAGGCCTAAACTAGGAATTAATCCAATCGCCAGACTAATAGGAGTCGTTCTTAATAAAGCCCTAAGCTGGCGGAGGATCCGCCGGAGTTATATAGAGGCGCCGGCATCTCCATAACTACGGCACATCCAGCACCAGTTCAAAATGTAGGACAGCTTCCTAGCTGTCTTACATTTAGACCATTTCCTACGCCTAAAACAGGCGCAGAAAATGGTGAATGCCGACCCGTCCCCACAATTTCAGACCTGGTGTGAGCGAGGCAAAGTTGCAGATAATGGCGCAACTAACCTAATTTAGGCGTATTTTAGTATAGTAAATGATCCCCATAATCTCTACTGAATGATATGTCAATCCAGCAATCAACCATCTATAAAGAGGTAATTAGGGATATGCGAACATTTTCCTCTTCAAATATATTGGATATGGGGAATAAATGTTCTAAGTCAGCAGTCTTTTTACTTCACATACTGTATATAGGCTTGCTGCATGTATTGTAATAGCACTTCAGTTCTGTAAATGGCCTCAATGAGAATCATAATTCTGGGAGATTTTCAGGAACATTGGGACTCACTGTTCTATAACATTCCACACAGTGATTAGCAGCTCTTAAATCTTCTGTCGAGTAAATATTGTATTCCAGGGCACCCAAGGGAAACCCTGGTGCTATGTGCAGCTTCACGATGCAGGACCAAAGTGTCAGGCCTAATTACAATCAACACTTTCTCTAGGTAGTGTTCAAAAGCACTTAATAGCATGAAAAACGACTATTATATGTGTGACATGAAGCAAGAACTCAGTTTGTACTTTTGTTCCAGTTACTGATTTGACAATCTGTTACCAAGGGTAAAATGTTGTGTAATCACAGGTAATTAACTCTATTAATACCGCAGGAATACACATTCAAACAAGTAGAAGGGGCACATTGTGGAATATCGTTTATGGATTTAATATTCTCTAATTCATCAAAGTAACAGATTTATTTGATCATGTGTACATTAAATAATTTGTTTGATCACTTGTTCAGTCGAAGGGAACAAGCTGTAGTACTAGGTACAGCCACTAGTAAGGACAAGCTGCAGTTCCTATATAAAAAATGGGGCCCAGGGGCCCAGAGGTTGGACCCCCCAATCAATATGGATGGCCTATCCTAAGGTATGGTACGTAAATCAATAGTACATGCAAATATAAGAAACTTTGCAATATATATTAATAGAGCAAAATGCCTATTTTTCCACTTATAAGCCACTTCATCTGCTCACTTAGCCTCATGAACTGATTAAACAACCCCAATTCAATGCTACAATCAGTCTTAGATGAGACAGACTGTCAATTCACTGGGTGATCAAATTACATGTCTGCCATAGAAGTCTATGGGATGTGGGAGGAGAAATGAACACAGCTTGTAGTAAGGTTTGCATCTCACCCCAGTGATGGATTTACAGCTGCACTGCTCATTACTGCTACATACTGTCCTCCATTCTGCTGCTGCCTCTGAGTGTATGATAGAGATAGGGAAGCAGGATATGTGCAGTGTATGGGAGACATCACAGCAACTAGTCACCACCCATTACCTTAGGAAAAACTGACAATTAAAGATGTTGTCTACAGATGGGTAAACTGTGGTAAATGTCACAAAAAGCCAGATAAGATATTATTCCTCATGTACACACCCACAACAGCTTATTCTAGAAAGTCACCTGAAAGACAGTCATGCTTTAAAGATTCAGATTTTTTTTTTTTAAATTAATGACAATAATTTACATGGGTTCTAAACTGTTTACATTAAAAGAAATGTTATAAGATTTAAAAAAAAGGGGTTCAGCATTTCTCCAGAAACAGTGTCACGCTTCAAGTAAATGGGCCTGAGCTGCAATACTAATCCACGGTCAAAACTTGCAAAGCTTCCAAACAAAAAGAAGGCTATTTCCTAATTCAAGGTTCCTTCAAGCTGATGTGACCATGTGGTGCCTCTCAAAGGGGTTTTCCAGGAGTAAAAAATGTATGACATATCCTCAGTATAGGACATCATATCAGATAGGTGGGGTTCCATCATCGGGCATTGCCACTGATCAGCTGTTTGAAGAGGCCATGGTGCTCAGGTGAGCTCTGCGGCCCTCTCACAGTATACCAAGCACAACGCAACAGACTGTATAGGAGCTGTGTTTGGTACTGTAGTCCAGGTCCATATCACCTGAATAGGACTGAGCTGTGCCTAAGCCACGTGACTGATGAACATGACTTCTCTGGCCTGGGAAGAGGCCACAGCACAACTGGAGGGTTTTGCCCTCTTCAAACTGTTGATTGTCAGAGGTGTAGGCAGTCGGCCCCATCGAAAGAGAGGTCATCAATATTCTTCCCTTAAACCAATAAGGCTGGTGGACACATAAACCTGCATAGAGCATGCATATCACCCACTGATTTTATTCAGAAAGACCACCTCATGTATGCTCTGTCTTAAAGGGGCCATTTTGGAGAAAGATTCTGTTCCAGCAATGGCCCCTGATATTGAATTATTCTCTTCTTTGGTCGCAGACCAGACTTACAGCTTGTTATGAATGTTTCAATATCCCATGCAATACAACAGAGGAAGTAGATAAAGGTGAAGTCGGTTATACAAAAATTTAGGTTTTCCTCAGCTGTAATCATGAAAAAACTTGATACATTTTTCTCACAGGTTTTATGCACTTAACAAACATTCACATACGTGCAACAGCTAAATTACAAAGCCCAGTGTATTAAATATGAAAACATATGTTCTGTATTTAGTTAACATGATTTATCTATTCAATTAAAGGGTCAAGGAATCCAATATTCCTCAACTATTAAATCTACTTTAAGGAGAAATGCATATGCAATCATTTACTGTTGTGTGTCAAAAAGGTAAAGTACAAGCAAGTCCAAATAACACGTTAATAACAGCAAAACAAAAGTAGCAAATACAATTTCCAAGTCTACATCCCAGAAAAACACATACAACGGTATCCTCACCAGCAGTCTCCTAATGATGAAAGTCGGGTGCAGGGACGAGTCCTGAATCAGAGACAGGCAAAGCAGTGAAATTCCAATGGAAAAGAGAATTCGTTCTCCAGCACTCCTTGAAAATCAATGTTTTATTAAATGCATCTTAAAAACATCTTGCAAGAACCAGTAAAATAAGGCCTGCACATTTCAGACATAGTGTGACTTGTCCTTAGTCATGGCACTAACGGAGTCATTTATTAAACTGGTATAAAGTAGAACTGGCTTAGTCGCCCATAGCAACCAATCAGATTCTACCTTTCATTTTCCAAAGGAGCTGTCAAAAATGAAAGGTGAAATCTGATTGGTTGTTATGGTCAACTAAGCCAGTTCTACTTTACACCACTTTGATAAATGACCCCATGACTAAGAACAATTCATACTTTGTACATTATTGGTTTTTGCAAGATGTTTTTAAGAAGTATTAATAAAGCATTGGTTTTTAAGGAGTGCTGGAGAACAAATTCACTTTTCTATTGGAATTTTACCCCGTTCATCTACTACCTGGGGACATTTGGGACACCTCCATGTACGTTAGATGTTCATCCAAAATCAACAACATTTGTCTAACATCTATCTAATGTGTATGATAGCACCTTTGATTCTTCCTAATCATTAAAGGTTCCCATACACATTAGTCTGAAGTTGATCAAAATGGACAACTTTAATCAAAACTATTGTTTGCCAGGTGAAAAAAAAAATAAAAAATGATTTAGCTGACTAATGACCATTATTTTCTGAAAAGAACTTACCCACGTTTGAAACTTTCCCCTGATTGTTTGTGAATGAAAGATCTTTCTTTGAAAGAACTTTCCCAGAAAGTTCTTTCGTACATCGTCCAGTTTCATTGAACGCATATAGACAGTTGTACATGACTTGAACTGCCAATATGGACTAAAATGTGTATGGCCATGTCTACGAAACAATCCTTTACCAGCTGTCTATTTGTTCAACTGCTGTTCAGTATTCAATCTGCCATCTAATGTGTATGGCCACCATAAGAGGAGGAAATTTCAGCCTCCAATCACCAAAATCAAACATCTCTACAACGTATCTCCTTCCTAGAGGCGTTTTATCTATACCAAGATGTTACAAATACAGCAATGGCCAGCTTCCTAAGAGACAGAAAATTGTCTCCTAATGTAGATTAATAATGTGTCTGATGCTGTGTCTTGCTGGTTGCATGAATGCCATGCAATCACAGCTATACACCATTAAACATACAATTCAATGCACCCAAGCAAGAGTAACATGAACCTGGATTGATAAACCCTAGCGTATATCTATTGTTGACTGCTATAAGAAATACAAAAAGAGCAATATCCTTCCTTAACAGATTGATCCCACGCATGTCAGGTCTGAAAACAAGCACTATCTGTAACAACACAAGCAGCCTTTATGCCATTCAGGTAATTACAGGCTCAGGTCAAGGATTCAAGACCATATTGATTTCACCGCTGTACCTGTAATGACCCTCAAGCACTGGCTAGATCTGCTCATGCACGGACTGCCCTAAAGAGTCTGTGACGCCAGAAATCCTAAGGCCCTATCATTGCTAGTAATAAGACACCGATGACTACTCGAGCATTGCACTTGTTGCCCAGGGCAAATAAAGCAGATTGGGAGTTCATACAGCATTCACACATGATCACTGCTACATGAGTGATGAGATGCAGCAGATAATTCAAAGCAGAAAGACGTGACTCTACATACATTTTAGATAGGTAAGTATTAGTATGCTATCTTACCATAAAGCATAAAGTGTATTGTATAGTTCTCATAAGCAATGGTTGGTCAATAACATAGAATTAATAGAATTGCTGATCTCAATGCATACAAACATAGGGGCATGTTTATTAGGATCAGTGTTTTAGACGCTGGTGTTAATAAGCCCTATAGTTGGCGGTGGATTGCCAAAGTTACACAGAGGTGCCGGCCTCTACATAACTTCGGCACATTCAGCGCCAATTCTAAATGTAAGACAGCTCCCTTGCCATTAACATTTAGACCATTTTCATTTTCTATACCTAAACCAGGCACTTTTTTAGACCCAGCGTCATCGGGGAAGAAGTCGCAGATTCTGCCGCACTATGGTGTGCAACAGAATCTGCGCCAGATATACGCCACAAATGTCTGGTCATAAATGACCCCCATAGTGTAGAAGACCTTTATCAATTAAAGTGCAACCAAAAGTAGTGCAATGAGAGCTAGGCCTCATGCACCACGACCGTATTTTGTGTCCTTGTCCGTTCCGTTTTTTTTTCTGATAGGATGCAGACCCATTCATTTCAACGGGTCCGCAAAAAATGCGGACAGCACACCATGGGGACAAGGATAGGCATTATTACAATGGATCCGCAAAAATAACGGATAAGCTACAAAAAAACAGATGCCATACGGCCGTTTTCCGTTTTTTTTGGGCGGACCGCAAAACACATACGGTCATGTGCATGAGGCCTTACCAAAATGGTGCAAGTGATGAAAGCTACATTCTTGCCATTTTTAAGGCCTTGCCAAAGGCTCGTATGCATTACATTTTTTTTTAAACCAAACACTAGTATACAGTATTTCAGTCATGAGGTGGTGTAAATGTGTCTAGTATGTGATGAGTTGCACTGTATATTATATAGAATGTGTCATTTTCAGAAAATTAACAGAATTTGCTCTACATTATTCAATCTGCTTTCTTATGCAAAATGTCTGTTTTATAATTTTATTGAAGCAACCCTACGGTTCAGGGGCGTAGCTAAAAGCTCGTGGGCCCTGGTGCAAGAGTTCAGCATTGGCCCCCCTTCCCTTAGTGCTTTGTGGCCAGGGGCAGGAGAGGACATAAGCTTTTGGTTAAGGGAAAAAGTGAAACAGCATTCAATCCCCCCCTTTCCCCATGCCATATTCTTTACCTAATCCTTTTCCTTCAGCCAGAGGACTAACTTGAACATCCTAGGCCCCAGTGCAAAATCTATGACAGAGTCCTGCATGCACTTTCTATAATACCAATGTATTCTTATGCGGCACAAGGGTCTTTGGGCCCCCTCAGGCTCCTGCACCCCCTATAGCTACACCCTGCTAAGGTTTAAAAAATTCACATATGTTTAATATTGATGACTCATCCTCAGGATAGGTCATCAATATCTGATCAGTGGGGGTTCAACACCAGCACCCCCATTGATTAGTTGTTTGAAGAGGCTGCGGCGCTTTGGTGAGTGCCACTGCCTTCTCGCACCTTACCAAGCACTGTGTTGTCCATTGGATAGCGGCTGTGCTTGGTATTGAAGCTCAGCAACATTCACTTGAGTGCATCTAGGTCATGTGACTGGTGAATGCGACATCACTGGCTTAGCTCAAACAGATTATGATCGGGGGTGTCGAGAGTCAGACCCCCACGATCAGATATTGATGATGACCTATCCTGAGAATAGACCATCAGTCCAGAGGAACTGGAAAACCCCTTTAATCACAGAAATCATAACAGATTTTTTTTTGTTCAGAATTTTGCTTTTATCAGTTCCAAACCAAAACTGTGACATGGAATACAAGGGTTTCTGGACAAATGGGTGCTAGATTAAAGGGATTTACAGTGCATAGTGTACCACTTAAAGAGGACCTTTCACTAAGATTTAGGGTACTTTCACACTTGCGTTGGTGCGGATCCGTCTGTTTATTTGCACAGACGGATCCGCACCTATAATGCAAACGTTTGTGTCCGTTCAGAACGGATCAGTTTGCATTAGTTTTAAAGAAAAATGACAAAGTCAAAAACGGATCCGTTTTGAATTACATTGAAAGTGGGAAAATGGGGAACGGATCAGTTTTCAAATGCACCATATTGTGTCATTAAAAACGGATCCGTCCCCATTGACTTACATTGTAATTAAAAACGGATCCGTTAGGCTCCGCCTCTTCAGACGGACACCAAAATGCTGCATGCTGCGTTTTGGTGTCCGTCTCCAAAACGGAATAGAGGCGGAACGGAGCCGAACTGATGCATTCTGAACGGATCCTTATACATTCAGAATGCATTGGGGCTTAACTGATCCATTTTGGACCGTTTGTGAGAGTCCTGAAATGGATCTCACAAACGGAATCCAAAACGCTAGTGTAAAATTCCCCCTAGGTAGTGAAATACTTACACTACCTTCCTGGGTGGCCCCGCTGACGTCCAGGCATTTTTATTTTTTCAAAATAACCCCCCATTTGTGCGCTCCGGTCACTGTTAGTTTTCACATGCAGGGATTTCTTGTATGAGGCGGGGACTTGTCTTTTGCCTGCGCTCAGCTCGCAGCCAGGGAGAGGAAAACCACTCCCCAGGCAAAAGACAAGTCCCCGCCTCATACAAGAAATCCCCGCATGTGAAAACTAACGGGGACCGGAGCGCATGAACGGGGGGTTATTTTGAAAAAGAATGTTGCCTGGACGTTAGCGGGGCACCCAGGAAGGTAGTGTAAGTATTTCACTACCTAAATCTTAGTGAAAGGTCCTCTTTAGCTTGTTATGTAAACTTTATATTTTCATCAATGGAGGCCAGTAAATTATTTCCTGGATCAAATTAGTCACACCGCCAGCAACAGCGCCTTTTTTCACGGAGTCCATTTGTTATGGCTACAGAGGAAGCACTTTATTACAACCACGTGCTGTGCCACACAGAGATATTATGCCATCCAGTCCAAATCATAATGAAAAACCCTTCTGCATATACTGGAGAGTTAATGGAATACAAAACAGGCAATCTAACATAGAGTATACTGTACCAAAAGATTATACAATGTACATGTCACCATTAACAATGCAGCACGCTGTAAGTAGTACGCTGGTAGTTAAAACTTAGACTAAGCAGTCTGAATATGCGGCAAATTTATCATAGTGGCTGATGAAAGATGAAACGTTTGGTGCATGTTTACATAACCTGTTGATTGGCTTACTTTGCACCAAAACAGAGTGCGAAAGTAGTGCCTATTTATGCCATTACTGAGGCAGTAAAACGTCGCAAACTATGGTGCACGCCATATTTGTATGATAATTTACAACGTTTTGACCTTCACGCCTCTTTTCTAAAGTGGTGAGAAAAGGGGGCAGGACCTAGCAGGAGGGGCAGAGTCAACTGCATTTATTATAACTGATGCCAGAAACTGGCGTAAGTTATAGCTCACATCTACTCCTGCCCCTAGCAGGTATAGATTTGTGTTTTTGGCACATGAGCTGCCCGAGATGAGACTGTCTTATTAAGAGGAATTTGCCCCTTCAGGACACAGCCATTTTTCACCTTCAGGACACAGCCTAATTTCGCATCCCATTATGTGGTAATAACTTTAAAACACTTTTACATATCCAGGCCATTCTGAGAATGTTTTCTCGTCACATATTGTACTTCATGACAGTAAAAAAAATACCAAATTTACCAAAAATTAGCAAATTTCAATTTCTCTACTTCTATAATAGATAGTAATACCTTCAAAAATAGTTATTACTTTACATTCCCCATATGTCTACTTCATGTTTGGATCATTTTGAAAATTACATTTTTTTGGGACATTAGAAGGTTCAGAAGTTTAGAAGCAAATCTTAAAATTTTGAAGACAATTTCCAAAACCGCCAATTTTTTCAGGACCAGTTCAGTTATGAAGTCACTTTCTGGGGCTTACATATTAGAAACCACACGTGAATCCCCACAATTTAGAAACTACACCCTAAAGCGATTCAAAACTGACTTTACAAACATCGGTAACCCTTTAGGTGCCCTACGAGAAAATGGGAATGAAATTTCAAAATTTAACTTTTTTGGCAGATTTTCCATTTTAATCCATTTTTCCAGTAACAAAGCAAGGGTTAACAACCAAACAGAACTCTATATTTATTACCCTGATTCTGTTGTTTACAGAAATACCCCATTTGTGATCATAAACTGCTGTATGGGCACACGGCAGGGTGCAGAAGGAAAGGAACGTCATATGGTTTTTGGAGGGCAGATTTCACTAGAGTAGAAACTCCCAAAAAATTACCCCATTTTGGAAACTACCGGATAAGATGGCAGTTTTGTTGGTACTATTTTAGGGTACATATGATTTTTGGTTGCTCTATATTACACCTTTTATGAGGCAAGGTAACAAAAATACAGCTGTTTTGGCAATGTTTTTATTTTTTGTTATTTACAATGTTCATCTGACAGGTTAGATCATATGGTATTTTTATAGAGCAGGTTGTTACAGATGCGACAATACCAAATATGTACTTTTTTTGCTTGTTTGTTTCAGTTTTACATAACAAAGCTAGTCTCTCCATATTCTGAAAGCCATAGTTTATTTATTTGTTTATTTTAAGGTGAATTATGTAGGGGCTAATTTTTTTTCAGTATGAGATGATGGTCTGATTTGTCCTATTTTAGGGTGCATATGACTTTTGATTGCTTGGTATTACACTTTTTGTGATGTCATGTGACAAAAAAAGGCTTTTTTTACACACTTTTAATTTTAATTTTTTACGGTGTTCAACTGAGGGGTTAGGTCATGTGATATTTTTATGCAGCAGGTTCTTACGGACGTGGCGATACGTAATATGTATACTTTTTGAAACAAAAAAAAATCATGTTTTAGTGTATTTTTTGGGCGACTGTCTTATGTAGGGTCTCATTTTTTGTGGGATAAGATGACTAGGTATGATTTTGGGGTGCGTTTGACTTTTTGATTGCTTGCTATTACAGTTTTTGTGATGTAAAGTGACATAAAATAGCTTTTAACTCTCTGGTCAAATCTGATGATTACCAATAGTGAATGGGTACCTTCAATACCGGTACCGATTAGTTATTGGTTTCAGTTGCTATTGTAGCCAAATTCTAAAATTTTGAAGAAAATAAATAAATATTTGGACCCAGATATTTAATTAAAATATGTTTGCTCAAAAAACATTGCACTGATATTGTGGTAGTTCCACTTCACCATATATAGTTCCCAAAATTGTAAGTCACACACTGCATATATCGCTGTAAACCGTTATCATCAAATATTATATTCCTGTAAGTCCTTCAGATGCCTCTCAATGTTACATCTACACCAGAACATTCATGCTGATGCGATAATGGTATATGTCTGATAATTTTAATACTGGCGGTTATGATACTTTTAACAGAGTGTTCCAGTTTTTGCCAAGCAGTATAGAAATTGTTGTAGTTTCGGCATATATCTCATATAGATCTTATTACTTGCAAGTGTCTGGGTTAGTCAAGGTTTGACAGGGTTAAACTGCAGCCTTACAGCATTACTTGATTTTTGTTGGTTACTCACGCTTAGATGTCTTATTGTGAATGAGGCCCAAACAAAACCGCGCCGTATATCCCACTGCCAGAGCGGGGTCCAGTGCTATCACACAGATATTTTTGGGGAGTTAACGTGCAGTACCGCCAGGCCACACGGCGTCTCACGTGTGCAGTGGATAGAAGCACTTGTATCTCCCACTCCCGCTTGCTGGTTTGTGAACACTGCACTGTTTTGTATTATGTTGGATGCTTTGATTAGGTTGTCAGGCCTCAGGTGCAGTATTTGGGCTGAGTGCTGCCTTTCTAGTTGTACCCAGATAAACAAGCCCCCGTCCGGCAAACATTGTTACAAAGACAGAAGAATTTGAATAGACTGTGTTGGAGCACTCCATATACAAATATAGGATTCCTGGAAAAACCCATCTGGGTACAACTAGAAAAGCAGTACTCAGACCAAATACCACACCTGAGGCCTGATTGATAAAGAGTTTTATGCAGAAACATTCAGTAAAACTTGTAATTTGTAAAGTCATATCTCTGCTCTTTCTTAGCTCAGTTGTACATGGGGCTGACAGCTATTAGTGACTGACAGCTATCTCTATACAAATCTGTACAGAGAATATTTCTGGTAATAGCAAAATGGTATCACTGGTAATAGCCAAATAGTATCACTGGTAATAGCCAAATGGTATCACTGGTAATAGCCAAATAGTATCACTGGTAATAGCCAAATAGTATCACTGGTAATAGCCAAATAGTTTCACTGGTAATAGCTAAATGGTATCTCTGGTAGTAGCCAAGTAGTATCACTGGTAATAGCCAAATAGTATCACTGGTAATAGCCAACTAGTATCACTGGTAATAGGCAAATTGTGTCAATGGTAATAGCCAACTAGTATCACTGGTAATAGGCAAATTGTGTCACTGGTAATAGCCAAATGGTATCACTGGTAATAGCCAAATGGTATCACTGATAATAGCCAAATGGTATCAATGGCAATAGCCAACTAGTATCAATGGTAATAGGCAAATGGTGTCACTGGTAATAGCCAAATAGCATCACTGGTAATAGACAAACCATATCACTGGTAACAGTCAAATAGTATCACTGGTAATAAGCAAATGATGTCACTGGTAATAGACAAACCATATCACCGGTAACAGTCAAATAGCATCACTAGTAATAGCCAAACGGTATCACTGGTAACAGCCAAATGGTATTACTGCAAACAGCCAAATAGTATTACTGGTAATAGCAAATGGGCAGTCTTGAGCTCACAGAGAGCAGAGATTTATATGTACAAAATACAGCTGGTTTAAGAGGGTGCAGTGCACACAGCTTTTCCTTCATAAAATATATGTATATACATAGAATATACATACGGTACATTTTCAAACAATATTACTTGGGTGCTAAAACTTAAAGAGATAGTATACATCTGACTCTGACCACCACTAGATGTATGATATGTTAGGGAATGTCCTAGGCATATGCAACAAATGTAGGCGAAGACAATAAATCTGTCTGTCTGCCGGCACCACTATGGGAGCTGACCATTTTCTTATTGAATTCAATGTATAAGCAGTGGTGAGCTCCTAACCTAGAGGAGGCTGGAGGCAGATAACACTTTATCACTTAACTTTATGCAGAGGATTGCAGCTTTTTATCAATGTTCTGATTGCTTTAAAGAAATATAGAATAAGAAATCATTCAGCAAAACATCTTTTTTTGGCAGCTACTAGATTTAGGTCTACAATACAAACAAAAACGTCCTTTATTTTCTTCCAGTTACCCAGGTCAGGCCAAATTAAATTGCTATAGTCACACATCTGTGTGAGTCACGATGATTCGATTACAAATGAAGTCATATCCTTGTCTTGTCACCAATGTAACATAAATGTAGATTCAATTAGAATGTTTTGCTGCGCATTATAAAGGAAATACAGAGAGACTCCTGTGAAATGTAATGCGATGTTAACACGCTCATCACTGTGGCCAGGCCATCAATGCCCTTCAGGCACAAAAGAGGGTACATAAATGCAACCAGTGGCAATATGGCAACTTTGTTTTTTTCTAGGTGAGACAGAGAGATGAGCGGTGATAAGAGAAGGCGCCACAGAGCCTCCATCTCCTGGCGACAAGTAACAACACTCCGATAGGAATCAAATGTCCTCAGTGTAAGGTGCACGGCCTGGAATCACTTCCTGGTTCAAAGCAGCTAGTAAACTTTTTACAAGCCCTACTTCAGACCTGTTTACAGCTACAAACATCCTCATAAGATTTAAGTAAGTGATAAAAGCAACGTGCGGCCTATTGTAAATGGTAGAAAGCTCACCGTATTAGAGGGGCACTGTCAACTGGCTTTAAACAACACCATCAGCTGCAAGTTTCAACTATAATATGATGTTTCTAGATACCTGACTGAAAGTATGCTGGAATATGAATCACCTCCACTAAATGATAGCCAAATGATCAGAATATAATTCGTTTAGCTAACTGTTTGCTGCAAGATAGTTTACTGGGTATATACATATATTTACAGTATACTATGACTAAGGACCTGGAGGGATCGGAAAGATGTCAGACTGGTATGCTGTTTCTGCACTTGGACTTGATCTAATGCATGAAATAAACGCTACATTGTGTTATATTTAATAAAATTATTATTTTATATTTATTATATTTCATTGGAGTGCTGGATTTGCCTTTTATTGGACACTGTGAATGGCGGGTGCCACATGAATCCCGTGCACCCACTGGAGATGAGCTGACAAACTCCATATATTTCCATTTACAGTATAGTCCCTAAGATTAAAACCTAAAAGTAGGTAGCCCCCCCTTGTGCTGCTCCAACAGCTATGACTTTTAGAGGTACTGACTCCACAAGACCTCTGAAGGCGTACTGTGGTATCTGGCATGATAGTTGTCAGGTGCTTTCTACTGCCCTATCTGAGCGCAGGATTTGAAGCCGAGCTCTGTGACATATAGGTTTGTATAATTTGGAGCAGGATAACTTAGGTTTCTGAGTTAGGCTACATGCACACTACCGTACTTTGGGTCCACATCCAATACGCATTTTTGCTGATTGCACACGGACCAAATTATTTGTATGGGTCTGAAAAAACTAAGGACAGCACACGAATGTCATCCATGTGCTGTTCGCATCTGTATGGCTGTTCCGCAAGATGTAGAACAAGTCCTTTTCTTGTCCATTTAACGGACAAGAATGGCCATGTCTATAAGGAAATTGTGGCATGCACACAAACGGTATCCGTATTTAACAGATTTGAGGTTGTGGACCACGAAACGTTTATGGGCGTGTGCATCTAGCCGAAAAAGCAGAGCAAATCCTGACAGAATTCCTAAGTGAGGCAGTAAGAGTACTGATTACCCTGCCCACACAGGATGATCGGCCGCTCTCTGTATGCACACACTGATATAGGGAGAGCCATCAATCACTAAGTGTGGGCGGGGTAATCAGGACTCTCACTGTCTCTCCCAGGAGTCATTAGTAGAAGTAAAAACGTTGTGGCACACAGAGTGTTGTTTCCGCGACTGGAAGTAGGGTTCCCACCCCAGTATTGCAACATAATAGGAAGACTCCAGTCTAACTTGCGGTATAGTAGGTAAATTTTATTTGTAAGGCAGTAGTTTCACATAGAGTGACGTTTCGGCCACTTACGGCCTTCATCAGACTCAAACTGCGCTGTGCATCGGTGTAGATGTGGGGGGTGAAGGCGGTAGGGGCAACGCCTGCTGTGGAGTAACGGAGGCACTCCACAGCAGGCGTTGCCCTGCATACCCACCGCCTTCACCCCCCACATCTATACCGATGCACAGCGCAGTTTGAGTCTGATGAAGGCCGTAAGTGGCCGAAACGTCACTCTATGTGAAACTACTGCCTTACAAATAAAATTTACCTACTAAACCGCAAGTTAGACTGGAGTCTTCCTATTATGTTATCTCCCAGGAGTCATGTCAGGTTCTAAATCACTTCTTGAAATCATGTAGGAGTATAATATTAAATTATTCTTTTAGAACAACAAATAAGTATGACACATTATCTCCAGCCGATGCCTCAAATATTACACACTAAAACATGCAATAAATATATTGAAGACACTTTAGAATAAAATAACATTTAAACTGAAAGATGCTGTCAACCAGATTCCACCGAAAGGAAGGAATCTAATGGCCAATAAGCCTTTTATTGCCACTGTGCATAATTAAAAGTGCTGTCCACAAACCCTTTCCTTAGGCAGCTCCCCAGAAGGAGAGGCATTTATGGGGATATAGAACATATAGGTCCTGGCACTGGCACTTTACTTAAGCTCCATTATGAGTGGCCCATCCACGGTGAGATATGACATTATGTATGGTGCTTGGGACAGAACACAGTGGAGTATGACCAGCGTACCAGAAAAAGAGCTGACGAAATAATCTAGCCACTGACATAGACAACAGAGCTCTACATGCCACTAGTATGGCCCACCAATGAAAAATGAGATTGGTGACACTAACGGACAGGGGTGGACTAGGAACTTAAAGTTGCCGTGGAAAATAAAATAAAAGTGGCCCTATGTAGTAGGCGAGTCCAAATTTAAAAAAGGTGGGGCAACACAAGTAGGCAGGTCCAACACAAGCCATAAGTAGACAGGTACAACAGAAGTAGGTGAGGCCGGCACATAATACCAACCCAGCAGAACCGAATACCATAGAGGACGGAAATAGAGTTGAATTCAGGAGGGCACCTGCGTCTGCTGGCCATACTGATTTCATGGCTACACATTCCGCATTCTTTTCAGTGACTAAAAGTGTGTGTTAATAAAGATACAACTAACACTCCAAATGATTGTTCTTGCATCATATTACAGTAGAAGGACTCTTCTGTAAAAGCCTTCAAACCAATATGACACCTTGAGATGACACATCAGGGTTTTCAGACGCTCTTCTAAATCCCATATGTTACTGTAATGGACATTATACCCTGCAGGCAGAAAATCTGCACTCCTCAAACTGTCAAAAGGTAACACAACTGCTGGATTATGATTCACCTGCAAATAGAAAAAAAGACTAGGCTGCCTGTCCTCCAGTGAGTGATACGATGTGCAAGTCATACAGCAATACCACAATCATGTCTTAAGATGTGCTGCAATCTTGGTACAAGAAAGTAAGCATGAGACATAAACCACATTCTGTGATGAATTTGTGAAATACCACACTGTTCTTGAGGTTTAAGTAGCAAATGCAATGTGACTGTGAATGCCATCATCTAAGAACAGGAATTTAGACTGTAAGCTGACCTGACAGATATCAAGTCCTGAAAACAAATCCAGCGTACAATTGATAATGCAGTATGGCTGCCATTTGCTCAATTTTCAAAAGGACAGCAGCGTTTAGGATCCCCCAGTGCTGATCTAACGAAAGCTGTTTTGGTTTCAGTGATCTGAAACCGGAACATTTTACGGCATACTATGGCACAATATAGTGCAGGAACATTAAGGAATATTATACCCACTGCAGAGGTACAGAAGACCACAATGCTTTCATGAAATTGTACACAATCACATGAATCAAAACATATCAATGATATGGACCAAAACATATTTACAAGAGATGTCATGGCTATATCGTTTACTAAAATCCATACATGTAGACAATAGGTATCTGGGATTTTCCTTGTCCAAATGCACATTAAAAAGGGGTTGTCCAGCCTAGGAGATGACAACCTCAATGGTCGTAACCTGTTCCCAATTATAAAACAAAAAAGCGGCTCGTCTGTCCCCAGTTCCTCCTTTCCCATGGTGCTGCCCAGTTCTCAACCGCTTCTAGTCCGGAAGTGGCTTGGTCTTGTGACTATTGCGGCCAATTACCTGCCTCTGCAGTTACATGTGCTAAAATGGCACATCAATTCTAGTGACGTGCGAGTGATGTGCCATTCTAGCACGTGGCCACCGAGTCCAGTGACTGACCACGGAACCAATCAACTTCCGGTTCAGCGTCTGGGGCAGTGGTGCAGGAATAGAGGGACTGAGGACAGATGAGTGTTTTTTTCCTTTAATGTACACATGTTCCGACCGTTGGGCTTGTCGGCTCCTGAGACATTCAACCCATTTAATTCAACAATAACCCGAGACATATTTACTTAGCCATAGAATTAGATCATAGAATCCTGTTTGCAGCAGCCGTCAAGGGTAGCTTAAAGGCTATGGACATCTTTGATATTGAATAAATATTTTGTTAGTGGTTACTAAGTGGTTAAGTGGCACTACATTTCAGTATGCAATCTTCAGACTCCCTGATATTCCAGTTGTACCATGCTTCTAGTTTTAGAAATTGCTCATGTGGACATGGCTACTCCAATAACAAATGTTGCCTGCTGTAAGGTCTTTGTGTCCAGAATGCTGATGCCTTCACTAGTTCCCATGTATAAGAAAAGCTTCATTCCTGGACTGATTTCTCCTTCTACAGCTTATAAGAGACCTCTTCTCACCTGTAGTGACTGTCATTGATGATGAGGAGTTTATGAATCCCCCTCTCTTGAGTTTGCACTGGGTCTGCTGTCTCTTTACACTTGAATCTAGCTTAATTGAGTCTCCCCATCTACAACCTGTGTGAGCTGCCCCTCTTGTATGGAATCCCCCCTCTCCAAACTGACATGTAAATCTCCTCCCCCTTCATGTTTTTTTCTTTAAGTTTATGTTCACACATTAACTTTTTTCATTATAGGATGACAGTCAGACTTGGCCACAGATTTGCAGTTTGTCATTGTGCAAATCCAAAGGCAAATTAGATCCATTTACGTCACGTGCTGTATTAACTATAACACAGACTCCCATTGAAATTAGTAGGAGGTGGCTTGGGTATTTATTTCATGTGGATTTCATGCGGAATCTATGTGAAAAATTACCTGTGAAAACACACGCTTACACTGAGAGAAGTATGCAGTAACAGGATTTATGTCACATTCAACAGCACTACCTGCTATAGGAAGGACTTACACATATTCTGCTGATGTAAAATTGCTTCATTTTCCACATAGGGAGATAATCAACAATTAAAAAAATCATTGTAAATGTGTCCATAGGCTTTAAGAGCTCATTGAATACAGATTCATTACTATTCACCAGTTTGATGAGAGTTATTTACATCTGTAAGCAGCAAGTTACCCTTGGTAATGGTTGCAGACAGCTATTCATTTGTCATTTACTTCTAAAGATATTAGATAATTGGTCTCTACATAGGTTTGGGATTATTTGAAATTAAATGCATACATTATATTATATGCATACAGGGAAATACTGCCTAAATTCGAGGCATCAAGGATGTCTTTTTGTTAACAGTTAACATCTTTAGGATTGGCTTGTATCAATGACCGTAAAACTGTAATATGCTGAAATCTACGGATGACAGTTCTTGTTTCAAATATGCATAACACATCTTCATTGTAAATCTTTATTTTAAATCCATTGTTTTATCCTCCAAACAAACTATACAAATCCATTTTTGTGTTTGTTACAGTTTCTTTTTACTGTTTAAAGCCTCAATCCACTCAACAATCTCTCAGGGGATTTCTGAATCACTATGGATTAAAATCCTCTTCGACTCCTAACTGCTTCACTAATACTTTGCATTTAATAATTCTACTTGTGAGAGGTTTTATTTGACAAAATCCCCTCGCACCCAATGTTGGCATACAGCTGCACAGGAGCCTTAAACCCAGTGTATTCAAAGTATATAAGAGTTGGGGCAATTAATAATTCCTGTTTTGTTTCTGCATTTTAATATTTGACACTTTGCTAGGAATCATTAAATAATGGTAACAACCTAATTACAAAAATGTCATCACAAACTCTTTACTCTAATAAAAAGGTTCTCCTTTATGGCTATTTGACCATTAAAGGATTTTCCTACCTGAGGTGGCATCAATAACTGTAGAGCCTGCTCTACGATCAGCAGTAGGCCGAGGAGATCCTGGCATGCTTACAGGCTCAGAGCGAACAGGTTGGATTCTGTAAGACACGTTTGTTGGAAGATTTTCACAATATATTTCTTAACTTTTGTAAAAATTCTATCAATGGTAAATGAGACGATGTTACTAAAAGAGTATGTTTACCTTTGAATACCAATTTTCAAAGAAACTGAATAACTTCATAAATACATTCCTTTATCTTGAAATAATCCCAGTTTACAGCTTGTGTTGGATGCAGCTGGATGCAACGGGAATGCCCATCAGCCCCATTTACTATAATGAAGTCCAGCGGGGATCCGGCCACTACCTGGCAAATATGCCGGACAAAAACCGCTACAGACTTTAAAGCTAAAATTTCTTAGCATCCCTTGTTGGATCAATGTCTGCACAGAACTTGATTTTGAGGTTTGCATTCTGGGAAGTGGTTTTGTACACCATCACTGTACAGTAAGGCTACTTTCACACTTGCGTTGTTGTTTTCCGGTATTGCGATCCATCAGAGGATCTCAATACCGGAAAAACTACGTTTCCGTTTGGTCCTCATACATTCTGAATGGAAATAGATCTGTTCAGGATGCATCAGGATGTCTGCCGTTCCGGCCACATTCCGTTTTGTGAACAGACACAAAACCGCTGCAAGCTGCGGTTTTGTGTCTGGTCATAAAAATGGAAACAAAAACACATCCGTCACCTATTTACTTTCAATGTATTTAGTGATCCATTTTTTTCTGTTTTGATTTCACACAACCGCATCCTAACGGAACAGATGCATCCTGACGTGCAAAATCAAAATGGATACATTTAATTCCGGTATTAAGATCCTCGGTCGGATCTCAATACCGGAATTAACAACGCAAGTGTGAAAGTAGCCTAATATAATGTATGAAAAGCTATCACCCTGCACTACAGACCCAGGTAAGCTGTGTAAATGTGTGTCTTTTGACAAGCTCCAATAGAAACCAGCAAAATTGTGAATCTAACTCTGGTTGCCATTATATTTTACTGGTTTTCATGGCTACACATTCTTTTCAGTGCCTAAAAGTGTGTCAAACTGATACGATTCAATGGCTTAATGTTGTAGCACTACAACGCAGCAGCAGGTGGGGCCAGAAAATGTCCACAGGTAGTAGTGAATATATAATATTAGAATCCTAATAACAAGGTCATTCTTGTAATTCACCTCCCCACACCCTCCTTACTTTCCTCTGGATGAAGCTGATCAGAACTGGTTAAACATCCAGTTCAGCCACACTTATTTATTTTAGTAACTTACTTATCAGTCAAATCAAAACCTGTAAGTTCTGTTGAAACAACATGATTAAGAAGTGAAAAGAGACGGAAATAAGTTCAAATACAAACACATTAAATGAGTCTTTTTAATAGGGTAAAGTAAAATAAATGAAATATATTATAACTCTGATGAGCATATGTGCTAGCTCAGTTATACGCTAATGTAAATTGGTATAAGGTGTGATGGTTTTCTCACCGAACTAGCAACATCTATACTCTGTATCAGAGTTAAAAGGGTATGCGCATGCATGTGCAGCTAGCGTGTATGTATACAGTGTGCATGTATGTGATTGTATTTATCTGTAAGTGTTGGTATCTAGTGATTATAGGTACAGTGACATGCAAAAGTTTGGGCACCCCTGGTCACAATTGCTGTTACTGTGAACAGTTAAGCAAGTTGAAGAAAAAATTATCTTCAAAATCCATAAAGTTAAAGATGACACATTCCCTTAGTATTTTAAACAATTCTTTATTTTCATCTTTTACATTTTCAAAATAACAAAAAAGGAAAAGGAAGCACAAATTTGGGGATCCTGTATGGTTAGTACCTAGTAGCACCCCCTTTGGCAAGTATCAGGCTGGGAACACACCTAAGTGTTTCTGAATCGCGCGTATGACGCGCGTTTTACGCGTGTTTTTGGATGTGCGTTTTTGTAACTAAGAAACGCACATCATACGTGCGATTCAGTGATTCTCCCCTATTTCAGCATGGTCCATAGGCGCGTTAAAACACCTAAAAGAAGCTCATGCTGAAGCGACAGCGTTTGGCGTTTTTCAGCGCGTTCAAACGCTCTGTAAAACGCCCAAATGTGAACCATGCCAATAGGGAAGCATGGCTTTCCACATGTTGTGCGTTTTACAGCGCGTTTGAACGCGCTGAAAAACGCTTAGTTGTGTTCCCAGGGTCACAGCTTGTAAATGCTTTTTGTAGCCAGCCAAGAGTCTTTCAATTCTTATTAGGGATTTTTTCTTCCTGACAAAAAGTCATCCAGTTCTGTGAGATTCCTGGGCTTTCTTGAATGCACTGCTCTTCTGAGGTCTATCCACAGATTTTCAATGATGTTCAGATGAGGGGACTGTGGTAGCCATGGTAAAACCTTCAGTAGTGCCTTCTGAAGTAGTTTCAAGTTCCCATTTTCTCAGATTGAAATGTAATTAAGAAATAGAAGTTAACAAGAACAGTGGAGGTCAAGAGAATGTCTGGAAGACTAAGGAAAATGTCAGACACAGCTGCTGGTAGGATTGCTAGAAAGGCAAATCAGAACCTCTGCTTGATTGCAAAAGACCTTCAGGAAGATTTGGCAGAATCTGGAGTTGTGGTACATTGTTCTACTGTTCAGCAACATCTGCACAAATATGGACTTCATGGAAGAGTCATCAGAAGAAAACCTCTCCTGCGTCCTCACCACAAAACAAAAACATTTAAACAAGCCTGATGCATTTGGAAAATAGCCCCATTGACCGATGTGGTTAAAATATAGCTCTTTGGCCACAATGAGCAAAGGTAGGTTTAAAAAAAAAAGGGCACAACATTTCATGAAAATAACAATAACAATGCCCTGATTTGAACATTGTTAAAAATGATGGCCCAGGAATCTTACAGAACTGGAAGACTTTTGCAAGAAAGAATGGATGAAAATCCCTCAAATAAGAATTCAAAGACTCTTGGCTAGCTACAAAAAGCATTTACAAGCTGTGATACTTGCCAAAGAGGGTGCTACTACAGTAGATACTAACCATGCAGGGTGGCCAAACTTTAGCTTCGGACCCTTTTCCTTTTTTGTAATTTTGAAAATGTAAAAGATGAAAATAAAAAAAATTGTTTTTGCTTAAAATAAAAAGGGAATGTGTCATCTTTAACGTTATGCCCTTTGGAGATCATTTAATCTTCAACTTGTTTAACTGTTCACAGTAAAAGTAATTGTGATGAGGGGTGCCCACACTTTTGCATGCCACTTTATGTACCTAAATGCAGTGAGTATATAAGTGTTCATGTATGAATTGAGGGGAGGCATTCATCAATTGAACTGTTTTGCCACTTTTAAATCCGGAAGTTTACATAGGGGAACCCAAGACAAGCAGCAAACAAGCTGGGTCCCAGAGCTGGGGATCTGGTAAGAAAGGTCTAGAAATTAGTGCACAACCTCTTTAAATAAAGACAATTTGTAACTACCTAAAAAAGGTACTGACATACAGGGCAGACTTTTATTAGAGACAGCAGAGCTGCATTTACATGAAGCAATCAACGGACCGCAAAACAACAACGGTCGGGTGCATGAGCCCTAACTCTGTGAGAAACAAGAGAATATCTCCGGATGGAGCCAGTTTAAAATAAAGATCCTTTGTTTAAGTGAAATTCCTTGTATACCTGTCTGTCTAACCTTACAGATGTCTCCTTAAAAATGTCACACCATATGAATTATAAACAAATAAGACAAATTGAAAAATATTAACTAGAAAATCAGCAGTAACAGTAAAATAAAATAAAAACAAAACATAATTGTGCATAGAAAAGCTACCTAAGACTGTTTAGATCAAGATCATCTGTGTCAAACTCCAGCAATGGCTGTGGGGTATCACTTGGACCATGTGAGTGGAGGACTGAGGAGCTAGAAGAGATCACAGTTGTTTGGCCTGAAGGATGGATAGTTTTAAACTGAAACTGAGGTCCCATCCACAATCTTCTGTGAGGTCCTGTATGTGTGACTATTTCCACCTGGAATATGACAAGAAATGGCGATGATCAATGCTGCTTACACATGAAAATCACTAATTACAAAAGAAAGCACAATAAAGAAAGTTCCTGTAACCAGATATTCAGCATGGAACACGAATATCCACAAACATTTGTGCATAATACATTTCTGTACTCTAGTTTTTAGTCCTCAAACTGTTACCATTGAAGTTCACTGTCATTCACATATAGCCGATATTCAACTGCATTTATTTAAAGGGATTGTCCAGCAGGGAATATATTTTCTCAAAGGGCACAAGTGGGTTAAAGAAGTTGTTCTACGAAAAATATTCTATATTTTTCAAACCAGTGCATGGATTAGAATACTTTTGTAATTGCATGCAATAACATTTTTGCATCACCAATGGATTATTTAATAAAACCAATTTGCATACTGCGACCTTCTTTTGGTTCTTTTCCTTATTTCTCTGTCCACCTCAGTAACATGGCTGAGGTGATTGCACATACTCAATTTCCTCCTTCAATTGCCACCAGCCCTACTACTGTGTGACAGTGCTGCCAGCTTGAAATAAATCTAGCACAGCAATTGGAGCAACAACATGGGAGAGCTCTGGATCCATGTGAGGTACAGGCTTGGATCACGCTTTATTAGAAAAAGATTGTCACATACTATATGAAGTATTTTTAAATTTTTTACATAAGTCTACTTTCACACTTGCGTTTTGGCTTTCAGTTTGTAAAATCGGTTCAGGGCTCTCACAAGCAGTCCAAAGCGGATCAGTTTGCAGTCTAATGCATTCTGAATGGAAAAGGATCTGCTCAGAATGCATCAGTTTGGTCTCCATTCCGCTTTGGAGACGGACGCTTTGGTGTCTGTCTGATGAAACTAAGCCAAACGGATGGGTCTTGGCACACAATGTAAGTCAATGGGGATGGATCCGTTTTCACTGACACAATCTGGCACAATAGAAAACAGAAATCAGATGTCTTAGCTATGTTAAAGATAACACAAACGGCTCTGTTCTGAACGGATGCAGACGGTTGTATTTTATTAACGGATCCGTCCATGAAGGATCTGCACAAAACGCGAGAGAGAAAGTATCCTTAATCATAGCCCCTTAAAAAAAAGGTATATTCCCCTCAACAATCCCCCCCCTTTGCTACCACTCTGAAGCTTAGCAAGTCCCCACTGGTCTTCTACTTCCTGGTCCCATCTCAACACACAGGAAAAGCCCATCCACTCAGTCACTAGCCACAGCAATAAACTGACTCAGAGAGCAGACCATTTCAATGGAGAGATTTATTTCAGTGGGAGTAATTAACCACTATCAATAAGCAAATAGAGGTTATGGGACCCCAGTTCTTTCTACAGGTGAGAGTAACAGAGTTGGGTCCTGCACCTATAAAGCATTTATGGAATATCCAATAAAAATGCCATTAATGTATAAGGTGGGAATACTCCTACAAATAAACCAGACAAAATTACAGGCAGATTTCTACTTCACATACAAAGACAGCGTACATGTAGTTCAATACTAGCTGGAAAATTTGTGTCTATGAAATAATTAGTCTAATACTCTAAACCAACATCTAATATGTTGCAATTGTTGTGCATAATTATAGCAATATTCCTAATTTTGAAATATCTTCATATCTATCCTTTCATCCGTTTAACAAATAATCCAACCTTTTACATGAGGCAATAATGTAAAAGGATGAGAAAAGGAAAATCCTACTGAACCATATTACTGCCCTTGAGATTGTTCTACGTTTATTTTCCATTCGCCCTTCCACTTTTTCCTTACACTGACCCAGCTGAGAAAATATTTGGAAATTTGTAAGGGAATTAAACATTTTTTATTAATCTGTAAGAATTCATAAATGTAACACTGAATGTTAATAAATGTTATTTTAGAATAAACAGGATTGTGGATTAACACAAGCCATGTTTTACACAATAATTCACGGCAAACACATGTTCTTTTAAAGCAAATTCAGCAGATATAAAAACAGCAATGAAAAAGTAGCCTGGGGAAAATTCTTTGCATTTATGAAAATGAATACATAAGTCTATTACTTGCCAACAATAGTAGCTCAGATCACTGCATAAATGTACACCTGTAAAGTAGGATTGAACATTTCCACCTCTTGCCCTAGGAATAATGGCTCCATAGTCTTTAACTTCATCAATAGGTTTACATTATACTTACTTTACATACATACAAATTCTTTTATAGAAGTATCTTTGAGGATTTTTTTTTATTTCGCCATGGACATGTTCCAATAATTCATATCTCGTCAAACTAATTGCAGGGCTTCCTCCTTGACATGATTCTCAATGGATATCATGAATCTGGCTCCTTTTCTGCCATCCAAGATGGCTGCACCATTGATGAACACTGTGTATTTGGTAGCTGAAGACACTTCCTGACGCCCTTGGATTGCCCAGCACTACATATGTGAACAGTGTTGGAAAATCCAAGAGTAGGGCTAGACAAGTAAAAGGGTCTTGGGCAACCAATGCATGGTGTGTATCAGGAAGTCTGAGAGGCGGTATGGCCAACTTGGATAGGCAGATAGGCAGATCTGCGACTAAAAAGATGAAAAGAAGGGCACTAGGCAATTGTTCTGTTTATTCTCCAGTTAATATGAAGTTTTATTCTTGAACCAGACAGTGCTTTAAAATGGGTCAGTCAGGTCTCTATTTTCTTACAAGGTAGAAAGGCACAGGAGATTTCAGTATTGTACATACTAGTAGAAATGCAATGGAACAGAATCATTACACCGATGTGACTATTGGCCAACATTAATTTTCACAAATGCACTGCACAAGATTAACCAAGCAAATGCCATTTCTGACAGCGTAAAGCATGTTTATTTACTGGGGCTGGGGAGGTTATAAAATTGTGGCTGCCCTGTGCCATACCTCCAAACATTTGATTCCCCATTCATAGGACATGTTAAGCCTGCTCCACCCAGGAACTTCCACGGAACCTCATTGAACTGTTAATATTTGGGCACGTTTGCATGTGACGCCTGTTTCACAGAATAATTCCAGACAAGAAAGACAGATGGGAAGCTTGATGCCAGTCAGATAGAAAAGTACAACAGAAAGCTTCATTCTGCCTGCCAGCTGAAACCTAACAGAACCAGGACACCACAGTAACTAATGGCCAAAATTAATTAAACAAATGTAATGCATAAGATTCAGCAGGCAAATTTATAACAGCTTAAAGTCTACTCATTTACTGTGTGACTGCAGGAAATATAAAATCTCTCAAGCTCCCAATACTTGAATCCTCATTTATAGAACATTTTAAACATGCTCCACTCAGGAATGCCCACAAAATCTAACAGAACTGGCAATTTTGGGGCACATTTGCATGCTCCCGGCATTTGTTTCGAAGAATAATTCCACAAAAAAGGCAGGTAGGAGGCGTGCTGTATTCTATTCTATTACTGAAAATCTCCAATTGATAAACGGAGGAAAAGGCGAACTGAGAGCCCTGGAGAGACATAGCATGGGCCAGACTGGCTGTATCTCTTAGAAATGTTATGCAGGGATCAACTCTTCACAAAGGTGGGGGGACCTGAACCAAGTTTTATTGAAAGGGTATAAAGGGAAAACTGGTACTGATTCCTCTTTTGCCAGATGTCATCAGTGTTTTAATTTTTACTTGGGCCACCTTACCTCTATATGCTTTACTGAAGACAGATATTGTGATTATTTTATCATATTAAGGAACTACTACACATTTTCAAAGTACAATGCTTCAAACCAATTAACTCAGGTATGAGATGTTTGGGGTTTAAGTACTGGGGCTCCACCATTGGCCAAGTCTTCAAGATAAAAATGCCAGCTAGTGTTGTGCTCATTGCTTATGGACCACACTTAACTCTGCAACACTTACCGGAGGATTTTAATGTTGTATCATAAAGGCTACATCATTTCTCCTACCCGCTGGAGCTATTGTTTTATGGTTTCACTATATGGATTCTACATAATTTAAGATAAGGGAATCTATCACCAAAACAGATTTCCATAAATTGGGGCAATTATCATATACACTAATAACACTAAGTGCATGGGTGTAATATTAACCCACATACTGTAATGTCCCCACTCAACATATCATCAGGAACGTGTACAGTAGGTGTACAGTATACAAAAAACCACATGGACAGTGATCCCTGGACCTGATCCGGCACTCCTCTACAAGAAAGATGCTATTTTACATACGGTACAAATGTCTTTGGGTGTTTTGGTGGCTATTCACTGGGTACACCAGAACCCACTAGCTAGCTTTATTAGGACATCCAGCAGATGTGCTAATCTATAGAGACCTGTTTCCATGATGAATTGACAACCACTGTCCACATGACCACTCACTGCATTTTTGAGTGAAAATGAAACAAACTAATCAATTTTTGCTATAGGATGTATATTCATTGCAGATTTAAGCATTTGTATTTAAAATATGAAACAGTGTATCTGAAAATGTGAGACATGTAAATGAAGAAAATCATCCAGTCTACATACTGTTTTTTTAATACATTTTATTAAGCAAATTTAGAACATACAAAAAATACAAACAGATATTTTACAAAAGCCCTTCCTCCCAACCACCCCACTCAGATGAGCTACCAGTTGTGGAGAGAAAAAAAAACACCTTCACATCACTTATGCTACAGGTGGACTCACTATAATGTCAAATTCCAATAATTAAATTTACTCCGTTCTTTAGGATCTAGATTATTAACCCAAAATTTCCAAATTGCAGACCAATCACAAGCCCTGTCATTAGATTTAAAAAGTCAAAACTCCAGTAACATAACATTTAAGACAGACCTCTCCCAAGTCTTAACGGTAGGAAAACTTGATGATGAAGCATTGTGTGCCACAAATAACAATTGATATGCTCTTGCAAACTGAACAGTACAAAATAAAACTGGAGTTAGATCCCAGGATTCAATACTGTGGATCCAAAGGGATACTCCAGCCGGCCTACACAATGTACTGGTTTCCTTGCGCTTCTGACTTGTAGCAATATAATTCTCTTTTGCTTCAGCATGTGATCCACAGTCTAGTTTATAAGGAAAAACACTTGTTTCTCCACCGCTATGAATTACTCACAACCCAGCTCCTAGGATTTGTCCGGTCAAGAATTTTGAATATGTTGTTAGATTTATGAGCCTTGAAGGTTCTGAGCGTACAAGAGGCTCTCTGCTGATACCTTTTGTTTCGCGACAATTCTTGGGTTGCCCTGAGAGATTTTCATTTTTTCCGTACCCTTTACTTCATGAGGCAGTGCAAATTAGGCCACCGATAAAGGATCCTGTATATTTTAAGCTCAGAACCATCAGTGTCACAGAGCCGAGAGGTAAACAGATGCCTTTGCAGTTTAATCGAGGCTATGGCCAGATGTTCCTATTCACTCTCCTGTTGTGTGCAGTACAAACATATTGTATCTACTTCACACTGACAACACACATTACCCACTGTTCTAATTGAAAAGTTGAAGTGAAGGGCAGGCTTTCTCAATACATTCTGTGACAATATTTGATGGCGAAAAGAAAGCTAAAAACCAGTATAGTGGAAAGAGCTGAACATTGCTGGCAAGAGGAAAACTTTTCAGCTCCCCCACCAAAGTTGCAGCCATTTTCACTGAGCTTGGCTAGTTTTCTACAAGATTATCTGCAAATGTTCTGTGGCTACATCTATCTGTCTGGCTGTCAAATATGTAATGTATATAATGTCAGGACAGGAGTTGTAATAGAGAATGAAAGTTTATGTACAGCACTGCACACTCACATTTTTAGCTACTTTGCCTTTATAGCAGGCATGTTTTGCTTTACTCTTATATTTTAAAGGACATATAATATTGTAATTGATCTTTAAGATATTTACTATTCCAATATAATGTTTTTATCTGGGGTGGTAGCAATTTACAGGTATCTCCAACTTATAAATTGTAATAGTTTTTTTCCCAGTTTTAAGTGGTAAATAAGCCTTAAAGCGTGGTCTCACAAAAACAGCAACCAAAGATTTATGTAGCATAGAAGTAGATTACCGGGCTACTATTGGTCCCATGGAGAAAGTGGGTCTAACCCTGGTTACTCTATCTCTTTTGTTATTTGGTTCCCCAAATATCAAGCTTTTATCCTGGGTGGAAAACACAGGCATCAAGGAGAGGGGGCAAGCTCTGTACTATAGTCACCCTCTCTATTATGTACAGGGATACTTCAGGGAAAATGTTTGCCGTGGGCCGCACTGTTATAATATGCTATTCTATCAAACTACTGGTAAACGATACTGGTTTCTTATATCCACAGGGATATATCCTGTTAAATCTGTCTATTATATCGTTTGGTGCTCTGTCTAAATCAGAATACTACATACTGTCTGGTTACGTTTTTGCTTAGTAAAGTAGTGGAGAAAAGGCTTAGAGGGCCATATGTTGTCACTAATTTATTCATGTATGTAGCATTTACCAACCTCTACAATTTTACTACAGCACAAATCTTCTCACCTACAGACAGCAGCAGAAAGTACACACAGAAGTGTACAAATACCAGTATGCAAAAGATAAGTGAAGGTAGGCTGATGGTTGAGCAACTGTTAAATGAATGATTGTCTGATGACCGATCATTATACGTACGCAGCCATATGCATTTTAGCGTATATTAGCCATTACAGTCATGAAAACTGACCACGCTTTTTTAATTACAGCAGGGGCATGCACAGATCTCATAGGGCCCCCTCTGACTGAACCAGTTTCCAAGTTTGAGTGCATCAATCACTACCATGCACTGCAGAATGCAAAGCACAATGCCGCATATTTCTGATGAATCGCCATTTTTTTATTAAGTGGAAGAAATTTCATTTAAAAATAAATTGTGATGAAAAAAACCATTTTAGCTGACTTTTACATCTGACTTCTACATCAGTAAAGCTAAACACATGCTTCATAAATATGGCTCTCAATCTGAACACCATATATCACAACTGGCATAAAATAACAGATACATCTCCTGCTTCCTGTCTATTACAAAGCCAGCTGCCTGCAGCCACCACTAGGGGAGCTCAGCACATAGGAATTTATACAGTTACTGTAAGCCTCTGCTTGCACAGAACCTAAACAGACCCTTGCACACACACAACCTAATGGGGGCTGCTGAAAAATGCAGTGTTTTTACATCCTGAAGAAAAAGACTAAGTTAAGCATTGGGCCTCCTCTCCCTGGGCTCCATAGCAGTTGCATAGTTTGCCTCCATAAACAGTATTCCACTGGACAACAGGCAACGGATGAACAATATTTTTGGGAGCAGATCGATCATGGAGTAGTGAAAAAAATATTAAATCCAGACAACGTCTTTCCAGATAATGTAGTCTGTCATCCGCTGGCTAAGGGCTCTTTCACACTTGCATATTTCTTTTCCGGCATAGAGTTCCCTCATCGGGGCTCTATGCCGGAAAAATCCTGATCGGGATTATCCCAATGCATTCTGAATGGAGAGAAATCCGTTGAGGATGCATCAGGATGTCTTCAGTCAGGACCGGAACGTTGTTTGGCTGGAGAAAATACCGCAGCATGCTGCGCTTTTTGCTCCGGCCAAAAATCCTGAACACTTGCCGCAAGGCCGGATCCGGAATTAATGCCCATTGAAAGGCATTCATCCGGATCCGGCCTTAAGTTAAACGTTGTTTCGGCGCATCGCCGGATCTGACGTTTAGCTTTTTCTGAATGGTTACCATGGCAGCCAGGACGCTAAAGTCCTGGGTGCCATGGTAAAGTGTAGTGGGGAGCGAAGGAGCAGTATACTTACCGCCCATGCGGCTCCCGGGGCGCTTCAGAGTGACGTCAGGGCGCCCCGCGCGCATGGATCACGTGATTCATGCGCATGGGGCGCTCTGACGTCATTCTGGAGCGCCCCAGGAGCCCCACGGGCGGTAAGTATACTGCTCCCCCGCTCCCCACTACTACTATGACAACCAGGAATTTAATAGCGTCCTGGCTGCCATAGTAACCTCAAAGCATTTTGAAGACTGATCAGTCTTCAAATGCTTTCAGTTCACTTGCGTTGTTACGGATCCGGCGGGCACTTCCAGCGACGGAAGTGCACACCGAATCCTAACAACGCAAGTGTGTAAGAGGCCTAAAACAATTGTTTTTTTTTGCTAAATTTGCCCTGATGAATGATCATGCAAATGAAGTTTGGATTATTGTTTATGGCCAATTCAATAAATTAATGAGAAAATTAATCTGCAACATAATGGTAGTAGAAGACTACAGCACTCCCTGAAAAACTGGGAAAATTAAAATGTAACCCAGGATGAAAGTATTTCTCTAGCCAACATTGTGTTTAGATCGGGAAATGCAGGGGGGACGAGGGATTAAATAGCTCTATGATCTGACTGTAGACGATTGTATATGCCTGAGGATGTTTTTTGAGAACTACTGCATTTATTAAAACTTATAATATCTTTCTGGATATACCACTTTGCCTGTAATAAAGTGACATGTTATGATAAACTTTTGCGGCTTGAGCTCTTAAAATTCTCTTGTATGGAGGACATTAGGTCAAGTCTAGTGTCTAAGTTTTTTGGTTTTGCTTTTTTCTCTTGTCTGAGAACACAATTATATCCCACATATTTGCAGTTTTGCTGCATAAATGTAGGATTTCCAGGCTTTTGTTTAGGCAGTCCTTGAAATATACACAATTAAATGCTCTTTGGTCAAAGATTGGACTTCCTCTTATATCTTTCTACAGCTACATCTTGTATATCTCACATAGGCATGCCATCAAGGTAACATACATATAGGGAATTTGCGCCATTAAAATCCTTGCGCTGTGCTTCACTGTACTCAGGTGTTTACTTTAGCCAAGCTCTTACCTATTGTTTTACAGAACAAAGAACATCTTCTGCTCCAAGGAGCAGACTGGCGGAAGCCCACTTTGCTCTGAAACATCTTGTCATATTAATCAATGCAAGAAAGGACATTTGGTCCAAGGATAGATGCAAGAAAAGTTATTATTTCATGCTACAATGTGTGATCACAGAGGAATGCATTAGCTAGGGTGTGATTAAAGAGAGCTGCTATGTATTTTAGACGTCAGAAAAAAAGGGACTTTAGAAATATTTTTTATAATCAACTGAACGTACTATGGGAACATGGTGCCTAACTCAAGTTATATTCCACACCCTTACTGACTAGTACTGTATTAACTGTATTATAGAAAATAAAAGACTCCATCTCATACTAAAACGTTCTGTTTGCCAAGGTGAAGATCCATTTTTCTTCTTTTGTATGGAGATCAGATGAGTGCTATACTTTGTTCTCTTCAGCTCTGCTCAGTTTCCCTTGAATAATGAAGGGGGTAGTGTACAGATTCAAGGTAGGTCTTTAGCCTTTTTATGAATCCATACACCACTGACTTCCAGAGCTGAGCAGAAACAAAGACACAATGCCCCCTCATTTTAGTTAGTGTGTGCTTGTGTGTTTGTGTGTGGGGTGGGGGAGGTCCTTGTACCCAATAAAGAAAAATGATGTCATGTTTCTATGACATTCCCTTTAAGATGTTGTGCCTCAAGGTCAGACTGGGGTTTCTTGGGCCTACCAGAGAGAAATTTTTCTCAGGGCCCAAACCCCATATCATCAATAAAGTCTAAAAGATTTGGATGTTTTGGGATGTCTAAATGTATTTTTTTCTTCTGGACCTTTGGGGCCCATTATGGTATAGCCCAGACCCACTGGAGGATCCTCTGGTACTCTGGTGGGCCAGTCTGATGCTGTTGTGCCTCCAAGCACAACCCTACCAGGTGAATGTACAGTATACCACACTCAGTGTAAGCAATACCAACTTAATAAGTGCTTCCTTCCTTTCTTCTTTTTTTTTTACACTTGGCATTAGTAATGTTTATTGCTTGTTAGGTTTTTTTTGTGTTGCAAACACCATGTGGGAAAAATGACACATTATCTTTATTCTGCTGGTCAGTATCATTACAGAGATACCAATTTTATAGTTTTTTTTAAAGTTTTGCCATTTTTACACAAAGTATTTTGTGAGAACCATTTTTTTTTTATTTTACTGCTGCGTCTTGTGTGGGTCTTTTTGCAGGATGAGTTGAGGTTTTCATTGGTACTATTTTGTGCTACATAGTACATTTTGATCGCTCACTATTACACTTTTTGTAAGGCATGGTGACAAAAAATGACTGTCTAGACACTGTTTTTCTTTCTACGGTGTTCACCTAACAGGGTAGATCATGTGATATTTTTATACAGCCAGTCGTTACGGATGTGACGATACTTAATATGTCTCTTTTTTTCTTTTTTGCAATCTTACAAAATAAAAGCTTTTTTGAAAAAATGTACGGGGTACGTAGTACTTTTTGACCGCTCACTATTACGCTTTTTGTAAGCATGGTGACAAAAAAATGACTGTTTTGACAATTTTTTTTACTGCATTCATCTTATGGGGTACATCAGTATTATCTGGGCGTTACAGATGCGAAAATACCTAATACGTCAATTATTTTTTTCTTTTTTGCAATCTTACACAATAAAAGCTTTTTTGAGCTTGTTCATCTGACTGGGTAGTTTATGTGAAATGTTTATACAGCCAGTCATTACGGATGTGGCGATACTTAATATGTCTATTTTTTCTTTTGCGCAATGTTACTAAATAAAAGATTTTTTTGAAAAATTTTCTGCCAATCATGTTGTATGGGGGCTCATTTTTTGCAGGATGAGTTGAGGTTTTCAACCCCTTTAATGCTGACAATTTATATATATATATATATATATATATATATATATTTGTGTGTAAAGATTCTGTAAAACCAGAAATTTTTACACTTATATCTTTGCTTTTTCTAACAACTATAGGTACAGGGAGGAGGTACTATCAGTGATTGATGGCACTGTGTGCATACAGAGATAGCTGTCAGTCACTAATAAGATCTCATCCCTGCACTGATAGTTCTTCATAGGAAGTCAAAAAAGCAAATATATAAATGTATAAATTATAAGTTTTACTGAATCTTTTCCGACAAAACTATATCAATCTGCCCAGCTCCTTCTGCTCTATAACATGATGTTTTCCGATTGCATTGAATTTTGTGGTGACAGGTCCTCGTTAAGATCCTGAAAAAAGCTAAAAGTTGGCATAAAATGCTTTTTAGAAATACAACTTTTTTAGCTATACAACTTTTCATTATACAGTGAATGAAAACCAATGTTTTTGATGCAGTTTTTTTAAGCCAAAACCAGAAGTAGAGCCAGCAGGCAGGCAAGTCTTTTCTTTATATTTCTCATTCCCTTCCAATCCATTTCTCACTTTGGTTAAAAAAAACTGCATCAAAAGGCTCAGTGTGACACCACCCTAAGGAGCAGAAAAGTGGAAGTTGTTTTAACACCTGAGCTTATCCGACACCTGACTAGTAGCATTCTCTAAATGTGTATAGCATAAAGAAGTCTCTGTGCTACATAGAAGCAAATCTAAGTTTAGATGTTGACGTAAAGTTTAATACTATAGCAAATGTGAGGAATAACATAAAAAAATCATCAAGCAGAACAAAAATTGTAATTAAAAATATGAAAACATCACTGGAAGATCAATAAGTTTAAACTTTACTATGTTTTTCTGCAGATCTAATGTATGATAAAGACAAAAAAAAGACAACTATTTACCTGTGAAAGCCATTCTTCATCATCCTGGCCACTGTGGTCTGAGGCTAAGCTATCATATGAGCCATGCCGTGTGAGGGGACCAGGACTTCCAGGTGGCACCACTGTAAAAGAAAAATTATTTCCAAATTATAAATAAATGACTATGATGTTAACTGCGTCCAAAAAGATCATTCTGCTGTAAAACAGAAAATAGAAAAGATGGAGGTAGAGACAAAGCTGCAGTTACTCTCTCTCAATGTTTAACAAAGAGAGGGAGAGGTGGAGGTAGCAGAAAAAAAATCACACTAAGAAGAACATGCCTACTTAGTGAGAATAGAGGAAAAAAGTGTGCATTTCTAGATAGGGAGGGATAAACAAGGAAGGCACAAGACTTCTGTCTTCTCTAAATATACATCTACACCTAGGTACACTTATTGTTTCATAAAGCCAGCCTGAAGCAGGCTGGCGATAAGCTAGTCCAGCCACAAAAACTTCAAAGAGATGCAGCCAGACACAGTTAAATTTAGTATTACATGAGGACTAGTCAGATGAATGTCTCTATATGTATTTTCATGGATGGACCAAATCCATCCGAATCTTATTAGTGGTTGCTATGCTTATGTTCATAAAGGAGGGCCCAGTGAGGACGCCTCTAAGGAAGCATGTATAAAACACAATGCATAAGTCAGAAACCCATCACCGTGATAGGCCTATAATATCAGGAATTGGAAGCCTAATCTCAAATTTGTCTAAGGGCTCATGCACACCAACGTATTTCTCTTTCCGTATCCGTTCCCTTTTTTTTGCGGACCCTATGCGGAACTATCCATTTCAATGGGTCCGCAAAAAAAACGGAAGGTACTCCGTGTGCATTCCATTTCCGTATGTCCGTATTTCCATTCCGCAAAAAAGTAGAACATGTCCTATTATTGTCCGCATTGCGGACAAGGATAGTACTGTTCTATTAGGGGCCAGCGGTCCCGTTCTGCAAAATACAGAATGCACACGGACGTCATCCGTATTTTTTGCGGACAGCAAAATACATACGGTCGTGTGCATGAGGCCTAAATATGTGGACGTTCTCTTTCAGAACTATGTTCAAAAACTCCCAGCATATTTGAAAGACACGAAACACATTTTACAAATACTGGAAACTAGAATGGAAAAATGACTACATTATAGGTACTTTAGATGTCACATCCCTTTACACAATAATAGAAAACAATAAAGGAAGGGAGGCTGTAGAATACTTTTTGAATAAAGAAAAAAGAATACCAAATGAACAGATCCAGTTCATTGGGGACTGTATACCATTTATTTTAACCCACAATTATTTTAAATATGAGAACACTTTTTATTTGCAGACGTCGGGAACCGCAATGGGGACCAGATTCGAGCTGAGTTTTGCCAATCTGTACTCCGTGCGAATCTGGTCCTCTGGAAGAGGTTCATTGAGGATATTGTTTTTATAGGGAAAGGAGGTGAAGACTCACTCAAGAAGTTTTTAACAAAAGGGAAGTACATTTTTTAGATTTAACTATATCTGTTCAAGAGAATCGAATATATACAGAAACATACTATAAACTAACAGACAGCAATAGTTTTATCTCATTGGATAGTTGCCATCTGCCAATATGGTTGACTAATATCCCTCGGAGTCAATATATTAGTCTAGGAATTGTACTACAAAACTAAGAAAAATGTTGTGAGTAGGTACACGTCCTCAAAAACATCAAAATAAATAAATCTAGCAAAAGGACGTTAAAATGAAAACAACAAACAAAACTATATTGAATTGTCTACTAATAAAACAGAGGGGTGTCTACCCGATCACTCACTTCAGTTGGGTGATCGAGTAGACACCCCTCTGCTTTATTAGTAGACAATTGAATATAGTTTTGCTTGTTTTTATTTTAACGTCCTTCTGCTAGATTAATTGATTTAAGAAGGAATTGTACCATGATAGAACAATTTGAGAAGGAAGCAAATAATCTCCATGTGAAATTTGAAGAAAAAGGATATAGATCAAATGAGTTAGCAAAAATTAAACAAGAAGTAAAGCAAATTGATCAGAATATGTTAAGATAAAAGAAGGACAATAAAATTGAGAAAAAGGGAAAAGATGAACTAGAATTTAGAGTTCCCATAATTACACAGTATAGTGAAAAAGACGTTATATATAAAGAATTATTACAGTCATTTGGATATTCTGAAACAAGACAAATCAATAGGAGAAAAACTATATCAATACCCTATATTCATTTTTTAGAAAAGCTAGGAACCTAGGCAATCTAGTGGCTCCCTCTATTCAAATAAATACAAAAGTAAATAAAAATTATAAAAATGAAAATAAAACAAGAGTTTTTTTCCTTGTAAAACCTGCAAAGCTTGCCAACTTTTGAAATGTAAAAAACCCATTATGGAATTGAAAAATGAACAGAAAATATATAAAATTAATAGCTATCTCACTTGTCACTCTAGGGGAGTCATCTATTACATCAGATGCCGCTGTGAACTATTGTATGTGGGAAGAACAAAACGAACACTACAAACTAGAATAGGGGAATACATTAGGAATATTAACAAGAAATTTGAGGGTCATCCACTCTCAAGACATTGCATGGAAAAACATGAAGGGAACTTTGATCCACCTTTGGTGGTATAGAACAGATAAAACCAGACCCAAGAGGGGGGACTACATTAAACGCATGTATGGAAGGAAAGTTAATGGATTTACAATTTAAATAGCCTTGCACCCAATGGATTAAATCAGGATATAGAACTATTTGCTTTCCAATGAATATATATTCTGTATTGAAATGAGGAAATAGAGGAATAGACATGGCGATGTAAAACCTATATTTATATGTATATAGCAAATAAGGGGAGTAGAATTTGTTGGAAAAACTAGAGAAGATATTAGCTTTATATAAGTAGGAATTTAATATGGAATATTATAAAGAGATTCATAGGAGTAGGCCCTTTCCTTAGTGAGGTGAAGATCTCCTCTGTCCAGGATGTCTAAGACAAGAAGAGAGACAGAAAGTAGGCTTGGATTAGAGCAATATAAGTTTTCTATGTAAAGAGGCTAGTTACCATGGAGACGAACGCCTATAAATCCCCAGTTGAAGGAATCACACTCATCCCTGATGAAGGAATCTGTGCATTCCAAAACGCGTTGGTAGGAAGTGTAAACCTAGGAGGTCACACTGAAGGCTCGTTCTCCTGTAATTACCTGCCCGGTTTCCCCTCGTACGCGCGAGCTGCCAGCCGGAACCGCATGCCCCTTTTTTTTTTAAACTAAAGCGGGATTTAAATCATACCATCAACAGCAAGTACTAGACTATCTTGATTCTTTAAGTCAGTGCGGGTATGTTTTATTTGGTATTCTTATACTTCCAGTATTGATTACTAAGGGTAGTGCAGTAATCCTTTATATGAACCCAGCAGCGACCATCATCAGTTACATGTAATATTTTAATTACATGGTGAATCTGATTCACTGAAGCAGCAGCGCGGGTGTCAACTCTTTATTTATTTTTATTACAATATGTAAAAAAGATATGACCCAGTGTCATAGTCCCTTTTATGTATCAATCAACCTGAAACATTTCCTTAAAGTTGTAGATGCATACTATGAATTTCTGCTCAGAAAGTAGTATACATTTAAAACTCCTTTCAGGAATGTGATGTGCTCTTATAACAGGGTGACCTTCATGCCATCATTCTGCAAAATTTGGGAAGAAAACTATAAGTCAGGGAATCCTAAATACAGGAAAATCAGTTTCAGGATTTCTACACCAAATTTTAATCCTTGTGATAAAGAAGCAATGGTAGTGGTCATTGGTGAGGTCTTGTACTGTCTTCTTTGCAAAACCACGTTGTGAAAGATGTTAGTATCCAGGGGAAGTCTACAATTTGCTTAGTTTGATGATGACCTGAAAAAAGGACCATCAGAAGACTGAAATGAACCAAAGACTGGTGCTCCTGAGCTAAAACATAAATCGCCATACTCAGTCATATTTGGATTCTTTATGTTTCAGCTCAGCAACACCAATCTTTGTGGAGGGGTAATTTTGGGGTTTTGGACTTATCATGGACCTCACCTTGGTTATTCCTGTCAAGTACTAAGTGCATTTTTAGGCGTTTTAATACTGTTTGTCTTTGTATGCTGTTCTTTCACACACCATTATTTTATCTTTCAATATATCCTTCGTGGGTGTAGCAACTGGGAGTGTCTGCCTACATCTTTGGTGATGATATGAATCTATGGAATGCACAGCAATGGCACAAAGTATTTTTGCCACATATTTGCAACAGTCATGCATACTTGTAAATATGATGTAAATATTAATCAAATCATATGCTGGCTGTAGCATGGGCATTTGAAGTCAGCATGCACCCAACATCATTGCTTTCTGCTTCTTGCTTTCTTAGTTTTTCATAAAAACTGAATATAGTGCATTCCTACCAGGAGGAAATAATGTGTGCATGTACGGTCTCATGCTTGCTTCAATTAAAAAGTCCTGGCGGCAAGTTCACAAAAGGGGCAGCTGTGTTTAAACTTAACCATACAAGATCTTGATGCAGCATTCAAAGTTAAAAAAAAAAGTCTGTTAATAACAGCAAAGTTAATACACTGATTCCAGAGGAACTTGGCTACCATGCAAGCTGTGGCAACTTTTATTAGATCATGAAGTTGTGTTAGTACATTCAATGAAAAAGCTCTTACACCATTACATCCCTGTAGACTGATAAAACTGCTGTAAAAGCTGTGGCACATTGCAACTGGGCTATTCAGAAACACGGTCTTAGTGACCAATAGGGAAACTTCTCTGTAAGGGAATCACGAAATCTACAAAGTTTACACAATCTCATAAAAAATATGTACACAAATGTTTCAGAAGAGAAATATGTTAGAGTACATAGCACAGAAATGCTTGAGCTCCAGAAAGACATCACAAACTAAGAAATGGGATCAGCTTCCGGAACCAACGTCTTCTGGGATAGACGGGCGCTATAGGCACACAAATCACAGTCCAGTCCACGCAAGTTTGATACAACTGGCCTCAGCCAGTTTTATTGACTTTTTTTGCAGATAAAAATCTTAAACAAAAACAGTTAAAAAACAAATGAAATACCTGACCGTCTGGCCGCTACATCTATACATGCTGTAGTCCCTAACTACATGGAACTGAGCCTTGTGCCCAGTACCATAAAACAAAAAGTTCTTCCTAGGAACAGAGCCCATCACCTAGTGAGCTGTCTGCCCTTTTATAGCACACCCAGGTTCCAAGGTGATCAGCCACAGTAACCCTGAATACCTGGAGTGGCTAATTGGAGCAGGGACCCACCCAATTCCCCCTGCTCTAAGCAGCCAGGCCCTTCTAACCAAGTTTTTTTGACAAAACCTTTGCAAGGATAAAACCTTGTTTCCCTTGTCAATTCCCTGGCTGTTTTTTTAGACCGTATAAGACAGGAATCTAGGGGAAATGTAGACTGCATCTACCACTGTCCCCCTGGTCCTGTCACATATCCCCCCCCCCCTGTTTCGACCTTGGGGTAGGAATACACTGTGCTCTTAATCAGTGCACTCTAGACAGGGCCATCTGGTCACTCGCCTGTTTTTCTCCCAGTTTTGGCACATCCACTTAAGGGGGGCATAGTAAGTTACAAGTTTGAATGTTCTCTCTACCAAATAATACCTGAAAGCTTCTACAGCCCACTTAATTGCAAAAACTCCTTTTCTACAATGGAGTATTTCTTCTCATGTTCATTTAACTTTTTACTCAGGTAAACCACTGGATGCTCTTCACCAGCCCTCATTTGTGACAACAAAGCCCCTACACCAACATCCGAGGCATCTGTTTGCACAATAAACTCACTTTTAAAATCTGGTGTGACTAACACTGGCTGGGCACATAGAGCCTGCTTCAGGTTCTGAAAGGCTTGTTCCGCCCCCATGGTCCATTTGACCATGGATGAATCCTTCCCTTTTATAAGGTCTGTTAAAGCGTTCGCAATGCTCGCAACATTTTCAATAAAACGCCTATAATAACCAGTTAAACCCAGGAATGCTCTGACCTGTTTTTTGTTCAAAGGCATTGGCCAGCTCTGAATGGCTTCCACTTTGTTTATTTGAGGCTTTATAACCCCTCTCCCAATCGTGTATCCCAAGTACTTTGCCTCTTCTTGCCCGAAGGCACATTTTTTTCGGATTCGCTGTCAAAACCGCTTCTCTAATTCAAATGTCTTTCAAATGTCTTATTTTAACCAACCTGTTGTAAACCTGGGACTGACTGTCCTGGGCCTGCAGCAAGTGTTATTTTACAATGGGCATTACCTTTTCAATCCTTTCCTGCATTTCGGCCACATGTTCAATCACACTCTTGTAGGGTGTAGCCTCACTCTCCCAGGTCTCTTTGGTAATATCCAAAAGACCCCGAGGGTGCCGACCATACACTAGCTCGAAGGGAGAAAATCCGGTAGATGTTTGACGCACCTCCCGTATAGAAAACAGAAGATACGGTAAAAGGCAATCCCAGTCTTCCCCATCCCGTGACCACCACTTTCCTGAGCATCCCTTTTAAGGTTTTATTGAACCTTTCCACTAGTTTATCATTTGTGGGTGAGGTACGCAAGTGAGTTATTTTCAACAGTTTACATAACTCTTTTGTAACCTTTGACATAAAGGGCATACCCTGGTCAGTGAGTACTTCCTTAGGTATGCCCACTCTAGCAAACATCTGGAACAACTCCTTTGCTATCACCTTTGCAGAAGTTTTTCTTAGACGTATTGCTTCAGAATAGCGGGTAGCATAATCAAGGACTACCACAATGTATTGGTGACCTCTAGCAGACTTAACAAGAGCTGCCACTAAATCCATTGCAATCCTCTTGAAGGGAGTTTAATAATTGGGAGTGGCACTAACAGACTCCTAAAGGTTGCCACCAGGTTGCATAACTGACACTCTGGGCATGAATCACAGTATTCTTTTATCTCTTTATGTATCCCTGGCCAATAAAGCCTCTGGAAAATCCGGTCTTTGTTTTTTTTCATAAGCCAAGTTCCATCCTAGCACATTGAATGGGCTAGATCCATCACCTTTCGGAGATGCAATTTTGGGACCACAAGTTGCTTCACATCTTGTCCATTTTCCTCATCAACTCTATATAAGAGTTCATCCTCCAGAGAAAAATGGGTAAATATTTTCTCTCCGCCAGGCTCTTGAGACCCCATTGACTACTTTCACACTTTGCCATGCATGGGTTAATGTGGGGTCCCTGAGTTGAGCTGTCACTGGCAAGTCAGAGAGACCAATTTCTGGGACATCCTCAGTATCACCTGCCAGTACTGCTAGGGGAAAACACTCAGTTTCACTCCAGGTCACCCCTACTGTTTGCACATTTTTTGATCTAGCCAGGGGAGTAGGATCCACAGCAGATACATTTAAACACTTATCAAGCATATTCCACATTTGTCAAAACAGAAGAAAATTACACCCCACAATGACAGTATGCATCAGACTGTTCACAACCCCCACTTCATGGGTTACTTTCCTGCACGGGGTTTCAAAAGAGACGATAGCAGTGGGATACTCTTTTGTATACCCATGTATGCAGATGACCCCCATCTGCTGCTTTCCAGTGTCTACCAGGTTGCCATGCACAAGAGTCACTAGACTACCAGAGTTCAACAGAGCTTGAACTGAGCATCCTTTAATCACCAAGCTGCAAGTTGGTCACTCTGTATCTGGTGTTGGCAAGGCAGAGTAGGCAGGTCCCACAAACAATGACTTCCTCCGCCCACTGTCACACTCCATAGGCTTATCAACCAAAGGACAGTTAGCAGCCACGTGGCCCAGTCCTTGACACCGCCAGCAAACAAGGTTTTTGACAGCCCAAAGCTGTTTAGGGCTAACTGGCTTAAGAGGTCAGTCTAATAGGTCAGTCTCTTACTACTTTACGGCCCTCCCTCGCTCCCGTTAGATTAGGAACAGTCTTACCGCGATCAGCAGTCTTCTGGCTCCTTGGGGCTGGCCGAGTAGGAGAGAGGTCTTGTAGATACTCCTCGGTGTTCAGATACCGCTTCACTAGGGCGACGAGTTGATCGCATCCTTGGGGTCCGCTTGTCCCACACAGCGCGGTATCCGAACTGGCAGCGCACAAACAAACCGGTCTAGGACCACTATTTTAACCACCTATGTGGCTGTAGAGACCTCCGGCTGCAGCCACTTTTTAGCCAGGTGAAGAAGATCGTACATTTGCGACCTCGCTGGTTTATCCAGTTGGAAAGTCCAGTTGTGCACCCGCTGGGCTCTGACCGCAGATATTATACCTAAACAAGCAAGAATTTCTGCTTTCAGTTTGTGGTACTGTCTGGCATCCTACTCACTCAAATCAAAGTAGGCTTTCTGCGGATCCTCACTGAGAAATGGAGCAAGGGTGTCTGCCCACTGTTCTGCTGGGAGTTTCTCTCTTTTAGCGGTTCTTTCAAAAACGGTAAAGGTATGTCTCCACATCATCCTCTGCGACCATTTTTTGAAGGGAAGCTTGCACTCTCCTCCCCCCAGAGATGGATTCTTCCTGAACTTGGGGCCTGTCAGCCAGCACCTTTATCTGCTCCGCCAGACTTTTATTATGAGCAACCGATTAGTTTCTTGCTGGTTAGCATTCATCTCCTGCTGATTTGCATTCACTTTCTGGAGCTGAATGTTAGCCTGGATCAGCTGTTTAACAACTTCCTCCATGTCTGCACTGTTTGGTTTTGCAAGCACAGCAGACTTAACCGAAGACATAAAACTTGCTGGATTTTTGTGCCAGCGCAGCCTCCACCATATATAACGGGATTAGCTTCCGGGACCGCCATCTCCTGGGATAGATGGGCGCTATAGGCACACAAATCACAGTCCAGTCCATGCAAGTTTGATACAACTGGCCTTAGCCAGTTTTATTGACTTTTTTGCAGATAAAAATCTTAAACAAAAACAGTACAAAAACAAATGAAATACCTGACCGTCTGGCCGCTACATCTATACATGCCGTAGTCCCTAACTACATGGAACTGAGCCTTGTGCCCAGTACCATCAAAAAAACACAGGGTTGTTTTTACTCACACAGAAACAGAGTTCTTCCCGGGAGCAAAGCCCATCACCTAGTGAGCTGTCTGCCCTTTTATAGCACACCTAGGTTCCAAGGTGATCAGCCACAGTAACCCTGAATACCTGGAGTGGCTAATTGGAGCAGGGACCCACCGAACTCTCCCTGCTCCAAGCAGCCAGGCCCTTCTAACCAGGTTTTTTGACAAAACCTTTGCAAGGATAAAACCTAGTTTCCCTTGCTGTCAATTCCCTGGCTGCTTTTTTAGACCGTATAAGACAGGAATCTAGGGGAAATGTAGACTGCATCTACCACTGTCCCCCTGGTCCTGTCACTATATACTGTGTGTGTGTGTGTGTGTGCATATATATATATATATATATATATATATGTATATATATATGTACAGTACTGTGCAAAAGTGCTAGGCAAAGTAAGAAAATAAAAGTGTTAATAGTTTATTATTACCAATTAACAAAAAGCAAAGTGAATGAACAAGAGAAATCTAAATCAAATCAGTATTTTGTGTGACCACCCTTTGCCTTCAAAACAGCCTCAATTCTTTCATGTACACAACTTTTTAAGGAACTCGGCAGGGAGGTTGTTCCAAACAACTTAGAGAATTTACCACAGATCTCCTGTGGGTGTAGACTTGCTCAAGTCCTTCTGTCTCTTTATCTAATCCCAGACCGAATCCATGAGGTTGAGATCTGAACTCTGTGGAGGCCATATCATCACTTCCAGAACAACTTGTTCTTCTTTACACTGAAGATAGTTTTAATGACATTGGCTGTATGTTTGGGGGTCATTGTCTTGCTGCAGAATACACTTGGAGCCAATCAGATGCCTCTCTGACAGTATTGCATGATGGATTAGTATCTGCCTGTATTTCTCAACATTGAGGACACCATTAATCCTGACAAAATCTCTAACTCCATTTTGCTGAAATGCAGAACCAAAAAAGTGAGTACACCCCTAAGTGAAATGACCAAATTGTGCCCAAAGTGTCAATCTTTTGTGCGGCCACCATTATTTCCCAGCACTGTCTTAACTCTCTTGGGCATGGAGTTAACTAGAGCTTCACAGGTTGCCACTGGAATCCTCTTCCACTCCTCCATGATGACATAAAACGATTTGCGGGCTTTCTTTTGCATCATCTTTAAGCCGCATGCACATGACCATATGTATTCTGCGTATGTATTCTGCGGTCCGCAAAAAAATACAGATGGCGTCCGTGTGCATTCCATATTTTGCGGAACTGAACAGCTGGCCCCTAATAGAACAGTACTCTCCTTGTCCATAATGCGGACAATAATAGGACATGTTCTATTTTTTTGCGGAACGGAAATACGGACATATGGAAACGGAATGCACACTGAGTAACTTCCGTTTCCTTTGTGGACTCATTGAAATGCATGGTTCCGTATATGGTCCGCAAAAAAACGGAACGGACACGGAAAGAAAATACATGCATATGCATGAGGCCTTAGAAGAGGCTTCATTTTGGGACGACAGCCAGTGTGTAGCGTATGGTCTGACCACTGACAGGCTAAATCCCACCCCTTTAACCTCTGAAACAATGCTGGCAGCACTCATATGTCTGGCTATGACGCTGAGCACGTGCACTCAACTTCTTTGATCGACCAAGGTGAGGCCTGTTCTGAGTGGAACCTGTCTTGTTAAACCTCTGTATGGTCTTGACCTCTGTGCTGCAGCTCAGTTTCAGGGTGTTGGCAATCTTCTTATAGCCTAGGCCATCTTTATAGAGAGCAACAATTCTTTTTCAGATCCTCAGTGAGTTCTTTACTATGAGGTGTTGTTGAGTGTGAGAGCAATAACACCAAGTATAACACACCTGCTCCCCATTCACACCTGAGACCTTGTAACAATAACTAGTCACAGACACCGGGGAAGGAAAATTGCTAATTGGGCACAATTTGGTCATTTTCACATTGGGTTGCCGGAACTGCCTGCCGGATCTGTATTTAACAGACTAATGTTTTGATTTAAGCTACATTTTTATCAAACTGATAAGAATTCAGCTTAAATTAGTGTTTATGCAATCTCTGGAATGGAGAGGGCCAGAATGAGCCATCAAACAGTTCCTCTGATGGAATTTACTATGAAGGAGAAAATGCAGCCAGCATAGTATGTGAAAAAAATTATTGCAGCAAAGAAAGAAAATGTTTATTAAAGACTTATTGGAAAATGTAACAAAGACTGTAGGCAGGACTAGAATTCTTCTGCAGTCGCCTACCGAGTACTAATATAGCTTCATGGTACTCACATATAGGGTTGCACTGGGTATCGAAGTCTCGTTACCTTTTCAATACTTTGATACCCAGTTTGGTTCGATACCGGGATTACCCATGTTTCGATACTAACATGGCACATGCCATGTTCTCATCACCGGCCACACAATGAGGAGGAGGGAGGCTGTCTCTCCCTTACCAGTGTGATGTGGCCAGCCACTGCCACCAATAAAAATGCTGAGGGGGGAGTCAGGGAGGGTCGGTGAAACCACAGGCCATTGCTCCTTCAATGAAAATGAGAGGGGGCTGAGGGGTGTGGGATTAGTGTCAGTGAGGGGGCAGTGACAAAGGAAGGGTGGAGAATAGTGTACACATACGAGAGGAGGGTGCTTTCTTCCAATGATCAACACCATGGCTAGCCAGCAGCATAGAGGAACATTGGGGTTAATGTGACTCATTAACCCCAATGTTGCTACTATGTGAGATAAATTATGGAGTCACTTATTATTAATATGAGGCACATGGGGTTATTACTTTAGTACCTTCTTTTGCCTCACATTAATAGTAAGTAACTATGATGGGGTTCTTTACTATTAATATGAGGCATATGGAGGTCCAAATTGATAAAACCAGGTGCCTCACATTAGGGCCTCATGCACACGTCCGGTGCCCGTATTGTGGCCTGCAAACACTACTTGAATGGGTCCGAAATCCGGGGGATACAGTGCGAAACAGAGGCACAGATCGGAAGCCCGCAGAAGCACTACGGAGTACTTCCATGCGTTTTCTTTCCGTGTCTTCGCACTGCAAAAAAAGTTGTGCTAGAAAAACTGAAAACCCCCTTTATCATCCTTTTGCATAATACTTCAGAGTAATTGACAGTTTGGTACCTGTTATACTGAATAAAGAAATTCTACAGTGCATCAATGAAAAAAACATACCACGTATTATTTATACTTATTCCCATAAAAATCTCATTTGCTCTTGTACAGTACTGATGCCCATTCTAATATTATTTCTTTCAACTAAACAGCCGCTGAGTTTGCTGGAGTTTTGTATTAGATCAATCAATGTTTTCCCTGAACCCTGACCCTTGGGTGCAATAAGGGCCCTCTAATTAATTATTAAAGTTTTCTAACAGCCAATGGTTCGTGTATCTGGTTTCACTTTGCTCTCATTACCCGCTCCCTGTAGAATGGTAACAGACAGCATATAATTATAAAATGGCCATCTAGCTGCTACCCTGGAGATCCCAGCCAAGGTAATCATTTGGAGCCGTACACTGATTTTCGCTCCTGCACAATAAACACATAAAATGTGGTATTTTAACACCCTCATTATTTTCCTTTCTGCAAATACAAATCAGTAATAAATCATTGGAGAAAGGATACACTCGTACTGGTGCATATATGAGGAAAGAACACAAGTGTGGGCACTAGGTTAGCTATAGTAGGCCTGTTAGAGTCATTATAGGGGCATACAATGACAGGATTCAGGGAGTCAGGGAGGGTCGGTGTGTTCATTATTGTACATGCATCAGTAGCAAGTATACAAGGTAAAGTAACTAAAAACCGTTATGGATGGAAAAATGGAATGAATAGCTATTATGAGAGATCAATTGGTATAGAGACATACACAAAGTTTGCTGAGGTTTGACCCATGCTAGGGGTGCACCACCAATGAGGCCAGGTGAGGCGACTGCCTCAGGCAGCACCAGGTAGGGACAAGAGGGGGGCATCGGAAGGGCCATGGGCAATAAGCACTTTCATTTGGGCAAAGGGGCTAGGTTAAGAAATAGGCATGGGGGGCGCCGTTTCAGTTTTCAACTCAGGCAGCAGAAAGGCTAGGTGCATCCCTGCCCCATGCGCATGACCATATGTATTTTGCAGTGCGCAAACTGCAAATTCACAAAATACAGTTACTATCCGTGTTACATCCACATTTTTTGCAGACCCATTGACTTCAATGGGTCCATGGTCTGCATTTTGCAGAAAAGTATAGGACGTGTTCTTTTTGCAAAATGGAAATACAGATGCGGAAAGCACATGGATCATCCAGGTGCTTTCTGCATCCTAATTGTCCATTCTGCAAAAGGATAGACTATTTTCGCAAAATGCGGACCACGGATCCACTGAAGTGGATGGCATCCGTATTTTGCAGATCCGCGATTTGCCAACCGCAAAATGTATACAGTCCTGTGCATAGGGCCTATGTATAAATTCAATAAAATCTGATGTAGCACTCTAAAGCGGGCCATACATTTTAGATTGCTGTTGCCCACTGTCTCTCCTAAACCCTTCATTCTCAGCCAAGCATACATGTGCTCTGAAAGGGAAGATAAGAGTAGGTTGTCGCTAGACACCTCTGGCTGAGGCGTATATCCCCGAGAAAAAAAGATCAGGTATGTTGAAATCTAACTGACTGATCCCTCCTTCCTTGATATTGCCATCAGAGATCATAGGAACCCCTTCCCCCATACAAATTAGATAATCTACGGGTTGAGCCAACATTAATCTAATGTGTATGGTCAGCTTAAGAGTATATATGGTCATCTGAAAGGGGTTGTCCAGATTCACCTGTTGAGGGAAGTATACCAACCTACTCCGTGTCGATCATTTCCAGCTCTGTGGGTCCACCACTGCCTTTGCTGTGATTCGCTCCCTGCACGTAAACATGTCCGTGCTGCGGTTCACAAATTGAGGTCCACAATACATGGGCACTGGTTTTGTGAACTCCGTGAGCCGGTGCCCATGTGTTGCGGACTGCTATTTGTGGTTGGCAACACTGAATGGGGCCTAATTCTGAACTCAAAACTGGCACAGGAGCAGGGACAGAACAGGGGTTTTTGAGGTTGTCTCAAGAGGACAGCTGCTTGTACAATTTAAGAAAGACCACTTTAAGACAGCAAGTTGGGCACAGTGTTTTAAATTTTAACATTTTTTAAAATTTATTTTTCTCTTTTAGGTGAAAGTACATACTGTAGGACCAACTGTATTTCAGTCATTGTGAATAATGGCCGAGGTGGGTGTTTAGAGGTTATCACTATAATAACAGAGATGATGAGGCATATCAGAATACAGGGAAGGAGGGTTGGAAGCTTGTATCTCTGTAAAATGACAAAAGCTGAGCACAAATAAGACTTCATCAATGTAGATAACGTTACTTAAACAAAATCTATATTTATATGATTACACTTCCTATGGGTGAAGGGAGATATAATTAATGGATTTCCCTTGCCCTCTAATGCAACCATTAGGCAATTAAACCATGGACTATTCAATAAATTTTGATGTATTTAGTAAGCAATTTGTCAAACTGTGCTGCATATGAGTTAATATATTAATTCTTGTCAGTGCCTCCTTTCAAACAAAATCATGATTTTTTTTAGCGGGATAAACCTTCACTGTCAATATGTCTGTCTACCATCTATCTAATTATCTATCTATCTATCTATCTATCTATCTCATTATCTATCTATTTATCTAGGACCCACATCTATCGTAAATTTCTGACCTATCGATATGGAATAAATGTCCCAAATGGGAATACCCATTTAACCCCTTAAGGACACGGCCATATTTCACCTTAAGGACCAGGCCATTTTTTGCAAATTTGACCAGTGTCACTTTATGTGGTGATAACTTTTAAATTCTTTTACTTATGCAGGCCATTCTGAGATTGTTTTTTCGTCATATTGTACTTCATTGTACAGTGGTAAAATGGAGTCGAAAAATTTCATTTTTATTTATAAAAAAAAAACAAATTTACCAAAAATTTGCAATTTTCTAGGTTTCAATTTCTCTACTTCTATAATACATTGTAATACCGCCCAAAAAAAATATTGATTTACATTCGCCATATGTCTATTTCATGTATCAATCATTTTGGGAATGCCATTTCATTTTTTGGGGACGTTACAAGGCTTAGAAGTTTAGAAGCAAATCTTGAAAGTTTTCAGAAATTTTCAAAAACCCACTTTTTAGGGACCAGTTCAGGTCTGAAGTCACTTTGTGAGGCTTACATAATAGAAACCACCCAAAAATTTCCCAAGTCTAGAAACTACACCCCTCAAGATATTCAAAACTGATTTTACAAACGTCGTTAACCCATTAGGTTTTCCACAAGAGTTAATGGCAAATGGAGATAAAATTTCAGAATTTCAATTTTTTTGGGGGAGAATTTTCCATTTTAATCCATTTTTTTCCAGTAACAAAGCAAGGGTAACAGCCAAGCAAAACTCAATATTTATTGCCCTGATTCTGTAGTTTGCAGAAACACCCCATATGTGGTCGTAAACTGCTGTATGGCCAAACGGCAGGGCACGGAATGAAGGGAACACCATAAGGTTTTTGGAAGGCGGTTTGGCTGGACTGGTATTTTGACACCATGTCCCATTTGAAGCCCCCCGATGCACCCCTAGAGTAGAAACTCCATAAAAGTGACTTCATCTAAGAAACTACACCCCTCAAGGTATTCAAAACCGATTTTACAAACTTTGTTAACCCTTTAGGTGTTCCACAAGAGTTATTGGGAAATGGAGATGAAATTTCAGAATTTCTATTTTTTGTTACCTTGTAACCGTGTAATATAGAGGTACCAAAAATCATATTTACCCTAAAATAGTACAAACAAAACTGCCACCTTATCACGTAGTTTCCAAAATGGGGTCACTTTTTTGGAGTGTCTACTGTAGGGGTGCATCGGGGGGCTTCAAATGGGACATACTGTCAAAAAACCAGTCCAGCAAAATCTGCCTTCCAAAAACCATATGGCGTTCCCTTCCTTCTTTGCCCTGCCGTTTGGCCATACAGCAGTTTACGACCACATATGGGGTGTTTCTGCAAACTACAGAATCAGGGTAATACATATTGAGTTTTGTTTGGCTGTTAACCCTTGCTTTGTTACTGGAAAAATGGATTAAAATGGAAAATTTGAAAAAAAATAGCTGTTTTGGGACCGTTTTTATTTTTTATTTGCATAGTTGATCTGAGAGGTTAGATCGAGTGCTATTTCTATAGAGCAGGTTGTTACGGATGCAACAATGCCAAATATGACTACTTTGTGGGGTTTTTCTGTTTCAGTTTTTTTTTACAAAAAACATTTGTGAAAAAATGATTTTTTTTTTTGTGTCTCCACATTCTGAAAGCCATATTTTTTTTTAATTTTTGGGCTACTGTCTCATTTTTTGCAGGATGAGATGACGGTTTGATTAGCACAATCTTGAGGTGCATATGACATTTTGGTTGCTTGCTATTACACTTTTGTGATGTAAGGTGACAAAAATGGCTTTTGATACGTTATTTATATTATTTATTATTATTTTTTTTGCTGTGTTCACCTGAGGGGTTAGATCATGTGTTAGTTTTATAGAGCAGGTTGTTACGGACGTGGCGATACTTAATATGTATACTTTTTATTTATTTAAGTTTTTGAAACAAAATAAAATCATGTTTTAATGTCTCCATAGTCTGAGAGCCATATTTTTTTTTATTTTTTTGGGCGATTGTCCTATGTAGGGTATAATTTTTTGAAGGATGAAATGGCGGTTTGATTGGCACAATTTTTGAGTGCATATAAATTTTTGATCGCTTGCTATTACAGTTTTTGTAATGTGAGGTGACAAAAAATTTTTTTTTTTTACAATTTTTTTTCAACGGTATTTACCTGAGGGGTTAGATCACGTGATATTTTTATAGAGCATGTTTTTACGGACGCGGCGATACATAATATGTATACTGTTTTTATATTTATTTTACTCTAACAGCATTTTAGAAAAAAAAAATCTGTTTTAGTGTCTCCATAGTCTGAGAGCCATATTTTTTTTTTTTTTTGGGCGATTGTCCTATGTAGGGGCTAATTTTTTGCATGATGAGATGGTGGTTTGTTTGGTACTATTTTAGGAGGCATACCATTTTTTGATCACTTGGTATTGCACTTTTTGTGATGTAAGGTGACAAAAAATTGCTTTTTTGAAACCATTTTTTGTTGTTTTTTTATGGTATTTACTTGAGGGGTAAGATCGTGTGTTATTTTTATAAAACAGGTTTTTACGGACGCAGCGATACTTAATATGTGTAGTGTATTTAATTATTTCACTTTTTATTCAGATATGTGTTTTTTTAATTTTTACATTTTTTCACTTTTTTACATTTTTTTTTTTACCCAGACCCACTTGGTTCTTGAAGATCCAGTGGGTCTGATGTCAGTATAATACAGTACAGTACACTATACAGTGTACTGTATGTTTTACTTTACATAATCTAATCAGACTTTTGCCTTTGGCAGAAGTCAGATCAGACTTACATTACCATGGCAAGCAGGACGCCTCTGAAAGCGTCCTGCTGCCATGGTAACCATCACCCGCTGCCAAAACAGAGCAGCGGGTAATGGAGAGGGAGGGGGCTCCCTCCCTCTGTGATCCCATCAAGAATCGGGAGTTGCAAGGGCACAGCAGCCCCCGATGTCAGCAGTTTTTAGCAGAGTGTCAGCAATGTGCTGACACTCTGCTAAAACAGCTATACCACCAACTATTACTATGCCGCCCCAAACCCCCCCCCCCCCTCCCTGCACCCCTGCTGCCACAATATGATTGGGGACTGCAGGGAGGGGGGGGTTACAATTTAACCGTTTAGGCACCTTTTTAGGTCTCTGAGACCGCAGAAAGCGCTGAATTGACCTGTGGTTTGCAGCGATCTCCGATACGGGGAGGTCACAGTGACCCCCCTGGGCATTGTAACAAGGTACCTGATTCAATGATGACAAGCCTGAGTCCAGAAATCATAGGCCGTTAAGTATTTATTAGCTATCTTTGGGCATCTCATTGATAATAACCTTATAACACAGCATCAGCATGGGTTGAAGAAGGGTCGGTCCTGTAAAACTCATTTGATCAGCTTCTATGAGGAGAAGACCCAGACTGGTATAGAGTAATGCTGTGGACATTGTGTATCTAGACATTTCAAAAGCGTTTAATAGTATACCACATAAAGGTTGTCCACAAAAAATACAGTTTAGGGGAGATCTAATTACAATGTACAAGTACCTGAATGGATTACAAGAGGCCATCTTCTACAGCTAGAGGAAAGAAAGTTTCTACACCAACATATAAGGGGATTCTTTACTGTAAGAGCAGTGAGACTGTGGAACTCCCTGCAAGAGGCGCTAGTGCTGATAGATTACCTGAGCAAGGGCCAGATTTTGGATGTAAAAAAGGTTATGCAGAGATGGGGCTTTAATCCAGGGATTTATTCTAATTGCCATATTTGGAATCAGGAAGGACTTTTTTCTCCCCTTATATGGGGCGATTGGCACCTGCCTGGTTGGCACCTGTTTTTTTTTGCCTTCCTCTGGACCAACACACTCAGTGTACCTGTGTCTTTTTCCAATCATACCAACTATTTAAATCTAACCTACTGTATCTTTCTGTCTATGTATTTCATTCTCTGTAATAATCTATCTCATTCTCTGAATTTATCTATCTACCAGTCTATCTATCTAATATCTATCTATCTATCTATCTATCTATCTATCTATCTATCTATCCATCTATCATCTTAAATCTATCTACCGGTCTATCTATCTTATATCTATCTCCTATGTATCTATCTATCTATCTATCTATCTATCTAATATCTATCTATCTATCTATCTATCTATCTATCATCTTATATTTATCTACCGGTCTATCTATCTATCTATCTATCTATCTATCTACCAGTCTATCTATCTATCTATCTATCATCCAACTTATATCTATCTACGATCTATCTATCGATCTATCTATCTATCTATCTATCTATCTATCTATCTATCCATCATCCATCTTATATCTATCTACCAGTCTATCTATCTTATATCTATCTACCGGTCTGTCTATCTATCTATCTATCTATCTATCTATCTCTCTCTCATATCTATCTATCTATCTATCTATCTATTTATCTATCTATCTATCTCTCTCTCTCATATCTATCTATCTATCTATCTCATATCTATCTATCTCATATCTATCTATCTATCTATCTATCTATCTATCTATCACCCACCTTATATCTATCTACCAGTCTATCTATCTATCTAATATCTATCTACCGGTCTATCTATCTATCTATCTATCCATCCATCTATCTATCTATCTATCTATCACCCACCTTATATCTATCTACCAGTCTATCTATCTAATATCTATCTACCGGTCTATCTATCTATCTATCTATCTATCTATCCATCTATCTATCTCATATCTATCTATCTATCTATCTATCTATCTATCTATCTGATTGTCTATCTATACAAGATTATGTTAATTAAAAAAAAAAGGAAAATAACAATAAAATAGATAATAATATTTTACAGTTTTTTACAGAAATTTATCAGGTGTAATAAATACTGTAAAATGACAAATATTAATGTATAAAGTGTTCAAAATATTTTTTTTCCTGGCATACAGTTGTGCAGAATATTTGATACTCAAAAAATGACTTTTGGCTCAGAGCTACAAGATAAATTGGTTATAAGGTGTAGAAGACTTTTGGGGAGATTTTCCAGACTCCAGGCAAATCTACCAAAAATGCTGCCGGCTGCTACCAGTAAGAGAAGCTAGCTGTATATACAGTATATTCACATGGCTATCACTGACAATAGGGGCTGTATAAATATGTAAGTAGTGAGTTCCTCCGAATGGCAGTAGGGTGCCACCAGAATTGCAATGAATAATGCATAAGGGAGACCACTGTTTGTAATGGAGCACTCTGCAGGTAGTATCGCATATTAGTTGCATTCTCCTGGCACCTTTTATTGGAGGCGCTCTGCTTGCAGTATTGTTTATTGGAGGCGCTCTGCTTGCAGTATTGTTTATTGGAGGCGCTCTGCTTGCAGTATTGTTTATTGGAGGCGCTCTGCTTGCAGTATTGTTTATTGGAGGCGCTCTGCTTGCAGTATTGTTTATTGGAGGCGCTCTGCTTGCAGTATTGTTTATTGGAGGCGCTCTGCTTGCAGTATTGTTTATTGGAGGCGCTCTGCTTGCAGTATTGTTTATTGGAGGCGCTCTGCTTGCAGTATTGTTTATTGGAGGCGCTCTGCTTGCAGTATTGTTTATTGGAGCTACTCTGCTGACACTGTTAATGGTGACACAGTCAGCGAACAGTGTTTATTGGGGCTCTCTGCTCACATAACTGATGTGGAAGCACTCCGCTTAGCCTATTTATGCAGTCCTTCTAACAGCGCCGTTAACCAGAACATATTGGAAATGACACGTCCTCTAATCCATGCCACACAAAACATGCTGTATCTCAAATCTTCCTGAATTTGATTCTTTGAAGAGCTCGTGTTATTTTTATGTGAATCAGCATAGAAATGAATTCTTTTTGTAATTTGCTCTAGTTGTGAGATATTCTTTTTACTTCATTGTAATGGTGTTCAATTGCATAGTACTGTACTCGTCCAACTACTGAGGTGGTCACACATGCTCACTTTCCATCTGCCAACAAATGTATCTACTGTGTAACAAGGAGAGAGCTGTGTCTAAAAGGATATGCCCCCCATGAAAGGACATGCCACTTGAGCTGTGAAAGGCAGAGTTACAGTAGAAAGGACACACCCCGTAAGCTTCCAGTCTGAAGAGAATCCAGCAGAGCACCTGCTGCAACGAATGGGGAGATCTCTGTATCTAGCTTTGTTCGAAATAGCTTGCCATGTACTATATGATGTCTGCTTTTCATTTTTTACATCAGTCAAGTCTGTTTTATGAACTTTCAAATGAAGTGCTGAACTACTAACGTAATGTTATGCTGGTCTGTGAAGATCCATAAGGTAGTGTACACTGATAGAGATCTTAGCTAAGGCTAAATAAAACTAATGATTTCTGGATACCTGAATATTTTCATGGTTATCAGTGTGTGATTAGAGTCACTTTGGTCTCTTCATCCATTAATGACAAACAATCGGCCAGTAATACCATGACATTTTACACTAAAGGTAAAGATCCAATGGAACATATCTCTAGTGTAGCATGGGAGTAAAGGCTCGCTGTTATCGATTAGAGACCGGACCAGGGGTGACAGCTACGTCCTGTCCTAGAAACAGAAAAAGTTTAGAGCACAAACAGCTTACAATCAAAAGACAGTACATAGTACTACGCATTAAGACCAGGAGCACAGTCGAAATGTAAGAACACTTAGAATCCCTTAAAGGAAGAGGAGGAAAAGCTGTGTAAGAACATATTTCTAAATCAGCAAAATCTATTCTAAAAAAAAAAAAAAAAACACAAAGTGAAATAAAGAAAATGAAACAAATATTGTTTTAATATTAAGCTGTCAAGACACTGGAGTGGTGCCTGGATTGCTTACTTTGGGACGTTCTTAACACAGCACGCTAAAAAGAAATTAAGTAGACTATTGACTGCCTGGAAGTTCAAGATACCATCTAAAACTTCAAAGGCATTATTAAGTGTTACCATTTAGTAATCCAGACTTTATATTTATCTTTTCGGAGGTGGTTCCAGATACCGTCCAATTCCATAGGTCTCTGATAAAATATTTACATACGTTTTTAGGTGTCTCTAAAAGATCGATGAATATTCCACTTAAAATAAGTCTTTTCAAGCCTTAGACCGGAAATATTAATTCAAAGCACGCAGATGATCCAATTTTAAATTGATTCATTCTCTGCAGCTGTGTGTTTGACATAAAGCTGAGTTTCAAAGTCGTTTTTAGTGGAAAATTCTCATAGTTCAACTAGAATGGAATCTGTAAATTGGAGGCAGAGAGCGGTACGTCCATTCTAGTGGCTGGGAGCAGAGTGCTTTGATTGCTCCTAAGTATAAATCTTATTCCTTGTGAAGCACTAATGGAGTGGATCTTCCAACAGTGTCTAAAAATTCATGGATCATTCTTCAGGCTTGGGAAAAATGTTGATTAGGATACATTCACACATCCGTAAGTGTTTTGTGGTCCGCAAATTGCATTTTGCGGACCCCACACGGCCGGCGCTATATAAGGAATGCCTATTCCTCTCCGCGGTTGCGGAAAAGAATAGGACATGGACTATATTTTTTGCGGGGCGGTGGAACGGAACAACGGATGCGGACAGCTGTCCTCATCTTTTGCGGCCCCATTGAAATGAATGGGTCGGCACCCGTTCCGCAAAATTGCAGAACGGATGCGGATCCATTTATACGGTCATGTGACTGCACCCTAAAGAAGCATTATGCACATTAGCATACCACTTCCATGCTAACAGCAGGTCCTGCCATCAGTTTTATGAGTATGGGGAACTCCCGACAGATGATGCCAGAGGAGAGAAGGATCGGGTGAAGTGAATATTTGTGCCTGATCCTGTTGCTCTCCCAGGAGATAAGCGACTGAAGTGTCTGGCAGTGGTTTTCCTCTATCCCCACTAAATACACATACGCATTCAGCCGAACATGTATGTGTATGGGGAGTGGGTAGGAAGTCTTCTTTTAAGGCAGTTTTCTGGAGTAGAAGAAGACTGAAATTTACACCAACCAGGAGCTGGCGCAGTTTAGGCGCACAACTGTCGAATTCTGCAGTGGGGTTATCATAGGCCAGCATACGATGACGGTCTATGATAAATCAGGGCCATACTCTTTACACAACTATATGGCAGGGAGATTAAAGGAATTGCGAATTTTAATTGCGAATATCGGCACTTCGAGAATTCGCGAATATTTAGAATATCTCAAAATATTTTCGTAATTGCGAATATTGTTTTTTTTTAAATACCAGTCTATGCGAATTTTTATGCGAGTTTTCAATGCAAATTTTCGCAATCAAGAAAGTAATGCCAGAAAATCACAAATTTGCGAATATATGGCGAATATTCAGCCAAATATTCGCAAAATATCGCGAATTCGAATATGGCCCCGCCGCTCATCACTACTGTTTTTCCATATGGTGGCTCAAGAATACTTACTTCTCTGTTCCCCTATGGATTACAGTTAATCACTGGATCTTTCAGCAGTGGGAAACCTAGTGGTATCATTTAAAGCTCTTGGACTCCCATGCGCAATCTTTAACAGGCCTCAATTTCCATACATAATAATGGTGTGTTCTCATGCGGTAGAGCGCCTTTGGGCTACCCCCGCCACCAGGGCCTATGTACGACTGCTTCATTTTCACCCACTATAGCTACACCTCTGAGGACACTCTGCGATCTGCTTATGTTGGTGGTATGATCTAACAAATATTGCCCAAAGTGAAAACCCTTGAAATTAGCAAAAACAAACATCACTGCAACAAAAGTTCACCAGAACTCCCAAGCAAACGACCTTTTGGTAAAGTCAGAAACCCCTCTTCTGTGACATTTGCTACTACATATGCCCAAGGATACAGAGGGACCCTGTTTTTACAAAAATATATGTTTGCAACATGTCAAAATTCAGTTCCTGAGAGCGTGTGCAAAGTTCTCAAGTGAAGAAAGTCGTGGACAGGGATGAACCATAACATACAGGAATATGAAGACATGTATCACAAGCACAGTCCTAAACTGATAAGCATAAGTAAGCATTCTTCCTGAGCTACTCCGGCAGCCACAGACCCGTACAGTCTACACCTCCAATGTTCATTGCAAGGTTTGAGCACGTTCAGTGCCCGGTTATATCAGCTAGATAGGCATAGACTGGAGAACTTGTTTAAGTCAAAGCAGAGGGCTGATCACATGCAACTACAAAGGAAGAGGCCGCAGAATTCAAAGTGACTAGGTGCAGGATATCATACAGTATTTTGACTTTCCCCAAGTTCAAAGACTACTTCCTTTCTAGAAGAGATAAGACAAATAGTTTTCGCACTGTAATGTGACCTGATAACGATTTGAAGTCCAGATAATACACATTTCGGAGATGGTAGACTTGAAGTCAAGAAAGGATTTCTCAACAAATGTTAACATCTGAAATGTGTCATTGGAAACAAGGTAGAGTATGATTTATTGCATTCTAAGACTTCTGGCCTTTCTCTTATTCTGGATGTACATTTTATAAAAAATATATGTAAAGGAATAATAAAAGAGACAAACATTCCTGGATAAAAGTAAGAAGGAGCAGTATTCACAGCCGCATGTCTCAATCTCATTGTGGCTCATTTCTAACAATTACAGGCAGGTAGGCATGCTTAGACATATTTCCTGGACAGCCATGAATGAACTGAATAGCTAGTACCCCGACTATTATCAAATTAGCATTTGGAAATCAAGTGGCCATATAAAGTTGCTGCACAGGACCCCCGTCGCTGTAGGTGTCTGGTTCCTGATCATCATCCTGCCTAAAACAGGGCTTTATTGGAAAGATAAAACTCTTCACCAGTACGACAATGCTCCTCGCTCATTTATAAGTGAATCGTTTTCCTTATTTGAAAATCTCCCTAGTGCCCCTAAATGTAATTTAATAATGAAAGATCAGATACTTACCACTTAGGCCTCATGCACACGACCGTTGGTGTTTTGCCGTCCGCAAACCGCGGATCCGCAAAACACGGAAGCTGCTCCGTGTTCCGTTCCACAATTTGTGGAATGGAACGCGGCCCATTGTCGAAATGCCTATTCTTGTCTGCAAAACGGACAAGAATAGGACATGTTCTATTTTTTTTGTGGGGGCACGGATTGGAGCAAAGGACGCGGACAGCACACGGAGTGCTGTCCGCATCTTTTGCGGCCCCATTGAAGTGAATGGGTCCGCGCCCGAGCCGCAAAATATGCGGCTCGAACACGGACCACAACAACAGTCGTGTGCATGAGGCCTCACTGTAATCCCCTGTCTCCAGTGTTGCAGCTCTGGTCCTCACATCAAGTCCATGTTTTCAGGATTCAGCGGTGACATACCTCTATACAGCTCGTCATTGCTGCAATCCCTGGCTTCGGCAATCTCATGCCGGATACCGCTGAGGCCAGTGATTGACTGAATGAGTCACATAAGTCATCGCTGGAAATAGCGGCGATTAGGCTAGTTTCACACTAGCACTAAACTGTTTAGTCCAGTACCCTGTACTCCTGCCAATCAGCTTTTTTAGAGAGGCTCTGTCACCGGACAGCGCCTTAGGGAATTTATTGGCCATGAGCATTTGTAGGAAAACTTGTTCCCCATAGTTGCCGGGATCGCTTGCCCATGAGAAAGGGCCTTAACTCAAAGAGCACGAGCACCTCTCATAACACCTCTCATTACGTGCAATTCTGATATATTAATAATTCTGGAGCATCTTTTCCTATAACTCTATCTTGTGTCATTCCTCTGTTATTCATTCTAAAAGTTCATGAATGAACTGCCAGCAGGTCCAACTTACCAGTTAAATGTATATCCATGCGCAGTGTGACACTGACAGCACCGATTGGATAAGACTGCTCAGAGACAGCTCCCAACTCGTCACACCCTATTAACAGGCCTGGCAGTTTAATCATATAAAAAAATACCTTGGACAACCCTTTTAAATCCATATAACTATTTGAATGGCATTCTATAGAAGTATGATATTAAGCAGCTACCCCCTCATGGATGGCTGTTTATCAGTATTTTGCATCTGTGGAACTCCCCCGTATAGCATTGATGCTCGTCTGCATGCTGCTGGTAAGCAGTGTTATAACCTGCCCTTGTATCAGTAACTTCTTTATCTGTGGTTTTACGCGTTTGTTTTTAACACCTAAGCCCTCTTTATTGAATAGTATTCCTAGGATTGGAGGATGTAAGCGCTTGCGGGCAGGGCCCTCATTCCTCTTGTCTTAATTGTTGACTTGTGTTATTTAGGACTCTTGTACATGAATTTGCTGTGGAATATGTCGGCGCGATACATTTTTATATATATATATATATAAAGATTATTATTATCTGAACACATTGATACTGAATCTATTAGGCTACATTCACACGTCCGCAAATGCGGAACAGAATTGCGGACGTGTGAATGGACCCTTAGACAATATCTAACCAACAGAGATTTTCCCTGTGCAAAACTGCAGCATATGGATCACAAGATCTATCAAAAATGTTCACATCTAATACATAGGCACAAGCAATTTGCCCTTCCCTTTTTTTTATCTAAAACTATCATTGCCACTGAGTTCAGGTCAATATAACAGAAGCCATGTGGGAACTCTACAAACACCACATGTGCAGTTTATAGTAACACACACCCTTCCTTGACTAGATGTGACCAAGGAGGACAGATGGAAGAGAACGTGGGTCAGGAATCATGTTGTTTTTACTCTACGGCACAGTCACACTGATAGTGCTCTTATGCTCTGCTGAGAGAGACACGCTGCCTATAGCACTCGGTTTAGATAGGTATATGTATGGGGGCCACTTGACATGGAGAGTTTCAGAGCAGATGTCACAGATGACCTCAAAAATAACCAAACAGCTGTGCAGCACCACTTATTGCAACCCAGGGGACAAAGGTCTTGAACACTTCCACTAGAAAACGGTCGTTCGTACAATGGCTTCTTATTAGCTTCACAACTTGGGAGTTGTTCTTCATAGACAAAGGAGGAGCACTAAATAAAATGGAGTCTGTTGCCAGGCTAATTATACGCGACTGAATAAAAATATCGAAAAGGAGACTTCCAAGGCAGACGAGGAGAAGGTCTCTGGACTGCTAGAATGATTAAAGAGCAAGGTTTTGCTTAGGGGGTTTGGCATGTAACCTTGTATTTATGAAAACCTGCTAAGTGTCCCCTTCAATCAGACAACCAGACGGTTCATTGTTTCATCAGTCTGCTGATGGAGGAACCTAGTGTTAGAAAAAGCACACAGAGTATTTTTCAATGACCCAAAGGCCAAAGGTCACTTATTATAAATGGATAATGAGACCTAATGCAATGTTCCGACTGCGGACAAAGAGAGGGTCTATACATAGCCCCTTGTGGCTTGGTCATTGAGGCTTTCATTTCCCTTGCACACTTAATGGAGCCAAACAATTGACAGAAATGCTATACAAAAGAATGAAACTGAGAGAAACTGCTGTCTTCTAACTGTGATCGACAGATACAAATAGTGACCCTGAAATGGCGCCACAGTTCCTTTTACCACTAACATGGCAGACGGCTGTAGCATTCACCCTAAACTCCCATTTAGCCATTTGCCGGCAATTAACCTTATTGACAGAAGTGATATAATATCGAGCTATAACTTACTGCTACTGTCAGCCTATTACTGTACAGCAGGTAGACAGCAGAACACACAGACAGCACAAAATAGACATGTAGCGCCAGGTTGATCAGATATTGAAGAACACAAGTGAATTTCCATAGCTTACTTCTGATACTGTAGCACTAAAAACATGTACTAATTCCTAGCCAAAAGAATGGATATAAAGAGGACCTGTAACCTTTCCTGATATGTCTCTATTAGCAGCTACTTGCATCCCCCTTGTAATAACAATTTTGGAGTACCTATTCTAAACTGCATAATTCCTTTATTATTCCTTCTAGAAGTTTAGGAATTACTAGCAGTGTGAAGGGAAGGTCCAGATGGATGTTTACTGTTGGGGGTGTGTCCCTGCACAGTCTGACACTATCTAATCAGTGGTGCCCATAGTACAGTGTGCAGTAATATATGCCCAACTGGTAACACCCATCTGGACTTTCCCTGCAGACTGCAAGTAATTCATTCATAACTTCTAGAAAGAATAATAAACACATGGTACTACATAGAGTCACACTGCAAAGAAAAAATGGGGGTTAGTCAGCACATCCAAATGTGCAGGTACACGTCGCCATGGCTGAAATGCAAAAACAAACACAATGCACTCACACCAATATTAAAGTAAATATAATTGTTCCATACTCATGATAGAAAATGTACTAATGCTACATTATAAATGTGAGATTCTTGGCAAATACAGGAACCTGCACTAAATACTGCCTTCTGTGGTGCCATAATGGCCTCCATTAAATTCAGAGAATGCAGGTTCCACATGCATGCTGAGCCCACAATATATTATACCTCTTTTGCAGCCACATGGCCTCCATTGAAATCGGGAATGCAGGCTCCACATGCTTGCTGAGCCCACTCTGTATATTACGTCTCCTGGTGGCAAATAGCCTCCAATAAATGCAGGGAGAGTAGGTTACAGCTTATGCGTGCACTATATTCCCTGAATTTAATGGAGCCTATTGTGGCACCAAAAAAGGTATACTATAGTGTGAGCTCAGCATGCATGTGGAACTTGCATTCCCTGAATTTATTGGAGGCCACTGTGGCACCAAAAGAGGTATAATATAGTGTGGGCTCAGCATGCATGTGGAACCTGCATTCCTAAATTTAATGGAGGCCATTGTGAAACCAAAAGAGGATTATATAGTGTGGGCACAGCATGCATGTGGAGCCTGCATTCCCTGAATTTAATGGAGGCCAGTATGGCACCAGCGGAGGTAGTATTTAGTGTAGATTCCTGTTCAAAATAGATTGCCTTGCTGTTGGTGGACAGGTACAAATCATTTTATACAAAATGTATTTGCCAAGAATCTCACATTTATAATGTAGCATTAGCATTAGTACATTTTCTATAATGAGTATGGTACAATTGTATTTACTTGATGATTTGTGTTTGCAGAGTGCTATCGCATTGTGTTTCTTTATGCTATTGTGCTTTCAGCCATGGCGAAGTGCACTTGAGCATTGGGATGTGCAGACTAACCCCCATTTTTTTCTTTGCAGTCTGCTTTGGAGGTGTGGCTGGCTCCATTGGCTGATTTTAATTAGTGCAAGTATAAAGCTGTAGCCTGCTCTCCTTGCATTTATTGGAGGCCATTTGGCACTAGGAAAGGTAAAACACAAAGTGGGCTCAGCATGCATGTGCAGCCTGCATTCCCTGAATTTAAGGGAGGCCAGTATGGCACCACAGAAGGTAATATTTAGTGTAAGTTCCTGTCCTAAAGACATCGCCTTGCCGTTGGCGACCGGCACAAATAGCTTTGTACAAAATGTATTTGCCAAAAGTCTCTTTATAACATAGCATTAGCATTAGTACATTTTCTATAGTTAGTATGGCACAATTGTATTTACTTTACTCTTTCTGTTTTCAGGGTGCTGTTGCATTGTGTTTGTTTTAAAATAGAGTTATAAGAATATTTGCCCCTGAATTATTACATGGAAAATACAAGTAGTTGCCAAAACAGACAAGTCACCAGAGGTAACATGTCCCCTTTCTGGTGCTGGTTAATACTAATGTACCCCAAACCACATGGAAAGGTGGACTGTGCACTTGCTTGTCCCTCATTTTTGTTCCATGATCTGTGAATTAATTTTACTCACATTTGTTTGCTAAGGTAGGTAGAAAGGAGATTTCTGTTCAGTTAGTAAATACCTATTAAAATAAGAAATTCCTTCAACCTGGGGTGAATGTCCTCTCTCCATGGGTCCTATACTGCCTCTATGGTATGCATGTATGTACTTATGATATATTAGTATAATTTATGGATATTATTGTATGGCTGTTTTTTCTTCTTTTGTTCATTTTGATTTATCAATTTTTATGTTTAAACAGAGTTTATTTGTTTTCAAAAGTTGTATAAAATGTATAAGTTTACAGAAAACAATACCATTAGATGTCAATATCACATCGACCATAACTGTGGACAATCATATATAAAGTGCCCGTCCAGGGCCTACTTCGCAGAAACATTATAAGTCTATGTAAGCATAATATGGAGAAGCGAAAGGTTGAAAGGGAAAGAAAGAGAAGAACAAAGAGGGTAAAAGGGACAAGGAGGATGGGAAGAAGGGTAAGGGAAAGAAAAAAAAAATAATAATTCCTTCCAATATATCTCTACTGCAACTCAACTAAGGTCTAAGAGGCGACCATAGCCAAGAATTCGGCTGAATCCTGAGCAGCGATCCACTCTGCCCAAATACTATGGTACTTGGAAGATATGTTGGACATTTCTGCAGAAATTTCTTCCATTCTCGCTATAAGTTGCATTTCCTGATACCATTTGCGCATGGATGGGGTATGAGTAGAGCGCCAGTGCCCAGGGATCACTGACCTAGCCGCCGTGACGCAAAATGTCTTTTTTTGGGAAGCAATAGATCCCGGTAGAATGGAGAGGAGCACTACCTTCGGGGAAATGGATACGTTTTTCCTTGACACAAGGCTTAATTAAGATACAACTCCACCATATATGAAGCATTGTACTTCGCTTTGCGTTACAACGCCAACACGTGTCTGGAACTGTTGGAAACATTCTATTCAACCGCACTGGGTATCTGTACCAGTGAGACATAATCTTATAAGTTTTCTCCTGAGCCGAGCATGACATAGATAATTTGTGAGTGAATAAGAACGCTTTCTGTAGCTCGGTTTTCTCTAGAGTGGTGCCTAGCTCGGTTTCCCAACCCTTGATAAAGACTGGATTGTCCTTATATTTACGGATTTATCCATTTTTTAATGTGTAAAGTGGTAAATGACTTGGTAGTAGCTCAGAAGGCTGTAAAATGGTCTACGTAAACTCCTTGTAACGCAATGCTTTCTCATCATAAGTCATGCTTTCCATTATATATTGATAATTAACAAGAATCTATAACTAGTTTCTTGCAAGAAGGCTAAAGAAGAATGAGAAAATCCTGCAGTAACTAAGAGTTAAAGCAACACTAAATGCTAAAAATGTACAAAAAATGTTAAAAAAAATTGCTCAACACTTCTCCATTCATCTTGTCTTTTTCCTTGGTCCTCTTTTGTCTCATATTACAATTTAAACCGAGAAATAAATAGATTAAAAAATCTCTGGGTCACAATTGTTCAGCCATGTTCTCCTTCCTCCTCCTCACTATCCTGTGTCTGGCTGTAAGGCAACTGGAAGGGGTAGAAACCTCCCATTATTGACCTATCTGCAGAAGGACAAAAATAGTTAAACCAGACTCCCTTTACTAAGCTACACCCACTCAGCTGACCAGCACCCGAATGTGGAAGAGATTATCAGGAGGTTAATGAGTAGGGACAACTATATTCCTTGCTTACTTTCAGCATTTATTTGTAGATTTAGCGCTCCTTTAACTTGACTGACTTTTTGTTTTTAAAGCCAATGAATAAGAATGCAGGATAGACTGGTTCAGAAAGATGGCATGCAGTCAGCAACATTTTATTCGACACTAGAAAAGTCTATTCAATTACTGCGGAGGTACAGAAAGCAAGCACAGCTATTTTCAGAAAACCTATTCTATATCAAATGTGCCTGTGAAAAGTCAATGATGGATAAAACTGAACTGTGCGCACTCGGCTTTACAACTTCTGTAGATTCCAGAATACCAACTCTACAAGATCAAATCTATATACATGTAATCATGGAGAGTCTCCATCACATGGTCTATAACATACAGTCATGAGAAAATCACATCCTCTTGAATTCTATGATTTTTTAAAATATCTGGACATTTTAAAAACACCTAGGGTCACATTTATTAAGACCTGCGTTTTAGACGCCAGTCTTAATAAAGGCCCTGTGGTGGTGGAGGATCCGTAGGACTTATTAAGAGACGACTGCTTCCTAGCTGTCTTACATTTAGACCTTTTTCTACTCCTAAAAAATGCATAGAAAACCGGTCGGCCCGTTTCCTTCCCCGTCTACGCCACGCCACAATTTTAGACCAGGAGTGAGCAGGGAAATGCAGGATTTAATCTTTTTTGTTTAAATAGATGGAATACATGGATAAATTAAAAACATTATCAAAAGTTTTTTAAAGATATGTTAGGCTACTTTCACACCAGCATTTCCCTTTCCGCTATTGAGATCCATCATAGGATCTCAAATGTCAATGGGGACAAAACTTAACTGAAGGGAACAGAGTGCACCAGAATGAATTCCGTTTTATTTCATTGCGTTCCCATGATGCACACAAAAGTGCAGCAAGCAGCATTTTTGGGTGTGTCCTGGGATGCGGAGCAAGATGGATCCGTCATGACTCACAATGTAAGTCAATGGTGGCGGATCCATTTTCTCTAACACAAAAGTAAACGGACTTGAAAAATGAAGGTATGAACGGGGCGGCACTCACCGATGGAGTCAAGGATACACTTTTATTCGTGGATAAAGCGTGCAGGCAATGTCGGGCAGGACGCCATCTATTTCATCCGATGGAAAGAGCGACGGCCGTCGCTCTTTCCATCGGATGAAATAGATGGCGTCCTGCCCGACATTGCCTGCACGCTTTATCCACGAATAAAAGTGTATCCTTGACTCCATCGGTGAGTGCCGCCCCGTTCATACCTTCATTTTTCAAGACTGTCTGTATCCGCTTCTTTGGGGCTTGTGCACCGCCGGGTGTGGAGCTTTTACAGGAGACTGCTTGCGCTGCTGTAAGCGACCGGTCCACGGTCTGCGTGCTTTCCTTTGGAGTGCCGCTCTATCTCCCCTATTTGACAAAAGTAAACGGATCCGTTTCCCATTGACTTACAATCCATCATTGCTATGTTAAAGATAATACAACCGGATCTGTTCATAACGGATGCATGACGGAATCGTTCTAAGGTGATTGTTATAGCAATTAACACAGAAGAGGGTTTTTGGGAAGGTGGCGTCTGGTTGGAAATGTGGTGGAAAAAGTTTAATGTAAATGTAACAGTATGCATATAATTTTATACAACTGACTTCACCAACAAGTACCAGCTGCCAAGACAAACAGTCCTAGATGGACATGATGAGAACATGAACATAGGAAAGGCATAGCTGAACTGGAGCAGGTTTAGTGTTAGGATGCCAAAGTAATCAAAGAAATGGGTAAGGTGGAATACCAAGATTCAGCCTGTAACCAACATCAAAGTGGTATGTGCCATGTCTAGTGGAAAAAAGGTTTACCACCAGCATACAAGAAGGATTTGGTAAGACTGCTGTTTGATACACCAGTCTTAAACCATACTTTGTTGGAGTAAAATGCTTGTGAAACTTATCATGAGGGGTACAACTCTTGATAAAGCCCAAGATCCAGCAAAGCTATTATTACCCCCCCCCCCCCCGCCCATAAAAAAGTTATCTAAGGTAAATTGCTTGAGAATGGTCAATGATTCAGAGTTGTATTCTGATCAACAGGATAAAGTAAAGAAGAAATGTTTTTTTTAATAGAGAAATGTCTAACGACAATATATCAAAAGGGGTTGCTTCGCTTTTATTTTACATCTCTGTCTTGTCTTAACCTTGCTTTGTTGGGCTTGTTTACATCTGTGTCTAAGGCTCTATTCAAGGCCTTGGTTGTAGATTCCGCCAAAAAGGGCATGCAGGAATTTTTGTTCCTGCAAATAAGCAGGCATCTTGCAAATAAGCAGGTTTCTGTTGGCTACATTCATTTGTGTCTCAAATCCTGCAATTCCAATATTTTTATTGTTCTGCTCCTCTACCAGAGCAGAACCATGGAAATTACTGGTGCTGTTGTGAACACTCCCTTACTACAAATTCTATAAATTATTTTTTCAATTTTTAAATAACAAAAAAACAAAACAAAAAAGTTAAGAAAAACAAGCAATTCACTTACAGCCAGCTAGCAGATATTGAAAGTATTGTACCACATCTGAGGCCAGTAACAAAGGATGGTTTGCATTAAACGGGGGCTGTAGTTCATTCCACTGAGGAGTCCTGAGGAAACAAAATATTAATCATTAATTGCAATGGGAACATGGGAAAGCACAGGATCGATACACATGTTAATGATATGCAAATGATAAAAAATGAAAACAAAATATGTAAAAAATCTCAATATATTCTGTAGAATATGAGTGCCAGGTGGAAAAATACACACACTTACACACCTTGGCATGCTATCAGTTACGTTATTAATGGTTATCATGATTTGTTGCTGGCAGCTCCCTTTGCACATGCCAACCAATGACATCTCCGATGTGCTCAATGGGACAAAAGCGTGACTCATCGCTGAGGAGGATATAACTCCACTCCAGCCTCCATTGCTCTCTTACGATAAACCACGACAGTCTTTAAATGTGGTAGCTGTACATCTAGCTCATAGTCGAATGTTGTGCAAATGCCTATTGATGGTTTCTTTAGACACTGTTTGCTGATCTAGGCTTGGGATATGACGTCCAAGGCTAGAGCAGTACAGAATGGATCACTACTAGCGAATATTCAAATCGCGAATATTTATCGCAAATATCGGCACTTCAAGAATTCGCGAATATTTAGAATATAGTGCTATATATTCGAGAATATTCGTCATTTTTTCCATCTGAACACGATTCCTCCCTGCTTCTTGCTTGTGGGCCAATGAGAAGGCAGCAATGTCTTTGTCATCCCTAGCAACCAATAGGAGAGTTGCCTACCCCCTTACTATATAAGAACCTCCCCAGCAGCCATTTTCTGCAGTTTTTTACAGTTCTGAGAGAGACAGCAGTTTCATTGCTGTGCTCTGTGCTTTGCTGTGTCATTACATTGGATAGTTAGTTAGCTTATATATATATAATACAGATAGTTAGTGGGAGATAGTCAGTGTAGGTTAGATCGTGATATAGTGTAGCTGATAGGTTCCAGTACAGGGTGTTAGATTCTGCTGTACATACATACATGCTACAGACATAGGTCTGTGATGTCACAACAATACTTAATGTACCAATCACTAATATGTAGTCAAACTTGCTAAAATGTGAAGTTGCCAGTATTGCGCAAAAATATGCGCATCAATTGCCGATTTGCGCAATCGCGAATATATCGGAGCACTCTATCTGCATGTAAAGCTTTTGTAATGTTCTGCCGTGCCAACCATTTTCTCCAATTTCAGTAAACTTCTAGCAGCTTGAAAAATGTAGCAAAAATGACCCACCCCTGTATTGCGCACGCAAAACGCAAATATTACATTGCCAATTTTCGCAATCAAGAAAATAATTCTCGAATATATGATGAATATTCGCCCAAATATTCGCAAAATATCGCAAATTTAAATATTGCACCTGCTGCTCATCACTAATCACTACACTTCATTCTTCTAATTATATGGGTCAATAAGGCTCACCTGAAATGGTGAATCCTACAGTGCTGTGAAGAAGTATCACCTGAATTAAACATCCAGCAGAACAGTGGCAACATAGAACACGTCATGTAAAGCATTTTAGGAAACTTTCACCTTAACTAAGCAGGTAAAGATAGGTCAAAACTGACACTTCCAGTGTATTTCTGAATAAATTCCAGGCAAGACTGATATATCACATGACCCCTTCCTATTGGAAAAACCTGTGCTGAATTCAACATGGTGGATTTCAAAATGGCGGCCACAAATGTTTCCTCCACCAAATAATACAGCCTCCCTCCCAGTTAATATTTCACACATTGGAAGTCAATTTTCTATAAATTACACCAGTTAAAAGGGTGTGTTCAGACTTTTGCCTCACAATGTATATAGTATACAATTCAATGATCAGCCATAACAACTGCTAAAACAGCAAAATAGCTGCAACCCACTGAGGCTTGGACTGCACAAGACCCCTGAAGGTATCCTGTAGTATCTGCACGGATCAGGTTTGTTTTTAGCACATCTCATATATGATCAGATTGAGACTTGGGGGTTTTGAAGGCCAAATCAGCACCTTAAATTCTTTGTCATGTACATCAAACCGTTCCGGAACAATTTTTGCAGTGTAGGAGGGTGTATATTTCTGCTGATATCCCACTGCTATTAGGAAATACCTTTGCCATGAAGGAGTTTACTTGGCCTGCAACAATATTTGGGTGTTTGGGTAGGTGGCATCCGTCAAAATAACATGTACATGAATCCTGGAATTCAAGGTTTCCACCGAAAAATGTTGCTGAGAGACCCTCTTCTGTGGTCTAGTTCTGATGCTCATGTGCCTACTGTAGTCACTTTTAGCAGAGGGTAGGGGTCAGAATGGTCACTTTAACTGGTTTATGTCTATGCAGCCCTATACACAGCAATTTATAATGCACTGTGTTCTGACACCTTTCTATCTTGTGTGAATGAACCAGACAACTGAGCCTTAGCTCCACATGCACATCAATGAGTCTTGGGCGCCCATGACCCTATCACTGGTTCACCAGTTGTCCTTCATTGGGGCACTTTTAGTAGGTTCTAACCACTGCATAATGGGAATGCCCCACAAAATCAGCTGTTTTGAAGATGCCTAACTTTATATTACCTTGGCTATATACTTGGTAAAAAAAAACAGAAGGCTATCTTACTGTAATGTAAAAGACCAAGAATATAAAGTAAAACAGTACTCAACGGCATATAATAGTCCTTAGATCAGGAAAAAACTCCTTGATGCTCCTACTGTCTGAAAAATGACAGCTCTGTCCAATATGAGGTCATTTTAATTAAGGAATGTTCCTTGTAAATTGCTCTGTATCGTTCATATTGATTATACGAATACAGGAATAACCACTGCTGCAGGACAATGCATCCTGAAAATCAATGGCAAAATACTTTAAAATGTCCAAAAAAAAAAAGACACTGGAATAATAGTTATAGATTGATTTCTGTTTGGTGCAGTTAAGTCTGGCTACTTATTAAGGGCCATTTCAATCAAGGCAAACTTTTATTAGAAAACCAATGGAACAATGTTGTATTGCTAGACAATCACATTAATGTAGATATAAATTAGAGGGTAATGGTAATAACGATAAGTAATGGTACCGAAATATCATTTATGAATGTCTGAGGAAATAACATCAGTATACTTCATATCATTTATATAATGTACATTGGACCTTATGCAGCCTGCACATTATCCACAAAATGCTTAGCAATTTCTGACCATTATGCACCTACTGGATTGAAATTCCCAAAGATTATGATCTAGCCAACCATTTAAGAACTTGGTGTCTCTTGGCCAACTAGGCTAAAGGCACAATAATTTACATAAAGCATGTACTTTAAAGGGCATCTGTCAGCAGATTTGTACCTATGAAACTGGCTGACCTGTTACATGTACGCTTGGCATCTATGTTGGTCCCATATTCATATGTGCCCGCATTGCTGAGAAAAATGATGTTTTAATATATGCAAATGAGCCTCTAGGAGCAACAAGGGTGTTGCCATTACACCTAGAGGCTCTGCTCCTCTGCAACTGCTGAACATGGGACCAACACAGATGCCTCCAGCTGCCAAGCGTACATGCAACAGGTCAACTAGCTTTATAGATACAAATCTGCTGACAGATGCCCTTTAAAGTACACACTTTATGTAAATTATTGTGCCTTTAAAAAGTCACAGAAAATAATGCACTATAATAATAGATGCAAACATAACATATGGACTAAGCCCTCACTCTAATGATAAAATCTGAGAAACTTAGCCCACATTTTGATCAAAACACATCTGTGCCCACCTAACCAGCCCCAAGATGGTCTCAGTTCAGGCAGGTCTATGCAGATATAGCACCTATATGCCTGGTATATTGCTACAACAAGTGATTTATTCACGTTATACAAAGGTGGACAGTCTCATTGGAAGATTATACCCCAAAAATTAGAGGTGTATTTATTTAACTGAGACTATATATATCTAATTGAGTCTGCACAGTCCAGCACCCCCAATATCTACATAGATTTATGGGAGGACTATACCCCAACAATAGGGGTCCATTCACAAAACTGGGACCATACTGTGCAGTACTCATAATATATACCTCTATATAAGGGGACATCTGGTAATGATTGCGCTTGCAATTGTTATTCATTTTTTATAATTTTTTGTTTTATTATTCGATGTGTTTTTAATGGTTATGTTTGTATTCATTTGGGATATATTCCATTACATTATTTATAGATTTTCACTTTGAGAATAAAAGGGTTTTATGTCACTGATACATTCACATTGATCCATGTATTACTAGTTATTGAGTGCCCCCCGTTCTTCTATTTAACAATCCTTGTATTAACTTTTCTACGTGATAAATTCCATTTGTTGCAGTGAGACAACCACTTTAATAGTTTAATATAATTCAACTTGAAACACTAATTAATGTTGTAATTTTATTGTTTGTTGCAAAAATGTTGCCATCTGCTGTTCAATCCTTATATTAACCCCTTCACGACCCTGCGATTTTCCATTTTTGAATTTTCGTTTTCCTTCGCCTTCTCATAGTCCTAACTGTTTTATTTTTCCATTTACATAACCTTATGAGGGTTTATTTTTTGAGGGATAAGTTGTACTTTCTAATGGCACCATTTACGGTTGCATACCATGTATTAGGAAGCAGAAAAAAAATTCCAAATGGGGTACAATTGGGAAAAAACGCAATTCTGATAAAGGTTTTTTTTTTATTTTTATTTTTTTTACACTATACACTATGTGGTGAAATTGACCTGTTATCTTTATTCTCCAGGTCAGTACGGTTACAGCGATACCACACTTGTATAATTTTTCTTGCATTTTAATAATAATTTTATTTAAATCTTTGACAAAAAAAATAATTTATAACCCTATTCTGACCACTATACCTTTTCTGTAGTTATGTGTACAGGGCTGTGTGAGGGCTAATTTTTTGCGGGACGATCTGTTTTTTTCAGTGATACCAATTTGAAGTGTGTGCGACTTTTTGATCACTTTTCATAAAAAAGTTATTGGGTAGTTGAAGGGACAAACAATGGCAAATTGGCTGTTTTTATTTTTATTCCGTTATGCCATTTGCCATTAATATTGTTCTATTTTAATTGTATGGGCATTTTCGCACATGGTGATGCCCATGATGTTTATTTTTTTATTGGTTAAGTATTTTTATTTTAAGGAAAGGGGGATGATTTGAACTTTTATATTTTAATTTTTTTATATTTGTAAAAACCTTTTTTTTTTTTTTTTCTTTTACTTTTTTTAAGTCACCTTGGGTGACAATAACTGGCAATCATTAAATTGCCCATTGTGTTCATTGATGGCTATATAGCCATCATTGAACATTTCATTTGCAATATAACAATACAATGCTGCCACCTAGTGGCCTGTATTGGTATATTCCTGAAATAGGCACCACTTCCGGACTGATCAGATGCCGTGGTCACATTTGATCACGGCATCTGAAGGGTAAAATGTATGCAATCAGCCTTATGGCTGATCACATACATGTGCCGCAGGTCTCTGCTATTCAAAATAGCAGAAACCTGGAGGCTCTGGCGCCCGCTGCACATGCGAGTGGGCGCCATGTTTAGCGACCGGACTTCCGCCGTACATATACGGCAGAGGTCCTTAAGGAGTTAATGTGCATGTCCTCCTATGGAGCTGAATGAACAGGACGCACATGCTCAATTAAAACCTTGCCACTAACGGTATATACTATTAGACGTTATGACTAGAGATGAGCGTAGTTTTGGAAAATTCGAATAGGCTGTAACGGCTGGCGTGGTGATGTCATACAGCCGAAATCTTCAATCAAGAAGGCGGCAGTCGGCCCATCGCGAGCAAATGGAAGAGGTAAGTATGATTTCAGGTTAAATCGACTCACTACCACTGCAGTCCGACCCTCACTAGTCAGAGACTTATCTCTTACCCTGTGCCTGGGGATAAATGTTTGCCTTGTAACTGCCTCTTTAATGGGATCACCCCAGGAATATACACAAATCTCATAGAGCTCCATAGCCAAAGTTAGTATGGGCATCCCCTGCCTCACCCAGTTTCCCAGGAAGCATGCATCAAACACTCACAGACAACATGGAAAGCAAACCATGACTCCACGGATTTCTGATGTATATGCAATTTTTTTTTTATTAAGCAAAATAAGTTTTTATTAGAAAAAATATAATAAAAAATAGGCCTCTGTCTCAACCACTGATTTCTATGTCAGAAAAAGTGGAATATGTGCTTTATAAATATGGCGCTCATTGTAAAGAGCTAATTTCTCAATGTATTTACACCAGACAACTGGCATAAATGCACTGGTAAATCTTCTGCTTTCCGTCCCACAGTATATTATAAAACTGGCTGCCTGCAGCCACCACTAGGGGGAGCTCACTGAATAGGAATGTGCATTCCCTTGCCTCCATCATAAGTAAATCACTGGATAATATCTGCACGTGGATTTGTCCGGTTGACACTCTCTTTAATTTCAGAGACATTCCCAGTATATTCTGTTAACTGCCTCCATGTACTTATTCTAACAATACAGCAGTTAGCGGCCTGCTTGTGAGGAGCATCTGGCAGAATCTAAAGGGTCATGAAGACCATCTTTACAAAGTAAAGGCACCTATATAGCTTCAATAGCTCTCCGACCAATGCTTATTCGGTCAACAGCTATTTCCTCCAACTCTCCTAGAGGCATACATGCTAATTTCGGCCAAACGGTCAAATAATGTCAATAGGGAGATACACCTCTGGAGGCAGCTTATCTCCTTTGAGAACAAAAGAATTGCGCATGCTGAATTTCAAAATGGCCGATCCTTCTTTCCTCTGCCATCTGTCGGGGGAAAGTTCTGAAGTCCCCACACATAAAATACTCATCCAATCCTGAAGAAATCAGTTGGTACCGAGAACATTTCTCTTATGTTTATGGGGAGCTACACTTTTTCCCTTAAAGACTTCTGGTACAGGTACAAACTATGAATAGCTCAGAATGAATTATAGCTGCTTGAATGATGCAACTGTATTCTGACAAAAATAATGTTATAAAGGTTTCCTTCCAAAAGAAAATGAGATAAGCATTAACATACCTAACTAGAGTCCAGCTGGCCCGTGGTGACGTCCACATTTCCAGAGGTGTGTCATCACTTATCTTCGGTGCAGTGCTCAGAGGACGAGGTTCCAACACATGTTCTACTAGAGTTCCATAACAGCTAATGATGTACAGCGATTCCACCACATACTGCTTGGATTGATCTGAGGCAAAGTGATGAGAAAATGAAAACCAAAACACGACCATGTTCACCAATATTAGATTAGCTCCCTAAACACTGTCTATTAATAGAACGACATTAAAAATTAGCCATCACAAAAATGCTGTTCTAGAATGTTATAATAAACACATATTGCAAAGGGGAGCATCGTGAATCTCTTAGACCAGGGATCAGCAACCTTCGGCTCTCCAGCTGCTGTGAAACTACAACTCCCAGCATGCAAACATGCTGAGCCGTTGTCAAAACTCCCATAGAAGTGAATGAAGCATTCTGGGAGTTGTAGTTGCAGAAAATCTGGAGTGATGGAGGTTGCTGATCACTGCATTAGACTATGAAACTTTTTATTCCATTATCACCTACTTTTCCTTCTTCAAGCTATATATCTAATTTCCAGTTCTACTGAGGGTGAATTAGTTCAGGGCAGAGAGGAGGAGAAGAAATAGCTTAGTGGAAAAAGAGGTATCTATCTATCTATCTATCTATCTATCTATCTCATATCTATCTATCTATCTATCTATCTATCTATCTCATATCTATCTATCTATCTATCTATCTATCTATCTATCTATCTCATATCTATCTATCTATCTATCTATCTATCTCATATCTATCTATCTATCTATCTATCTATCTATCTCATATCTATCTATATCATATCTATCTATCTCATATCTATCTATCTATCTATCTATCAATCTATAATCTATCAATCTCATATCTATCTATCTATCTATCTCATATCTATCTATCTATCTATCTCATATCTATCTATCTATCTATCTATCTATCTATCTATCTATATCTATCTATCTCCTATCTATCTCATCTATCTATCTATCTATCTATCTATCTATCTCATATCTATCTATCTATCTATCTATCTCATATCTATCTATCTATCTATCTATCTATCTATCTCATATCTATCTATCATATCTATCTATCTCATATCTATCTATCTATCTATCTATCTATCTATCTATCTCATATCTATCTATCTATCTATCTATCTATCTATCTCATATCTATCTATCTATCTATCTATCTATCTATCTATCTATCTCATATCTATCTATCTATCTATCTATCTCATATCTATCTATCTATCTATCTATCTATCTCATATCTATCTATCTATCTATCTATCATATCTATCTATCTATCTATCTATCTATCTATCTATCTATCTATCTATCTATCTCATATCTATCTATCTATCTATCTATCTATCTCATATCTATCTATCTATCTATCTATCTATCTATCTCATATCTATCTATATCATATCTATCTATCTCATATCTATCTATCTATCTATCTATCAATCTATAATCTATCAATCTCATATCAATCTATCTATCTATCTATCTATCTATCTATCTATCTATCTATCTATCTATCCATCTATCTCATATCTATCTATCTATCTATCTCATATTTATCTATCTATCTATCTATCTATCTATCTATCTCATATCTATCTATCCCCTATCTATCTCCTATCTCCTATCTATCTATCTATCTATCTATCTATCAATCTATAATCTATCAATCTCATATCTATCTATCTATCTATCTATCTATCTATCTATCTCATATCTATCTATCTTATATCTATCTATCTATCTATCTATCTATCTATCTATCTCATATCTATCTATCTATCTATCTCCTATCTATCTATAATCCATCAATCAATCTATCTATATTCATATCTATCTATCTATCTATCTATCTATCTATCTATCAATCATCTATCAATCTATCTATCTATATTCATATCTATCTATCTATCTATCTATCTATCTATCTATCTATCAAATCAACTTTATTGGCAGGACTAATTACATTTTAGCATTGCCAAAGCAAATGGGAAATAATTGGGTAGGGTTGGGGGATGGGGACACATCCAGGGTGGGGATATAGGAGTCCATGGTATATCAGTCTCCTCTCAGTCTATGGCAGGCAGTAACATATTGTGGTGCTATGGCCGCCGTGTTCTCCTCTTCCCCCAGCAGTATGGAGAGTCTCTCTTCCTCCTCCATGGAGGTGAAGTCTGGGCAGAGATCAGACAGTCTCCTGAAGTGACAGTTCCTCACTGCTTAGTATTTAGGGCACCGCAGCAGGAAATGAGCCTCATCCTCCACGACCTCCTGGTCGCACTGCTGGCACACTCTGCTCTCCCTGGGCCTGTACCTCTGTCGGTAACGCCCAGATTCAATGATCTGGCCTTGGGCGCTCATTCTATAGCGGCTCAGGATCTGTCGGTCTCTTGGATTGGGGAGTTTCTATCTATCTATCGATCTATCTATCTATCTATCTTCTATCTATCTATTTCATATCTATCTATCTATCATATCTATCTATCTATCATATCTATCTATCTATCTATTTATCTATCTCATATCTATCTATAATCTATCAATCTCATATCTATCTATCTATCTATCTATCTATCTATCTATCTATCTACCTATTTCATATCTACCTATCTCATATCTACCTATCTTATATCAATCTATCTATCTATCTATCTATCTATCTATCTATCTATCTATCTCATATCTATCTATCTATCTATCTATCTATCTATCTCATATCTATCTATCTATCTCATATCTATCTATCTCATATCTATCTATCTCCTATTTATCTTAGCCTGTACTCATGCCTGCTTTACTAAGGATATTTCCTTTTTTTTTCCCGGGCCAGAATAAACAACACTTTGAAGAACTACTATAAATGTGAATGCTATTCCCTAACTTTGAAAAAAAATCACAGAAAAAAATAATAATGCACTAACACAATAGATGCAAGCATTATATATAGACTAAGCCCTCATTCTGATATGGTAAAATCTGAGACTTTTAGCCAATATATTTTGATCAAAACACATCTGTGCCTACCTACCCCTGCCAAGGTGGTCTCAGGTCAATCAGGTCTTACGCTAAACCTACCTATGCCGTTGTGCATCTACATTCAGGAGAGCAGACCCTACACATATAGTGTGCTGCTCCTAGATACCTCTGTGCATCCAATGAGAGGAGGAGCGCACACCTATATGTACCACCTAATCAAGGCAGGCTGTTTGATAGGAAAGGCATAACTTTATTTAAAAGCAAACGGTAACATACGATCATGTAATCCTCGCTGCATGCTCTGCCAGTGCATCTCGGAGGTCCTCTCGAAATTATATCAATAGCTATTGTGCACAATGGCAGGCACGACTTTCTAACACTGTACAGCTTCACGGAGCCACTTTACTGTGTGAGTCAGACCAACATATGTTGCTCTATGTTTAGACCTTACTCCTTTGCTGATAGACATACAGGGCAGTCAGAAACAATTACATTTACATCGTGATCTCAGCCAAGGACATATGGCCAGGACAAAAACCACCTAAAAAGTCAGACACATCTGTCACAAACAGCAAACAAGGCAGATAATATCTGCAGAATGCTACTATCACAAGTATTCTCTTTCACTGTCACAAAATATACAGTATTTACCTTAAACCAAAAAATGTGGATAGGCATAAGAAGGAATGGAGTAGCATATAGAATGGGACTAATGGGTGCAATAGGACATATACAATAGGTTCAAGTATATACCAGTACATGTGGAATTTGCTTTTCTGCTACTTGATTTTTTTTCCGTTAATGTGCTGAATTTTATTTCTTCTCCAATAAGGCACCACTATGATCAGAAACTGAAGAATGAGGACTTGGGTAGTCAAACAGCAGGAAAATCACCTCCCATTGCTCTACCCCAACCCCTATTTAGGCCTCATGGAACACCATGAATTTTTTGCGGATTGGATGCAGACTATTAATTTCATTTCAATGGGGCAGCAAAAAACGTGGACTGCACACCATGTACTGTCCGCATCCTTATGTCCATTCCACCAACACGTCCTGTTCTTATCCGTTTTGCAGACAAGAAAAGGACATTGTCCCAGAATAGAGAAAAAAAACGGTGCCATGCACATGGCTGGTATCTGTGTTTTGCAGATCCGCGGTTGCGTGCATAAGACCTTACAATTCAAATTAGTTTATTCAGACTGGCTGTGGTGTACATGAACAAGTACATCACTTACATATAGTTACATATGTCAATAGGGTTGACAAAAGACTCAGGTCCATCTAGTCCAATCTATAATACTACCGTGTTGGTCCAAAGGAAGGCAAAAACCCTATGAGGTGGACACCAATCATAGAGGAAAAATAGTTTCCTGATTCCAAAGATGGCCAGCCCAACAGAATAAATCCCTGGATCAATGCCCAATCTAGAATCGATTACATGGTATAGTATTATTCTCAAAAAAAGGCATCTAGGCTCTTCCTGAGCCTGTTGAATGAATCAACCTTCACATTATCACATGGCAAGGAGTCCCATAGTCTTCCTACTCTTACAGTAAAGAATCTTCCCCTATGTTGAGCCTTTTTCCCAATTCCCAGGATGCCCAATTTTCATAGTCACAGGTCTAGGTATAAAAAGATCAATGGATCATATGTGTAAATGCAGTGCCGTTGCGAGGGGGGTGCGGCGGGTGCAGGCCACACCGGGTGACACCACTGATGGGGTGACACCACCAGGAGATGAGCGCTTGCTCTGTGGAAGCACTCATCTCCCTACATTCATCTGTATTGCCGCCCTCAGGATGGCGATACAGATGAACACTGCAGCAGGGCAAGGGAGAGGCGGTGTGATGACGTCATCGCGCCGCCTGAGCCGCACAGCTCGGGACACAGGCCAGAAGAGGCCTGCATCGCATCGCTGCCATGGAGGTAAGTGTTTTTGTTTTTTTTCTGTGACACGCTGGGCTGGGCTGGGGGGGGGCATTGCCTGGCACATGGGGGGGGGGACACTATGGGGGCATGGCTGTCACATGGGGGACACTATGGGGGCAGCTACTGGCACATCCTTGGGTACACTATGGGGGCATCTACTGGGGGCATTGCTGGCACATTATGGGGACACTGGTGTTAGAGGGGAGAAGAATACTATGGGGGTATATTATATAGGCACATTATGGGGGCACTAAGAAGGGGCATTTAATACTGGCACATTCTGCGGGATATTATGGGGGAATCTTTTACTGGCACATTATGGGGGCACTATGGGGAAGAGGAGAGTAGCACTATGTGGGCATTTACTAGGTGCATTATATAGGGGTATTTATACTTGCACACAGTGGCGTACACACAATCCATGGGGCCCCGGTGCGAAACTGATCCATGGGCCGCCCCCCCCCCCCTAATTTCTGAGAGCGCTGCTAATGGCCATTTCAGCCCCAGTTTACTACTAAAATTATTTTGGCTAAATAAAGTATATTACAAAAATGTAACCTATCACTTGCCATTTCCGTGCGGCTAATCCGCTGCGTGAAAGAGTGCCAAGCCCCGCTCCAGACAGCAGAGAACAGAGCACTAACAGGATTGATAATGCTCTGTGCCTCTCTGTGATCTTTTAACTACAAAATCACGGTGACAACTTTATCTCACTGTGATTTTGTAGTAAAAAGATCACAGAGAGGCACAGAGCAGAATCAGTCCTGTTAGTGCTCTGTTCTCTGCTGTTTGGAGCGGGGCTTGCACTTATTCACACAGCAGATTACCCGTACAGGATGTTAAAGAGCCCTAACCCCAATGCATGGCTACACTCACCCAGTCCTAACTAATAAAATCTGGTCCTACCTCATCCAGAGTGTCGCTGGCGTCAGCGTGATGTCCGCTGGGTCCAGAACAAGGTCCCTGTGGTGAGAAAAAAGAATAATTACATGAGGAAAAGATAGCGACTGACCCTGTGAAATCACCAGCAGGGGGCGCTGTGCTGGCCGGTAAGACTGAGCCATGCCAATGTATAGCAGAGTAATCTAGTGCTACCACACAGTACTAATGCCCACCTTGAGGCCCCTCACAGTACTAATGCCCACCTTTGTTCCTGTCACAGTAGGTATACTCAGATATGTGCCCCCTCACAGTAGTTATGCCCATTGTCCCCTCACAGTAGTAATGCCCAGTTATGTGTCTCCTCACAGTAATATGCCCAGATATGTGCCCCCTCACAGTAGTAATGCCCAGAATATGTGCCCCCTCACAGTAGTAATGCCAAATATGTGCCCCCTCACAGTAGTAATGCCAGATTATGTGTCCCCTCACAGTAATATGCCCAGATATGTGCCTCCTCACAGTAGTAATGCCGAATATGTGCCCCCTCACAGTAGTAATGACCAGAATATGTGCCCCTTCACAGTATTTATGCCCAGTTATGTGCCCCTCAAAGTAGATATGCCCAGATATGTGCCCCCTCAGAGTGGTTATGCCAGATTATGTGCCCCTTCAAAATATTTATGCCCAGATATGTGCCCCCTCACAGTAGTTATGCTTTCATATGTGCCCCCTCAATCCTCATATTCTAGATAGGTTGGGTGGTGCTCCCCTTGAAAGGCGTGGGTCGCAGGAAAAGGTTCCCAGGCCAGATATACAAGTATACGAAAAAAGTTCCTGGACACCACTGTTGTTACTTGCTTGTGTCTTTATTAAACAGCTCAGATTACAGTATGCGGTTTGCCAGTTGTGAGTAAGTATTATAACAACGTTTGGCGGTAACGCCTTCATCAGGACACTGGACGTGCCGCACTGTGTAAGAATCTGTGTTGGAAAGGAGTGGTTGGAGCTCTGTGGCTCTGTTGGCAATGCTGCGCGGGGTCAGAATCATGGCAGCCAAGGGAATCAGGATTCTGACCCCGTGCAGCATTGCCAACAGAGCCACAGAGCTCCAACCACTCCTTTCCAACACAGATTCTTACACAGTGCGGCACGTCCAGTGTCCTGATGAAGCGTTTACCGCAAGCGTTGTTATAATACTTACTCACAACTGGCAAACCGCATACTGTAATCTGAGCTGTTTAATAAAGACACAAGCAGTAACAACAGTGGTGTCCAGGAACTTTTACGTATACCTCAATCCTCAGAGTTATGCCTTCATATGTGCCCCCCTCACAGTAATGCCTGATTAGGTGCCCCCTCAAATTAGTTATGCCTCCCCCTCTTGCCCTTTGCCCCCAGTCTGCAGCCTTAGAAGAAAAAAAAAACATACTTACCTTCTTCCCTGATGACAGGCTCCCTCACTCATCTCGGTGCTGGCTGTGCTGAAGGCAGATTCCCGGGTCTTCAGATCTCCTCCCACAGCCAGCAGCGCGATCTGGGGCCAGCAGGGGGAGCTCCTGAGCTGTGAAGAGCAGTGAAGCAGGGATGAGAGAGGTTTCCCTGCTTCACTACTGAAAAGAAATGCCGACCAGCCGGGTGTGAGTGAGTGAGTGCGCTCACCCCCCAACCCCGACCCCCCTCCCCTTCCCTCCACATTATACATGTAATGGAGCGCTCTGTACTTTGTGCTGGGCCCCATCAGAGCGCTCCATTACATGTTAGTACAACATGATGGGTAGCTTGCTGGCCTGGGGGGTGGGTCCACAGGCGGCCGGGCCCCCTGGAGTGCCGGGCCCGGTCGCAACTGCGACCCCTGCGACCCCTGTATGTACGCCACTGCTTGCACACATTATGGGGACATTAGCTGAACTGGCGGCACTGAGGGAGTTTTTTTGCACTGGCACACAGAACGGGAGCACTTTTGAATTAGTGCACATTATTATTATTATTGAAGCTGGCAGGTGAGTTGTTAATAAGGTAGGAGGATGATGGAAAAGTAGGAACCTAAAATGTCTTTTGTCAAACTACAGAGACGAGAGATGGGTGAAAAATCATCATGGCGGTCTGGTCTGCAAGGAGAAGATGAGGAAAGAAGGTCTGCATCAGAGAAGTTACTGGATGTAAGGTATGTGGTGCTGTATTCTGGATAGCACAGAATCTAATATGTATGCAAATATGTGGAGGGGGGGGGTAGGGGGCGCTAAGCAGACAGAGGACAGATCGCACTGGGTGACACCAGCCCTAGCATCGCCACTGGTAAATGGGCTCTAAACTAAAACCGAAGGGAACAGTAGATCCTAAAAATGTGCTGGCTTTATCGTACGTATGGATGTGGTAAGCGTATATGGCACCCTTGCAAAATTTGGCAGATATTTATCTAAAAAAGTATTAATCTATGTTATAAATAGCCATATTCATTTAGGGAAATTAAAACTAACCGTCTTGACATGCAATTCACTATCTCTTTTTTACTTTCAAGACCATTCAATGAGAAAAGATCATTAAAGTAAGTAGGGTCGAACTTCTATGACACCCACCATTGCCGAGAACAAATGGCACCCCAAATGTTCTTTCTTAGGCTACTTTCACACTAGCATTTCTATTTTCCGGTATTGAGATGCGTCATAGGGTCTCAATACCGGAAAAAAACGCTTCTGTTTTGTCCCCATTCATTGTCAATAGGGACAAAACGTAACTGAACAGAACGGAATGCTCCAAAAAGCATTCCGTTCCTTTCTCATACCGGAGAGCAAACCATAGCATGCTGTGATTTGCTTTCTGTCCTGGGATGCGGAGCAAAACGGACCCACAATGCAAGTCAATGGAAAAGGATCAGTTTTCTCTGACACAATCTGACACAATAGAGAAGGATCCGTCCCCCTATTGACTTTCAATGGAGTTCATGACGGATCAATCTTGGCTATGTTAAAGATAATTCAACCGGATCTGTTCATAACGGATGCAGACGGTTGTATTATCAGTAACGGAAACAGCTAGTGTGAAAGTAGCCGTAGTCGAAGAAAAGGTCAAGCATGTGCCATTAATCTTATAAAAATTATTTGAAGCCCTGAAAACAGTCAAATGAAATAAAAATGGTATGCAATGTAAACAGCAAATATAGCATTGTTCACAGCCATTATTATCTTGCATTTCTCGCTTCAATCTGAAACAGAGCATAGAGCTACCGCTGACAAATAATAAGCCTAAACAATGTATATCTGATCGACTTTCTAGATCACACAGATTATTTGGACAAAATGGCCAATAATGCGAATGTGTTGATATTATCTGCCTCCATGGTAACAAAATCATTTTTGACTGATGTAAATCATTTGAAAAGGTTGGATGAGGAATTGGTCATGATGTTTTTTTCTCTTGAAAAATAACATAACAAAAAGGAAGAATCTGTGTAAGTAATCTGTGAGCCTATGGTAACGATATATATTGTGATCTGTTCTAAAGCTAGGCAATCTGTCGGCCGCTTCTCACCAGGATATTGTTCTCTCCACATTTACAGTGTCTAGTCACAAGACTGATTATTTCCTATTCGGGGAAATATAAATGTTACTATAGTAATTATTTGTGTCCTTTTTATGCAATGAATATTACTAAAGAACTATCAAAATGAAATCATTTACTAACCTTTGTCTCTTTTAATCCCTTGGTTACTGGCAAACCAGGACCGTGAGGAGCCAAACACAGCAGCAACACAGAACTCTCCTCCTGTGGACTTACTTGGGGAAATCTGCGGAGCTGGCTTGGCTTTGCTTTAAAAAAAAAAAAGAAAGAAAACAAAGATGCAAAACGGTTATTATGGCTGGCACTAAACACACCTAAAAAATAACTAAATATTGTAAATGTCGGTAAACTATACTGGGGCATCATACGGGTTTAATAGTCTACAATGTTATTGCAGGTTATTTGCAGGTTAATAGCAAACACAGAATATATATAAATATATATATATATATATATATATATATATATATATATATAACAATAAGGAAATTCATATAATGAGTGAAATATATAATGTGAAGCAGATTAGACAAAATACACAGTGATACAATGTCAGAGTTTTAAGAAAGCAAACAAGCAGGATAAGATGTTTCATCTTGAACAACTTGAGTGGTGCTTTTTTAATATAACACCTCTCGTCTCTGCTGGGTAGGCGATGGTTTATATCACATGCTATTTTTCAGGTACATGATGGCACTTCAGTGGTCATTTCATGGCTTCAACTGCAATCACTAGCTGAGCATTCCTTCTAGTACTGCAGCTTAGGCTACTTTCACGTTAGCGTTTTATGCAGATCCGTCATGCATCTTCAAAAACGCCTCCGTTACAATAATATAACCGCATGCATCCGTCATGGATCTGCAAAAACGCTTCCGTTACTGCATGCATCTGTCATGAACGGATCCGGTTGTATTATCTCTTATTTAGCCATGACGGATCCGTCTTGAAAGTCAATCTTTTCCTATTGTGTCATTTGCTTACATTCTGTGTCAGGACGGATCCGTCTTGCTTCGCACCACATCACTGATCCGCTATGGAGACACAACCAAACGGAACGGAATGCATTTTGTTGAACTCCGTTTCGCTCAGTTCAGTTTTGTCCCCATTGACAATGAATGGGGACAAAACTGAAGCGTTTTCTTCCGATAATGAGATCCTATGACGGATCTCAATAGCGGAATTGAAAATGCAGATGTGAAAGTAGCCTTATAACGCTACATGCACACGACCGTTGTGTTTTGCGGTCCACAAATTGCAGATCCACAAAACCTGGATGGTGTCCGTGTGCGTTACGCAATTTGCGGAACAGACCGGGCGGCCCATTATAGAGATGCCTATTCTTGTCCACAAAATGGACAAGAATAGGACATGTTATATTTTTTTCGTGTGGCAACGGAATGGAGCAACGGATGCGGACAGCTCACGGAGTGCTGTCCGCATCTTTTGCGGCCCTATTGAAGTGAATGGGTCCGCACCCGAGCCGCAAAAACTGCGGCTCGGATGCGGACGAGAACAACGATCGTGTGCATGAGGCCTAAATGTAAGGCTTCATGCACACGGTCATGTCTGTCTTTCTATTTGCAATGAACTAATCTACAAATTACAGATACCTTCCATGTGCATCTCCCTCAAATCAATAGAAATAACTATTCTTGCCTGCAAATAATATGGCTATGTGCATGGCCCCATAGAAATGAATGGGTCAGTGTGCTATCCGCAAAAAATGCTGATAGCAAACAGAAGAAAAATAAGGTTGTGTGCATGAGCCCTAAATGCATAGGTCGGCCTTTAGAATGTATAGTAGAAAAATTATACCTCTATTGGCAAACCAGAAAACATTCAATTTTTATAGAATTTTTAGGATGCCAAATACCCTCAGCTGACGGTTAGCCTGCTTAGTCAGGAAACATTTTTTTTTTATTGGCTAAACAACATAGTCTGTTAAGCTATACCCAAAAAAAAGCTGTCATTCCTTTATTTTTTGTCTTGGAGGTCAATGGAAATGAAACAATATTCTTAGTGAATTGCATTGTAAAAAAAAAAGGAAAGGGAATTTGTTGGCAAGTAGTGTATGGAAAATGTGATGAGAAGAATGTATAAGAGCAGTGAATTATGAGGACACGGAAAGCTTCTCTAAAAAGATATGTTTTCCGCAACTGTTGATGGTAAAAGAGTGAACAGTCTAATATAAAGAGACCAGTGAGCCACAGAGACAGAAAAGTCCTATCAACAATGTACCATATTTTACCTATGAAAAAACATTTTACCTTTCTACACCACTTAATTCACAATTTGTTGGGTCAGATGGCTACTGCAACTAATAACATGGATGCTTTTATTGTTCTGAAGACATGACTGTGTCATTTATAGGGATTGTCTAGGATGAGGGAAACATGGCTGCTTCTGGAAGAAAGCAAGATGATCTTGGATTGCAAAAAGAAAAATGGCTGTTTATGGAAGTAAGCAGTCCCAATGTTGTGCTAAGTTTTGAAGTTATCCCCTATCCACAGGATAGGGAATAACTGACTGCTGGGGACCCGACCACTGGGACCCTGACTGATCCTGAAAATAAGGGTCTCAATTCCATGAACATTGGTCCCGTTCCCCGTCTTGATGGAAAGGCAGGCTGCTCATGTGCCCTGCTGCTCCATTTATTCGCTATGGGACTGCTAGAGATAGCCTAGTACAGGGCTCGACTATATCTAGCCGTCCCATAGAGAATGAATAGAGTGGCAGGGTGCATGCTCAGCCTGCAACTCCATCAGAAGGGGAGAGCGGGACCTCCGTTCTTGGGACTTGTGGGGGTCAGAGTCCCACCGATCAGCTAGTTATACCTATCCACCGGATAACAGCACAACTTGGCACAAACCCTTTCAATTATAGTGCAATCAAACAGGCAGTGGTGTACGCAGAAGACATTGGACCTTTTAGCAAGCTTCAAACATGGCCCCTAATGTAACAATGCAGTTCCTCTGTAGAGAGGAGCCCTAGCACCCAATAGAAAAGTGGCTAGCCCATCTCCAAGGGCCCCATGATTACTACTTATACTCTTGCAAATAGGAGATCAATAGTAGTCACATAGGGGGGAGATTTATCAGAACTGGTGTAAAGGAATACTGATTTAATTCCCAATAGCAACCATTCAGATTCTATCCTCAGGATAGGTCATCAGTATCTGATTGGTGGGGTCCGACACCCGAGACTCCACCGATCAGCTGTTCGAGAAGGCAGTGGTACCCACAGTAGCACCGTAGCCTTCGCTCAGCTTTTCCTAGGCCAAGTGATGACACGTTCTTTGGTCACATGACCTAGGAGCAGCTCAGTCCCATTGAAGTAAACCGCGCTGAGCTGCGATACCAAGCACAACTGCTATCCGCTGTATGGCGCTGTGCTTGTTGAGCAGGCAAAATTCAGTGCTGCTCACAGGAGTGCCGTTGTCTTCTCAAACATCTGATCGGTGGGGTTCCCGGGTGTCAGACCCCCACCGATCAGATACTGATGACCTATCCTAAGGACAGGTCATCAGTTGTAAAGTCTTGGAAATCTCTTTTAATGTGAGTTATGATAAATCTCCCATATATAATCCTACCATATACATCATTTCCATGAATTTATAAAGCACCATCGTATTTTCTTCTAGCTCCACATATTGAATGTATCATAGACAATAACCCTTAGTCTGTGCAGTAGCAATGTTTTTTTTCTCATTATACCATTCACAAACCTCTGTGGTTTACCCTGCAATACTCGGTGCACACTTCCTAATCTACAGGTTATGCTGTAAATCCCGTAGTGACCAAATCCATTCTACTCTGTAACACTAAAACACAGCCCAGTATTGATTTGCTGTAGCGCTGAAGTAGTTGCTCCTTACAAAGGAGTGATTTGTAAATGTAATGTGCTATGGTAATCTCTTAAGGACTAAACTGACCCGTTTTGGCAACAGATCAACATAATACTGGTCTGGAATAACCAGGAATGTTTACAAGAAAGGATATAAAAGCATTATGAATCATCACACAATGATGCTGAGGTGTTCCATGTAATCAATCATTGTTACATGCTCATGTGTCAGCCGAGTGTTGGGACACACCACAGCATTAAAAGGGTAGATGGGATCATAAAATGCATTTCATTTTGGAATGTTTCCATTGGAACACTATATTAAATTATGAATTCCCGGGTCTTTTCTTTCCAATTCAAGGTAATGGATATGTAATTTAGAAAGTGGAGATTTAAGTGTTTGTCATGAACTGGAATTAGTCATTTCTGAGGAACAACTGAATGGCACTTTTTCATACCAATAAAAATGTGTCTTTGGTTAGACACTGTGCTAGGAGAAGCTTAAAGGCTTGTACAAGAGAGCACAGGAAAACTGCTATTTCCTATTCCAGCCAGGTTCTTCTGTCAAATGCCATACTAATACCTGCTCACTTTCACAAAACTTCCCCAGCACTAATATACAATGGAAAGACTGGAGCATTCTAGAGGTCTCAGAAGAAAGTGCCCGTCTTAAAAAAGGAATTTTCAGAAGCGATGAATAAAATGCTACTACCTACAATGAATGGCAAATTGATAGTCTGCAAACAAGCAAAAGATTGTATATTAAATCCTCATGCACCGACAGAGCTGTGTTGAGGTGGGTGCAAGGTGGCAGATGGAATATTATGTACAGTACTGTAGGGTAGTACTATAGAGCTCCTGGGAACCCTGTATGTCACCAAACCATGCTCTTTCAGGTGCTTTATGCGGGAAATAGTCTCACCCAGAAGTATACCTCATCCGGTGAAGCATGCCCTGATTTATTTTAATTAAAGGGGTCGGCCCATCTTACACACTGGTGGCATATCACTAAGATATGCCACCAATGTCAGATTACAGAGGGAACGAGACCCCCAAAATGAACGAGGGCACACTACTCAAGCACAGCCACGCTCCATTCACTTCTATGAAATTGCCAAAAATAGAAGACTCTGCAATTTCCAGAACTCCCATGGAAGTAAAAGATAGGTGGCCACGCTTGCGCTCTGCACTCTCCCTTCACTTCCATGGGAGTTCCGGAAATAGCCGAGAGTGTGCTCAGCTCTTTTTCGTGACTCCCATAGAAGTGAATGGAAAGTGCAGCGTAGTCTCCTTTGCTTTAAGAGCCCCATTCTAGAGATCTACACCTATCTGACATTGGTGGCATTCAGAGATGCATATTGGCACAGCAGTATAGTCAAGATCCACGTACGCCTGCAGCTATAAGATGGTCATGTTAGCTTAGTCATTTTACTATTGCCTAATATATTATTTGAACAGACATGCCATTAATGTTTAATATGAGACTATCCATGCAACAGCACTATATAAAGTATAAGCTGCTGCATTTGGAGCACATAAGCCAAAAACAGCAATGTCTCAGCGTGCAGGCCTTTCTAAACCTTAGGAAAGGCCTGAAATGCTGTTTTTTGGATTATCGTATATGTTCCAAATAAAGCATCTTATAATGCCTTGGACTCTTCTGGCATGTTGGATAGCACATTACAAATTAAAGAAAATCTGTCACCATGAAATTCACTGGTAAACCAGGCACTCTGCTTTGTAGGACCAGCTCAGTGGAATGTAATCATCTATTTCACTTAATGGTCCATTGCGTCATTCTGGAGAAAAAGTACTTTTAATCCATATGCAAATGAGCAGTTAAGTGCCCTAAGGGCAGGCCCAAGCAACACACTACACTGCTCCTTGCTCCTCCTACTTCCTCTCCCAGCACCCCTCACACCTTCTTGACTCCCAGGTTCCTGCATATTCATCATGCCTGGCCCTGTTAATTCTAGGAAAACTTAAAAAAAGTAATTAAATGTTTTTAGAAATAATAAAGACACAAAAGAAATGGAAATGAATCACCCCATTTTCCCAATTGTACATATAAAAATAAAAATCATTACTATCACCGCATACAAAAATATTGTGTGGTGATGCCTGCAGCAAAAGAAAAAAAAAAGACAAATATAAAAAATGTCTGAATCTCTATTTTTTTGTTGCTTTGCCCTTGAAAAAATATAATATAAAGTGATCCAAAATCCTACAGTATCTAACCCAAAAATGGTACCAATGAAGACTTGTCAGAATATGGCAAAAATAGATTTTTTCAAAGTTTTTGCAAGTAGTAAAACATAATAAAAGCTATATAAATGTGTTATTGCTATAACTGTACTGACCCGCAGAATAAGGGTTCAATTTTGGCATCTAATGAACTCTGCAATAATGAAACACAAAAAACTATGGCGGAATTGAATATGAAACGATAGACTCAAGCAATATACTTCACCTTTTAACTCTACTAGTGTGTATATGAGTTGTATAAAGCTGATATACATTCTTCAGAGTTACAGATAGCGGTTATTTTTATATACCCATCCATAAGACTGAGTTTAAAAACTGAAAGGTAGTGGAAAATCCTCTCTTTTGTGCATTCTAAAACATCTTTATGGTGGTTATAGCATTCCTACCCAGTGAGGTTAAGAGATGTCATCTGTGTGCCAACAATGCTGATGTTCTATATTATGGACTTATATGAGGCAGCCTTGTTCTGCTGGTGACCTTCTGTACTTTACTCCCCTTTAAACTGTCAGCACTTTGTAAATTATACCCAGGGCTAAAATCAAAAGACAGGTTAGGCATCACATTTAAAAATAACTTCAAGGAGGTATTGTGCAAGGGGTCAGTTTCAGGACTTTCAGCAGACTTGTAGATTTACACACTGTTACTGATGAAAAATAATACTAGATTCACATTTACACCCAAGGGTTTAGGTCATATGCGGAATAAAAGCACATGACCTGCTCGTGGGTTCAAGCCACAGCATCTTACCTGTGCACAGAACTATTGTTCATTTTTTTTATTGTTATTGGACGCAAGAAGTAAAAATGAAATGTCACCAACGCCGTATGGTTACATAGTTTATGCAGACTACAGACTGCTGTAATGGACTGCAGGCTGCCAGGAAGCCACAGGGAATTTAAATGGCGGCTATTAAGATTTGGTAATAATGATATCTGAGGAAACTGCTGGAAATGTGGTTTTATACTAGTTAACAATGTATTGAATATAAAAATGTATGTGCGTCCATGTAATAAAAGAAAGCAGCTTAGCAGTCTTAGGGTACTTTCACACTAGCGTTTTGGATTCCGTTTGTGAGATCCGTTTCAGGGCTCTCACAAACGGTCCAAAACGGATCAGTTCAGCCCCAATGCATTCTGAATGGATAAGGATCTGATAATGCATCAGTTCGGCTCCGTTCCACCTCTATTCTGTTTTGGAGGCGGACACCAAAACGCAGCATGCAGAATTTTGGTGTCCGTCTGAAGAAGCGGAGCCTAACGGATCCGTTTTTAATTACAATGTAAGTCAATGGGGACGGATCCGTATTTAATGACACAATATGGTGCATTTGAAAACGGATCCGTTCCCCATTGACTTTCAATGTAATTTAAAACGGATCCATTTTGGACTTTGTCATTTTTCTTTTAACTAATGCAAACGGATCCGTTCTGAACGGATACAAACGTTTGCATTATAGGTGCGGATCCGTCTGTGCAAATAAACAGACAGATCCGCACCAACGCAAGTGTGAAAGTACCCTTATCACTTTGAAAAACACTGGACATTGATGCACCTCTAAAAACTGCTATAATCCAAACACTTTTCAATATATCATTGTTTTCAATGTACGTCCCAGTAGGTTTTGCTTGATATCAGGTTAATTTCACAACTAAAGAACTTGGCAGGAATTTATCATTATTTACACGGCATTAAAAAAGTCGCAAACATCGTGTTTGTGACTTTTTAAATGCTACTTGTGACAAAGTGACTCATTTTGTTGCAAGTTGAATTTTTACACCACCCTCGCCGCTTTCCCAAAAACGGGGTGTTGTGAGGGTGGAAAGGGGGCAACACATTTATCTCATTTGCGACAGTTTTCTAGCGCAAATGAAGACAGAAATATACAGCAGCTCCGAGCTGCCGTAGACTTCATTCTGGCGCATGGACTGCCAGAGGAGGTCAGATGCCAGTCTTTGATAAATCTCCCTCCTTTTTCTCAAAGTGGCACTCTATAAATTGCATCATTTACAACAATCTTTTAGTCTTTTAACCCAATTTTGAGAAGTTTGCCCTCGTTCAACATGTCTCTGTAAGTTGCACAAGTTAGAAAAGGAAAGTTGGTTGTAGAAGAAAGATGAGGTGCTCCTCATGCTGTGCCGCCCAGCTTAATGCAATAACTACATCAAATTTCAATGTGTAATGTAAATTTAGTCTCATTAGTCTCGGTAACTGCTCTGATGTACCCTCTGAGATTAGTTTCGAAGAGCTGGTTGATTCTAAAGGATTTTCATTAGGGATAAGCAAATTGGTGTTTTCAAGTTCGGCGTACAAGGTTTGGGTTCGGGTTATCCAAGAATTCCGTTATGGATTCCGCTACCACAGACCATAACTTATGGTCCGTGGTAGCGGAATCCATAACGGAATTCTTAGATAACCCGAACCTTGAACTCTGAACTTGAAAGCACAAGTTCGATCATCCCTAAGATTCATGTCTCAGTTGGGTTTTAATATATATATTGATCCCCACTTGGGGCTAGCGGTGTGTATTTTAGTATGTTGGAAATGTTTACTCATCGTATTATTTCTTCATTTGCAACCCTACACCGTATTTTTTTGCACCAGACCTGGCACTTATCTAGACTCAGTTTTTTATAATGATTTTTGTATGATCCTGCCCACCACCTCTACAATGTTTTTAATTTGTTTTGTGGTCTATTAAAACTGCGATGAGTATTTGTATTTATTGTACATTAATAAAGATATTTTCCATATTAATTATTTATTGGGTGATATTGTGCTGTTATTGTTATCATCATGTTCTGATGTAGACGTCCATATTTAAAAAGACTATCTGCTACACAAAATACCTTTGAATGAAGAATGGAAAAGGGGGTTCCACTGCTGAGGGGGAGGTGAGAAGATTGATATAAAGTTTTATGCGAAAAGATTCAGTAAAACTAGTAATTCATACAATTGAATCGCTGCTGTTTTTCAGTGGGCAGTTTTATTTATGACTGACAGCTATCTCTATATACATATGCCATTACTGAGTGAGACTGCCCACTGCCATCATTAATCGACAGTGAGCAGGAATTTTTTATTTTAAAAAAATTTGCATAATACACTGAATTCCACAAAACTATGGGAGAGATTTTTATAATCTCCCTGCACTTGATTTCTGACACAAAAAAAAGTTTTCTTTACATGTCACTGCAACCAAATATTGTTGCAAGTGGCATTTTTACACCACCCTCACCACTTTTCTGAAAGAGGGCATGGCGAGGGGGGAGGGGGAGCGGCCAGTTGCCGCAACAATTTATCTTAATTTGTGCCAGTTTTTTGGAGCAACTGAAGACAGAAATCTACGGCAGCTCTGAGCTCTACATGCAGCAATCACCTCCACAGTATGAAAACGAGGGATGGCTATTGCGATCGCTTGTCCTCATACAGCTGCATTGTTTCTGGCCAGCAGATGACCGTTTAGACTGCACAATCTGTTGCCCAGAAACAATAATTTATGTCTGCACGAACAACAGGATCACTCGATGAACGATCACGCGCTCGTTTATCGGATGATCTGCGGCACATTTAGATGGGCAGATTGTCAAGAACAAGCATTTGCAGGAACATTTGTTCCCAAAAATATGCCAGCATATCTAGGCGTCTAAATCCACCTTTACATAGTAGATCATTAACAATATACAGTATATCTACATCTAATTGTTAATTTATGACAACCCATATGAATGGATTCTTAATAAGAGTAAATTACCAAAACAAGACCCAGCTAGCAAGTATGATTGTGGTATTTCTGAGCAGAAAATTGTTCCTTATTTTCTATTTGACCAGATAGTAACTAAACCCTGTACAAAAGTGACCAATGAACAACACAGTAATGTAATGTTGAAAGAGGACCTTTCACCCAAAAAAAAAAAGTGTAATCGTTATATTACCTTTTAGGGGACCTGCCCCTGAAGTCTTCACCATATTTTTTTTTTTTAAATGACCCCCCCGTTCGGCCGCCTTTGTCCCCGATATGTTCTGCGCCTCATATGCAAATGAGGCACAGAAAGTTATAGTAGGCGTCTCCTCGGATGTTCTGGTGGGCGTGCCTGGGCGTTTCTCCTCTCCCCCTGGCTGCGAGCGCATCCAATAGCAGCGCTCGGCTCTTAGCCAGGGAGAAGGAGCTCAAGTTCTCGCAAGAACCGCGAGAACTTGAGCTTGCCGAGTCCCGGAACCCGCGCCAGAACTTGAGCTCCTTCTCCCTGGCTAAGAGCCGAGCGCTGCTATTGGATGCGCTCGCAGCCAGGGGGAGAGGAGAAACGCCCAGGCACGCCCACCAGAACATCCGAGGAGACGCCAACTATAACTTTCTGCGCCTCATTTGCATATGAGGCGCAGAACATATCGGGGACAAAGGCGGCCGAAGGGGGGTCATTTTAAAAAAAAATATATGGTGAAGACTTCAGGGGCAGGTCCCCTAAAAGGTAATATAACTATTACACATTTTTTTTGGGTGAAAGCTCCTCTTTAAGGCTAGTTTTACATCTGCAGCAGAGATCCCCAGCAGGCTGTTCTCGCAGAGAACAGCCTGCCAGAGTTCTCCTGCTTCTCCACTCCCAGATGCTGCTAGATATTGACTAGAATGGGGTCTGGCAGATATCCAGACACTACCTGAAAAATATGCCGGGAATCAGCCAGACAAAAAACGCTGCAAGCAACGGTTTTTGTCCAGTCCATTCCTTGGATTCTATGCTGGAACAGCCTGCCAGATAGGACAGCCGCAGATGTGAAAGTAGCCTTTGCCATTAGTACTACTGACGCAAGGCTGCCCTGCAGATTGATGGGTGAAGCCACTGGATCTTGACAGAGTGCTCATAGAGGGCTTTGATCATAATAACTTGTTGGGCAGCAGGTCAATCATTTTTCCACTTGTACAGGAAGATCATAAATGATGCATTATAAGATGGATAAACAGGAGGAGAACCAATAAAAATATTCAAGAGTATTTATTTGGAATGAGAAAAACATAACAACCAGGAAGATTACATATAAGATATTATTATCGCAATTACAAATTAGGCTACATGCACACGACCGTATGTGTTTTGTGGTCCGCAAAAAAAAAACGGATGACATCCATATGCCATCCGTTTTTTTTTTGCGGATCCATTGTAACAATGCAGAATAGGGAACATTCTATTTTTTTGCGGGGCTACGGAACGGACATACTAATGTGGACAGCACATGGTGTCGCATTTTTTGCGGACCCATTAAAATGAATGGGTCCGCATCCTATCCGCAAAAAAACGGAACGGACACAGAAACAAACAATGTTTGTGTGCATGTAGCCTTAAGATAACAATAACCCTTACATAAAAAACACATTAAAAAATGACTATCCAGAAACAACAATAACCCTTACAGAGAACAATGCGTATAAAAGATGACTGGCCCCAAAACAGCATTGAAAATCATCAGGTAGCTAAGGCAATGATATTAATAAGATAAGCATTTAGACACAAGAAGAGCCATACAATGTCTTAGATGGAAACAAGACATGCAAGGTGAAAACAAAGAACATGCTTTGGTTTTGGTAATATGGTAGATCTAGACCAACGTGCAATGAGTAACACACAAAGCATTAAAAGGGTTTGTGCCAATTTTGTAACTTATCCCCTATCCACAGTATAGGAGATAAGCATCTGCTTAATGGGAGACTGACTGCTGGGATCTCTCCATTCATGAGAAAAGGGATCCTGAGTCCCTGTATGAATGAAGCAGCGGGTTGTGCTCGTCCATGGTCTTTTCATTATCCACAGGGCTCACAGGAATTGCCAAATAAAAGGCTTATATATGTTCGTCAGCAGAAATGAGTGATCTGCCTGTACATTCATCCGGTGGCACAGGCCCCCCATGAATATCCAGAGATCTCCACCAATCAGATACTTACACGCTATCTTGTGGATAAGGGATGTTACGCACTTGGCACAATCCCTTTCAAATCACCTGAACACACAACAAATCAGTCCAAGATAAAGGCACCAAATTGTCTTTTAAATTGAAACTGTAGACTGGAAGCTTACTTAATGAATGGTATACCATACAACATAAGGAAGGACCAGTCATTTTGACACTATGAGAGCAGCTCAACATGAGTTTAATGGAGCGTGCATCCTATTTTTCATGAGTTATTAACCCAAGTGTGCATGAGTTTACAAACATTTTCAATTACTTTAGATTCCTACAACTAATGCCATTAATAGTTAGGACATGTTGTAGTTTGCACCCAAAAAGAAAGAAGGGGTTTATAAGATTGGCTATCAGCTCCTCATAATTCCATCCTCTTTAATAACTGTCAAAATTCCATCCTCTTTAATAACTGTGATTGTCTAATAACTCTTGCGATATAAGTATGTCATTTAATCTCTTTATTATCCTTTTGGAACGGGTCAACCATTTATACGGGGAGGGTGGAGAATGGGTGGAACACGAGGAATGAGGTCATTCTATACATGCCGTAAAGCAGTGGCAGCTGATATGCTGAGATGAGGAGTAATAAAGGGTTATGTTATAAACTAGTTTTATAAAAATCATGAAATTACAAGGTGTTATTTTTTATCATACAATAAAAAGTCCATATGTCAGTTATTTGCATGAGGTGATGTTCATGGCTGGGGAAAATTTACTATTACTGCCAGTTACAATTTTTTACAGTATTACCATAAAGTGCTGTCCAAGGGGTAAGTTTAGAGATAATGACAGCCCACACTAGTTGGCCGCTGTTAGATAATCTTCTAGAGGATTGAACAATCCTCCTTAAAACAAATCAATCGGCAATTGATTTCTCCAATACTCTGCTAGTCCCTACACCAGCTATAAATTACCAGAAAATACAGTTTGAAGTCCTTCACCTTCATACACAATGCTATTGCTCCTCTATATATAACAAATCTCCAAATACTGTACCAAAAGAAGTCTCAGTGTTGCACAAGACATTCTTCTCTCCTCCACTCTTATTATCTCTCTCACCTTCATGTCTTCATACCTCTGGTTCCTTCAATTGGTGGAACACAGACACTGTTTTATGCTTCAAATTCATATCAAAAGCTCCATCCTGTTTCCAGCATCTACCAGGGTGAATGCTGCCCATCAGGATGTGGAATATTAGATCTATTTTATCCTATATGGAGAGTGGAAAGCAGCTGCAGAGTGACTCCAGGTTTTGAGGTCTGAGCAATTAGTGTCGAACTGGCCTACCAGAGCACCAGAGGATCCTCTGATGGACCAAAATAATGGACCCCTAGTAGAACAGGGTCATTAAACTCCTATATCAGTGGTGGTAAACCTATGGCACGGGTGCCAAAGGTGGCACTCAAAGCCCGCTCTGTTGCTACCCGCACCATGAAAAAAAGTCTATGGTGTAACAATATGCCTTAGACTTTTAATGTCATTCATCAGTGCAGTACGCACTATGAACGGCACAGGCAGCGCATTGAATGTAGGCAGGCGATTATAGCTAAATGATAAAGCTACATGGAAGATATACTATTGGACTGTAGTATTCAGGTTAGATTGCTGTGTTGCCACTTTGCGATAAATAAGTGGGTTTTGGGTTGCAATTTGGGCATTCAACCTCTAAACAGTTCGCCATCACTGTCCTATATACACGGAGGGTGGGCCCTCAGACTCATTTGTGCTGGTAGGCCCAAGGGATGTCAGTCTGATGCTGCTTGCCATGACTATGTATTAAATGATTATTCTTCACAAGACAAATGATCATTAATTTGAAAGACTTTCAGGGGCCTGGCCCCATCCAATCAAGTCTGTAACATGAGGGGTTGCCTGCTTGCACTGTTGCACAATCTTCCCTTTTTTTCTACCATAAATTTCATTATATTGACAGTGGTCTACACTCCCTAACCATCTTACTGCTGAGTATGAAACGGTTTTACATGATCATACTTGTATTTGTATTGTACTTTTATCCATTTCTTTGTACCAGATATTACAAGCTTATGGACAGTGAAGGCACAAAATGCAAAAAAGGCATCTCATTGTGGCTTCTCTTCTTCCTTAAGGGACAATTACAATTCACAACACTATTCTTTGCAGAAAGCAGTTATTAAAGGCTGGAAAAACAGAAATCAACTCTCTAAACTTCTCCCTACAGTGTATGTGTACAGATGTGCTTAACACTGCAGGCTAACCACTGAACAATGGTCCAGTTCCAGTCCCCACACATCCCCTGGTGGGACATGAGACAGCTTCTTCAGCAAACATACTGTGAAATCTCATGCACAACATGCAATAATCTGTCACATTTCCATTCACTATGCTGTCATAATTATAGTTCTTATTAAAACCGTAATGAAAACAATATGTTATACGCGGCAAATGCAGAAAACACACTATTTTCCTTCCACTATAATGAATGTGTAGGCGCTCTAAGACCTCCTTTTTTTCCCTCACAAGCCACCAAGAGAATCAAACCAACCACAAAGCAGTCTTGGGAAGGCAACCAGTGATTTAAAACTCCAGTGTACTGCACACATGCCTCTTTAATCTGTGCCTTTTAATCTTGTTTCAGACCAAAGATCAGTGCTGGCTGACAACTGCCTGTCTTTGGCACTGACCCAGTGGTCAGTCCAAATGTGAGAAGGAAAAGCTATCATTCAGCAAAATAAATATGTGCACTGAAACCTCATGGCATGTACAGTTATTCTTTCTACTGAAACCAGGGCAGGACAATGTAGTAAGGTAAAACAATTTAGGAAGGTCATTTTAACAAAATCAACATTAGATTTTAGGTTTCTGCATTAATTACTAATACATTGTGGTCTGATTGTTACATTGGTCACAATTATAGACAAACACTATCTAACTTAACTAATAATACGCAAACAGTTATGCTATTCATGTATTTTATTGAGCACATTCAGTAAACATCCACAGTGCAGAGAGAAAATGAAGTGAACCTTTGAATTTAACAACCTGTAAATCTCACCCTAGCAGCAATCATCCACACCAAATGTTTTCTGCAAAAAAGATTTAGACAATGTTAAAGGGGTTGTCCAATTTATTTTTGTTGATGACCTATCCTCAGGATAGGTCCTCAATATCAGACTGACGAGGGTCTGACTCCAGGCACTACCACTTTTCAGCTGGTTGAAGAGAATGCGCGCACCTTGCAAGTGCAGCTTTCCCTTCATTGTTTACCTGCTCGCCATCGCAACAGCAGCGGTGAGCAGGTGTAATAACACCAACTCGTTCCAATACACTTGAATAGGAACGAGCCATGCCATAAAAATGAATAGGAAGGCTTAGGTGTAAATATACATGCTCACTACTGCAGTTGAGTTAAAGTCAGGACTCTGACTTGGTCATTTCAAAAAACAAATCTGCTTCTTCTTCAACCATTCTTTAGCTGGATTTACTTGGGTGCTTTGGGCACTTGCTTCTTGCAGCACCTGTCTATTCAGCTTGAGGTCAAGGACTGCTGTCTTTACATTCTACTGTAAAATGTTTCTTACACCGTAGAATTTATTTCTCCACCAAAGACTGCATGACATCCAGGCCCTGAGGAGGCAAAGAAGACCTAAACCAGGATGCTTCCTCCACTGCTTCACAGTTGGGATGAATCTTTGGTGTGCAGTGATTTTTTTTCCACCTTACGTAACACTGTGCATTTATGATAAAAGGATCAATTTTTGTCTCATCAGAATAGAATAGAACATTTTCCTAGAATCATTATGGAACATCCAGGTGGTCTAAGGCAAACTAAAGATGGCCCACAATCTTTTTTGGACAAAGGAAGCTTCCTTCATGGTCTCCTGCCATGAACAGTGTCCCTGTTCAGTGTTTTTCTAATAGTGGACAAGAGGTTTATGTAGATTGTAGAATCTTTGGTTTTTGCTGTTATCCTTGGGTTCTTTCTAACCCAAGTCCAATGCTCTGCTGAACTAACGCCACCTGTCCATGTTGCACAAGACCTGCTCTTGGTATAATTATAAGAGAACACCCAGTACCAACAGTTTTGATTTGTCTTCATTTGTAGATATGTCTAATGGTGGATTGATGTACATGCAGATCTTTAGCAAGGCTTTTTAAGCCTTTTTTTTTTTAGCTTCATGCATCTTTATAACACATCTTCTGAGATCTTCTAAAAGTTGTGTGCATTGAAGTATGGTTTATGATAACCAATCTTTCTTGAGAAGCACAGAATTGTTAGTAACCAGGTTTTGTGTGCCTTTATTTAATTGGCAAAGCATCTGTCGATCCCCATACTTCCAATCTCATCTCCTTAACTGAAATACCTTTTGCTAATTAGTTCATGGATAAGTCATTAACAGAGAGGCAATGTGAATGCTTGCTCAATGTACTCAATAAAAGACATGAACAGTAAAACTGTGTGTGTTATCAGTTTGGTTAGATTGTATCTGTCTTTAGTTGTGACTAAGATTTCAATTAGATCACATTTTATCAGTTATCAATGCAGAAATCCAAGTTCACTTTTACTTGTAACTGTAGAGTTAAAGGAGTAATCCTATCCTTATGACAGGCCAAAAATATTAGGTTGGTGGAGTTCCAATCTTCTGAACCAAAACGCAACAGGCCATCAGCTTTAAAACACTGAATTACCTCTTTAAAATTGTTTTATTATATGCTGAACCCAATGTTATGCAAGCGGGTGTGGACCCACTGCGCAACTGACTGGGTATACTCCGGAGGGGCGTAACTAAGCAGCTACCTGGTATTCACTAGAGCCCCTGGTGGTGGGGATAGACTTGGGCCGTATGGTAGCTGCCAGGTGCCACTCCAGAGTAGTCCCCAAGTCAGTGGCAGCTGACCAGGGGGTCAGAATACTCGGTGCGAGCACAGAGGGGACTTGCAAGGCCTGGAGGTAACGCGTCAGGACAGGGGGCAACAAAAAAAGTCCGTAAACAAGATCCGAGGTCAGAGGCAGGCGGCAATCAGGCAAAGTCCAGGAGTATACGACATCCCTCCTCAGGCCTGGTCCTGGACAATAATTTTTTCAGAAGGAGAGGGGCATTGATGTTCTCTCTGGGTTCCCAAGATCTCTCCTCAGGGCCAAACCCCTTCCAATCCACTAGAAACAGGGTCTTCCCTCTACTTTTCTTCATCACCAGAATGGCCTTTACTTCATAGACATTTTCAATAGACGTGAACTGTACACCCCTATCGGACACAATACGGAGGGGAAAACCATGGAGACGAAAAATATGTTCAATAAATTTTTTTGCCAGCTGAGGAGCAGAAGAATGACCAGGCAAAGGGACAAAGTGCACCATTTTGGAAAAACTACCCACCACTACCCAGATCACAGAACACCCAGAGGACAAGGGTAGATCAGTTATAAAGTCCATGGCTATCTGTTGCCAAGGAGCCTCGGGAACAGGTAGAGGAAGCAAGAGACCCGCAGGACGTTGTTTGGAGGTTTTAGACTGTGCGCATGACGGACAGGCAGCGACAAACTCTTGGATGTCCTGCCACATGGATGGCCACCAGTACTGTTGAGCAATTAATTTGAAAGTCTTTCGTTGCCCAGCATGACCTGCAATTTTAGAGGAATGACCCCAGACTAGAACTTGCTTCCTGAGGTTCTGTGCCACAAAAGTCTTTCTGGGCAGATTCTCAGACAACTTGACAGGACAAACAGCAATTTTTGCTGGATCAATTATGTGTTGAGGCTCCTCCTCTCGATCAGTAGCATCAAAGGACCTCGAGAGAGCATCTGCTTTGATATTTTTCTCTGCCGCACGGAAATGAAGAACAAAAAAAACGAGCAAAGAAAAAGGATCATCTGGCTTGACAAGGATTCAGACTTTGTGTGGACTGCAAATAGGTTAGATTTTTGTGGTCGGTGTAAATCGCCACAGGATGAGATGCTCCCTCTAGAAGGTAATGCCATTCTTCCAGTGCCATTTTGATGGTCAATAACTCCCTGTCCCCAATAGAATAGTTGCTCTCAGGAGCAAACAAGGCCCTGGAGAAGAAACCATAGGTTACCATCTTACCGGAAGGAATTTTTTGTGAAAGCACCGCCCCAGCTCCAAGAGAACTGGAGCAGTAGAAAAGGCTTGCTTCAAGGCTTAAAAGGCCGATTCAGCCTCACCTGTGCAATTCTTAGGATTGGCTCCCTAACGGGTCAAGGCAGAGATCGGCGCAGTCAAAGATGAGAAGTGCGACACAAACTAGCGATAGTAGTTGGCAAATCCCAGGAACAGCTGGATTGCCTTTAAATCTGAAGGATGAGGCCACTTTAAGATTGCTGACAGCTTCTCGGGATCCATCTGCAGACCAGTATCGGATATAGGAATGGAAGGGAGGACCTATAAAAGGTACATTTCTCAAACTTGGCGTACAGAAGATTTTGTCTTAGTCTTTGAAGAACTAGACGAACCTGCTTCCGGTGAGTAGCCAAATCTGGAGAAAAAACAAGGATATCATCTAGATACACCACAACACAAGAATAAAGCAAGTCTCTAAAGATGTCATTCACGAATTCTTGGAACACCGCAGGGGCATTGCTCAGTCCAAAGGGCATTACCAGATATTCGTAGTGACCGTCGCGAGTGTTGAGGGCGGTCTTCCACTCGTCCCCTTAACGAATTCGAATCAAGTTGTAGGCCCCATGGAGATCGAGTTTAGAGAAGATCTTAGCTCCCTGGGGCGATCAAACAACTCAGAGATCAAGTGGAAGAGGATATTTATTCTTGACCGTGATTTTATTGAGGCCACTGTAATCGATGCATGGCCGGAGACAGCCGTCTTTTTTCTTTACAAAGAAAAATCCAGCTGGAGAAGAGGATTTCCGGATAAAGCCTCTGTCAAGGTTTTCTTTAAAATAATCAGACATGGCTTGAGTCTCTGCAGGTGACAGAGGATAAATGCGACCACGAGGAGGTGAAGAACCAGAAACCAGGTCAATTGGACAATCATAGGGCCTGTGAGGAGGTAATGCCTCAGCTTCCTTCTTGTTGAAGAAATCGGTATAGGCTTGATATGCTGCAGGCAAACGTTCCAGATTTGGTGGTACCCGAGGTAACCGAGCAGGCTGAACAGGAGAAAGACACTTCCCAAGGCAGTACTGTCCCCAACGAAGCACCTCCCCAGACTTCCAGTCAAGAACAGGTTCATGGGTACGGAGCCATAGAAGCCCCAAATGGAGAGGGTGAGAAAGACTTTGAAGAATCAGGAACAAAATCTCTTCTGTATGAAGAGCCCCCACCTGTCGGACTGGAATACAATATTGCCACAGGAAGTTTCCTACTGATCCGGAATCCAGAAGAGCTGTCTTTGTGAACTGATTATCTCCAAACGACATAGTTGCCGGCAGAGTCAGGGGGGAGAGGAATCATCTTCACCTAGGGCTGCCTCTCCAACGGACAAGCACGGAGTACATGATCAGAACCACCACAATAGAAACAAAGTCCTTTGGCACGGCGGTGATCACATTCCTGTTCAGACAACTTAACTCGGTCGACCTGCATGGGCTCAGGAACTGCAGACAACATGGAAGGCAGAGGGTTAGGAGCTTGCTGAAAATAAGATGCCAGATGATAAGGCCTCTCCTCATGTGCCACCTCTCTGGCATGTTCCTGGAACCGTAAATCAATTCGAGTAGCGAGGGAGATGAGGTCATCCAGAGTGGAAGGAACATCCCGTCCGGCCAGCTCATCTTTAATTCTCCCACAGAGGCCTTCCCAAAAAATGGACACCAGTGCCTCATTACTCCAGCCGAGTTCAGAGGCTAGCGTACGGAACTGGACTGCATTCTCCCTTGACGCAACCGCAATAGGGAGGATGTGACAGAAGTGATGCGTCGGAAGGTCTCTAAGAAGACCTGAAGATCCATTATGACTGGGTCGTTCCTTTCCCGGAGGGGATTGATCCAGGCCAGTGCCTCCCCTGTGAGGTGTGACATAAGAAAAGCCACTTTGGCTCTGTCCGAAGCAAATTGGTGAGGCAAAAGTTCAAAATGAAGGGTGCATTGGTTTATTAACCCCCGGCATTGCTTGGGGTCACCATTGAAACATGTAGGGGCTGAGGGACGAGGTCCAGATCCCGGTATGTAGAAAGAGGGCGGAGCAAAAGTCGGGTTAACCGGGCTAGAGAAGCTTGATGACGCTGGGTTAGCAGATGTCAGGTCATTTAGACCCACATTCACATTAGGTAGGTAGGATAGTATTTGATCCTGATGCTCACGCTGCTGAGCGGGGTCCATGGCCTGAGCAAACTGTTATGCAAGCGGGTGTGGACCCACTGCGCCACTGACTGGGTATACTCTGGAGGGGTGTAACTAAGCAGCTACCTGAGTATTCACTAGAGCCCCTGGTGGTGGGGATAGACTTGGGACGTAGGGTAGCTGCCAGGTGCCACTCCAGAGTAGTCCCCAAGTCAGTGGCAGCTGACCAGGGGGTTAGAATACTCGTTGCCAGCACAGAGGGGACTTGCGATGCCTGGAGGTAACGTGTCAGGACAGGCGGCAACAAAGTCCGTAAACAAGATCCGAGGTCAGGGGCAAGCGGCAAAACAGGCAAAGTCCATAAACGAATTCCGAGGTCAGAGGCAGGCGGCAATCAGGCGAAGTCCAGGAGTAGCAGGAGTCGGTACATGAAAAAGCAGACAAGATAACACACCTTTGCACAGTAGCTAGATAGGCTAGAGACTGAGGTTGCTCAAAGTGCCTTTAAATACCTGCTGCAATGCAGCCATAGGCTGCTGAGACAGAGGGCGTGTATGTGTTGCCTCATAGATGCAGAGAGACACACTCATGCTAGCTTCAGTACTGATGCAAGTCTCCAGAAGGAAGGAAACTCTGGCATGGAACGTATGTAGCAGAGATAAGCCAGTTGCAGCCCATGTTTGTCAGCAGGGTGGCAGGAGCAAAAAGAAAGAGCCCGGCGCCCGTGCCTGCGGTTAGGAGCAGCGGCGCCAGCACGGACTGCTGGCCTAACAGTAAGCTTCTTTTAAGCTACCTCTAGTGGCGGTTGCAGACAGCTAGAATTTTAGCACCTAACTCCAACCACATAAATAGCTGTTGGACAGAAAATGGTAGACATTCACTTGAGATTTTTTCTGTAATTAGAAAAAATTGTCTATGATTTCCAGAAACACCACCACTCTTGTCCATGAACTATAGATCATATTACAGCTAATCCCAATGCAAGTGAAAGAGTTGTAGTTAGGATTTTCTTCACCCAGAGCAAAAATTCTGTATATTGTACTAACCCTGTCTAGCCCCAATCAAAGTTCTCCTTCTAAGCTGTAATAACAGACACACCTATATATATATGAGGAAAACTGGGTAAAAAGCGGCTTCTGGAAAATAGATGATACTTTTTCCAATCTAGAACAAACCCTTTAATACTCATCATGACTGTTAAATATCACTTATGGGTTTCATTTTAACTCCACCAGATTGTGCTTTTGTCATGACAGTAGGCATAATTACTACAAGATGCAAGCTAGTTGTTAAGACTTCAGATTTGTTAAAATTAATATCTATTGGTCTTTTCTTCCAATTCTTTGACACACACGATATAAAAAGACTGTTGTGATATCTGAAAGAACCTTCACTGCTTTCTAACAGGAAGAAAAATAGTTAGGCAGTGGCAGTACTTCCAAAAGAACCTTAATATCAACTTTAATGTAAAGTAAGAAATACTAAACAAAAAAATCTACAAACGGGTTTATATCACATGTAAAACTGGCTATACACTTTCAATAGCTTTATGTCGAACAACAGCAATTCCTAAAGAAACTCCATACACGCTTGGTTTGGCAATGCATGCATGTGTTTTCAGTGGGGGAAGGTGAATAAACTGCTACTAGATACCTCTTGTGGCAGCTTATCTTCTGTGAGAACAAATGCTTGGGCATGATGAATTTCAATTCTGATCCTTCTTTCCACCGATATATGCCAAATAAAGGATAGCTATTCTCATATGAATGAGATAGTCAGCCAATCCCACCATCATCAGCACGTTTGGCCTATGTTTAATGGCCACCTTAATCTCTATAACAATAAGGTGCCTCCATCAAACCACTGTTTCACCAAGTAAAATACAAGAAAATGACTAAAGCCAGATAACAGAACATGAATTATAAGCATGCTGGGGAGGGAATCAGAACTTACCAAGGAGCTTTAATGGAAAAACATCCTGCTCCAAACAAGTAAGGACTACACATAGGAGGGGAAAAGGCAAAACAAATTAGATAAAGAAACCTTATCAACATACATTACTTAAATCATGTTAATTAGGTTGACGGAAAATAAATGAAATATAACACTACACATATAATCTGTACATCATAAAACTACTGATGATGTCTAGCCTTACATACATGCCTTAATAATGATGAGCAGGATATCACTTAACATTAAAGAGGTTTTCCAAATTTTAAAATAAAGTTTTATTGGATCTAAATTGTGCCCCCCCGTCTGAATGGCTATATGTCATCTGAAGTGACAAGTCATGTGAATGTGGCCACTGTGCTCATGTAATCGGTCATCAATATGGATGACACGCAATTATGGAGCATCAGAATCAAGGCATGGTGGAGACAAGACCAATAGTGGGGGAACAGAGATTAGGCATGTTCATCATTTTTAAGCCAAATAAATCTGTAGATGAGTTCACAAAAAGTTTGTATGTGAATACTGTAATGGTTGCAAGTTCTTCTGCAGGTTTTAAAATACTATATTTCCGTCTTGAGAGTCTAACCTCTGGGACCACTGCCAATCCTGAAAATGAAGGGAGCGAAGTCTCTTGGGTATAATTTGCTCTGCATGGTATTCCTCGAGCCATATGATGTACAGGGTCCTATAGCATGGTTGCAAGCAAATGAATGGAGCTGTGCTGCATTTCCCTGCACAGTGGGTGTCCAGGACCACTGCTGTGGTGGGAAAAACACTGAAGGGGATGCACCTTCATTCTAAGGCTAGTTTCACATCTCCGGCAGCAATTCCCTGGATCCGGCACTGCCAGATGTAACCAGAATGCCCGCCAGCCCCATTAACTAAAATGGGATTCGGCAGAGATCCGGCCGCTATCCGGCAAAATTAACAAGAATCGGATGGACAGAAACCGCTGCACCCTGCAGTTTGGTCCAGCCGATTCCTGGCATTCTCTGCTGGAACTAGCTGCCGGATTTCAGTGCCGGAGATGTGAAACTAGCCTAAGGAACATTAGACTCCTACAAATCACTTTCTGGATGGAAAGGAAAAGTCCTTTAAAACACGTATTCTAAAATGTTTGCCAACAACAACACAGAAACATTAAATAAAAAAATATAAAAAAGTATTTCAGCCAATGCAAAAATGTAATGTTTTTAAGGATTGTCCCTTAAAAAACATACTGTATGTTGTGCTATAGGTATAATAAGGTATATTGATGTTTACTGGCCCGATGGAGGGCAAAGGAAAAAACACTATGGAAAAGCAGCTCTATCCAGCTGTGGCTTATTTCCCTCTAACAATTGAAATAAACATGCATACTCTGACCACTGAGTATGCATGTTTCTGGGGGAGTCCTGAGGGATATCTGTTGGTCAAACAAGCGAACAGCTATCGCAATTACCTTTCCTCAAGACCAGCCAACGTCATACAGTATATCTAAGAAAGTGTGAGCAATATAGTAGCTCAAAGTGTTACTATGAAGTTAAAACTAGTTTCAAGAAAATGCATCATCTGAACAGGACATTCTTTAAACCAGGTTTTGATTATATGATTATTTTCTTTTTCTTTTTTTTTTCTGCTGTACACAAATTAAGTATTTCACAATGTTCACTTAATGTAAAACACGCTGACACAGCTTTATGTAGCTCACCTGTCAGCTCTTCTGTATAGAGTGGGACACAATGAGCAGGGTCATATCACTATCACTAATGACCAGATGATTTAATGGCAGCTCTACTGCTGGAGGCCAAGATAAGGCTGCATAATAACACACAGGTAAATCTTTCTATAGTACTCCCCTGCACCTCCTTGTCTCTGGCTGGGGGCTGTGCTCCTTCCTGGAAATTGTATTAATCTATGGTGTTTCTCTTTCAATTGACTGCCATTAATTTTTTAGCATGTAAATTAGTTTTGAATTGATTATAAGTGAGGGTTAGGGGCTAGTAACTGGAATTTACGCCAGACTATAACTGGTGTAGACTTCAGATTCTGGCACATGGGCAGCAAAAGATGTAACAAGTTGATTAAGAGGAGTGTGCCACCTAATAAATTTGGTGCAACTAACTCCAATTGACTTTTTACTAAGAATGGCATTTCACATTTAGCAAAGGTGTTCCATAGTTCTTTGTAAAGAGTACTTAGGGCAGCATGAATCTACTGACACTATTTCCTTTAAACAAGCTATCAGTGTGCTACTGTTGTTTGTAAAATACATATTTTTCCTTTTGTGTTACATTACAGGACATCTAAGTATGGCATATTAGAAAATATATTACAGATGCTCCATGAAAATCGAGGAATACACAGTCATCTCTCGGCATGAAAAGTTTGACAAGCGTCTGTTCTGTGCATTAGCAAAATGGCTGTACACAAATGACAAGGCGGCTCCTTTCTTGACATGACAGCTCCAGATGGCCACATTCTATGACAATCAAAAGTCAATGTCATAATTAGAAAAATCGAGAATAGTGTATTATGGTGAATTCTAGGACATGGAAAATTAAATAATGTTAAGATAAAAATCATGTGACATATTTAACTATGATTTTCAATTAATGTTCAGGTATAAAAACAGGGCATCAAAAGACCCAGAATAAGAGAACCCTTAATTTGTAATGACCCCTGCATACAGAATAGAAATCACTCATATTATAAAATCCACCATATTGTTAGAAATAAATAAGATTGTAAATATAAAAAATGGAAATGAAAAAGGGAATAATTTCCAAGAAAAATTTAAGAAACCAACAACAGCTGGCGATGACTATAGAGCAAAATATAATAAAATTATGAAATAAATGAAGGATAAAGATAAGTGTTTGACCTTCAAAGAAGGGTGTTTAAATAGTACATACAGCAAATATTTAGTATGAATTTGGAATAAAATTTTGGGCTACCTATGAAAGTTATAATAATATGTGTAGATTGTAGCAAAGGTAACCATCAGAGATAAAAGCACTGAACAAAAAAAAAAATAATCAAAATTAAATGAAACATGGAAAGCAAATGCAACGTCTTGAAAACCACAAATGTCGTTTTGAGGGTGTCACAAATACACAACATGACCAGCCACGAAGGCCACTCTGTTTTTACACTAATGACCTTGGATGTGACTGTAAGGAGGTACTCCAATTCTACACTTGCTTCCACACTCACCTTGCACATTAGGCTACCAAGGAGTTAAACAACCCCCAAACTTCTCCACACATCAACAAAAATGCTGCCACCAACCATCAATGGGAAGCCAAGGTTAGAAATGCACAAGCACTGCATTCTAGCATACAACAGGCAAACCTCTAGCACACATACTGGGAAAAACGGTGAAAGTTGATCAGAGCTTAAATCTAGGTATTTCTCCAGGATCTAACTCTGTGGTCTGTTTACGTGACATTTTTAAGGGGTCTAGGCTTGGCCCAAATAGCTCCCTCCCCAGCCATGTGACTAGTGGCTGAGTAATCACATGCAAAAAGTCATCAACTATATGGCAATTTTAGATTTTGTCTTAACTTTTGGTAACTGGTATCTGCTATAAAGATAATGTGACAATAAGGTTTCCGATCTTGTTTTACCAGCATATGGATATCAAACAAGCCAATAAAATAAGAAGTATGGAGCCAATATTTGTTCCCCAAGGCCAAATCTTACTGGACTTGTGGCTGGAGAAGCAGAGAGAAGCTGATTTTGAATATCTTAGAGGATTGTTCAAAACATGAATTATGGGTTTTCAAATATTATGTGTTCTTTTGTCCTGTACAGAAGGTCTAGACCTTATCTACCCCCTGCAGTTTGAAGAGACAGGTGTATTACTTTCCTTCATTAGCAACCATGTCACAGGAGACCTTCACAAAGGAACATTTTGGCCCTGTTGTTTACCTGGACAAATAAAACTTTCTTCTTCCATAGGAATGTGTAGCATGGAGTTCTACAGTTGTGACAACGGCATCTAATTGGAAAATTACTGGGAGAGCTGCGCTCCTGGTGTCCAAACGGCTACCCCGCGGCAAGATCATGGGGGCCATTTAGTTACTATTGCAGCGTCTGGCCCTCTGAAGGCCCAGAGGCCTGTCATAGTGAAGTTCCTATTAAGCCCTGCCACAGAACGCTCTGATTCTGCTGCAAACTGCAATGGAAAATCACTGCAGTGTATGGAAGAAGCAGTCAGATGATCACATGTTAAAATCCCTTGGGGAGGGAGTAGCTAAACTCTTTTTAAAAATCTAAAAAATAAAAACATATAAAAATTGAAATCACCCCTTTTTCCCATTTTAAAAATAATGTAAGAAAAAAAATCATTAGTATCGCCAGCATCCCAAAACACCTGAACTATTAAAATATTAAAGTATTTCTCCCGTTTGGTGAATGGTGTAATGAAACAAAATCAAAATGGATGATTCAACTTTTTTTGGTTTGGCCAGTGTGAAAACTGCAGGATTTTATGTATTTGTTTAATTACATTGACATGGAAAATTAAAAATAACACCATCAAAAATCGCTAACAAGCGTATGTACAAAATGCTTGTTCATTGGGTAATATTATTGTTTAAGCGGTCACCTAAATCATCAACTGCGGCAGCAGATCATTCTGTCTAATCACAATCTGCTGCCGGCAAACAAAGAATCTGTATGGGGAAGAGCAATGGCATTACAGATCCCTCTTCCCCATACTCTGTCTGCTCAATTGTCTGCTCAATTGAGCAGTGTAAAGGGACCTGTATTCTTTTGTTGGATGTTAAATGTCAGATATCCCTTTTCTCTGTATTTAATGGTGTATTTTAGTCGGGCATTTAAATAAAGTTTAATAAAAAAGAAAGTAGAACTTGTCCCAGAAAAAACAAGCCCTCATATGACTACGTAAAAAGAAAAACTACATCTTGTACAGCAATAGCAAAGTGTCTGCGGCCTGCGTCCGATCCACATTTTTTGCAGACTGTACATGGATTTCTAAAGGGGTCCGTGTACTGTCCGTGTGCGTGTCCGTCTGCAAATGATAGAACATTTCCTATTCTTGTCGTGTTTTGCAGTAAAGAATAGCCATTTCTATAATAAGGACAGAGGAAAGTGTGGGATGCACACGGCCAGCATCCGTATTTTGTGAATCCATGGTTTGCGGACCACAGAAAAAAAACATACAGACATGTGCATGAGGCCTTAGCAGAAAACTCAGAAGCATTTTTGGATGTAAACATCAAGCTGTCCAAAAAATTCCACCACCAAAGCCATAAATGTTAAAACAAAAGGTGGTAACATTCATGAAGGTTAACTCGAAATGTCTGTATTAACACATAACTGCAACATTTTGCCGTGCGAATGCTGCAATACCAAATACAATACTACAGAGGCACTTGACTGTTCATATAACCTAAGTGATATGAAACAGATGAGTAGTTCTATTCAATATAAGAAATACAATAACAGCAAAACACTTGGTTGAGTACTGTATATAAGCGTGACACTAATTATTGCGCATAGCGGATGAGCAACAGAATTCTGTAGAATCACATTAGACAATAAATGTAATACAGAGACACTAGGCTGACAATACAAGCCTCATGATATCGACTGTGATACCGGCTACAATCAATGAGCTATTACATCACTAGTTATTGCCATGTATGTGTATATATAATACATATTAATGATTATTCAGTAATGTGATAATTTAAATTTATTCTAGGTGTGTGAGGCTCTAAAACAAAAAACAAAGATTGGTTTTAGAAAAGCAGAATTAAGTGTAACTTTAACCTTAATAAATAGTAATACCTTTTTGCCTAAGGGCCTGACCCCAAGGCAAAAAAATTGCCATAAGGCAAAAATTATCCCTATTATCACTATTAGTAAATGCTAAGGGTGCGATGGTAAGGCTGGCCATATGCAGGAATCAGTAGAGAGGAGAAAAAAGTAGAGGGTTATATTTCAAAATTTTGGGAAAAATCCTTCTTCCAAGGTTAGTGAAATATGTGAATAAGCGCCACTGGGGGGGATGTGTTAGAAATAGCCTTTAAGATGAAATAAACCGTTTAGGTGTTTTTCTGTATTGGTGTGACAAGTATAGAAGAAGAAAAAAAACTGGAGTCCGTATAGGCAGCTCAGTTACATGGAACAGTTGTCCATGGGTAGTCACAAGTAGCACGGAGATAGACCTTCAGCAGAATAAATCCCTCTGAGAGTAGGTCTGAGAAAAATAGAAGAGGGGGAGTTGGAAAAACAACGAAGCGCCAAGTACCACTGAGTTAGTGCGAGTGATGTATAATAAGTAGGTATTATACCGTGACAGGTCTCACCTTCCCCACCGAGATCGCTTGTAGAGTGTTAGAAATTAATAGTTAGCTCAACACATTTCAGGGGTTAGAGACAAATCCCCCTTCTTCGGGAGCAGTATAACAATAATACAGAAATGTACAAGACAAACATAATCATAACATACAGCTTTACCCCTTTAAATAGTGGTTGATTCCCGCCAAGTTTACAGTGTAGGTTGGGAAATGAGGTGATGCATTCCAGACTTCTGGTAGGGGATCTCAGCTTAAATTAATAAATACTTATAATAAATAAATAAATAATAAATATTCTAAATAAAGACATTGGTCACAGTAAAGGGCGTTCCATATGTAAGCGCTGAAACTTTTGATGTCCCAAAGAAACTGGCCGGATCAAAGAACCTTTTACAATAGGAAAATAAAAACCACAACTAACATTACGCTAAACGAAAGATATCGACACGGACAACATAAGAAACACAGTAACACTGTCTCAAAAAAGACAAATCATCCCCAAATAAACTCCCCACCAAAAAACAACTCAGAGAAGATCACATCACCTGAAAAAGATCTGACTATAGTAACATAGTTTATAAAGCCGAAAAAGACATCTGTCCATCCAGTTCAGCAAGTTATCATGCAAGCTGATCCAGAGGAAGAAAAAAAAAAAACTGTGAGGTAGAAGTCAATTTTCCCCACTTAAAGAGGACCTTTCAGCAAAAAAATATTGTTGGGATACTTATAACATCTTACTGGGCTGCTGCCGCTGATGTCCGCACACAGTTATTTTTTTCAAACGACCCCCTGTTCGCCAGCTGCTCTCCCGTTATTTTCTGCGCCTTTTATGCTAATGAGGCGACTTGGTTATAGTAGGAGGTTTCTTTTAGTTCTGGTGGGCGGTGTCTCTTCTCCCTGGCAGCGAGCGCATCCAATTGCAGCGCTCCGCTCTTAGCCAGGGAGGAGATTCTTTTAGTTCTGGTGGGCGGTGTCTCTTCTCCCTGGCAGCGAGCGCATCCAATCGCAGCGCTCAACTCTTAGCCAGGGAGGAGATTCTCCTGAGAACTTGAGCTCCTTCTCCCTGGCTAAGAAGGAGCTCAAGTTCTCAGGAGAATCTCAGGAGAATTCTTTTTCTTTTTCACTAGGGTAAGGGAATTAGCCGGGTGCTGTCATATGCTAAAAAAAAAACAATTACCGGTGTAATCCCATTTTTCCCCTTCGCCTATGACAGCAATCCTTGGAGATTTAGGCGAGATTAATCTAGGGCAGGACATCAGCTTGGAGCACCTTAAGGCCAAGTGTTAGGCCTTCATTAGAAGGCAGCTGAAGTTTATAGTGTCTGAAAAAGCATGTGGGGAACTCCAGGTGGCAGCCCTACAAATTTGCTCTATAGAAGCGGAGGCCCTCTCTGCCCAAGAAGTGGAGACTGATCTAGTAGATTGAGATCGAACCGAGAGGGTGGAACAATCCCCTTGGATGAGTACGCTAAATAAATAGCCTGTCTAATCCATCTAGCAATGGTTTGAGAAGATGCAGCAGAGCCCTACTTCACACCTTGGAATAAAAGCAACAGATGGGAGGAGGACCTCCAAGGCTGAGTGACCTGAAGATATTGAATTATACTCCTCCTAACGTCTAAACAATGGAATTCTGATGGGATTCTGAAACTATCTCCTGGGAACGGTGAAATTGGGAAGAAACCTTAGGTAAAAAAGAAGGATCAGGAGAAATCACAACCCGATCCTCCAAGATTCTGAAATAAGGTTGGTCAATGGAAAGCGCAGCGATCTCACTAACTCTCCCAGCGGAAGGTAATGGCTAAGAGAAAAGCAAGTTTTAGCGAGAGCATCTTAGGGGAAATTGTACTGATAGGCTCAAAAGGATCTGAAGTGAAAGCCGAAAGGACTAAGTTTAAATCCCAGGGAGGAATTCTATCCTTACAGATTAGGGATAACTTAGATACAGCAGTAACAAACCTTTTAACTCAAGGATGATTTGCTAGTTTAAACTCAAATAGGACACCTAATGCTGAAATGCTGAAATCTGCTAAGCTTTTTTCTCCAACCTTCCTGCAAAAAATCCAATACAAGTGGATACACTGGTCTACTGTCGAATCTATAAAAAACCCTCCAAACTCTCAAATAGATTTCTGAAGTGACCCTCTTACAACTGGCCAACAAAGTAGTGATATCCTCCGAGAGCCCTCTTTTCCTCAAAATCTCCCTCTCAATAGCCAGGCAGTCAGGTGAAGATTTTTTACTTCTGGGTGAAAGATTGGACCCTGAACTAGAAGTCCCTGGAATACGGGAAGAACCCAAGCCGTGCCTATCGACATCCTGCGGAGCCAAGAAAACCACACCTTCCTTGGCCAAAAGGGAGCTATCACTATGACCGTGGCACTTTCTTCCCTGATCTTCCTGAGGACTCTTGGTAACAGCTTTAGAGGGGGGAAGGCATAAAGAAGGCCCTTCTTCCAGGATTGAGCCAAAGCGTCCAATGCCTTTGGAAACTCCTTTGGAGAAAAGGAAAATAACTTCCTCACCTTTCTGTTTGACGTGATGGCAAAAATATCCACCTCCAGGACAGCCCATAAGGCTGATATCTGGATGAAAACCCTCTGGTCTAGGGACCATTCCCCCTAACATAGATGATGACGGCTGAGGAAATCTGCTTTCACATTGTCCACTCCCTTTAGGTGTACTGCAGAAAAAGATAAGACGGAATCTTCTGCTAGATTGAAAATCTGGTGCCTTAGGGCCATCAGACTAAGAGCTCTTGTATCTCCCTGCCTGTTGATATAGGCTACAGCTGTCACACTGTCTGAATAGATTCTGACGTTTCTGCCCCTGATGATCGGGAGACTCTGTCTCAATGCTTTTGCATTTTCGGGGGCCGCGTGATTCCAATGGTAAAGGAGGTAACCTCTTTAAATCAGAGCCATCCACTTGTGCATGTATGTGTCAATGCTAACCGGATTGCATTCAGTTCTTTGCAATTGTGAGACTGGGACTTGTCGTCCCAGCTCCCCTGCAACAGAAGAGACTCCACATGGACATCCCATCTGTATGGGCTGGCATCCGTGGTCAAGGGTAGGCCTGACCGATAATCTGTTATCACAAATCTTTCTACCGGCAACTTTGGAGACTTTAATCTTAAGCCCTCTCTTATAACAGAAATTATCCAGTGGCTGTTGGAGATTTTTTGACAGTGATCTGAAATACGAGACAGACGACCCCCCACTGGAGGCCTGGCGTCATTGGGGCTGTGTCTTTGAGGCATCTGACCCAGAAAAAAGAAACCCCTTAGACTTCTTAGCTGCCCCGCAAAATGTCTAGTTATATCCTTCCCCTTGAAACCCTCTCTATTAAACCTGGGACGGAAGGATCTTCTAGAGGGCTGCTGACTGGTGGAAGGAAAGCCCTTTTTTCTATCAGAGGCCTTTTCAAGTAAATCATCCAGGATTGCCAGAAATAAGTATTCACCCTGACACGGAATGGCACAAAGCTTTGCTTTAGAGCTAGCATCTCCATTCCAGCTTTCTAACCAGATAGCTCTACAAGCAGAGTTGGATAAGGCGGAAGCTCTGGCAGATAACCTTAATGAGTCCGCGGACGCATCGGCCAGGAAATACAGAGCATTATATACTGAAGAGAAACAGGATAATAACTGCTCCCTAGGGGTACCTTCTTTTATGTGAGCCTCCAGCTCCCCTATCCATGCTTTAGGGATCTTGCAACAGAAGTGGCGGCGATTGCCGATTTAAGGGCCTCCGCCGAGGCTTCCCAAATTTTCTTTAAATAAAATTCTGCCCTTCTGTCCATCGGATCTTTAAGACAACCCATATGCTCGAAAGGAAGCGCAGCTTTTTTTTTAGACATCTTAGCTACCGGGGCATCAAGTTTTGGGGCCCTGTCCCAAGAGGCAGACACTTCTTCATCAAAAGGATATTTATGTTTACCAGAGGAAGGAATAAAAAACGTTCTATCAGGTTTTTTTCCATTCCTTAGCAAGGACTGCCTGAATATTTTGATGCACATCGAAGACCTTCCTTCTCTTGGGGCCCAGACCCTCAAACATAGTCCTGAACAGACTGCGGTGGCTTCTGGCCATCTAAGCCCATGGTAGCTCCTACTGCTTTGACTAGAGAGTTAATGTTCTCGGCGTGAAAGAGCAGCTTCCCTGCGGCTTCGTCATCAGAGGATCCATTAGATGAAAGCCATTCTCCCTCTTCCTCCAATACTAAAAGTACATCACTGTCACTGGAGGGGGGATTAAATGCAACTGCAGAGGTACTAGGGCGAATTCTTAGCAGACCGCTAAAAGACTCCTTAACCTCCTCACAGATCATCTGTTTGATGCTGCCCATCAGGGACGGAGCTTCCTCCTCCATTAACTTGCTTACACACGCTTGACAATGGGATTTAGCCCAAGCAGAGGGTAGCTTTCTTTTACATACAGCACAACCCTTGTCCTTAGATCTGGCGACTTTTCTAGAAGACTCCTTAGATACCTAAACATAGAAGATGACCTCCATGAGTAACCCGCATCAAAAATATTGGGGTACAACCCCTCTTACCCCACTGTGGTACCGGCGTATCATTGGTGGTTTCAGCGCGCTAAGTCTGCTCCATGTTCCAACAGCAATATCCTTCAGAATGGAGGACATGCCAGCTTCTTCCACCCAGCATGGCAGTGAGCTGGCTGGGCTTTCCTCTTCCGGCATGTGTACCGGCTCCACCCACTTTCAGTCGGACGTGCGATCACGGCCGCAGAGGTCCTAGAAGGCCAAAATCCTCCCGGACCGAGAAGGAGATGGAGTGGGGTAGGAGAGAGAAAGAGGGCCAGTCTCTGCAGCGGCTCCTAAAGGAGGCTTATGCCGCTGGGAAAAGCCCTCCTAATACTATAAACAGTCGGGGCACTCGCAGCATCTTTTAATTCTTCTTAGCAGTTCCAAATCCCACCTGTCCTTGGGACAGGAAACAGAACTGGTGGTAGAGGGGGTGGACCCTCTTTTAAAGCCGTTCTGGTTCCTGTTTCCTGTCCTGAGAAGGAGGAGGCGGCAGGCTCTCCAGCGGTGCTGTGATAGGCGAAGGGGGAAATTAAATCTTTCACACTAGCCACTAGAGCACAGAAATACGTTGACACTTTCTGTTTTCTTGAAGCTCCCGTGCAGCTTTGCTGTGTAGACTTCCTAGACCTCTTTTTCTTCCTGGAGACTGTATAAGGATGCACATGCACATTAGATGGCTGTCTGCTAAAAGCCAGTTCGGTGACAGCTATCTTTTCTGGCTAATTTATACACATGCGCTCTCGGCTAGGTCTAGTGTGCATGTATTCTATATATGGACAGGGCAAACTAATCAAAGAATTAGACCTTCTCTAAAAAACTAAATTTTATTAATATCTTCTTAAAATGACCAATGGTCGATAGCAGTATTTTAACATTCATAAAACATATATTGCTGTTTAAAAAAAGATTACTAGTATGGGGGTGTTCAGGGTGCCTGGTAAAGACGGAGATAAGAGGCGAGAGGGGGGAATCACTATCCCTGCAATATACCTCTCTAAGTCTCAGCCCGGAGGCCATCTATATATGGACAGGGAAGTAAACTGCTGCCATACACTTCTGGGAGCGGATTATCTCCTAGGGAACAAAAGGACTGGGCATGTTAAAACCATCGTTTCCTAATAATGGGTGAGAGTCAGGAGGCCCCCATATTCTTAGATGGTCAGTTGGTTCCACTGGAATTGGCAGGTTCAGTTGACATTTTTCGTATATGACCTGCATTAGCTTATGAACACATGACCATTAACTCCTATTCATTTCAGCTACCATAAAGCACAGCAACCCTGTCAGAATGTCTACAAAGACAGGCTCCGATTTACTATTCCTATAGATGGCGTAAACATAAGCAGACTGTCTAGACCTGCACCAGATTTATCAGGTTGGATGATAAATGTGGTGCATGGATAGACCCTTTTGTTCGACTCTATACTAACTATTGGTTCACTTACTTTGAGACAGAATTTTACAGCAGAATTGTGGGGCAATTTTGTTGCAAAAGAGCACATATTGGACCACATCCCTTTCCAGTAAGCTCCGCTTCCTAATGCTAATCACCACCCCTTTTCAAGTAAGTCTGAAAAAAGTTTATAAATCCTAACTGCACTAATTTGCACCACTTTTTATAGAGATTTGAGGCGCAGACACATTTGGGTCAGTGAGTGAAGGATGCTTGTGGCTTCTATACAGCAGTTCCCTAAGAAGCTTTTCAAAATAAAAATAAATAGCTGCACAATTTAAAAGAGACATGAAACACATAGGAGGATATTTTATCAAGACCGGTGTTTTCCACGCTGAATCAAGTCCCTTGGCACTGCTGGAAGAAGCGCCAAAGTTATGTAGAGGCACAGGACTCTAAATAAGCTTGCCGCATCTTCCAGCAGGCCGTGCCACAGACTTAACTCTACGCCAGATCTCTTGCTGGCATAGATCTAAACAATTTTCCAGGCCAAAAAACGAAAATGATAAATGAGACAGGAGTTGCGGCCCATCTGCTTCCCTGCCCACACCATGCCCCCTTTTTCCACCACTTTGGAAAAGTTGCAAGTTTTACCACACATTAGTCATGCTCCAAGACTTCCGACACCTTTACGCCACTTTTGGTGTGATAAATGTCCCCCCTAATTTTTCTTCAGCCTTCTCCATGAAATTTGTAAAACTAAAATCAAACACACAATAAATCATGCCAATGAGCATTTCCAGCTGGTTCCCTGGTGCTGTCAGGGTTGTATATCAGCTGGCTTTGACCAGTTATTTATATGTCTACATCAGGTACTATTATTAAGTAGTTTTATTTCAGTATGTTTAAGTTATTTATGTTATATTTCTATTATCAGCCTTATTTTTCAGCTTTTTCTGATAATCCAACATAATTCATAACCTCTTGAAAATACTGAAAACTTTACAAGAGCAGAAATGTCATATCTGTAAACTCAGAGAAGAATACTTTAAAGGATGGCAGATTGTCATTACAAGGGTTAAGTTAGGATTTGCTTTTTTTTTCTTTCAAAAGGAACCTAGCACTTAACATCCACTTAAAGGGACAAAGAAAAAGCCTTATACCTTTTTAATCTGTTGCAAATCGTGTTTTTGCATGAAGGGAGAATGAACCATAAAAGAGATGGAGAAGGGGAAAAGCAGATTCAAGATGCAGTTAGTGATTATAGCCTGGCTCCGGAGGTTAAATTGCAGCCGTACAGCTTTTAAAAGAATGAAAAAAAGAGCACAAAAAAAGCTTTAGAGGAAACTGACATGGCTTGAAAGCCATATTTTAGTGTCTGTGATCACAGTTTTGTTTTATGTTAATGCTCTTCTAATAACTGCAGAATTTTCATAGCTGTGTCCCTTTCAAAAGGAGACACCCATCGGCAGCGTCGAGGAATGGGCAGTGCACCAAACACGATCCTAGCCTAGTCTGGTCTAACCCGCACATTTCTATTTTCCATGTTGTCATTTCCCCAGCTGAGGCCTTATTCACTCTACTTCACACGCTTAAATTGTTAACTAATCCCCAGAAATCAAATTAGAATTTTACAATGTTTCTTTGTCGTGGTGATAAATACTATGTGCTTAACTGTTAAGTTTGCAGACAAGTTTAAAGGCTATATAACATTAAAACCACTGACACATGAATTAAGTAACATAGATTATTTAGGGACAATAGAACATGTCAATCAATCAATGGGCTACATTAGGCAGTATGTGAACAATCAGTTCTTGAAGTTGATATGTTGGAAGTTGAGCAAGTGTAGGGATCTGAGTAACTACGATAAAGGTCAAATTGTGATGGCTAGATGACAGGGTCAGCGCATCTCAAAAACAACAGATTTTGTGAGGTATATACGCAGTAGTTAGAAATAGAACCTACCAAAAGTGGTCCAGAGAAGAACAACTAGTGAACCATTGACCGGGTCATAAGTGTCCTAGGCTTAATGATGTACGTGGGGAGTTATGGCTATCCCGTCTGGTCCAATCCCACAAAATAGCTACTGTAGCACAAACTACTGAAAAAAGAATGCTGCCTATCATAGAAATGTTTCAGAACATACAGTACATTGCACCTAATTGCATGTGGGGCTGCCTAGCCATAGACCACTCAGAGTGCTCATAGTGACCCCTGTCCAATGCAGAAAACACTCACATTTTACATGTGTGCCATCAAGCCATGGAACAAGGTGGCTTCGTTTGATGAATCACATTTCTTTAACATCAACTGGATATCTGGATGCATGTGCCTCACTTACCTGGGATGAGATGACGCTAGGATGTATTATGGGAAGAAGATAAGCTTGTTGAGACAGTGTAATGCTCCTGGAAACATTCCTCTGGGAAAACGAGGGTCCTGACATTTTTGGGGATGTTATTTTGAAATGTACCACCCATCTAAACTTTTCTGCAGACCAAGCACACACTATCATCGCAATGGTATTTTCTAATGGCAGTGGCCTTGTTTAATCATTTGTTAACCTCTATGTATATGAAGGAGTCAGGAAGAATAGCCAACAAACGAACAAGCATTTGACCAATGGCTATCTCAACTCTATAAAGACCTTAATGTTAGATTGCAACTTTTTGCCACCATAGTGCTAAACTCAATAGGCAGTTTAACCCCTTCCCGCAAATGAATGTACCATTACATCCTAATTGCAATGTTCTTACAGTAATAGGACACAATGGTATGCTCAGTGCCACCACAGCAGGTATCAACTGCAACATACAGTTTAAGGGGTTGTCTCACTTCAGCAAGTGGCATTTATCATGTAGATAAAGTTAATACAATGCACTTACTAATGTATTGTGATTGTAGTAGGTGGCTTGTATTAACTTTCTCCACATAATAAATTCCATTGGATGAAGTGAGACAACCCCTGTAAACACCCTACTTCAACAACCAGGTACAGGTAACTGAGGAAAGAGGAAAGGAGCACCCTCTGTAAGTGTGTAGATTGTTTTTATATCTGACATACACCACAGCCTTCATAGCAGTGCAGAAAAAGAAGAAGGCCAGGAAGTATAGCATGCAGCAGAGAAGAAATGTCGGAAACAAAACACATGGATGGAACCTGTTAGATTTGACTTGTAAAGTGCTGCAAAATATATTGGTACCATATAAATGAAAATTATTATTACAATGTAACTTGCTACAAAGTGAGAGCTTTAACATAAAATCAGTTCAAAGGACTACATGGAGCAACCTTCTTCTATAATCTATAATATCTATTATACTTGTTTTTATAACTAAAGAGGTCCTCCGACCATTGATCCTAATTCGTAGCTTATAATAACCTATGGAAGGAAGTTCTTTTACATAGTACTTACCTCTCTCTCAATCCCCGATGCCACTATCTCTGCTGCCCGGGTTCCGACCAGATGTGGCCGCTACGTTTCCTGCTCAGCTACGTTTCCTGAAGCGGCCAGGTTCGGTCGGTTAGAGCCCGCAAAGCGAGCAAATGCAGCGGAGACGGCGCCATCAGGGGAGCGAAGGATGGGTAAGGACTACGTAAAAGAGCTTCCCTCCACAGGTTATTATGAACTACTAATTAAATTCAATGGCCTGGAGAACTTCTTTAATATACCAACATTTAAATATTTTTTGTCTTAGTATAAAACAAGAGGGCCTGGAACACATTAACTTGTGACTACACCACACTTCAAACAAAGGATGTTCAGAACAAATAGCACAAATGATGGGAAAAATTAAAATGATAAGATCTTAACCCTGATCTGAGATCACAGACTTTTTCCATCATCTTTTAGGAAAGGAGTTCTACTATGCCAAAGTTCAGAGATAAAGAAAAATACTAAATCTCATACTTTTACTACTGTACACTAAAATTTAAAGTATTACTATTACTACTTGTAAGGATACTTTTTTTTAACTTTTGTAGGACTACATGGTACCTTGAGGAGGTTTCTCAGGTGTTTAGAATAGCCATTTGTGTCATGCATGTCTGTTTGGAAAAGTGGAGTGAAATATGGGCATAGCTTGCTGCTTGGACATGAATTAGACACATTTGAGCACTAATGAGAAAAAAGTTGCATTTCTATTCCACACTGACCCTGGTGTAGAAATACGGCTGTGATTTTTGCTAGTGCGCAAGTCAATAGCAGTTATGTACATGGTCCCATGTTCATATGTGCCCGCATTGCTGAGAAAAATTATGTTTTAATATATGCAAATGAGCCTCTAGGAGCAATGGTGGCGTTGCCATTACTCCTAGAGGCTCATCTCTCTGCAACTTCTGCACCCTCTGCACTTTGATTGCCATGGCCAGGCAGTGTCAACATGATCTCACCTGGCCCTGTCAATCAAAGTGCAGAGGGCACAGCAGTTGCAGCGAGAACAGAGAATCTAGGTGTAATGGCAACACCCCGGTTGCTCTGAGCGGCTCATTTGCATATATTGAAACATAAATTTTCTCAGCACTGCGGGCACATATGAACATGGGACCAACACAGATGCTTTCAGCTGCCAAGCGCACATGTAACAGAACAGCAAGTTTCATAGGTACAAATTTGATGACAGAGGCCTTTTAATAGCGAGTCCTCCACATCTCAAAGAATGCATATTCAGCCTTCGTTTGATGAAAGCTCAGCAAAGCAGAATATAAGAAGATTTGAATCGGCCTCCAATATGCCAGGGAAAGTAAGATTGGTGCTAAATTAAGCTTAACATGGTAAGGTATGCTACTGTAGGATCTGACGTATGAGGGATACCACAGGTACCGGACAGGCCCCACTGACTTATAATGGGGTCTGTTGGGTTGTTTTGATGGGAAAAACATTTTGTCACGTTTGCAGAGACTGACGACAAAGGCTTCAAGCTGGACAGAGAACCGTGAGTCCTAGTTTTTTATTTATCATTGTTCTTTTGGAGGGGATAAGTGGATAAAACTATTGACTTGCTATCCCTGTCAGAGATCTATTTTAATATTGTCTCTTTCATGCCAAATAACGGTTCGAACACTGAATTAATGTTAACAACTCAGTAAAGGTTAATTATAGTAATTTCTCCTCCTGCTATAGGAAAGTATGATTTTTCATGTAGTTAGCGGCCAAACTTTTTTAAAAGGGTGGCATCTTTTGCCTGCACTGAAAGAGAGTGTGACTGCAGTCTTGTTCAGTAGGGTCATCACACTGGAAACCTGACTTTCCGTTCCAGACTAATAGAAAAGCTTGTCTACAGAGCAGAAACAGTATTTTTAGTTTCTTACACTTATAAAGAGACAACAAGGTCCAAGTCTCTAATATGCTCTGACCAAAATAAGCTTCCTCTATACAAGAGTATTGGATATTGAGTTTCAAAGCAGTTACACTTACATATACAGTGAGACCTTAATATTCATCTTAAAAGAATATTTCAAGTATGATCAGAGACCAGGCTGTATGAATAACATTTCAGTCACTGTCAGCCATATTGGTGATATCACTGTATAGTATTATAGCCAAATGAGATCATACAGCCTCAATGTCTGGTAATATAGAAACGGACTCGATTACCCACATAAGTAACTTGATGGGTTTGTATTTTTTCTGAATTTGAGAATGTAGGCAATCTATAGACATTAGGCAATCTATAGGCTATTTACTCCCATGAAAGTGATCAGAAGACGACCATTATGGCCAGAGTCATCTTCTGAAGACTTTACCCAACTTGTCCCACTCATATGCAACCACTAGACCACAATATCACACTATTCTTCGTTGCTTTCAGTTCCACCAATTATTCTGCTATTGTCGCAATCTTCCTTCAGTGTTTTTTAAACCGTCAACATTTTTCACCTATCCATAGGAAGGAGACAGGAAATGGACTTCACCTTTGAGTTCGGTGTAGCATCCATCTGCCATAGATAGCTGGTCCGGATAGAGCCATTTTTCTATGGACATCGCTGTGCTGGATACTGTAGTGAAGCATCATTGCCACTTCTCGGTGACGAGCTATTGGGATCGCAGGAGTAGGAACCCCACCCAACATATATGGATGGCCTTTCTTAGGTCCCTTTCACACAAGCGAGTTTTCCACTCGGGTGCGATGTGTGAAGTGAACGTATAGCACCCACACTGAATCCTGACCCATTCATTTCAATGGGTCTTTACGCATCAGTTCTCCGTTTAGTGAGAATCTCATCATGTTCTTTGTTCTGCGTTTTTCACGCAGCTCTGGTCCCACAAAAGTGAATGGGGTTTCAGTGAAAAATAGAGATAAAGATTCTACAGTTTTTTCCTTTTATCTTCAGTGAAAAATGCATTGCACCCGGACGATGAGTTTTCCACTGATGGTTGCTAGGAGCTGTTTGTTAATCTTTAGTTTTTTATCATGGGCATGAAAAACACAACAAATCTGATTGCACCTGCATGGAAAAACTGAAACACTAAATACAATCGCAGACAAAACTGACTGAACTTGCTTATGCAATGGTGTGAGTTTCAATGAACACACCCTAAACGCATCCTGACACAATCCGTATTGTTTGTGTGAAAGAGGCCTTAAGGCAGTGTTTCCCAACCAGTGTGCCTCCAGCTGTTACAAAACTACAACTCCCAGCATGCCCGGACAGCCTTTGGCTGTGCAGGCATGCTGGGAGTTGTAGTTTTGCAACAGCTGGAGGCACACTGGTTGGGAAACACTGCCTTAAGGACACTTCTGGTCCCTGCAGGACCAGGAAGTGGCTTGGCCCTGTGACCGCTGCAGCTAATCCCAGTCCTCAGCAGTCAGAGCAGCTTGAATGCTACGTCACAAAAGTGCTGTACTGTCCAAGCTGTTTTGACTACTGAGCCCTGTGATTGGCACCAGCAATTATGGGACCAAGCTGCAGCAGTCATGGACAGAGCATCTACGAGACCTCGGACAAGTGATTGCGGGTTTTTTATGTTCATGGATAGGAGAGGACCACAATGGTTGGCGGGTCCAAGGATGGACAATCCCTTTAATGACCGTTATTTTTACAAACTAACATAAGTCATCCCACAGTATGATAAAGTAAAAAAAAAATTTGATTTGTAAGAAAATGTATCCATCCATTCATCCATCTATCATTGACACCCAACATGTGTGACTTTGCAGTAATATTAATATGAAACTATACAAGATAAGCAAGTGAAAAGTGTGGCCGTTCCTTCGTGCATCATGTATTTCGGCACAATTACGGGGTTAAGCAGCTGCTTTGAAAAAGAAGTGCCGTGTTTCCTTCCAGCACTGCTCAAAGGTGCTGACCAAGTAGGTGTAAATACATCTGTCTTTTGCCATTTGTACTAATGCATGCCTCCTACACTTCTCAGTGCACAGCAGATGGTCTCTGTCCTGTCGAAATATTACAGTGTACAGACTTCCATTGCTATGTGTTTCTAGAAATATGGGGGCAGATGTTAAATATGTTAAGCACATGCTTTGCCCCCTGGAGGTTTAAGTTAAGGCTGCCGTCTCAATTTGGCTATCTTATGCATGCCAGGATTCATGGTTCTTAGGCGTTTCTTTTAAATCTCTCCAAATAGATCATGTCTTCATGTTAAGCTTCATTACAGCAGCCACAAAGTATTTCATCAAGTAGCCTTTATTAATACGTGCTTTACAAAAAAACACATTTAAGGCTTTCCACTTGTTTATTAATTGTGTTCTCGCTTATGTCACATTTCTGTGTCTTCTAGCAAATTTATACTAATGCAAAGTATAAAAAAAAGCATTTATGTACCATATGTATCGCATGGTCACATATACAAAATATTATCTATTGATAATATTTTCATTACGTGCACTTTATTTTCTATACTAGGTATAAGAATATCTGGAAAGGATATTCTTATTATTGAAATTTGCCAAAAATATAAAAAAAAAAGCTATATAAGAAATATACAAATTTCACAAATGTTATATGGATAGCCAGCTACATAAAATCAACCACATAAAATGAAAGAACACAAAAGGTCTGTTATTAGACGTGGATATGAATAATAACATGTTATCCCTGCAAATTGGCTGCTACTGAAATATCATTTTATTCCAAAATAAAGGGGTTCCAGACTGCAGAGTCATCCAATTAATAGTGCTGCTGAACCTCATGGGAACTGCCAGGACTAGAGAGTTCCAGCAACTCCTGGAACTGGCTGAGGAGCATACAGCTTTTGAAAAGCATGCCAGATTAGAGAGTTTTCCAGATTGACGATTCACAAAGATTTAAGTTGTAAATCTGCAAAGTGGCACATTTGTCCAGTGATGACTAATTGGTTCCATCAACAACTCATCAGCTCTGAGATAACTGACACGATCCAGGCCTATTACCATCTAATCCTTGGCAAAACCATAAAGTATAAAATTCTACCAATATGATCACAACTGCACAGTGGTTTCCCCTCATACCTATATCGTTATTTCAAATCCACCATATATCAGATCTCTGAATTAACTTATAATAAAGTCCATTGCAGTGTCTGTCATTTTGATAGCATGTTGCACTATTCTTCTTATTAATATAAAGAAGGATCTGCCAACATTTCTAACCAATGCCCTCTTTCTAATCATTCCTTTACATTTCAGCAATGCCTGATGTACTATTTCTTTTCTGACTCAACACAGAAAAAAGTACAAGCCAAAATTTGTAATAATCAATTCCCAGCCTAAATAATGTTCAATGCTTCCAGAATTATCCGATGCAATTGACGAAGCAGAGCATCCCCTACCCCTACTGAAATTAGCTAATTTATTTCCTAAAGCTAGTTTCACACTAGTGCTTAATATCCAGCAGGCTGTTCCGACAGGGGCAAAGCCGGAAGCTAAAGCATTGCTGTCCAGCCCCATAGACTATAAGGGGGACCAACGGGGTTCCAGCCACAACCCGGCAAATATACAGAGAATCGGCAGAAAAAAAACACTGCAGGCATTGCCAGAATGCAGAGAGATCCGGCAGGCTTAATTGTGTCTTTGTCTTTAAATTACAGAAAACACACTTGCAATTTTGCTAGTACCATTCAATACTGTGTGTACCAAACCCATGACTTTTCATTTAGGAAACTTTTCACTTTTCATTTATAGTCCTCATAATAAAATGTCTGGAAAATGGAAAATAGCAAAACAAAAGACACAAGCCTCATCCTCACAGTTAGAATGTGGGTAGCAGCAGTAGCAGCTCCAGCCACCCAGCTAGTAATAGTAGGCCATAGTTATCCCTGGCTTCCAAAAGGTGTAACAAAGAGGATGTGATTATCGACTGGATGGCTCACTCGTCCTCTCAGTAGGATGATTTGGAGGTCGCCTATGAGTCTGACACCATGCCTTGGAGCCAGGGGTCAGATTTTGTCATGCACCAGGGGTCAGATTTTGTCATGCACCAGACCCCTCAACAGGGAGCATGTATTATTTCAAGATCAAGCAGTGCCAGCCCATCAGAAATGTCTATCAAGTATTGAAGAGGTCATAAACACCCTGATCATTACCGTGATGTTTCACGTTGATGCAAAAAGGGACAGCAGAAGAACAGCTTATACTCTGTAGATGTTGGGGACCCACATTGAGAAAGTCCCCTAGAAGAGGAGTATGAGAAGCTGCCACAAGAGGAGGAGTCTGTAGTGGTGGCGCAGGAGGATAATGATGATGACTACACTGGCCACAATCATCTAAGTGCAGCCAAAACTGGAAAGTATTGAGTCCTCTGGAATGCTGACCAGAATGGCAAGCTGTATGCTTGTTTGCTTACATACAATAGGCATAAACAAAATGGGTGAATGTTTTCCTCTTGCCAAAAGGGAGGCCAAAATACTTTATTACCAGGAAACACTGGTTAATGTGCCAAAACAGTCTGAGGCAAATCAGCAAAAGGAGACGTACCACCTCAACACCCAGGTTCAGTTTTACCTGGACTCTGGCCTTTTTCCATACCGTGTTTCCTGACCTCATGGAATTCTGGGCAGGCAAACAGGAACAGTGTTCTGAACTGGGCCAGTATTCACTCTCTGTTCTCCCTTGCCCAGCCACCAGTGTTATCTCAGAGAGGATTTTCAGTGCGGCAGGGGGTGTTGTGACACCCAAACGGACAAATTTTGACTTTTGTCAAAATTAATGAGGCATGGATCCATGAGAATTTTCACACTCCTCAAGCTCAGGCTGATGAAATAGATCTGCCCTTGCTGACGTTTCTCCTTCATGCCACTGCCGTTGTCTGCCTAACATCATGTTCCGTACCATATGGCTGCTGCTGCCATCATCATGCCACTGCTAATGTCTGCCTGCCATAATGTTCTGTACCGTATAGCTGCTGTCGCAATCATGCCACTACTACTGTCAGCCTGCCTACCATTGTGTTCCGTACCATATGGCTGCTGCTACTGCCGCCACCACTGTAAGTACTATTCCATGCTGCTAATCCCCTACTGCCACTTCCATTGCCCCTACTAACATTACTGCTTCACAATCACCACAACTATTACATAACATATAACTGGCTGATCCACTCAACAAAATCTGCACTTCTCCCTATTAAGTCACTCCACTAATTGTAGATTACAATCTCTAAAGGCGCCCAGACATATTTGTGAGTTATCAATACTTTAGTCACATAGTCAATGATTGTTCATTTGTTTTTGAAATGTGTGCTTACTGCTTCCCCTGATTAATAGGTACAACATAATATGTTGCAACTATACAAGTAAGGCTCTGTTCACACAACTGTTTATTTGTTAACCATTGCAATTACCATTGCAAAAAAAACTTGGGGGGGGGGGGGTAGAGTCCTCTATGCTAATGTTATTCTCCACAGACATAATGAGGATATCTGATGGATCCCATTGTGATTGATTACATTTGTGCTTTGATCCATTAAAACATATCCTTCAGAAAAATAAGTCTTAATGCAGAGGTCAAGAGAATGTAAAAGGAAAGTTTCATTTCGGTCAGGGGCTCTTATGGTGACCATATTGTTTGTCACTTACCATTTTCTATAACTAGCATATCATAAAACACTAGTAACAGAAATAAGAAATGAATGGATGGATGGATGGATAGGTAGATGATGGGTAGACAGATATACATGAATGGGTGATAGATAGACAGACATAGAGATAGATAGTGTCACGGACGTTCCCACGACAGATGGCAGGAGATTGGTGAGACTGGCCACACGTGGTTTGATCTGACATGTTTTCTGTTTAGATTAAATGACAACTGTGTTGTTTCTGGTGCTTGCCACACCTTCTTTCCCCAGATGTGGCTATTATGGTTATTTAACCTTCTCTATTTATTGTTGTTTCTCCCACTATGCTATGCGGTTTATAGCTTCAGTTTGAGTTGTGGATAGCTGGTGTGTGGATCTCGGCTGAGTTCCTGGTGCTGCCATAGCCACTTGAAGTTAAGTGTTTTCTTTCCCTTTTGTATTCTGTTTGGGTTATTTTGTGTGGCATTTCCCTGTCATTTGTATTAAGGCCAGAGGGAGACTCCTGTTCGTCCTTCCTTTTGGAGGAACAGGTTGTCTCAGTCCTGACATTAGTATCAGGGTCCTATAGGGTGAGTTAGGATATTAGGTACTCGTGTGTATTAACTCACCTACCTCTGGGGTCTGTTTGAGTAGGATTTTACTAGGAGGTTTCCATCTCCTTTCGCTAGTTTCCAGGCCTTATTCCCTCACCCCTTTCCCTCCTACATTCGGTGCGGTGTTTACCTCCCACACCCGAACGTGACAGATAGATAGGGGCAGGCAGATACATACATATGGGCCCATTTATCAAACTAGTGTAAAGTAGAACTCGCTTAGTTGTCCATAGCAACCAATTAGATTACCTATTTAATTTTCCAAAGGAGCTGTCAAAAATGAAAGGTGGAATCTGATTGGTTGCTATGGGCAACAAAGTCAGTTCTACTTTACACCAGTTTCTTCTTTATTTTCTAAATGCGCTCTCTCTCTCTCTCTCTTTATATATATATATATATATATATATATATATAAAATTTATAAAATACTGGCTGAAGTCTTTTAGCTGAAAATAAAATGAAAAGGTGTTTGTTATCCATTTTGAATTATCCCTGTGCGACCTTCCAGTTCCAAACACAAGACCGTGCTTGGTTACAGTTAGGCCACGAGACGTGAAAGTGATTAAGCTAAGCTGCCAAAACTTAATAGGAGGAGGAACATGCTGCTCCTACACATGCAAAGTGTTCTCATCATGTGGTCATCTAGGTTCCCAGTGTGTGAGCTCAGAACAACTTGGAAGTTTAAGCCATCCAAACAGGATATATGCCTTGTGAAAATCCTTTATTCACATCAGCTTCCTGACAGATGTAGGAGAGAAATGGAAATATTTTATATCCAATTCTAAGGCTGAACCAGAATTAAGGGGAAACCGGCTCAACTCTAAACTGAAAACTAATTATATTTTGGCTCTGGTATTAGACTACTTACTGACCGTGTGGAAAATGATTATTATATTTGCTGTGTGTCTGTAACACATATATTTATAGTGTTACCAATCATGGCCAGGGTCCACTTGGCCTGTTTTAGAAGACATATGGATTGGATGAAGTTCAATAAGTCTGATGTGGTTCAGACACGAGTATCCAAATAAATTATTTCAGCAAAGGCTCAGTCTCTGTTTGTCTCGTTCAAGCCCTAGCTTTTCACCTTGTCCATTTTCCCAACACATTTTTTTATAAAGAGAGAGGGCAGCCAGGATGCTAAAGGTTGACACATTGCCACATGAAAGACAGACATGCATATGAATGAAGGAGCTACTGAAGCCATGTTTGGTTTATCCATGACCTCAAAAACCCTAGGATAAGACCTAATATTGGAAGCGTATCACTTGACCTCTCTTGAAAACATATCAGGCACATCCAATATATTTTCTTTTACTGCTAATGTAAAACACTAGTGTCGGACTGGGGTTTCTGAGACTCACACAAAGAAATTATTCTTGTGGTCCATCCCCAATAGTATCAATGAAGTCTAATATGTTTTGAATTAAATAAATGATTACCTCTAAAGGTAGCCAAATGATGATTCTGTCCAGGACCTTTGAGGCTCACTATGGTATTAGAGCTTGGGCTCACCTGAGGATCCTCTGGTGCTCTGGTGGGCCAGTCCAACCCTGTATAACACTGACATTCAATTCCATGTATTTTCATGCTTTTTTCTCCTCGCATAAGCAGTCATTCATTATTAATACATTAACACACATTGACAATATGAGTCTTCAAGCACCTACAACTTTAAAAAATGGGGTTGTTGGCCACTGGAGTATTTCCTCAACCCCCTAATAGCCTGTTGTAGTGCTAGTTATGTGTTGTGGTCCGTACAGGTTCCAGCTGCAGTCTAGAACAGGACAACCAAGGATCTCCAGAATGGTATTGTTTAACTAAGTGTATATTTAGGGACAAGAAGAGCTCTATAAAACTGGCCAAAAAATGTATTTTTAACTTTGTCCATGGATACACTCTAAATGCATAATATAACTATTGATATTATATAATAATATATTGTAACCAATCTGAGAACTCAATACAAATCTGTATAGCTAGATTGGTACAGATTTACCAAACCTGTCCTGACAGTGTCAATTCAGACTAGTCTAAAAGTGCATCAGATTTAACAGAGTGGCTGATGCTCGAAGATAAATTTGGTACTTTAGACTGCCTAGTCTAAGGTTAGAGCAACTATGAGTTGTCCTGTTTTACACCAGAAATTCCAAAGGCTACACTCCTTTGCCATTACAGTACACCCCTGTGTTGGACGAGTTAAAAAAAAAACATGCCTAAAACAGAGTAAATGTGGTACAAAGCACAATTTTTGCACATTTCTCGATAGAAAGTTCAAAGATGTGTCCATACAACAACCTCTATGGTGGAGCAAAAGCTTCAGAGGATGCAAAGCTTCCATACAGACTGCTGTGTGTTTCACTAGATTAAAACCAATATCACATCTACATCCATAAGCAACATGATAATAATTATAGTGTATATAAAACATATAAATGCACATAAGAAAACTAGAAACTATTTTCTGCTCTACCATTATTGTAGTGATGGCCTTGAAGAACGTATTTGTAAAAAAAAAGCTTAAGACATATGACAGTACACTAGAATGAAATGCAAAAAATGCAATTACGTTAAACCCCACCTGAAATGGGTCACAAGCAGTTCACAAATGTTCCTCGTATCAAAGAATGGTGTGTCAGCTCTGCATGTTATTACCATTATCATTCTGCAGCCTTGGGAGAAAGAATTTGTGTTGTGATTGGCTTCTCTAGTGACTATGTAGCCCTGTGCAGACATTAAACAGTGCACAAAAAGCTGCAGTGCACAAATGCCAAAGGCTTCGGCTACTGGTCACAGATCTGTGTTGCCGATGTTAATAAAGCAACAAATTAAAAAAAAAACTTTTAAAAAGTAAAACAAGTTAGAAACTTTATACAAAAACATAAAAAAACAAAAACATTGGCAGCATATTAGTAACTTCATGTTATTGATACAGATATCTCAAAATACATTTTATAATTAAATGTAAACCATATTTGCAGCTGAAAATGTAAGTGTATAAATTGTTTCACATCCTTGCTACAACATATAACTGTATTGTTACATATGAAACCCTGGTGAATAATGTTAATGTTTTCCGGATCGGCCGACTATATATGTCCGTCTCTCCACCTTTATCTCAAGGACATTCCTAAACATCCTTGCAGAGATGATCGCAGCAGCAGGAGTGGGGAGACCATTAACAGTGACAGTCACTGTAGTAAAATACAGCATGTATTGTACTACATTGAAACAGGAATCAGACCCTGAAATGTTGAAGTCCCTGTAGTGGGGAAAAAAAGCAAAAAAATATATATATTTTTAAAATTACAAAAATGTTATAAAAATAGACAGATATTGCCATGTCCGTAACAACCTGCTGTACAAAAATATTACATGACCTACCACCTCAGACAAATGCTGTAAAAAAATAAAATAGATACTGTGCCAAAACATTTTTTGTCACCTTGCACCAAAAAAGTGTAATTTTGAACGATCATAAAATCATATGTACCCAAAAATAGTACCAATACAAACATCCACTCTTTCTGCAAAAATTAGCCCCTACACAAGACAATAGGCAGAAAAATATGGCTTTCAGTAAGTGGAGACACAAAAACATGATTTTCTTTTTCAAAAAATTATTTTATTGTGTAAAACTGAAATGAATAAAAAAAATAGACATATTAGTTATTGCTGCATCTAGAATGACCTGCTCTATAAAAAATATTACATTAATTTATTGTGTAAAACTAAAATAAATGAAAAGAAATAGACATACTAGTTATTGCTGCATCTGAAACGACCTGCTCTATAAAATACATGATCTACCCCCTCAGGTGAATGTCGTAAAAAAATAAAAAATTAACACTGTGCCAAAACAGACAATTTTTGGTCACCTTGCCCCAAAAAAGTGTAATATTGAACAATAAAAAATTGTATGTACCCAAAAATGGTACCTCAACATTTCCCACAGAAAACGTGTTCATGTTCCAATGGCCAAAACTTGAGGGAGCACTGTATATAATTCTATTGTAAAAGGGGTTATCCATGAATAAAAAAACTCCCACAACAAAAAAAAACTGCTTTATCACATTTTGACATGATATCATAAGGCAATGTACCATACTTCACTGATGTGATTCTTTTCACTATATTCCTCCCCACCTGCTACGCCAGTGTGTCTCCACAGAAGTGTCCACAATCCCCTTTGTCTGCTCTGCTAGGCATTCTGTTACCACACACTACACCTCTCTTCTGACTTCCAGAGGGATGGGGGAAACATCACATATGTTCCTGAGACAGAAGCAGCAGCTCCTGACCACAAATACGTGGAAGGTTGTTAAACAGTGGGACCTGGCTCATGTACAAGTTGTCACTGATGGTAGCATGTACATTCGAGGTGAGACCAGAGACGGGGAGGATCACGTGAACAGTGTGCGGCAGCTTAGGCAACCAGTCAGAAGTGAAGATTAGTCATGTGATGCTGCTTTGGGGAAAGAAAATGGTTTGCAATTTATAGGAGCAAGCTATTTAAAACTTGATCACTGTTTCAAGCTGCGCAGGGTGAAGGAAAAAAAATCCTTGATTAGCCTTTAAGTACAAAAAAGTATACTGAATCGTCCATAAATAGTTTCTACTACGTTACTGTGGCAGGTGCCTGGTTCTTGCTCTTTGTTAACTTATGGAATATAAAAAAAGTAGGCATATGCTACTATTGTAAGATGTATGAGTTACTATATTTCTACTTTTAATAATCAGGTTAGACATGTTACTGGTCATAACAATGTTCCTTATCATATCAATGCTCATTTTACAGCTACTACAATTACTCTCCCAGAATGAGTACCTTAAAGGGGTTGATCAGTTTCAGGAAGAAACTGGACAACACATGAGACCCTCCTGCAAAAAATAATGCTTACATGACAGATCACCTGCCACCGCTACAGTTCTCCAGAAAGGCCCTGTTTACCTGGCTGCAACGGTGACACCACAATGACAATACATGACCACTGCAGCCAATCAGTGGCCTCAGAGATGTACCTAAGAGTGCAGTGATGGGCTCCAGTGATCACATGTTGTTGACATGTTGTCACCGCTAAAGCCAGGTAAACAGGGCCCTTCTGGGAGAACTGGAGCAGTGGCATGGAAGCTGTCAGATAAGTAACGCCGAGTTCTATTTGGCAGGAGGATCCCTCATAAACCAGACTATCCTTTTAATGGTGAAATGGAATGTAATAATCAGTGTGCACGACTTGCATGATGTAATAGGGCATATATGGCTTAATGTCAAAGTGCCCTTGGAACAATATTTGCACTTTGCTTTTGGTTTAATATGCAGTACATTCTCAGTTAAAGTGAGGTTTAACTACTACAGCACAATGCTTGCAATACTTTCTGTATAGTAAAGGTTACAAACTACAAACACTGAAAAATAATTGAGTGATTTAGTTATTACAAAGAAAGGCAATTGCATACAGGTCTCCATCATAAAAATCTAGAACAAGACATTCTTATGATAAATGATAAGAATGTAAGAAAGTCTATAATATTTGATAACACTAGGCAATACTTTAAAGGGGTATTCCAGTCACTCCCTATCCACTCCATGCATTTCTATAGAAGTTCCTATGACAGCCGAGTACAGCGGTTGGCTATTTCAAGAACTTCCAAAGAAAAAAATGGAGAAGCCACGTGCATGTCTAACCGGACGCTCCGTTCATTTAGGGGGGCTCCAAGGGGTACACGGCCCCAGTTCTTGTGATTGGTGGGGGTCCGAGCAGTAGGACCCCCACCAATATAATAGTTATCCCCTATCCTGTGGATAGGGGGATACATTTATATAACCAAAATACTCCTTGAACAATTAGAAAATACAGCAGTACATTGGGCATATGCAGGAGTAATACTTTTACTCTAATGTACTCTAACAACATTGGTCTAAGTATTAATTAACAGCTTCAGAAGCGCCCAAGCCTCTGGGATAAATATTCAATATTAGAATCTGCTTACCCTGTGCGTTTTGTGATCGTTCCCAATGTCATGGGCTGCTTTATTTGAACAAGTGGAAGCACCACAGTCAGACTGGGAAGAGGTGACAGTCGTGGGTTGCCTGGGTTGTTGTTGGTAAAATTATTGTAGTTTTCTTGGCTGTTAAGTTTGCCTGTCAATAAGGAGAAAACAATATGATATGTGCAGCAAGATAAAGTTAAAAAGAAACTAAAGAGCAACTGTCTTTTTTTTCTAATGTTTAGGGAAAAAGATAGGGAACATTTTTCTAATATACTAGAAAACTTGCCCAGAAATGTCCTTTGTAAGTGAGCGTTGCGAATGCATATCCATCTTCCTAGTACATTAGCGCAGTACTGTGAAGATGGCTGGGCTCCCAGCTGCTGCCCTCACTGCTCCCGCACATTGGGGGTCATTTATTATCCAGAAACCTATATTAGGCGTATTTCTGGCGCAGAATCTGCGACTTTTCCCACTTACGCCAGGTCTAAAATAGTGGCCGTGGCATGGGCTGGCAGGCCGGTCTCATTCTTCATTTTTTACGCCTGTTTTAGATGTAAAAAATTGTCTAAATGAAAGCCAACAAGAAAGCTGTCTTACATTAAGAACTGGCGCTGGATGCACCGAAGTTATGTAGAGGCATGCGCATCTTCATAACTTTGGCAGATCCACCGCCAGATATAGGGGTTATTAAGACCGGCGTCTAAAACACCAGTTTTAATAAATTACCCCATAGTTTCCAGTATATTATTATACGTACCCAAATTTTTGTGTTCATCTACCTGCTATTTCTCACTGATCAGCGTGGCCAGCACTGACAGTGAGCGATCCTGCTGTATCCCCAGCGCGCTGAATAACTAACCAGCCACCGGGAGATACATGACAGCGAGCAGTAAACTCGCGCTATTGTGCATGCATGAAGACAGGGAGAGGCTATTCTATAGTATATAGGGAAAGTTATACACTATATATACTATGTCTTTGTCTGTATACTGTAGAAGAGCTTCTCCCTGTCCCTCTGCATGCATAATAGCTAGAGTTTACTGCTCGCTGTCATGTATCTCCCGTCAGCTGGTTAGATATTCAGGAAGCTGGTGATACAGCAGCATCGCTCACTGTCAGCACTGGCCATGCTGATCAGTGAGAAATAGCAGGGAGATGAACACATATTTAGGGTACACACAGTAATATACTGTACAGTGTATAAGAAAGGAGTGAGGGTGGCAGCTGGGAGCCTAGCCGTCTTCACAGTCAGTACTGCACTGTACTGTGCAAGGGAAAAGGAATATCCCTTAGCAATGCTCATTTAGAGAAAACGGACATTTCTGGGCAAGTTTTCTACTATAAATGTACAACATCACTAAATAAAGTATATTAGAAAAAATGGTCCCTATCACTGTCACTACATAGTACACATTAGAAAAAAACATGACGATTACTCTTTAAAACATGTTTTTAAAAAGCTACATTCAGAAAAGTCCATGCATCTACTATCCATCCAAGAGAAGGGTTTCATATAGGCAGGAAAATTAATTTATAAGTCGTTTTTACTGCTTGGGTAAATAACAGAAACAAGTGATTTTCTTCAATATTCCTGTATAATAGCATATACATATTGGGTAATAGAAAGAGTATCACACCAGGTTGCCTGATCCTGCCATTTCTTTTATTGTATGTAATATAATAAAATAAGTATAATAAGAATTAACATTGCTGCAATATTATCAGCCAAGGGCAAAATGAGCCTTCCACATACAGTTCCAGTGTACACAAGTCATCCAGTTAATCCATTTAGTAGATAATGGTACTTTATTGCAGTGTGTGTGTGCGCGCATCTTTAAAGAGGACTTGTCATCTCTCCTGACATGTAAAGGCCCCTTGAGGTTAGTTTACCACTGGGGCTAAAATCTTCCAGTAGGTTGTCCTGGCAGAGAAATAGCCTGCCGGAGTTCATCGTAACTGAATACTACCTTTCCCCGCCGGAGCCATTTGACTATAAAGTGACCTGGCAGGGATCCGGACAGTTTTTGGTATTAGTGTCTGGATTCGGTCGGAGAAAAACCACGTCAAACACCGTTTGTTTTCTGGACGAATCCTGGCACTAATGCCGGAAACCAGCCAGATTCACACATTATGGTCAATAGGATCCGGTGGAGAAAGGTAGCAGCCAATTATGCCGGATGAACTGCCGGAACAACCTGCCTGAAGATTTTAGCACTGGTGTGAAAGATGCCTTACATGGGCTGACACAGGAAAGGTTCGTTCTCAAGAATTGCCTACTCAAAAGAGGAGGAGAAAGCTGCATTTACATGCCGCTTTCTCCTCCTCTCTATGGGCACTACTACTGCAATTGTTTGTCCCTATAGAGAGTCCCTTTATTTACACCACAAAACTGCTGCCCGGAAATTGTGATAATGGTAATAGCTATGCATCTTCAGTTAGTTAGTTTTTTTTTTTCATTTTATTACCAATGATGAGGGTTCAATAAATTATATACATCAAAATGAATTTCCAGACTCAAAATGCCTCACTTTTGTTGTTCTATATAGGAAATTAGGACCAAATATAACCTAGAATCTGTACATAAAGAGACAATAGTAATCCCACATGAAAAGATTTTTTTCTGGTGCATGATCATTAGGGCACTCTATATGCAGATTATTAGAAGAAAGGCTTGTTCTTGGTGGTATCTGCCAAAAAATTTGTGCTTTTGTGAGCAGCTCCATTCACACTTAGATATTTAAAATTGCTGGCAAACCAGGTCATTAATATAAAGTTCAACAAGTAATAAAACAATACTAATATGTGCTTCTATAGAGATCGCAAGGGCAGAATGCAAGACGCAGAAGAGCTGTATTTGAACTAACCTTTCATTAAAAAGAAAACAGCATTGCCCACAAGCCGAGACTGATGTTTTTGAGTAGAGGGGATTATTTCATGATCTAAATGCCATGAATAAAATCTGTTTTCCAAACAGTCTAACGTTGTTTAACCTTTTGAGCACTAAACATGGATGCTGCTCATCTCAAGAACTCTTGCTCTAGCCATTGTAAGCCACTCACAAGCTTTCAGCCCCCAGACAGAAGAGGAAATGAGCTACAAATTACACAGGCTGGAGGGAAAAGAAAGGGAGAAGAAAGAAAAGGGGGAAAAATGTGAAAGAGAAAGAACTGAATGAGCCTGTTTGTAATAGAATCAAAGTCCTTTAAATAGTCAAGAAACAGCGAGTTAAAGAGTTTAGATCATTAACTAGTTTTCGGGTTTCCAATAATGCCATGAGATGTTGGCTTTTGTCCTTAATCAAAGAGGAACCATATTGGGAATTAAGTTCCTAAATAACTGGTGCATTCTTCAGTACATATTACAGAAATCCCAGGCCTGATCCGCACAATCCCGGCTTCAAGAGGGTTCTTAAAATTTCAAAACAGCTACACCCCCAGCGCAGCCACCTTTTTACAAGGAAGAATAACAGCATAGAAATGGATTTCTCACAGGAAGCTGCCTGAAATACCATAATGGTACTTGAAATGGAAAGAAAACAGCCAAAGGAAGAAGGCAGGAAAGATCTCTTAATGAATTTGGGGGCTTTGAGAAATAAATGCTTTAGTGCTTCTTTACAAGAAAAAATGGAAGATCGTACAGTTTCCAGAAAACATGATAACATAAAATACAGATAAAAACTACATGAAAATAAAGAACCCAATGCTCGCAGGACCAAACAGAGACAAAGATGGAAAGGACAGAGTTCAGGCTGGAGGAAGACAAATCTCCATGAAAAATGTTGTAGACGCATAATTACTGTTTAAATACCCGCGTGTTAGTCCACATTACACACAAATAAGTATGTGCACCTCTTAAGAAAACACACATAAAGTGTTGAAATTCCCAAGTAAAACGTTAACCATTGTAATAATTACGGCATGTTGACATTACACGTATTTGTTAATGATTTAGGCCCAGGTGAAAGTTTAGTGGTTTTCATAGCGTTTGACTGCAATGCTTCTAAAGGATTCATTTGTCCTACAAGACACAGAAGCAAAGTAAATAGTGAGTGCTGCACATGACAGAGACGGCAGCGGACAGAAATTCTTTTCAAATTACAACAATTCTGCAATTACTCGCATAACCAGAGGATGATTGCAGGTAATTGCGATAGTTACACTGTTATTATAATGTACTACAGGAAATCACAGGAAATTTGCTAGCCCACAGAAAGTTTATTTCAGGTAAAAAAGGAGTTTTTAGAAAAAAGGGTTACAAGTGCAGCAGATAATATGTGTCTTCTTGCCAGGTGCACAGAATGCTAGGAGCATAATATCTACCACTGTTCGAGAGAAAGCCATATCATTTCTATAGTAAAAGGCCAAGTTCTGTAAATTCCATGAAATCCAGGCATTATTTATTATTTTTCATTGTACCGCCATATTTCTTTTTTGTTTTTGGAAAAAATATAGATATAGGGGGTCATTTATTATGAGATATATGCCAATTTTCTGTGTATATCTGGCACAGATTGTGGCGCAAAGGTTAGTCGTGCCCCTATCTGCGACTTTTGTCTCCTCACGCCTGGTCTAAAAAAAGCGGCATGGTGTGGGCGGGGAAGGGGACAGGCTAGGAGGCTCGTCTCATTTATCATTTTATATGCCTATTTTAGAAAATGGTCAAGGGAGCTGGCATACATTTAGTCAGGCTGTGGATATGCGGGCATTATGTAAAGGCTGGCATCTTTACATAACTTAGGAGCAGCTACCATCAGCGCAATGGGGTATTAAAGCCGGCGTCTAAAATTCCAGTCTTAATGAATGACCACCATAATATTCACTTCAGTGATAAACATGAACTGACATCTAGCTATATATCTTTTTTTTTTTGCTTAACTTGTCACTAACCGTTCAACTAACTTCAATTGCATAAATCAATAAAACTTTGTAATATATCTTATCAGAGAAAAAGATCTCCCCCCTCTTCAAACTACATTACACGCTGTGCATAGTAGTCTGTGAGGAGGGAAAGGGGAGTCAGCTGCTATAGATGGAAAAAGGATTTTTTTTTCTGGTAAAATATATTACAAAGTTACTTATATTCACCTGTACATTTAATTTATGCAGTGTTTGCTGAAAGTACATGGACTATTTAGAAAGTATAATTTTTGGGTTACTGACATGTACATAAAGCAAAATGCATAATGTCATTGCTCCTTTTTAACTGCAGTATGAGAAATAAAGCCAGTATTTTCTATATTTCTGTATTTTTCCCTATAAAACTGATTTATTGATTTGTACCCCACCTCTTTAAAAGGCAACACACAATAATTTTTTCTATTTCTTCAGTTGTATGATTGAGAAGCAGATTTATGAAGGGTGATCCACTCCTGTTTTTCCCTATGGTGTTACAACCACACTGCAAATATGTCACACAATCAACATACAGAAATTGTGAAAATTGAAGAAAATAGATATGAATAGCTAATTATGTCTAATGAGACTTTTGCCAAAGATAATCAGTACGACACTTATTGAGATGAACAGTGGCTACAGTACTCTTCCTGCACCCAACTACAGATACATGGATAAATTCTGAATGGACCTAACAAAAAATAAAAATAAAAACTCCTCAGATTTATACCAGTTCCAATGGACTTCAGACTGGCGGCAGAACTCAATAAACATGTCAGGATCTGTCAACAACAATGTCATTAAAGGGGTTTTCTGAGTGTTTTATACTGATGACCTATCCTCTGGATAATCAGGATGTGATCGGTGGGGATCCACCTCCCGGCACCCTCACCAATCAGTTGTTTGAAGAGGCATGGCGTCCTCGCAGCTTGCCAAGCACAGCGCTGTCTATTGTATAGCAGCTGTGCTTGGTACTGCAGCTCAGCCCCATTCACTTGAATGGGACTGAGCTGCACCAAGGCCATGTCACTGATGAATCTGATGTCAATGGCTTGGGAATAGGCCTCTTTAAATAGCTGTTTGGAAGGAATTCTGGGAGTCTGACCCTTACTGATCACATACTGATCACCTAACCTGAGCATAGGTCATCAGTAGAGATGAGCGAATTTCATATTTTGAAATTCGTTCACGTTTCGTTTGGTGGTAAAAGCAGAATTGCGTTATGGATTCCGTTACCATGGATCATAACGCAACTCTATGTCCCGTTTCCGTTATGCAGGGGAGTCCTTTAATGTGGTGGGGATGATCAAAAACACAACTATATATCAGATATTTGATGCAATCAGCAACAACATTTTCCATCAAAACTGACCGCCCAACTGTAGCTGGTCTGAGGGAGAGAAATCATCGTCCCAACAATCCGGCCATTTGTTGCTTACATGCACAATATTTATTTGCTAAGAAAAATAATTGTGTATAATTTTTGTTATAAAAGCATGAGTGTTTCAAACAATTCATTAGAAAAATAAGTGTTTTAACTTTATTTAAGTGACAGCCTGAAAAGAAATGTAACATTAAAAGAGACCTGTGTCACCATCTATTTACAAGCAGTAAATCATGGCTTCTGCTAACATACATTATCACATCCTCTGCCACGCTTCTTTTACATATGGTGTGCAGTAAGGATTATGGTTAATGCTTGAAATGCGACATATTCTGTTTTCTTCATTCTAAGTCTAATCCAACAGAAACATATGTTGAAGAGGGATCATTTAAATAACAGAAATTCTTTTGTGATGGTGTAAAATTGCTCAGTAAATAATCCTCATTTTATCTTTGAAGTGATGGATCATTGTGAAATTATTTTAACACGTAGGCCCCCAACAGGGGCGTAGCTAACGGCTCATGGGCCCTGGTGCAAGAGTTCAGCTTGGGCCCCCCTTCCCTCAGTGCTTTGTATGTCTTCTTATGCGGCACAAGGGTCTTTGGGCCCCCTGAGGCTCCCGGGCCCGGTAGCGACTGCTACCTCTGCACCCCCTATAGCTATGCTGATGGCCCCCAGCATTGCTCCCAGTAACAACACTATACCTGATATCTGTTACAGATACTTTCCAGACCATGTATAGAAGGGCCCTTTTGTAAAAAAAAATGCAAAAAGGTAGGACAATTGGTGGAAAAGTCATTTACTGACTACTGAGGTCAACCCAGCCTTTCACTATCAGCTCATTAAAAGATAGGATTTTATTGGATCACATAAAAATGTATATACACAAAGTGTGAGTGAATGTGTTTTTAATTCACTTCCTTGACCCACTCCCACTTTGCCACCTACTCTATATCTTTTAATGAAAAGATAGTTAAAGGCTTGCTCGCCAGTGGGCCTACTGCCCTTTTCGTCAAAGGGTTTGGAGTCAATTTCTTTCCCAGGTTGATTTGTCCCTGTGTCCCTTTTTTTATTTCAATGCAATTTACATGAAGAGCTCAAGATGGCAAAGATGGAATTGCAACTTTAATATGCACAAATGTCCCACTAATGCAGGCATGCTCAACCTGCGGCCCTCCAGCTGTTGCAAAACTACAACTCCCAGCATGCCCGAACAGCCTACAGCTATCAGCCTACAGCAGGGCATTGTGGGAGTTGTAGTTTTACAACAGCTGGAGGGCCGCAGGTTGAGCATGCCTGCACTAGTGTGTTCAGGGACATGTGTGTGTGTTTGTGTGTATGAGGGGGGGGGGTTATTATGTATATTGTCCATAATAAAGGATAACAGCCCCTTTCTTCTACATGCTAGAGTGTCTACAATTTTCTTGTGAAGATTCTCTTTTCTTAGAACTGACAGGGTTGGAGTCTGCTCAGGTGTGGCTCCCAAAATATATTGTGGCCCACAAAATAGGCTAACAAGAAGCTAAAAACTAATATGACATATAACTGGTGTGGGGAGTCGCTCTGGTAGACAGCGGTGCGGGTGCAGTTTAGAGGCAAAACCAGGAGTCCAGATGGTGCATCAAACAGTGTTTTATTCACACTTGCACGCCATAAATGAAAAGCAGTCTCTTGGTGACAGTTCACACACAACGGAAATACTGTGGCAAAACAAAAACAGGCCAACACAGGGTCCAGTCACCTTGGGTGGTTTAGGTGCGGGTTCACACCTAGCAGTCGGCTCAGCCGCAGGCGATTCCACCTTCAGGTCGCAGGGAAACACCACCTTGCTGAGCTCCTTCCTCCAGGACAGAGAATTCCTCAGCCCTGTTTGCAGGCTCCAGGATAATCACACCCTCAGACACAGCTGCTGGCTGCGTTTTATACCCAGCCCAAAACATGGACTGGACCGTGGGGAGCAGCCACCCACCCTACTCTTTAGCTGCTCCCAGTAAGAGCCGGCCCGGATCGGCTTTGCAGCCATGCTATTTAACAGAGCAGCACTAGCTGCTGCAGACAAAAACCCGGCTCTCACCTCACCGAGGCCAGCAACCTCGGTGACACGTACCTGCTATCAAATACAACACCTTGCACCCTCTTACACCCCCTTTGTTCAGCCCTGAGGGGTGAACACACGTGAGGCAGTGGACGCGGGACAGGGCATCTGCGTTGCCCTGCAAGCGGCCTGCCCTGTGTTCCACGGAGAATTTGAAATTCTGAAGAGATAGGAACCACCTGGTGACCCGAGCATTCCTCTCCTTGGCCTGACTCATCCATTTGAGGGGAATGGTCGGTCACCAGACGGAACCTCCTCCCTAACAAGTAGTAGCGGAGAGATTCGAGTGCCCACTTGATAGCCAGGCACTCCCTCTCCACTATACTATATCTGGACTCGGCGGGATTGAGCTTACGGCTCAGGAAGACAACGGGATGTTCTTCCCCGTTGACCTCCTGAGACAGTACCGCACCGAGGCCTACCTCCGAGGCGTCGGTCTGTACGACAAACTCCTTGTTGAAGTCGGGTGTCACCAAAACCGGGGACCCACACAGGGCCGACTTCAACGCGGCAAGCCTCCTCCGCCTTCTCACTCCAGCTAACCCTCCCAGACTTTCGCCCCTTCAACAGGTCTGTCAACGGCGCTGCTATTGTGGCAAAGTGGGGCACAAACCTCATGTAGTAACCTACAATCCCCAGGAACGACTTTACCTGCCTGGTGGTGACCGGTCGGGGCCAGTTACGAATGGCCTCTACCTTGGTTACCTGAGGTTTGATGACTCCCGCCCAATTACATATCCCAGATATTTTGTCTCCTCTAACCCTATGGAGCACTTCTTTGGGTTAGCGGTCAGTCCGGCTTTCCTCAGGGCATCCACTACCGCCTGCACCTTGGGTAAATGGCTTTCCCAGTCGGTGCTGTGGATGACTACATCATCTAAGTAGGCCGAGGCGTACCGGCGATGTGGTCGCAGCACTATGTCCATTAACCTTTGGAAAGTGGCGGGCGCCATGCAGGCCAAGGGTAACACCTTGTAGTGATACAGGCCCTGCGAGGTAACAAATGCGGTTTTTCCTTAGCCGACTCCGTTAAGGGTACCTGCCAGTACCCTTTGGTGAGGTCTAGCACAGAAAAATAACGGGCTTGCCTAAACTCTCAACAAGCTCGTCTACCCGGGGCATGGGATACGCATCAAACTTGGACACTTCATTTAACTTGCGAAAATCGTTGCAGAACCGCAGCGTCCCATCCGGCTTAGGTATTAGGACTATGGGACTGGCCCACTCACTCTTCGACTCCTCAATGACATCGAGCTTCAACATTAACTGTACTTCCTCCGCGATGGCCCGTCGCCGAGCCTCAGGTACCCGGTATGGTTTTAACCGGATCTTGGCCTGAGGCTCAGTGGCGATGTCATGTTGGATGAGAGGCGTGCGGCCAGGGAGGTCCGAGAACACATCCGTGTTCCGACTGATGAACTCCCTGACTTCCTGAACTTGTTTGGAAGACAGGCTGTCTGCAATTTTACCGTGGTTACTGCTTCACAGGCCTCGAACTGTGGGGCTGGACCCTTTTCACCTAGAAGCCCTGGCCGGGGGCTGTGGTCGTCGGCCGTGTCCCTATCTTTCCAAGGCTTAAGTAAATTCACGTGGTACACCTGCTCCGGCTTGCGCCGCCTGGCTGGTGTACTTTGTAATTACTTCCCCTACCTTCTCGATCACCTCATAGGGGCCCTGCCACCTAGCTAGGAATTTGCTGTCAAGGGTGGGTACCAGAACCAACACTCGATCTCCCGGATTGAAGCCCGTACCCGAGCCTGACGATTATACACCCTACTCTGGGCTTGTTGTGCTGCCTCCATATGCTCCCGGACCAGCGGCAACACCCTTTCTATCCGTTCCTGCATCTGGGTGACATACTCAATGACACTTTTGTGGGGACAGGCTGTTGTTCCCATGCTTCCTTGGCGATATCCAACAGGCCCCGAGGGTGTCTGCCATAAAGCAGTTCGAAGGCGAGAACCCAGTAGAGGCCTGGGGTACCTCTCGCACTGCGAACATGAGATAGGGCAGAAGCAGGTCCCAGTCCTTCCCATCTCTAGACACCACCCTCTTTAACATATTTTTAGAGTTTGGTTAAACCTCTCAACAAGACCGTCTGTTTGCGGATGGTAAACGGACGTCCGTAGCTGCTTTATACGCAACAATTTACACAGTTCCCTCATTACTTTGGACATAAAAGGGGTCCCTTGGTCTGTCAGAACCTCTTTTGGCAGGCCCACACGGGAAAACATCTCCATTAACTCTTTGGCAATGAGCTTAGCTGAGGTATGTCGCAGAGGCACCGCCTCCGGATACCAGTGGCATAGTCGAGAACTACCAGAATGTGTTGGTGGCCCCTGGCAGACTTTGGTACAGGCCCAATTAAATCCATAGCGATTCGCTCGAACGGTACTTCAATAATTGGCAGAGGTACCAGAGGACTACGGAAATGTGGCTGGGGGCTAGTTATCTGACAGGTCGGACAGGACTTACAATAATTCTCTACCTCCTTGAACACACTGGGCCAATAAAACCGCTGCAGTATGCGGTCCTGGGTTTTCTGCCACCCCAGGTGTCCCCCAAGAACATGTTGGTGGGCAAGCTCCATGACAAGCTTGCGATACGCTGTGGGCACCACCAACTGTTCAACAGGTTCACCTCGGATTTGGTTCACCCGATACAACATATCCTGCAGAACAATAAATCGTGGGAACATTAATTCAGCCCCTGGTTTCTGGGGTTTACCATCAATTTCCAGCACATTCTCCCAGGCCCTGGTTAGGGTTTGGTCCCGGTGTTGTGCGGTCCCAAAATTTTCCCGGAGACATTGAGGTCTGCCAACTCAGGCCCGGTGGCAAGTCCTCCGTGTCTCCCACCATTACACTCAGTGGGGTTGTCTCCCCCACTACCGCTGCAGCAGTGGTCACCCCTACCGCTGGCCCTTCAGACTCGGGCTCCCAGGGTTCTGGCCTTCCAGGGGTATCAGGCCACTCTGCTAGGGTTACCCCTGTCTCAGGGCTATTAGTCACTTTCATCTCAGGCCACAGTGACGGAAAACCAGGAAGTCTCTCCCAATTATTAGTTCATAGGGCAGCTTTGTGGAGATCGCCACTTCACAAGTCCAGGTGCCGACCGCCGTGGACAGAGACATTACAGCCGTGGGATAGTCCTTTAAGTCTCCGTGTATACACACCACACCAACTTTCCGGCCCGTATACTGGGTGGGCTGTACCAGGGCAGCACTTACCAGGGTTACCAGGCTCCCTGAGTCCAACAGCGCCACTGCCAGGTTATCCCGATTTGCACCTGGCACAGATGTCGATTGTCTATTGTCTCGGGGTGCCGGTCGCACACAGTCTCCGGGCATACAGGGAAGCCCGGTACCCATAATTAGTCTCCATGGGTTCCCCCACTGTGGACAGTCGGCCCTTACGTGGCCAGGCTCGTGACACCGCCAGCAGACTACTGGGGAGGGATCTGCAAGGGGTACATCCCGGGCGGGTTTGGCCGGCCGCCGGGACTGGGGTGGAGGTTTCCGGGGTTTGACTGGCCTCCTCCCAAAAGAACCCCCTGCAGGTTTCTGGTGGCCTCATATCGCTCCACCAGGTCGACCATCTCAAGGGCATTGGTGGGGGATACCTGGCCGATCCAGTGCTGGAGAGGGTATGGCAAAGACCTCCAGAATACATCTGCTAACAGACGGTCGAGCATAGCAGTGGGAGTCAGTATGTCTGGCTGCAGCCATTTTGCAACCGATGTAGCAGGTCATAGTATTGTGGTCTGGCGGGTTCAGCCGGGTTAAATTCCCACTGATGCACCCGCTGGGCCCGGACCAAAACATTCACCCCCAGTCTTGCTAGAATCTCACCTTTCACGGTCGGGTAGTCAGCTGCCTGGACATCTGCCAAATCGAAAAAAACTTGCTGGGGTCCGGCTGCCAGGAGCGGAGCAACCACCTCGGCCCACTGGTCACGGGGTAACTTTTCCCTCACGGCGACCTTCTCAAAGACGGCTAGGTATGTCTCCACGTCGTCTGCGGGGGTCATCTTTGGGATCGCCGCACGGACCGCTTTCCGGGCATCATGGACGTGGTGGGACGCTCCTGCCGCCTGTAATGCCATCACATGTTGCAGCAATAACTGGTTGGTCTCCCGCTGCTGCACGTTAGCCTCTATGAGGGCTTTCACAGCAGCCTCCATGTTGCCAGAAATCACAGGCTGCAACTTTGCCGGCCTAATATAGGACATACACTTTTGCTCAGCAAACAAAGTTCGGCGTTCACGCCAGCCTCACTGCGCATGCCCGCATCCGACACCAAATGTGGGAGTCGCTCTGGTAGACAGCGGTGCGGGTGCAGTTTAGAGGCAAAACAAGGAGTCCAGATGGTGCATCAAACAGTGTTTTATTCACACTTGCACGCCATAAATGAAAAGCAGTCTCTTGGTGACAGTTCACACACAACGGAAATACTGTGGCAAAACAAAAACAGGCCAACACAGGGTCCAGTCACCTTGGGTGGTTTAGGTGCGGGTTCACACCTAGCAGTCGGCTCAGCCGCAGGCGATTCCACCTTCAGGTCGCAGGGAAACACCACCTTGCTGAGCTCCTTCCTCCAGGACCGAGAATTCCTCAGCCCTGTTTGCAGGCTCCAGGATAATCACACACTCAGACACAGCTGCTGGCTGCGTTTTATACCCAGCCCAAAACATGGACTGGACCGTGGGGAGCAGCCACCCACCCTACTCTTTAGCTGCTCCCAGTAAGAGCCGGCCCGGATCGGCTTTGCAGCCATGCTATTTAACAGAGCAGCACTAGCTGCTGCAGACAAAAACCCGGCTCTCACCTCACCGAGGCCAGCAACCTCGGTGACACGTACCTGCTATCAAATACAACACCTTGCACCCTCTTACACTGGACAGATGAGAGATGTTTAATAGAACTTAGTATGAGGCGGAATTGTGCTGTCTGCATCTATTTGTCCATTATGCTGGCCCACAAAAAAGATAGACCTATTCTTGTAGGGGGGGAGAGGGATGGGGGAATAGCGGCATGCACATGGCCAGGATCTGTGTTTTGCAGATCCACGATTTGTGGACAGCAAAGCGGATATGGTCGTGTGCATAAGGGACATTCAAACCAGTTCACCACCTAGGGCTATCAGCTCAAACTCCAAGCATATTAATAACCTTGTGAGATATTTTTAACATCAGGATTTATAACAGGACCGCCATATAGCCCCCAAGTGGAATATGGCTTTTTAAAACACATGACCTGAGCTTCATTACTGTAAGACTCCTGGTGTAGAAGGCTACTCTGGAAAAATGTTAAAGCCCTGATAGGACAATTCTTGCCAATCCTCACCTATGTCCTGCTGCAACCTCATCATCTCAGGTGGGTGTTATCAAAAAGCAGTCAGCAGTGCGAAACATAGTGTTGTCCTAGTAGTACAAGATACAACATTCCAGGCTAGAATAATGGATTATTTTTTTAAATAAAAACCCTATTTCTAAATAGGCTTTCACAGTGTCAAGTGATTCTATCTGGGGATGCGTCTGAAGATGAAGAAAATAGTGGGGTGATTTTTAACGATTCTTTCCAAACACCCAGCAGTAAGGATATGCTGTTTTTTGTCGGAAATCCTTTCCACTGACACAGCAGGGATGCATGTAATGGATATAATATTCTTAGATAAATTTAAAAAAAATCAAGAGATGGACATCAGTAAAATTGTGTGCAGTCTTTCAATTCTGACATAGTTCCCCTAAATTAATTCCAACTATAGCGGTATTCAAGAAGGGTTGATTAGAAATATAATATCCAGCTAGTACAAAAACCCTATTTAAAACGTAACATTTAATAATTTTTTTAGAAAAAAAGGAAAACACCCCTACTTCCCCATAACAGACCAAAATACATTTAAATGAGGATATTCAGAGTAAGTAGATGCGACAAATTCATACTCTAAGTCCATTGATAATTCATCACAGGTCTATACAAAATATACAATGTTGGTCACTCAGTGCCAATGATCCACCACACACTGCGTAAACGTCAGAGTTGGAGTGGGGTAATTTATTCCTACTGTGAATCCTAGGATACGCCTGTGCCCAGGGATATCCCCTGGTGGTGGGGACTCCCTGTCCTCGTGCCTAAGGCTCACTGCCCCTACTACTGTCCCTAATCAGGACGCTGGGTGTTAATGGATAATCATGAGCACTGGGTGTTTGACCAAACAAAAAAAACGTGCAATGGATTTTTCACAACGGTGTACTCAATTACATATCTAGGGAGATGTAATGTCCATGTATCGTGGACTATCTCTTCCCTAATGCAGACACGTTAATCCAGCACCAATAGGTACAATCATTAGATAGATACAATGTTTAAATATTCCTCAACGCGTTTCCCCTCACGTTAATGAGGTTCATCAGGAGGCATTAAGTATAATAGATAGATATTAAATTCATATGATAATATTAAATAGGACCTGATGTGCCAATTGTGCCCAGAGGAGGTGTTGAGTAGATCAATACTGGAGTGCGGGTAGAGAGGGGATCAAAAATCCAAATTTATCCAGGCATGGCTTTTGTCAGGCTGCCAGATACGATATATAGATACCACCGCTACACTTATCCCACATTAGTCAAGTGGGGATAGTGTCATATAGCTCTCCCCGCTTGGTGCTTCCTCCTCTGGCAACCTGGATAAATTTGGATTTCTGATCCCCTCTCTACCCGCACTCCAGTATTGATCTACTCAACACCTCCTCTGGGCACAATTGGCACATCAGGTCCTATTTAATATTATCATATGAATTTAATATCTATCTATTATACTTAATGCCTCCTGATGAACCTCATTAACGTGAGGGGAAACGCGTTGAGGAATATTTAAACATTGTATCTATCTAATGATTGTACCTATTGGTGCTGGATTAACGTGTCTGCATTAGGGAAGAGATAGTCCACGATACATGGACATTACATCTCCCTAGATATGTAATTGAGTACACCGTTGTGAAAAATCCATTGCACGTTTTTTTTTTGTTTTTTTTTGTTTGGTCAAACACCCAGTGCTCATGATTATCCATTAACACCCAGCGTCCTGATTAGGGACAGTAGTAGGGGCAGTGAGCCTTAGGCACGAGGACAGGGAGTCCCCACCACCAGGGGATATCCCTGGGCACAGGCGTATCCTAGGATTCACAGTAGGGATAAATTACCCCACTCCAACTCTGACGTTTACGCAGTGTGTGGTGGATCATTGGCACTGAGTGACCAACATTGTATATTTTGTATAGACTTGTGATGAATTATCAATGGACTTAGAGTATGAATTTGTCGCATCTACTTACTCTGAATATCCTCATTTAAATGTATTTTGGTCTGTTATGGGGAAGTAGGGGTGTTTTCCTTTTTTTCTAAATAAATTATTAAATGTTACGTTTTAAATAGGGTTTTTGTACTAGCTGGATATTATAGTTCCCCTAAATGTTTAGTTATTGTTTGATGAAAATTATAGTAAATTTTATAATGTTGCAACTACACCCATGCTACACATGTGCCAGAGCTGCTTTTTAGTTTGAAAAAGATCTGCACCTACCATTACATTACAGTGACTACTATGTTCTCTGCTCTTCCTAACGTCTACCAGCCACAGTGTTGTGTTATCCAGATAGTACAGAAAGTTCAACCTTTGAAGGGGTTGGCCCATAAACAACACCTATCACCTGTCCACTGAAGAGGAGATGAATGTATGATTGCTGGCGGACCGACTACTGATACCACCACTAATCACGACAACAGGGATACAGTGCTTGGCTATCTCCTTCAGTCCTATACCAGAGAATGGAGCGGTAGTCACTGACGCACATCACTCATTTACAAAGGGGACTTCGGGACTCCCATTCTCATAATCATTAATCATTGGGGGTTCCAAGGATCAGACTCTCAGTGATCAGACATATGTCACCTATCCTAAATGTTGCTTGTGGGTCAACCCTCCAATTCTCCTGCACACAGTAAGGTTCTATTCACAAGTCTGCAGTGTTTTGCAGGTCCGCAGAACACCGGGCCGGCACCCCAATAGAAATGCTTATTCTTAGGACATGTTCTACTTTTTTTTCGCAGCCGCTGACCAGAAGTTTGGGGTGCGGACCAGAAATGCGGATGCGAACAGTACAATGTGTGCTGTCTGCATCTTTTCCATCCCCATTGAAAATTAGTCCGCACCCATTCAGCATAATTGCAGAACGGATCCGGACCCAAAGTGCGGATGTCTGAGTGGAGCCTAATATTGGTTATATAAAGAAATATGTTATATCAATTCTTAATAAATATTGTGTCATTAACTATTTCAATGAATGGGGGTGAAATGATAGTTACACCTTTTCATACTACATTTTAAAGTTATTATTTCACAAAATGGCTTAGGAATATAACTAACATTTTACCTTTACAAGAAAATGCATTTCAACTTTCACCCCACTCTTCATTTTGATCCCAATAAATGCTGCCACTCATTGACATTGGTTGTCTGTAATGGCATGGAAAATGTCTTGTAATAAAGATATATCTTAATGGTGGTCTCTAAACTGGATGGACATGGTACTCAGGAAATACATTCTGTTAAAAGGTTTATTAGACGTAAATGATGGTCATCTTTTTCCAGAGACTCTTTTCCACCGTCTGCACTAGCTGGATAAACCCTGTGGGAAGTTCTGATTGTTCTTCGTCTATTGACTGAATGAGCAATCAATACATGGACAGCAATCCCACATCCCTCTGACAGCAAACCTCACCCAAAGCAAATTAAGCTATACAACCTACATGATTTACACCAGCAGCTTTAGGTCTGTTCTCTACCACTCTGTTAGACTAGTGAAGCACACATAAGAGACCGACATACTTTTTTCATGACATATATTCAGTGGCAACCTTTGCAAGGTTAAGTGACACAGTGTCATTTGGCATAAAATGTGTCATAATTTGGCACATTTCTGGCACATATTGGCACGTCAAGTTTTGGCCCTAAAAAGGTGATGGGGTGTGGCTTAGTGGGAAGGCAGGTGTGGCTTATCAGAAATTGGCATGGCTTAATTGTGACAATGTACTCCAAAATTGCACCTACATTTTTTCCAGTATGGCCCAGTACTTATTTATAGATCTTGACATTGCACAAAGTATGTGTTCACATTTTTAATACAATATCAATTGAAGGTTCCATACTGCTGAAACTGACTCTTCTCCATCTTTCACAGTTTGCAGGGTTTTTTATAGCCAACTGAAACAATCTGATATGAACACCCCCCTAGTCATGTTCAATAACTACTTTTACCCCTTGAGCCTTTCACTTAAAGGGGTTGTCTGGGTCCAGGGCCGAACCCAGATATAAGCTCCCCTTCACTCTTTTACCATGTATGAGAGAAGCTTCCTGGCTATACAACAATGCCACTGATAGCCTTGATTGGACTCACTAGCTAGATTCCTGGTTTTAGTTCCTCTGCTGATTTGGATTGCTTGTGTTTTTGACCTCTGCCCTTCTTTTGACCATCCTCCATCTCATGTGATTTGTACTATGCATCCCGTCTGGTTTTGACCTTGGCTCATCTTTTGACCACTCTCTGTCTCTTGTTTTCTACTGCGATGTGTTCCTGGTTCTGATCCATTTATGTATAACTCTGTCTTTGTGTCATTTGTCTCTAGGTGTTTGTCTGTCTCTGCATCTTAGAAGTATAGGGACTGTCGACCAGTTTCAGTCTTGCTACTTAGGGCCTGCACTGCAAGTAGGTAGGGAAAGCAGGCTGGGTTCTTGGTTAAGGTTCACTGTCCATGTCTGTCGCTACCTACAGGCGTTACAAGATAGGTCATCAATATCTGATCATCAGGGTTCCAACAGCTGGAATCCATGCTGATCAGCTGTTTGAAGAGGAGGGGTTGTGATCCATGTGAGCGCTACTTCCTGTTCATTACACTGTTCGTCATTTTGTACTTGTTCCATTCACTTAAATAAAGCAAAAACTTGTAATTACACTACATCACCACTGCAAAGGAGATGATGCGTAGTGTAATGAATATTAAGTAGTGCTCGCATGAAGTGCCACCTTTCCTTCAAACAGCTGATTGGCAGGTGTGCCGGGTGTCGGACCCCCACTGATCATATATTATTGATTGCTGCACAACCCTTCTAACACATTAACCTCAAATTTACCAACCACCTTCTGCCTATACTAACTCTTCAATCTCAATATTTCAGTCCTGTACTTAGCCCTCAAAGTTATCTATAGCCACTGAAGCCCCAACTCCAAGTAACTTGGTTCATCCTTGCCCACCAGTGTCCCTCAGCTCCCTGCAAGCCCAGCTGCCACTAGAATCCCCTGGTGCCTTGTCCTGCTCTATCATCCCATGCCCACCTGTGTCCACCTACATCTTCCAGACAGGAACTGCCGCTGGAGCAGTAATAGAAGCCTCTTCCTCCAGGTCCGTGAGGCTTGTCTGTCTCCTCCTACTCTCTGCTTAAGGTTACATGCACACAAACGTATTTTGTTTCCGTGTCCGTTCAGTTTTTTTTGCTGATAGGATGCGGACCCATTCATTTTAATGGCTCCGCAAAAATCTCGACAGCACACCGTATACTATCCGCATCTGTATGTCTGTTCCGTAGCCCCGCAAAAAAGATTGAGCATGTCCTATTCTTGTCCATTTTGCGGACAATAGATCCGCAAAAAAAGAATGGTTCCGCAAAAAAAAAAAAACGGATGCCATACGGACGTCATCTGTTTATTTTTGCTTATCCGCAATTTGCGGACCGCAAAACACATACGTTCGTGTGCATGTAGCCTAACGGAAATGGTTAAATCACATTTTGATGTTAACATATGTTTTAAGAATTTTTGATGATGTCATGTCTCATTTTCCATGTCAATATATATATATATATTTAAACAAAAAAGATAAAATCCTGCAGTGCCACTTCTTGGTCTGTACAGATCGTTTTATTGCAGTTACCTGCATATCTGTCATTCTAATCCTGCCTGTAATGATATCACTGCTGTGTATACAGCAGATACAGACAGGATCCACCATTCACAATAGGCGATTGAAAGCTAATCTATTCTTTCCTTGTACAATGACCTCTGCACAGGGCACAGAGCATGCCTAGAAAATTCTCCATAGTCAATGAGATCTCCTCCAGACCATTGTGTCTATGGACCATAGGGCTGTTGTAAAGCGATTTTCTTAATGATTTCTAAATGCTGTTAAGAACAGCTCAGGCAAGATGGCCGCCTCCATAATCATGTTCAGGAAGTAGAATAATTAAATCTGCAATCAGAAACAGATTAGAAAAAAACATATGTGTTGCTATCTGGTTTTAACTGGCAGATAACATTTTTGGTGACACATTTCCTTTAAGGTGTGCACACACTAGGCCGGCTCTTAAAGGGCCAGTGTGCACCTCCTGTTTTTATGGTGCTTTGCACTGATTGGATGTTAACAGTATATTTGATGGATTACTATAAAGTTTGATATGTTGGTATATCTTATGTGGTCTAGCACTTCTGTATAGGTATGCTGGATCATAACGTGTAGGATAATGTGAATTTCAGCTGAAATGAAGTACCAAATACAGTGCCACAGCAAACACACCATTATATAGAGAACAGAGGGCTACTTATGTGTTGTGTTTATAGGCAATAGAGTGATTCATGGGTAATGGGAGGTACACACTCTGTGGTCCATTCAGATTACTATTGCAGTAGAACCCAGCTCGCTAAGAAAAGTTATGTCTCAGTAATGTATTGGTAAAGATGAAAGGGAATTTGTATAAAGAGAAACTGGATGTGTGGACTTGGCAAGGAGAGAAATCCTCACATTAAGTTAGCAGCAAGTTATTCTATTCCCAAAGAGGTGCTGTTAATATCCATGCGAAAGAAGAGGCATGAAAGGTACTTTACAAAACGAATATCCCAATGGACAGGATACAAATTTAAGGTGTCATTATAAGACAAAAAATCTTCATAAGATTTAGTGCTTTATTTTTACAAAGCTGGATTTCTGTAGGAAAGAAGTTATGTTATGTCACTGAGAACTTGGATCTATCCTTAGTTCTATTCATCTGTTAATATGGAGTCTGTTAAGGTGTGTATTCAAGACTGCTGAGCACAGTCATTTGAGCTTCTGAAGAGATGGCAAGCAGCCAGGACTATTTTGGATGTATCCACAGAGGTTAGGCAATAGACTTTGCCTTTACAGCTTTTATTATTCTTTTTAATGTATTACTTTCAAACTCTTAATAAACATTAAAGGGGATGTCTCATCTCAGACAATGCATATCGCTAGGATATGTTCCCATTGTCTTATAGGTGCGGGTCCCACCGCTGGGACTCGCACCTATATCGAGAATGGAGCCCCGCAAAGTGGTGACTGGAGGACTCCAGTCCGGCCACCACCAAGTGCTCTCCCCATAGAAGTGAATGGGAGCGCATCAGACACTGCTCCCATTCACTTCTATGGGCCAGATGGAACTTTTCGGAGGGCCCATGGAAAATAAATTGAGGGCAACTGCGCATGCACAGTGCTCCGTTCTCGATATAGTCCTAGCGGTGGGACCCACACCTATGAGACACTGGGGGCGTATCCTAGCGATATGTCCCCACTGTCTGAAATTAGACAACCCCTTTTAACATGTCTTTCAGGCTTTTGAACAATATGTACAGTATCTCACAAAAGTGAGTACACCCCTCACATGTTTCCAAATATTTTATTATATCTTTTCAAGGGACAACACTGAACATATACCACTTCGCTACAATGCAAAGCCGTCAGTGTACAGTTTGTATAATAGTGTAAATGTGGTGTGTCCTCAAAATAGCTCAACACACAGCCATTAATGTCTAAACCACTGGCAACAAAAGGGAGTACACCCCTAAGTGAAAATGGCCAAATGGTGCTCAATTAACCATTTTCCCTCCCCGGTGTCATGTGACTTAATTGTGTTATAAGGTCTCAGGTGTGTAATATTTGGTGTTCTCTCTCTCACACTCACTGGTCACTGGAAGTGTAACATTGCACCTCATGGCACAGAACTCTCTGAGGATCTGAAAAAAAGAATTGTTGCTCTACATAAAGATCTCCTAGGCTATAAGAAGATTGCCAACACCCTGAAACTGAGCTGAAGTACAGTGGCCAAGACCATACAGAGGTTTAACAAGACAGGTTCTACTTAGAACAGGCCTTGCAATGGTCAACCAAGAAGTTGAGTACACATACTCAGCATCATATGCAGAGGTTGTGTTTTTAAAATAGATATATAAGTGCTGCCAGCATTGCTGCAGAGGTTAAGAGGGTGGGGGGTCAGTAGGTCAGTGCTCACACCATACGCCGAACACTGCATCAAACTGGCCTGCATGACTGTCATCCCAGAAGGAAGACTCTTCTGAAGATGATCCACAAGAAAGCCCGCAAACAGTTTGCTGAAGACAAGCAGACTAAGGACATGGATTACTGGAACTATGTCCTGTGGTCTGATGAGACCAAGATAAAGTTATTTGGTTCAGATGGTGTCGGTGGCGACTTCAAGATGAGGCGTACAAAGACAAGTGTGCCTTTCCTACAATCAAGCATGGTGGTGGGAGTGTCATGGTTTGGGGCTGCATGAGTGCTGCCGGCTGTGGGGAGCTACAGTTCATTGAGAGAACCATTAATGCCAACATGTACTTTAACATACTAAAGCAGAGCATGATCCCCTCACTTCGGAAACTGGGCCACAGGGCAGTATTCCAACATGATCCCAACTACTGCCTTGCTAAAGAAACTGAGGGTAAAGGTGCTGGACTGGCCAAGTATGTCTCCAGACCTAAACCCTATTGAGCATCTGTGGGGCATCCTCAAATGGAAGGTGGAGGAGCGCAAAGTCTCTAACATCCACCAGCTCTGTGATATCGTCATGGAGGAGTGGAAGAGGAATCGAGTGGCAACCTATCACGCTCTAGTGAACTCCATGACAATAAGAATTAAGGCAGTGCTGGAAAATAATGGTGGACACACAAAATATTGACACTTTGAGCACAATTTGGCCATTTTTACATAGTGGTGTACTCACTTTTGTTGCCAGCGGTTTAGACATTAATGGCTGTGTGTTGAGTTATCGAGGGAAAACCAAATGTACACTGTTATACAAGCTGCACACCGACTACTTTACATTGTATTAGTGTCATATCTTCAGTGTAGTCCCATGAAAAGATATAATAAAATATTTACAAAAATGTGAGAGGTGGACTCACTTTTGTGAGATACTGTATTACTGATTTATTCACAGGCACAATATATGTATGATTATAGACACCAGTAACATGTGTTAGCTTTGTGAGTATAGAAAAATCATCCTTTATGTGATAATGCTATAGCTTAGTAGTATGTAGTCAGCCTTGCATGTAGGAATCCTAGGTTTGAATCTTGGGAGAGACTTTCAGATGTTTTTCTTCAGATATTATTTTCTCCCTCATTTAACTCATAATAAAAGTATATATCCTTATCATATTGAGAATAATGTTTTTAGAAAGTTAATACATATTGCTGGTTTCTTTATAATCATATATTGTGTCAAACCAATAATAGGCTTTAGTTTTCTAATCATAAAAAAACATTATTATCAATATAGTAAGACCTATTACTGTTTACTATAGTATATCCTTTTATTATGGGTTAAAAAAGAAAAAAAATAACAAAAGCAAAAAACATATACATCTCTTCTGTGATTTAAACTTAGGATCTCTACATGCAAAGCCTACCACTTAGCACTAAGCTATAGCCTTATCACATAGCCCAAGAAAGGTGTTTTTTATGCTCAGAAAGCTAACAAATATTACTGGTGTCTATAATCATATATTGTGCCAAAGAATAAACCAGTAATAGGTTTAAGGTTTCTAATCATAAAAAAACACTATTCTCAATATAGTAAGGCATTTTATAATTATTTTAATTATTATTTCTTATAGTATATCCTTTTATTATAGGTTAAATGACAGAAAAAAATTACAGAGAAAATATATACTGTATTTTTCGCCGTATAAGACGCACTTTTTTTCCCCCCAAAATGGGGGGAAAATGTCCCTGCGTCTTATGCGGCGAATGCTGACTTTTTCTTTACATCGCAGGCTGCGATGTATGAGCGGGGAGTGACAGGGAGGAGGAGCTGGGGGCCGGCAATTGCAGCGGGGACGGTCCGGCCCCGCCGCTCACAGTGTTGTACTATAAAATTATAAAATATCTCCAAATGCAAATAAACTTATTAAAGATCACCCTTATTAATGTACTGTAACACAGACCCCAATACCTCCTTTACAATGAGGGCAGGACGGGCGGGCGGGAGGAAGCGTGACTCTCTGACGTCACATGCCTGCGCCTGCTTTATGAATAAAGCAGGCGCAGGCATGTGCCATCGGAGAGTCACGCTTCCGCTCGGCCGACCTGCCCGTATTGTAAAGGAGGTATTGAGGTCTGTGTTACAGTACATTAATAAGGTGATCTTACTAAGTTTATTTGTACTTGGAGATATTTTATATTTTTATGGTACAGCATTGGAGCTGCAGGGGGTCTGTGGATGGCACTGTTATGGGATGGGGGGTCTGTGGATGACACATTTGTAACAGTGCCATCCACAGATCCCCCATTAACAGTGCCATCCACAGATGGGCCCCCATTAACAGTGCCATCCACAGATGGGCCCCCATTAACAGTGCCATCCACAGATGGGCCCCCATTAACAGTGCCATCCACAGATGGGCCCCCATTAACAGTGCCATCCACAGGGGCCCCCATTAACAGTGCCATCTAAAGATCCCCCCATTAACAATGCCATCCACAGATCCCTCCATTAACAGTGCCATCCACAGATCACCCCATTAACAGTGACATCCACAGATCCCCCCATTAACAGTGCCATCCACAAACCACCATTAGTTCCAGACCCGCCAAAAATATTTTTTTTCTTATTTTCCTCCCTAAAAACCTAGGTGCGTCTTATCAGCCGGTGCGTCTTATATGGCGAAAAATACGGTAAATCTCTTGTGGGATTTTAATTTAGGATCTCTACATACAAAGCCAAGAACGTATCACTAATCTAAAGCCTTATCACATAAAGAAAGGTGTTTTTTTTATGCTGAGAAAGCCAACACATATTACTGGTGTCTATAATCATGTATTGTGCCTGTAAATAAAACAGTAATTGTATATTTATTTTCTAAGCAGATCTCAATGTGGTAATGCTATAGTATGTAATGTACATGATATGTAGATGCTAGGAGACAGCTCTAGCATACAGCATGCTGATAACTAGCCCTGTCAATTAAGGGGAGGGGAAGAGGGGGGGTGACATTTGCATATGAATAATAACACATATATCGCTGCAGCTGTTTAGCATACAGACAAAAGCAAGGTATTATTTGAATCAGTCTAATCAGCCATACCAGGTAGTATGCCTGGTTTTTACGGTTGATCATGCTGAAAGAGCCTGTTTAGGTTGTTACTGTATTTTCCTTTTTCATTATGAACCATTCAGCTTATGCTACCATGTGATAAAAAACTGAAGGTTTACAAACAACATCTCCTAGCAACCATTAGTGAAAAACGCAAAGCACCCGCACTTGCTTGCGGATGCAAGCGTTTTTCACGCAGCCCCATTCACTTCTATGGGGCTAGGGCTGTGTGAAAAACGCAGAATATAGAACATGCTGCAATTTTAACGCAACGCACAAGTGATGCGTGAAAAAAAACGCTCATGTACACAGACCCATTGAAATGAATGGGTCAGGATTCAGTGCGGGTGCTATGCGTTCACATCACGACTTGCACCCGCGCGGAAAACTCGCCCGTGTGAACGGGGCCTTAAGGCTTTTTCGTGGTGGACAGGGTCAGCAAGAGCACTCTGACCAGTCTGCGGCTAAAATGCAAGCTGCAATTTACTGTGTGTTCTGACACCTTTCTATCATAGACCGCACTAAGGCTATGTCTACACAACGACATGTGCTGCGCGACAAATAAGGCACAACTACACTGCAACATTTGTTGCGTGACATTTTGTCACACCAATGTTGCGCAGCAATTTTTATAATGGTAGTCTATGGTGTCGCATTGCGACATGCTGTGACAGTCGCAGGAAAATCCATTTAGAATTTGCAGCACGTCGCAATGCGACACCATAGACTACAGTTATAAAAATTGTCGTGTAGACCTAGCCTAACTGTTTCAACAGTCTGTGCTACAGTAGCGTTTCAGTGGGATCAAATCATATGGGCCCCCCATGCGCATCAATGAGCCTTTAGTGCCACCATCCTTCAATTTTGAAGATTCTACAAGTAGGGCTGGTGCAAGGATTTTTGCCGCCCTAGGCAAAAGAAAAGTTTGCCGCCCCCTCCCCCATGTGACATCACAATGCCCCACCCATATGATCGGCCATATTAAAGTGACTGTGCAGTTTATTTAAACTGATGATCTATCCTCTAGATAGATCATCAGCATCTGATCGGCAGGGGTCCGACCCCCGGGACCCCCGCCGATCAGCTGTTTGAGAAGGTAGCGGCGCTGGCAGTAGCGCCTCCGCCTTCTCACTGTTTACCGCAGGTGCAGTGACGTCACAACTAATATCACTGGCCTGGGCGGAGCTAAGCTTCATTCAAGTGAGCAGAGCTTAACCCCGCCAAGCTTCATTCAAGTGAGCAGAGCTTAACCCCGCCAAGGCCAATGATACTAGTCGTGACGTCACTGCGCCTACGGTAAACAGCCAGAAGGCCGAGGCACTTCTGCCAGCGCAGCTACCTTCTCAAACAGCTGATCGGCGGGGGACCCGGGTGTTGGACCCCTGCCGATATCAGATGCTGATGATAGATCATCAGTTTAAATAAACTGCAGAACCCCTTTAACTAACGCCATTTCTCTCTCTCCCCCTCTTGTCATTCTCTTTCTCCCTCTTGTTATTCTCTTTCTCCCTCTTGTCATTCTCTTTCCCAACCCCCCCACCATCACCTCTAGTGTAGCGTGGTTGAGCTCTGTATGGTCCGCGCGTACAGGCGCTTTTGTTTCCTGTACCTGAGCGGACTGACAGGAAGTGCACACTGTGTACGCACTTCATGTCAGTCCGGCCAGGTACAGGAGACAGATGCTCCCTGTAACCGCGGACCATACAGGGCTCGGCAATGCTACAATGAGGGAGTGACAGGAGGGAGCGCTGAGCGCTTCCCTCCTGTCAGCTCCTCTCCTCTTGCTGCGCCCGGGCGATGCGCCCTCGTGGACGCGCCAGCCCGGGCAGTGCTCCAGCTGCCAGAGGCTCAATAAAGAGCGCTCGGGCAGCTGCAGCATGATGGGGAGCCGGCGCTCCTGGCGGCACCCCTTCCCAAAGGGCACTCTACGCAGCTGCCTAGTCCGCTCTGTCTACAAATCATCTAGCCCTCTCAGATCCTTATGCTTTTGCATTTATCCTGTCTCCAACACAACAGTTTATCCTGCCTCCAACACAACAGTTTCAAGACTGTCCCTTGAAACTGTTGTGTTGGATATTGTGCCATTGTCACAATATCACCAGTGTTACTAACTTCACCTGTTACTGTTACAACACCCCCTTTCTGAGTATTCAGGATACCTGCAGACCACTGAGCTAAACCTTGGAGAAAGAAAATCTGCTTCCATAAGGCTTGAGAAAGAGTGTAGTTCATTAGCTGGACAATCAAAAGTTTTCTTTCAAAAGCACTACAGTTTGTGTTCTAAATATTGCTGCCAAAACTTTGACTTTTTATTCTGACCTTTCCTCCTGACACAGTCCAGTGTAATCTGTAATCTAAAGGAGTCGGAAGAGGAAACAGCATCGAACTGGTGAGAAGCTGTGCCTTCTGACCCCCTGGAATGCCACTGGAAGCAACGCTGTCTTATGCAAGTTGTCTGTGAGATTAGAAGTTGAGAACAGACAATCCAATAAGAAAAAAAATGCAACTCATTAGTGCTGAGCAAGCAGTTTAATGGGACAGTTAGCACATCTCTCACATCCATAAAAATAACATCACACGGAACACTGGGAGGGGGAGTGAAACCGGAAAGAAAACAGTCCTTTATTTTTCTTCTCACAATCCTCAATTGGGATACATCTTGTGAAGCATTTACAGATGCTTTTAATCTAAACCTGACTTGTGAACTGCTCCAGAGAGACAAGTTTAATATCTTCTGAATAAAGCAGAAATGGGATGGGGTAGACTGCCAATACAGTATTATGAAATCCTTTCACTGGGACCAACATAGGGCAGGAGAGAATATGAAATGTGCCATTTTAAAGGAAACCTGTCACCATGAAAGTGCAGTGTAATCTGCATGCAGTATCTTATAGAGCATGAGGAGCAGAGCAGATTGATACATGGTTTTATTCAGTAGAACTTGAATTTCATTCATTTACCCTCACCTACTGTGTCTTTCCCTTTTCCTTTGTAGATTGTGGGCTCTCACAGGCAGGGTCCTTACCCTAGGCAGGGTCCTCATCCTCTCTGTACCAGTCTGTTACTATGTTCATGCTCATTGGAACTGTGTTCTTTTATATCATGTATGTTTATCCAATAGCGATAACTTTTTTATTTTTCCATTTACATGGCCATATGAGAGCTTGTTTTTTACGGGACAAGTTGTACTTTCCAACGCCACCATTTAATATCGCATACAATATCGCATTCCAAATGGGGTGAAATTGCAAAAAAAAGCTATTCCACCGCAGTTTTGCAGGTTTTTAAATTCCGACGTTCGATAAAACTGACCAGTTAGTTTTATTCTACAGGTCAGTACGAATCCGGCGATACCCTATATGTATAGGTTTTCTTGCGTTTTGATAGTCAAAAAAAAATTCAAAAGTGGGAAAAAAAATCAGTTTTACTTTGTTGGCGCCATATTTTGACCCCTATAACTTTTTTGTAATTATATGTATGAAGCTGTGTGGGGCTAATTTTTTGCGTCGTAATCTGATCTTTTTATTAATACCATTCTGGGGTGTATATGACTTTTTGATCACTTTTTATAAAAAAATTTTTTGGAGGAAATGAAGCATCCAAAAATGGCGAATTGGCCATTTGGATGCTTTTTTCCGTTTTTATGTTTACCATATGGGCAATATTTTTTTATATTTTTATAGTATGGGGGAGCCGGAGCGAAAACCAAAAGTAAAACTTTTGGTTTGTGCGCGCTCAGATGCCGTGGTCAGGATTGACCACGGCATCTGAGGGGTTAAATGTCCGCAATCGGCATCGCTGCCAGTTGCGGACATGAGCCGCGGGTGTCTGCTTGAAGAAGCAGGCAGCCACCCGCGGCTTTGGTGCCAGCATCCAGCAGGAGCGGGCGCCATCTTTAAAGACCAGACACAAGACGTATGGGTACGTCCTGTGTCCTTAACAGGTTAAATCAATAATAATAATTGTAATTGTCAGTGCTTTAATATTTATCTTTTCTTTTATAACACCAACATTTTTCACAATGTTGCATTCATGTCAGTTCTTAATGAGGCTTTTGTGATTCCTCCTGCACAAATTGCTCAAAATGACAGCTACCGTTTTGCAAATCAGGAGACAGAGAAGAAGGTTAGATTCTGCTGCTGTCACTTTGATATTACTAACGTATTCTTGAAAACGCTTGAACGGCTACTGTCCTAGGATACCTCAGAGTGGAATATACTAATTTTTGGGGCAATTGGGGCACTTTCGATTCGGACTGAATTCATCTTATTATTTCTGAAGGCCAATTCGACCGAATTGGACCTGAAACAAATTTTGGAAAATTTGTTAATCTTTAGAATCCACACCACAGGCTCTTTCCCGGGAATATTCAGTGTATGAACACCCAAGCAGTGTTCTGGATGACATATGTTAACACACCTGTGTATTATTAGTATTGCACTGATATTCTAGTTTTATTTGTCATTCATACTTTGCAGTGTCTACAAAGAATGTGTCTAGTATCAAAACTGTGACCTGCCAACCCGAGATAATGGGAGGTATGGATATATAGGTAATAATAATTAAACACCCTTGCAACCCAGAAAACCATGTGTTGAGGTTGACACGTGTCTATATACCCTTGCTCTAATCAACCTATTAAAACAACTTTTGCTATGTTCTACATAAAATTATAGAATAATGATCATGTGTCAAGATATACATATTTCTTATATAACAGAGCATTAACATTTTCAAAAACAGGTGCATTCTGCAGTCTGACTAAACCCTCATACTGGTGTTAAAATTGAGAATTTAGCCAATATATCCTTATGTTTAAGGACATATAGAAGCCCGAGTACCACGCCAAGGTATCTTAAGTAGCTCAGGACCTAACGCTGACCTACCTGTGCCGTATGGGCAATACCAGGAGCCAGTGGGCGAATTACAGGAGCATAAGGTCCGAATCACAGCAAACTCCCAGTTACCTCCAGCATGCAGCCATGCTTACAATGAGAATAGGTTGCCTGTGGATGAAAGGTACATTCAGATTTAGAGTTTTTACACCTCCAAGCATATCCATATACAAACTATAAATTGGCGTGGTATTAGAAGGCATCAGACCACAAGCGCAGGATCTGCCCCCTGGTATAGATACACCACTGCATATGGGGTGGAGCACTTCCTGCCTTCTAATACCACGCCAATTTATAGTTTGTATATAGATATGCTTGGAGGTGTAAAAACTCCAAATCTGAATGTACCTTTATTTCCATCCACAGGCAACATTCTGGTGCACCTATGAGGCCTGGGCCCTATCAGTCAGTCTTGGGTGGGGCTCAGAGCTCTCTCCCTCCTCCCATTGTAAACATGGCTGCATGCTGGAGGTAACTGGGAGTTTGCTGTAAGTCGGACCTTAAGCTCCTGTAATTCGTCCACTGGCTCCTGGTATTGCCCATACGGCACAGGTAGGTGAGCGTTAGGTCCCGAGCTACTTGAGATACCTTGGCGTGGTGCTGGGGCTTTGATATGTCCGTAAACATGAGGATATATTGGCTAAATTCTCAATTTTAACACCAGTATGAGGGTTTAGTCAGACCACAGACTGCACCTGTTTTTGTAAATGTTAATGTTATATTGTTTATTACATCCACACATTTGCTATCCTGTGCAGGATGTCTATTGTGGTTCTTGTGCATCCCCCACTGCATTTTTGCTGGGAAACGCCATTAGCAGCGGACCTCAAGCGCAGGATCTGCCCCCCTGTATAGATGCGCCACTGCATATGGGGTGGAGGACTTCCTGCCTTCTAATACCCCACCAATTTATAGTTTATATGACATAGAGCAATCAATAAATGTGTCCGTGGCTACTGATAACACTGCATAGTACCGTGTTACAAGCAAACCATAAACTAGCACATCTGTTGTATTATATATCATGTTAAAGTCCAAAAAAGTAGCTATGTAGTTTCACATTAGCAGAAGTGTCAATTTTAAGTGAATGTGTTGTTTATGATAACATATATTATTAAAAAATGTTCCAAAAATGTATTTTTATTTTGTTTCACTATCTATATTTAAAAAACAATCCCTAAATCCTAAATTTCACTCCCAAGACTAATTATAGGCTGACACTTTGTTCTTTACATTTTAATTCCTACTAGTCATTTCATTATCATCATAGGAAGGATTCCAATGAAAGGCATCATGTATTCAATATATAACACTTGATAAACTGTTCAAAATTAGTGATATCACAGCTGACCTCCTCCCCTCCCTGAACAATGTACCTATGTACATACAGGGGTCATTATCAAACTGGTGTATAGAACTGGCTTATTTGCCCATGCCAACCAATCAGATTACTTATTTTCATTTTCCAAAGCTGTCCAAAATGAAAGGTAAAATCTGATTGGTTGCTAAGGGTAACTAAGTCAGTTCTACTTTACACTATTTTGATATATGACCCCCCCATAATGCTAATCACAGAAATCAATGAGTCATCTCCATTCTACAGTTTCCACGATGGCAGCCCCCCATAATGTTGTACAGAAAACAACATTTAAAAAATATCTGTGATCAGAAAATAAAAACAGATTTGAAAAAAGATAAATTTTATCAGTACCTGGTCTTACAGGTGATACATTTCCTTTATGTGGTGTACAAAGATGGTTTTGAAGGTAAAATGAATATGGGAAGCACAACAGTAATTATTGATTCTATTCAGTAAAATATGCAAAGTAGACATGGTCTTTCTTCTGTCAGCATGTATAATGGGATTTTTCCAAATCAACTCTCTGTTAGTGATAATAATAAGGATTCTTTCTGGCAATTCATCAGCACCCTGACTTAGGTCATGAGAAGTGTCAAAGATGCATTTCCGTTAGATGGGAATAAGAAATTGATTTCAAGGGCCCCCGTCAAAGCAACACGCTCAGCACTTTGTGGGTAAAACATGCAGCACTTGCAAACATCAACACCAGATTCTTTATTTCCTTCGTTTGTGAGTATCTAAGTCTATTAGATCTTTTTTTACTTCTGTTAAAGGGGTTATCCCATGACTAATGTAAAACATATAGGACATGACAATCTCTTTCTAACAAAGCTAGAACCAGCCCTGTACCTCACATGGATCCAGAGATCTCCACATTCATTGCTGTGCTAGATTTATATTAAGCTGACAGCTCAGGGGGAGTGTCTTTCCTACTGCAGATGAGGGGGTGTGTCTCAGCTCTCCCTATCACAGCTCAGGGGGCGTGTCTCAGCTCTCCCTATCACAGCTCAGGGGGCGTGTCTCAGATCTCCCTATCACAGCTCAGGGGGGCGTGTCTCAGTTCTCCCTATCACAGCTCATGGCGTGTCTCAGCTCTCCCTATCACAGCTCAGGGGGGCGTGTCTCAGCTCTCCCTAACACAGCTCAGGAGGCAGTTGAAGGATAAAACTGAGCATGTGCGGACTTCTCAATGAATAGGTCAAAGATATAAGAAAAAAAGAAACTGCAGGTGGCGCTATACAGATTGAATAACTCGGTGGCTATGCTAAATTTTAAATTACATGCAATTACAAAAGTATTCAGATCCAAGCGCTGGTTTGAAAACTGCAGAATATTTTTCATGGGACAACCGCTTTAACAGGTTTTATTCATGTAGACTAACCCTGTAAGCAGCAACTTGCAACTAAAGTAATTTAAAAGGGTTGTCCCATTTTCTACATTCTCTGTCCACTCACTAAAGTTGACATACATGCTAAGTTCCATCCTTCAACTGCCACTAGTTGCAGAAAAAAAGATATGCCCCCTGAGAAAGTGCACGGCCCCTGAGCTGCCAGTCTGAAGAGAATCTAGCAGAGCAATGGCCGCAATGAATGGGCAGATCACTGGATCCATGTGAGGTACAGGGCTGGTTCTAAGTTTGTAAGTTTGTTAGGAAGAGACTGCCATTTAATATATGATATCCGATTTTCATTTTTTACATTACTTATGGGATGACCCCTTTAAGTCAAGCAGGTGAGGTAACAGCTTTGTTTTCTATGTCAGTCAATGTATACTTAATGCAGTGGAATCAGAATTGCTGATCCTGGAGCAAGAACTTGATGATAGTAAAATGAAAAAAAAGTTCTAGAACTTAAACAGGATGACCTTTCCTCAGGACAGGTCATGATCATCAGAACCGTGGAGGTTCGACACCCGGCATCCACACCAATCAGCTGGTTTTGGCAGCCACCAGTACCAGTAGCTATACAGTGCACAGAGCTGAAGGCACAAGGTTCCATCCACAGTGTAGTGTCCATGCTGGGGTACTGTGGGTCAGCTCACATTCCAGTGAATGGGAACTTAGCTGCATAACGCTGGCCCTGGAAACCACAGAGTGAATGGAGTCTTCCGGACACTATAGTTTCCGATACTGTTGGCTGACTGAAATAGCTGATTCTGAGGATAGACCATCAATAGATAGGTACCAGAAAACCTTTAACATGGGTAAACTTTGCACACCACAAAACAAGGACTGTTTAGACTTCTAGTTACAAATTAAACTAATTTGGTTAACCAACCTTTATCATATTTTCCATAGTAAACAACTATTTTTTTTAGCTGGGAGAAGGGTTCACAACCTTATTGTTTCAAGTCCACGTTATAGGATTGTAATACTCTGAAGTCACAATAAACTGACTTAGGCCCCTTTCACATGGGCGAGTTTTCCGTGTGGGTGCAATGCGTGACGTGGACGCATTGCACCCGCACTGAATCCTGACTCATTAATTCCTATAGGACTATGCACATGAGCGGTGATTTTCACGCATCACTTCTGCGTTGCGTGAAAATCGCAGAATGTTCTATATACTGCGTTTTTCACGCAACGCAGGCCCCATAGAAGTGAATGGGGCTGTGTGAAAATTGCAAGCATCCGCAATCAAGTGCGGATGCAGTGCTATTTTCCCGCAAGGTTGCTAAGAGATGGGACCCAATCTTTATTATTTTCCCTGATAACATGGTTATAAGGGGAAATAATAGCATTCTCACTACAGAATGCTTAGTAAAATGTGCATTAAGGGGTTAAAAATAAAAAAATAAACTCACCTTATCTACTTGATCGCGTAGTTGCTGATCTCTTCTCTCTTCTTCAAGAATTAGCTGCCAGCTAAAGGACCTGTGGTGACATCACATCACATGGTCCATCACCATGGTGATGGACCATGTCATTGGACCATGTGATGAGCGCAGTGACGTCATCACAGGTCCTTTAGCCGGCAGCTAATTATTGAAGAAGAGAGAAGAGATCGGCAACTACGCGATCAAGTAGATAAGGTGAGTTGATTTTTTTATTTTTAACCCCTTAATGCACATTTTACTAAGCATTCTGTAGTGAGAATGCTATTATTTTCCCTTATAAACGTTATAAGGGAAAATAATAAAATATACAGAATACTCAACCCGAAACCGGACTTCAGTGATGAAGTCCGGGTTCGGGTACCAAACATGCCAATTTTTCATACGCGCGGGCAAAACGCATTACAACAGTTTGCGCATTTTCCCGCAACGCACCTGCCTCTTATCCAGGCGTCAAACATGACGCCCGTGTGAAAGAGGCCTTAAGGGTAAAGTCCAGCATGTAAAAAAATACAAACATTTGGGAATATGTTAAAATAAAAAAGAATTATACTCACCTAGTTAATCCCCTGCTCACTATCAGCATAGCGCCAATGATATGTGTTGGTCTTTGTTTACCTCACTGTAGCAATGTACTATACAAGTGCTGACCTCAGTGATGATGCCTGCATCATTAACAACCAGCCGGGCCAATGGAGCAGCGAGGGATTTACCAGGTGAGTAGAAGTAATTTTTATTTACTACTTCAATTTCCAGTTTTTAATACCGTATATACTCGAGTATAAGCCGACCCGAGTATAAGCCGACCCCCCTAATTTTACCCTAAAAAAACTGGGAAAAGTAGTGACTCGAGTATAAGCCGTGGTGGAAATGGATGTCACTGTTATGGGGGGTATCTGTGGATGGCACTGTTATGGGGGATCTGTGGATGGCATCCACAGCCCCCCATCCCATAACAGTGCAATTCACAGCCCCCCATCCCATAACAGTGCCATCCACAGCCCCCCCCCATCCCATAACAGTGCCATCCACAGCCCCCCCCCCCATTACCGCTCCAGTAAAGTTTTAAAATTCAATTACTCTTGCCCCCTCTGTTCTAAATACCTCCTCACATGCCACACTGAATACTCCAGGCAGACCGGGCGGGCGAGCGCAGCGTGACTGACGTCACGTGCCTGCGCCGCCTGCTTCATTCATAAAGCAGGCCGGGCAGGCACGTGACATTAGTCAGTCACGCTGCGCTCGCCCGCACGCACCGGCCCCGCCATAAATGCCCACCCCCAGCTCCTCCTCCCGCTCCTCCTCCCACTCCGTCTCAAGTATATGACTCGAGTATAAGCCGAGTTTGTGTTTTTCGGCACAAATTTTGTGCTGAAAAACTCGGCTTATACTCGAGTATATACGGTAATAAAAAAAAAACTGAAACATACTTTAAGACACAAGTTATATAGAATCTCACAAATCCTCTTGCATGATGACATACCTAAAAGCAGCATGTGCCATACATATTCTTGTACACCCTTTATGGTCAGGTTGAAAATTTAAGGGAATGAGCTTATGACCTTATGAAACATAACTTTAAATCTGGTCATATACATGGCGGTTTTGGACGACATCCTAATGTGTGTAGGGGGCTCCTGACTCTCCCACTGATGAAGTCAGAGGAGACAAGGACCGGGTGGAATAAATAATTTTGCCCAATTCATTTGTTCTCCTGGGAGATAAGCTGCCACCAGAGGTGTCTGGCAGTGGCTTTCTCTTTTCTCCCCATGAGCAGAAGTGCACGTATATGGGGAGCCAGGAGGGAGTGGGGAGAGATACCTGTAGGCCAAAAGACTGCTTGGCTCAAAGCTATCGAATGTGTATGGGCAGCTTAAGGTGGGAACATCTTAACATGTCTACACTCAAAATACAAGCTGTTCTCTATTACTCTATCCCCTCTGCCCCATCTTCTAGCAAAGTACAGACAATAGGTTATCAAGAAGCAGGAGCAGATATAAAGGGATGACTGCAGAATCAGGTTACACACAGGTTTTATTTATAGTCTACAACCATGGAGCTATAGGTTTGCAGAGGAGGTGAATACACCAAACTTATATTTCTTAATTAGGAATATTTGGAAAGTTGCTTAGTTATTTTAGAGGCATTTGAGCAATAAAGAAACTGGTTGAAAAAGTGTACATAGCCTTTAAATAATTGGAATTGGCCTGGAAATGTAAATAGTAAAGTCCCTTTCCCCATTGTGAACAGATGCCCAAGTAGGTGGCAGCCCTACATATACAACAGACTTTCATTAGACCACCAAAATGAATGAAAATATGTGTCAAATCCATTCTGTCTAAGCTGATGGTAACAAGAGAGCCTGTCACTATAATGCCATAATAGCATTATACGAATATATAGTATAGAACAATCCACCAAAAACTCCCCAATAGGTCAACCAGGAGCTAAAGAGACAAGTTTTGGTTTTCTGGACAAATAATTGTTCTCAGCCAGGCCACAGCTCTGAAAATGATTATGTGACATTATGACTCCATAGGCTGCATCCCATGACTCTTTTCAGAGCTGTTGGCTGGCTGAAAGAGATCATGTGATATACCCTGTGACTACAAAGAAGCATTAAGTGTTTTCTTTTTAACCACCCACCTTCTGATTTCGCATTTGGTACCCAGTAATATTAGGGTATGGCACTGATTTCCTTATTTTTTTTTTAGATCATGATGGCAGGTTCTCTTTAAAAGGGTTCTACAGGATTTTAATACTGATGGCCTATCCATAAGATAGGTAATCAATATCTGATTGGGGGGATCTGACTCAGAGCATGCTCATTGATTTGCTGTTTTCAGTAACGCCAGGACTACAAAGCACTGTCCACTGTGTAGCAGATGGAGCAGGCTACTGCAGCACTGCTCCCATTGAAGTGAATGGGAGCAGCAGCGCAAAAACTATTCCCTCCCATACACAATGGATGGAGCTGTTGGTCTACTGCAGAACAGCTGATTGGCTCAATCTGGCATTGATGACCTATCCTAAGCATAGGCCATCAATATAAAAATCGTACAGATCACACTTTGTTCGTCTACGAGTATGGTAGAAATACAGTGGGTATGGAGGCATACAGGTTCCACATGGTATTCTGCAGAACTTTGTCCACAGATGTTGCAGCTGGGTGTGTAGATTCTGCACACTTGTAGGTTGCTGAAGTTGGCATCCTAGCCCATCCCATAAATGCTAGATGGGCGATAAACCTAGCAACCTGGCAGGGCAAGGAAGTGTTGCAATCTGGAGGAGATATTCATAGGAGACCCTTGTTGTGTGTGAAATGAGCATTATCCTGCTGAAAAATGCCAGTAGGAAACCCTGCCATGAGAGGCAACACATGCGGCTGCAGGTTGTCCTACACATATCGGTGTTAGTGTCCCTTATATCACTACTAGAGGTGACTGATTGTCGTATGGGATGGCTCCCTAGATCATCACACTAGCAGTTGAGGCAGTATGTCTCTTCAAAGCAAGGCAAGATTGAAGCACTCACCATAAGTCCTTAATACCTAAACTCGACCATCATGGGATCCCAAACAGAACCTGTAATTGCCACTAAAGACAATATGGTTGCAGCCTGTTGCAGTCTAGGTTTCTCGTTCATGACACCACTGCAAGTGAAGGCAACAGTGGCTGGCTGTCAATGGTAGAACATGTAAAGGGTGCTGTGACACCAGTGCCTGGAAATGGTCTGGGCAGAGACAGGGGTGTGTATTGAATGTGCCACCTGTGTCTATATGGTGGACAATGAAAATTTTGGTCCTGCTCGTGCTCGTCAATAGATCAAACGATCCTCTCTTCTGGTGGTCTGTCTGGGCTATTCAGAGAGTGTTCATTGTTAAACACACCCTCAAGTAACTCACTGAAAGAACCATCCTTCTCTCAGTCCAATAATGTGCCCCCTCTCAAAGTCTGTCAACTGGACAAGCTGTCTGCAGGTGCATCATAGGGGCATGTCTAACAGTCAACGATCTCTCAACAAGTGGTCCACTGCCCAAAAGTAGCCTCTGAGTGCCCATCAAAGGAGACAATCTGACATTTCTATCTGGGGGCGTTTTTTTGTTTTTTTTGTCAATGAGCGTATACAGCTCTGTACAATATAGAGCCTTAATATGACATAGTGCATGCAACCTTAGGTGATTTATACTTTTTGTTTGTTAAATATGGACAGCAGATATCAGTACTCTTTGTTTATGTTGCACTGTGATGCACTGCGTAAAGCCTCATTCACATGTCCAAGTGGGTGACTAAATCCATGAGAAGGCGGTCAGTGATGCCTCCGTGAAGATGTCTGTGATGGATCTGTGTTCTGTCTGTGTGTCTGTTTTTTGCTGTCCGTGTGACGTCCGTGTTTCACTGACACTGAACAGATAAAAAATAATTTTTAAATCATCTCTTCCTAATAATCTGTGAAACACGGATGAAACACTGGTGGCGTCGGTGTTGCGTCTGTGGTTTTCACAGAGCCATAGACTATAATCGGGTGCATCTTATGGGCAGGTGCATCTTATAGTTTGAAAAATACAGTAGTTCCCTAGAAAACCCCTTTAAAGTGGACTTGTAATCATTTGGAAGATTATTAAATATGTATACCAGCTAAATCAGTTAAATCCCACCTGAGTAATGCACTGTATTTAACATCTCCCAGTGCCCCCATGTTTTAAAGCTATGGCCCCCAAAAAACACCACTATATATGCTAATATTGAGTAGTTTGCCAAAAATGCAGCAACCACTTCACTTTTCTAAAGGCAGTGTGTTCTTCCTGCTCTAATGCTGTACAACTTAGACTATTCAAATTATTCTGCAGGTATTTTATTTCTTTCCTTTCTATTTATTTTTTTGCTTATTGCTATTACTGTTATTCAAAACCCTTACAAACATACAAAAAACTAGTTACCCTGCTGTACTAGCTTTTTTAGCCTTTTTTTTTTTACTATTTATTGACTATTTAGAACTCAAAGGCTCCAATGAACACATCACTAAGATAGCTACTCACATCAAATCATTTTTAGCAATATTCTAAAATGTATTTAACCTACAGAAATATGGCAAAATCCCGAAATACATGCATCCTAATTCTTGGAACACTAGTATCAAACTTCCACGTGCAATTCAAGGGTTATGGCAATATACAGTACTTATAATTCCTAAACATGGTTTTTACTTCTATTTACACAGTGACCATTGAATACACACTTAAAGCCACCGTTTTATGTAATAAGGCTGTTTTAAGCTTTCTTTTTATTTCCTTATATACATAAATGAATAAATATACATTCTATTATACTGCAATTACGCTATGTGGAACTTTTGTATCTTTTTCACTGTTTACTTAGCAGATTTCCAAGCGCCATTCAAGCATGGCATTATCTGCCTTTCTATTTCTTGGCTGCATGCATGCACTTAATATGTGTTGTTAAAACTAGGATATTAACATGTATGCTCATCGCAAACAGTGATTTTCGGGTGACGGAGAAATAACAATATGTGTGTGGGCGGCAGAGTCCAAGAACAAGACTTCACAAACATGCATGATACAGCACTTAACACTTATATTTGTTGAGCAGTGTAAGAAAAATTATGAAAAGATTGCCCCCTAGAGAGTATCTGCTGCATTACATAAGGAAATCTCTGAAAGGAATATGGTAATGAATATTACTTTTTGCCTCTACAGCTTTCTGTTGTTTATATTATTATTTAAAAATGGACAGAATATGTAAATAAATATAGAAATAATACAAATATGAATGATAATAATATGGTGATAAGTCCTTTCCCATTTTTGGTCATTTTTGTCTCTACAGCTGTCTGCTATGCTGTAGAGATGTATTTATACCAAGAGATCAACATCTATTAAACAATAATACAATATCTAAATATAAAACACTGTAATGTATACCTGCTTTGTGAATTGTTTGAACTGTACAACTAGGCTGTATTGGCAATATGAGGAACACAATCAGGTTAAAAGGAATGCCATTACAAAATTACCTATTCTTATATCACTTTTTTATGTTAGTGACCAGCCTTAATGACCAAGCAAATTTTTTTTTTCTGTCTCATTCCAAGAGCTATAACTTTTTAAATTTGACATTGATATAGCCGTATGACAGCTTGTTTTTTGCAGGACAAGTTTCGGTTTTCAATGGCACCGCTTTAAAACCTACCTTACTTATTAACTCTGAGTATTTACATTATATCACATTATAACTTTATTCTCTGGATAAGTATGATTACAGTGATTCCATATATGTATATATATTTTTTTACGGTTTATTACTTTTACACAAAATATATATATATTTATTTTTTTTGCATCGCCACATCCCGTTTACAGAGCTGTGTGACGGCTTATGGTTTTCATTGGTATTAATTGGTATTAATTTGGGGTACATGATGCTTTTTGATCTTTTTTATTCCATTTTTGGGTGGCGAATAGGCAAATAACAGCAATTCTGGCAAATGTTTTGGGTTTTTTACGGTGTTCCCCATATGGGATAAATTACATGATAATTGTGTAGTGCTGGTCATTACAGATGTGGCAATACCACATATGTGGAGGAGATTTTAGCATTTTTTTTGCAATGAAAATATTCTGACCATTCCATAAAAGGGTTTAAACGGCTCGGATCTGCAATTCTGAAGGTCTGAGATGTTAAAACAGTAGCCCAGCTCTGTGAGAGTCCCTGATCTCAGCTGCATGGGAGACCTTAATTTTTTTAATTTTTGTACATTTTTTTTATTTTATTTTTCCATGTCATCATCTATATTTTAAAAGATTGTATAAAATAATCCAGCAATTTTAACACTGGCCACTAGGCCTAAAATATGTTAAGCCTTCCTGTCTTTTGAGAGGTGCTACATGGACCATAGGCACAATGGACAGGAGCTGACCCTATTGACTTATATAGGAGAGTTTTGCAGATGACCTAATTAACAGCAATTTCACTTATTATGAATGGTGGATCCTGTCTTATCAATATAGTGATATTACTTGGTAATGTTATTCTGTCTGTTAGGTTATGATATCATAACGAGATGGCCAGTGTAAAAAATTGCAGGCTTATATACTTTAAAAAAAATATAGATATACTCTTGTGCTTAATCTTTCCTTTAGCATCACTTAACTTTAAACTCTTACAGACAGAAATTATCTCCTTTTGTCTCTTTATTTATTCATTTGTCTTTAGTACTTGTCATTTTACTACCCCAATGGGATCTGATACTTCAGAATGTCTGACAATTCAGCATTTGTTTGTACCACAGAACTTCAATATAGTGAGGCACTTCATAGCACCAAAAACAGGAGCCTGAACAAATAGGACAGGAAATCCTTCAATTACCAAACACGCTTATGGTACTTTCAACACTAGCGTTAAAGTTTTCCGGTTTTCAGTTCCGTCCTAGGGGCTAAATACCGGAAAAAAAACAGATCAGTTTTGTCCCTATGCATTCTGAATGGAAAGCAATCCGTTCAGTATGCACAGGATGTCTTCAGTTCAGTCACTTTTATGGTATTTGGACAGGGAAAATACCGCAGCATGCTGCGGTATTTTCTCCGGCCAAAATTCCGGAACACTTTCCTGAATGCCGGATGCGGCATTAATTTCCATTGAAATGTATTAATGCTGGATCCGGTATCAAGTGTTCCGGCAAAACGGATCCGCTTTCCAGGTCTGTACATGTGCAGACCTTTAAAAATGTGAAAAATAATAATACGGATCCGTTTTTCTAGATGACACCGGAAAACTGATCTGGTATTGCAATGCATTTGTCAGACTGATCAGGATCCTGATCGGTCTGCAAATGACCTGCGTTTGCATACAGTTTTCCTGATCAGGCAGGCAGTTCAGGCAACGGAACTCCCTGCCGGAATCAAACAACGAAAGTGTGAAAGTACCCTTATAATAGAATATATTCCCTATTTTAAAAAAAATGTTTGCACCAATAAATCCAAAAAGTTGCAAATTATTATTTTGCAACTTTTTGACATCAGAATTCTGGAGTACAGGCCTTAATAAATTCCCCCCAGACTTTATTACGGCTTGCAGAGATTCTCTGCTCCATCAGGCAGCCGAAGACTGTTGGAAAGTATGGATGTCCACTGCAATTAATATTGTTATTAATTATTATTTATTTTGCTCAGTTATATAGCGCTGACATATTCCACAGCGCTCTACGGACATTATAATCACTTACTGTCCCCAGTGGAGCTCACAATCTATGTTCCGTAAAGATATGTACAAAGAGGCACTATAAGGCTAGGGCTATATGGTGACATGTCACACGACATGGAAATCGTGCACCATTAAATCTAATAATTATCAATTGTGTCGCAGTGCGACATGCAGCGACTGGGATGCGACAATTGCAGACAATCCAAAACTGTTGGATTTTTTGTCACAAGACACACACGACTTTGTCATCATAGAACGCAATGCAAGTCATGTGCAACATTACTTGCCTGTGATTTTTTTTGTAACTTGGCCGTTTCTTTACAACCAAATCACAGCTCTAAAATAGTTGCACAACGGCAAATTGCAGACAGTTCGCACAGACATTTCTGGGTGTACGACTTTTCTGAGACTTGTTGTCTTGCAACACGTTTCACCCAACAGCAAGATCTTCTAGCATCACAACTCTAGCAAACTTTTGACACATCTTTGTGTGAAGAAAGAAGCAACAACAACAACAACAAAAAAACACATAAGAGGGGAAATAGCAAAAGTAATATAAAAAAGTGGAGTAGTTGCCCATAACAATCAATCAAATATAAGATTACAAAAAGTTCCTGTAAAATGAAATGATAGAATGATGAGAAAAAGAGCTTGCAATGGGCAACAACTTTAATTTTCCTTTGCACTAGATTTGATAAATCCCCCCCATTATTCATTAAAGGGTTGTGCCTCAAACAGAAGATCAGTGGGTGCCAGGAGTCGGATGTACCCCATACTGATCATCAATATAAAAATCCCAGAAAGTCCCTTTAAATTTTATTTTGATAGATTTCTGCATGAAAAGGTAGTTACTTTTGTAATTTACTTTGAGTAAAAAAAAAATCTAGTTGTGAGAGATTCTCTTTGCTTCATTACAATGGCTCCACCTGGTGTTTACACAGTATTGTAATGTGCATGTCCGCCAACTGAGGTGGTTTCACAATGTCAGTTCCATCCTTCATCTGTCACCAGGGAGATCTATTATAAGAAGCTGTGATATTCACAGGGAGAGGACTGCTACAGAAAGAAAATACCTGCTGAGCTGTGACAGGAAGAGAGCAGCAGAAAGGACACATCCACTGAGAAAGGACATGCCTCCTGAGCTGCCTAAGGAAAATCTAGTTCAGCAATGAATGGGGAGATCTCTGGATCCATGTGAGGTACAGGGCTGGTTCTAGCTTTTTAGGAGGAGATTGTCATGTACTAGATCAGTGATTGCTAACCTTGGCACTCCAGCTGTAGTAAAACTACAACTGCCAAGATGCCCCCCTTCCTTGGCTGCTCTCAGAACCCTATAGAAATAAATAGAGCATGCTGAGAGTCGTAGTTTCACCACAGCTGGAGTGCCGAGGTTAGCCATCACTGTACTAGATGACGTCTGAGTTTCATTTTTTTACATCAGGCACGGCCTTTAAGTTAGCCCATGTCTAGTTTGTATTAACATTTAAACAACATAATGTTGGTATGCCTTTATGCTATCAAATCTTCTCAGGAAACAGGTAAATTAAAAAAATCTATCTAAAAATACACATCCTTACAAACACAATTGGGAAATATTGTTATATTAGTGGAAAACTATTACGTCCTGGCACAATATTATATTATATTACGTCCACAATATTATCAATTAGTCAGAGTAACACATCCCAGCGAAAATGAAACTGCAAGCTTTTATAAAGCCGACAAAAAATAACAGGGCATTCTGCATAGAGGAAACTAGTCTCATTTCTTGCAAAAGACTTTAGTGAGGTCACAGCCTTCCCATAAGAACATTTCATAGTATTAAAAAAATAGCTGAACTCAGGAAACGCATGAAAAAGTCACCGGTGACAGTCAAAGCGAAAAGGAAGTTGTTTGCCTCAAGTGAAATAATTTACATTTATTGTTTTGTTAAAGGTTTCTGACAAGAACCATGAAATGGTTTTAACAGAGTACTGGAGGATTACCAGAAGTATCAACCAGAGTAAAAATCAATGAGTATCACAGATATTTCTTCTGAAAGTTATTTCCATGGATCTTTTTAAACTACGATACCATTAAGGAAAACTGCTTTCAAGTAAAAATGGAGAAACATTAGATTATTCTGGTTTCTAAAAGAAGATAGCTGTATTTATCAATATAAGCACGTGCCATGGTAATAACACATTAAGGCCCCATTCAGACGTCCGTAGTGTGTTGCGGATCCGCAACACACCATGCCGGCACTCCCCATAGGACATGCTCTATTCTTGTCCGCGAGGCTGCGGACAGGAATGCCTATCTCTTGTGAAACCCGAAGTTCGGGGCCGCTGCGCGAAGATGCGGTGCGGCCAGCATTACAGTGTGCGTCTCGCATCCATCGCCCAGAATTGCACAATGGATTCAAAATTGCGGACATGTGAATGGGGCCTAAAAGGGTTGTCTCACTATATTCTTCAGTTTTCAAACCAGCACCTGGATCCAAATACCTTTGTAATTGCATGTAATTAAAAGATTATAAGAGCCATGGAGCTGTCCTTTTCAGCGAGGTAGACAGAGAATTCAGAAAGAGAACAAGCAGCAGGTGGCGCTATACAGATACATTTTATTGAGTATAAAATGCATCTGTATTGCGCCACCTGCTGCTTGTTCTCTTTCTGAATTTCTGTCTACCTCGCAGAAAAGGACACACATGCTCAGTTCCATCATTCAACTGCCACTTCAGCTGTGATGGAGAGAGGCTGCAGCAAAAAGCACATGCTCCCTGAGCTGCAGCATAAAGGACACGTCCTCTGAGCTGTCAGCTTGATATAAATTTAGCAGACTAATTGGAGCAAGGAATGGAGAGAGCTCTGGATCCATGTGTGGTACAGGGCTGGCTATAGCTTTGTTAGAGATGTTTTATTTTTATTTTTATATTAATCATGGGTAATACATACATCACAACCATCTTTTTTTCTGGTCATTGAGTTTTTCAAATATGATATATGTAAACTTACCTAACTATAAAGGGTGTATTAGACACCCAGATGCTGCTAGCGATTTTCGGGAGGGAAACATTCCCTCCCAGCAATCGGCAGATAGCTAGCAGAGGAAACCGCTGCTATTACATTCAGTGATGTCATCCGAAGCATGGGGAGGAGCGATAGTTAATCTCCATGAAAGACAGCAGTGTGCCGGCGGCAGATTGCTATTAGACAGCACAATCTGCTGCCGGCCAATCCAGATCTTTCAGCATGTGTGATCTGGACTGCCCGATGAACGAGCGTTTGCACTCAGAGGTAGTATTTGACCGCCAGATGATCAGTAACGAGCGTTCATAGGAACGCTCATTGCCGATCATCGGGAATAAAATCTGGCAGTCTAATATACCCGCAACATGAAGTAGTGCTCTGTCTTGTTAGGAACCTTCAACTTGTTTCCCATATCATTAAGTGATGCTATATCACAGCAGCCCCTGGCCACTTGGCTGTTGTCACACTCGTGTGTGGAAGAAAAACAACACACCGAGCATAGGAGGAAAACAGGATACCGAAATAAGGCCTGGAAACTAGGGAAGGAACATCGACGCCTCCTAGAGAAAACCCTAACTCCAGTCCTGACAGACTACCAGTATGAACAGGCCCCAAAGGTAGGCAAGTTCATACACCGGATACCTAGCATCATATCTTATCTAGAGTTGAGCAAACACCTGGAAGTTCAGGTTCGGCCAAACTTTACAAAAAAGTTTGGGTTCGGTATCCGAACTTAACCCGAACTTGACCCCGAACCCCATTGAAGTCAATAGGGACCCGAACTTTTGGGCACTAAAATGGCCCTAAAAATGTAATGGAAAGGGCTAGAGGGCTGCAAAAGGCAGCAAAATGTGCTTAAGAGCATGGCAAGTGCTCTGCAAACAAATGTGGATAGGGAAATAACTTAAAATAAAATAAATAAATAAAAATTTAAAATTATTAACCTGCAACTCGGTGGATGTGGAGTCGGAGGTTGAGGAGGCGGTGAATGTGGTATTGTAGGTGGAAGCGGTGATGGAGGAGGTAGCCAGCTAACAATGTTTTTTTTTTTTTTTTTTATTGGGGTAGCCCCCAAAATAATGGGACAAATAAAAAGAAAAAGAAATCAAAGAATAATTGCACTTGAGTACAAGAATGTATGGTTGAGGCGGGTATAAATGTCTATTCTGCACAAGGTACAGACAAGTCTTGTGGGATCAAAGCCTGGTTAATTTTAACGAATGTGAGCTTGTTCACGTTGGCTGTGGACAGGCGGCTGCGTTTGTCTGTAATGACGCCCCCTGCCATGCTAAATACACATTCAGACAATACACTGACTGGAGGGCAGGCCAGCACCTCCAAGGCATAAAGGGCAAGCTCAGGCCATGTGGACATTTTGGAGACCCAGAAGTTGAATGGGGCAGAATCATCAGTCAGTACGTGTAGGCGTGTGCACACGTACTGTTCCACCATGTTGTTCAAATGGTGCCTCCTGCTAAGACGTTTTATATCAGCTGGTGATGTCGGTTGCTGTGGAGTGGTGACAAAGCTTTTCCACATGTCGGCCATGCTAACCCTATGCGGCGGTGAGTGGGAAGGCCGAAGTTACGCTGCAGCGCAGACAGGCGAGCAGCAGCAGGGTGAGAATGCCGAATGTGTGCACAGACTGACCGCACTTTCTGCAGCAGCACTGACATGTCTGGGTAGTTTTTAAGGAATTTCTGCACCGCCACATTGAGCACATGCGCCAGGCAAGGCATTTGCATCAAACCGGCTAGTCCAGAGCTGCTACGAGATTGTCCCCATTATCGCCCACCATAAGGCCGGCTTGAGGCTCACTGGCAGCAACCACTCATCGGTCTGTTCTTCTATGCCCCTCCAAAGCTCCTGTGCGGTGTGGGGTTTGAGCCCCAAACACATACGTTTTAAAACCGCCTGCTGACGTTTACCCCTGGCTGTGCTGAAGTTGGTGGTGAAGGTCTTTCGCTGACCGGATGAGGAGGTGGTAGAAGAGGAGGAGGAGGAAGCTGAGTAGGAGGCAAAGAATAATGCCCTGCGATCCTCGGTGGTGGAAGGACATGCGCCAAACCGCTATCCGCCTCGGGCCCAGCCGCCACTACATTTACCCAGTGTACAGTTAGGGAGATATAACGTCCCTGCCTACTGTGCTTACTGGTCCATGTATCTGTGGTTATGTGGACCTTGCCACAGATGGTGTTGTGTAGTGCACACTTAATTTTATCCTCCACTTGGTTGTGCAGGGAAGGGACGGCTCGTCTGGGAAAGTAGTGGCGGCTGGGAACGACGTACTGTGGGACAGCGACCGCCATCAGCTGTTGAAAACAGTCCGTCTTCACCAGACGGAATGACAGCATTTCAAAGGCCAGTAATTTTGAAATGCTGGCATTCAGGACCAGGGATCGAGGGTGGGTAGGTGGGTATTTTCTCTTTCTCTCCAGTGTTTGGGAGATGGAGAGCTGAACGCTTGCGTGTGACATGGTGGAGATGCTTGGTTATGATGACGGAGGTGGTGGTGTTGGTGGCACATCCTCTGTTTGCTGGGTGGCAGGTGCCACTGTGACTCCAGAGGTGGAGGAAGAGCAGAGGCAGCAGCAGAAGAGGAGCAGGAGGAACCTGAGACCTTTCTTGGTTTTTAAGGTGTTTACTCCACTGCAGTTCGTGCTTTGCATGTAGATGCCTGGTCATGCAGGTTGTGCTCAGGTTTAGAACGTTTATGCCTCGTTTCAGGCTCTGATGGCACAACGTGCAAACCACTCATGTCTTGTCGTCAGGACATTGTCTGAAGAACTGCCACGCCAATGAACTCCTTGGAGCTGGCTTTGGTGTGCTAGGTCCCTGGGTGCGGTGGGCAGTAGCAGGCGTACTGTCTCGGGGACGGCCACTGCGCTTTTGCAGCCTGCTCCCTCTTTTGCTGTGCTGTTGCCTTTGTGCGACCACCGCTTCTTCCTCAGAACTGCACACGACACTAGCATGAACTTGAGTCCAGTTGGGGTCTAGGACCTCATCATCCTCCACATCATCTTCCACCCATTCTTGACCCCTGCCCTCCTCGTCGGTCTGCACACTGCAGAAAGCCGCAGCAGTTGGCACCTGTGTTTCATCATCATCAGAGGACGTGCTGCAGTGGTATTCCCATGTCCTCATCCTGCAACATAAGTGGTGGACATCAGTGCGTTCAATGTCTTCCACTTCTTGGGCAGGGCTATGTGGATGGCCCGGGAAGACCCTGCCAGCAGAGTCATCAAAAATCATAAGAGTCTGCTGCATGACTTGGAGCTCAGACTGCTTGGCTGATTTGCAAGGGGGTGAGGTGAAAGACTGATGGGCATGGGCTGCAGGTGCCAACTCTGAGCTTTCTGCAGAGGACTGGGTGGGAGATACTTTGAAGAAACTGGCGCCACTGTCAGCCACCCAATCTACTATCGCCTGTACTTGTTCTGGCCTCACCATCCGTAGAACGGCATTCGGGCCTACCAAATAACGCTGCAGGTTCTGTCGCCTACTCGCACCTGAGGAAGGTGTTTCACTTGGACCTGTAGCTGGCGCAGAACGGCCACGTCCTCTCCCAGCAACAGGAGCTCCACCAATACCACCACGACCATGTCCACGTCCCTTATTTGATGTTCTCCTGATTATTTGCGTTCACCCACCAAACTAACAGTGGGTTTATCTCAGGTGTCAATTTAACTGCCAAAAGTCAACAATTAAGTTCACTAACAGTAAGGCAGTGCCCGTGTCATAAACAGAATAAATTTCTTTAGGTCACACAACAGTGTAACGGAGCAATTCAATACAATTACTTCACTATCAACAAAAATTTGATTTTTCAAACCAACAATGTAACAGCAGAGGTTAACGGTTTAATTTGACTGTCAGAAATGCAGCGTACACCGCAAATGTGCTATCTACCACAAAACCGGTGTTTTTGCACCCAACTATGTAAATGCGGAGTTCCACAGGTTACCTAAAATGACTGAAATACAGGGTAGGCCTCAGATCTGCTATGTAGCACAAAACCAGTGTTTATTGCAACAAACTACAGAAATTCAGTATGTCACCCTGAAAATTATAAAACAGGTTTTTCAGCATTGTATGCAAACGTGCTCTGTGGCACAACAGTACGGGTTTATTAACCCAACTACAAAAATGCAGTGTGTCACCCCAAAAATTATAAAAAAAAATTTCAACGTTGTATGCAAACACGCTCTGTGGCACAACAGTACGGGTTTATTAACCCAACTACAAAAATGCAGTTTTTCACCGCAAAAATATAAAACAGTTTTTTCAGCATTGTATGCAAACGTGCTCTGTGGCACAACAGTACGGGTTTATTAACCCAACTAACAAAAGGCAGTTTTCCACCGCAAAAATATAAAACCGTTTTTTCAGCTTTGTATGCAAAAGTGCTCTGTGGCACAACATTATGGGTTTATTAACCCAACTACAAAAATGCAGTTTTTCCACCGCAAAATTTTAAATCGTTTTTTTTTAGCGTTGTATGCAAACATGCTTTGTGGCACAACAGTACGGGATTATTATCCCAACTATGGAAATGCAGTTTTTCACAGCAAAATTTTAAAACAGTTTTTTCAGCGTTGTATGCAAACGTGCTCTGTGGCACAACAGTACAGGTTTATTAACCCAACTATGGAAATGCAGTTCTTCACCGCAAAATTATAAAACTGTTTTTTCTGCGTTGTATGCAAACGTGCTCTGTGTTACGACAGTACAGGTTTATTCCACCAACTACAGATATGCGGCATGTCACCCCAAAAATGATAAAACAGGTTTTTCAGCGTTGTATGCAAATGTGCTCTGTGGCACAACAGTACGGGTTTATTAACCCAACTACAGAAAAGCAGTTTTTCACAGCAAAATTTTAAAACTGTTTTTTCAGCGATGTATGCAAATGTGCTCTGTGGCACAACAGTACAGGTTTATTAACCCAACTATGGAAATGCAGTTCTTCACCGCAAAATTATAAAACTGTTTTTTCTGCGTTATATGCAAACGTGCTCTGTGTTACGACAGTACAGGTTTATTCCACCAACTACAGATATGCAGTATGTCACTGCAAAATTTTAAAATAGGTTTTTTAGCGGTGTATGCAAACGTGATCTGTGGTATAACCAGTACGAGTTTATTCCACCAACTACAGAAATGCACTGTGTCACCGCAAAATTTTAAAATAGGTTTTTCAGCGGTGTATGCAAACAAGCTCTGTGGTATGACAGTACGGGTTTATTACAGCAACTACAGAAATGCACTATGTCCCAGCAAAATTTTAAAATAGGTTCTTCAGCGGTATATGCAAACGTGCTCTGTGGTATGACAGTACTGGTTTATTACAGCAACTACAGAAATGCACTATGTCACAGCAAAATTATAAAATAGGTAATGTAGGGGACTTTACCTGCCATAAAAAGGATTTTTCCTCCACTGAGCTACCATAAAATAATTAGACTGATGTCCCTGGCAGGCTGGCACACATGCAGTTCCAAGGACACTGCAGTTGCTAAAATGGCTGTCGACCCCCACCTCAGTAACAGATGGATTAAAAATTATTTTGCAGTATGACTGGGCTCAGGGCTGGATACAAATATGTGGCATAGCACCCTCAATAATTGCTGTAGTTTGAAGTGTTAACACCACCAAGTTCAACAGATTTCTTCCCTAATCTCTTCCTAAGAGCACCAGCAGCAGCCTGTCCCTACATTAAGAGCAGCAAAGTGACGTGCGGCGCTATGTGACTCCAGCTTAAATAGAGGCTGGGTTACATGCTGCATTTAGCCAATCACAGCCATGCCAATAGTAGGCATGTCTGTGATGGCTTCTTAGGACAAAGGATTGAAATGCTTGTTGATTATCTGCCCTGCAGCCTTTGAAAAAGCGGTAAGAAATCGCCGAACAACGAACCCGAACTTTTACGTAAATGTTCGGGTTCGGGTGCAAAAAAACGTAATGTTCGGTATGAACCCAAACTTTACAGTCTGGGTACGCTCAACCCTAATCTTATCCTATAGTACCCTGGAACTAATGTCAGGACTGAGTCTACCTGTTCCTCCAAAGGGAAGGACAAACAGGAGTCTCCCTCAGGCCTAATGGCAAACAACTGGGAAAGGCAACACACACATATATCAAAACAAAATACAAAAGGGAACGGAAACACTTATCTTCAATGAAAACTTGGTAGCACCAGGAACTTTGCAGAGAACCAAACACAAGCTAACCACAAGTCCAACAGAAGCTATAAACCGCATAGCATAGTGGGAGAAACAACAATAATTAGAGAAGGTTAAATGACTACAATAGCAACACCGGGGGATAGAAGGTGTGGCAAGCACCAGAAACAACACATACATCATTTGATCCAAAAGAAAAGCATGTCAGATCAAACCACGTATTGCCAGTCTCAGCCAATTTTCACACTAGCGGCAGCGGAGTCCGTCAGGCTGTTCTGGCGGGTGAACAGCCTGTTGGATCCGTCCTGCCACTAGTTCACGTGTGCCCCCGGACTGCCACTCCGTCCCTATTGACTACAATGGGGGCGGGGGCAGAGTTCCGGTGGCAGAACGGCGAGAGGCCGCTGGACTAAAAGTAGAACATGCAGTACTTTTAGTCCGGCTGCCTCTCTCCGTGCACTGCCGTGCTGCCGCCGGAACCCTGCCCCCGCCCCCATTATAGTCAATGGAAACAGAACGGCAGTCCGGGGGCACACGTGAACTAGCGGCAGGACGGTTCCGACAGGCTGTTCACCCGCCGGAACAGCCTGACGGACTCCCCTGCCACTAGTGTGAAAATAGCCTCACAGATCTTCTGCCAACTGTCTTGGGAACGTCCGTGATAGCTGTGCAGAGAACTGCTGATAGCTCCATTAACTCAAATAGCAGCATCCTTCTTTCTCATGATTTTATTACATGTAGAAAGTATTGATATATAATCTTTTCATGTAATTAATATCTGGCTTTAGTCTCCATCTCTCTCTGTTTGAATATTATACTGATATTATGTGTGAGTAGATAAGGCAACGTTCACATCTCCAATAAATGTTTGTGCCATGTGCAGCATGCCGGAGTTCTCCATGTCAGTGCTATTGACTACAATGGGACCTGGCGGTGATCCAGTCGCTTTCCGGCATAAATACAAGTTTTGGCCAGACAAAAACTGTTGCAAGCAGAGGTTTTTGGTCAGACCCACAGCCAACATTTGTGCCGCATCAGGCAGCTGGATCCTCTTGCTGCAGGTGTGAATCAGGCCTAACTCATTTAATTCCACTACTTTTTCTTTCTTTCATGCTTGCCAAAAACTTTTCAGGGCAATGCTCCCATGACAGCTCCTGGTGTTGGGTCACACTTTCACCTCTCCACTAGCCAGTTATGAGCTTGCTTCCATGAACACTTCTGAACAATTCAAAGGTTCTTATCAGAAATAAATGTCTTATCTTAATCGTCTCAGTTTGGCCCTTTGAAGTGTGTTAATGTTGTTAGGTGAGTGGATTAGCTTCTAAACTAATTTAGGTTGATTTTAAAAAGAAACCAAACATGAAGTGGGATGAATCACCTATTGTATAAAGGTAAATCTTCAATGTTGGCCCCTGTAAATCAAAAAGTACTGTCGGACGGCAATTGTAGAAAGACTTTAACATTCTATACACTCATTAAATATAACATTATATAGGATCTCACTTGATATTTACCATCTATCGGTATAGCAAATTTAAGTGGCAGGGAAACCATTTTATAATAGTCTAGTAGACTCACTAGTATTCACTAATATTAATGAAGCTGAGCTGGATATGGGTTGGGGAGGGACCCTCTCCCAGAACATAGACTTTTACTAAAGAAATTATTTTACAGTTCTTTACTGGGATTTGAACCCCAGACCTTCCATATGGCAAACAAAGCAGTTTCCATCACAGTACAGAGCTGCCCTGCTTGAAGTGTTGAATTTTCTGTGCTTAAAAAGCAATTTTATTAAGCTACTTTAACACTAGCGAATGCGTCCCCCCCCGGACTACCGCTCTAGCCCCATTGACTATGTCGTAGTTTTATTCTGGCGGTCTCTCGGTGTGCGCTGCCGTGCCGCAGCAGGAACTACACCCCGCCCCCATTATAGTCAATGGGGCCGAAGCGGCAGTCCGGGGGCACACGTTCACTGGTGCCAGGACGGCATAATATTAAATAGATAGTACATTACTGACAAGAAGGGGGAAAAAATTGCAGCATTTACCAATCACTATAAATAATGTGTTTGCTATATTGTACAGCGTATTATTATTACAGGGATACTAAATACTGTTCTATGATATTTAATATTAAGTATGGCACAAAAACTGTGTTGGTTTTTACTTCGTTATTTTTTTTTTTAGTAACAATAACTTTGCAGAAAATTCTAACTTTTACCATAAAGAAAAAAACTGGAATGTAAAAATTCTATTTATCTGTCATAACTTTAACTACAAAGATTATTTTACAGGCTTTTAAACCCCAAACCTTCTGTACATCTGAAAGCAACATTATCTACTCGTCTATGAAAAAGCTCTACTGTAAAGATAGGATTTTTCTATGTTAATATGTTACTTTGTTATTCACAAGTACAATACTGAATAAACAGTTGCACTGTAGCTACTGAGTTATTCCCTGAAATCTATCTGTATAGCGTCACCTGCTGTTTGTTATTTTCCGTCTTTATATGTTCACCTCCGTAACATTGCTCCACATGCTCAGTTCTATCCGTTAACTGTCACCAGCCCTACCTTCTTTTAGAAACTGTGATAGTGAAAGGGAGAGAACTGCTGCAGAAAGGACACATCCCCTGATAAAGATGCACACCCTGCTAGTCTGAAATAATGTAGCAGAGTAACTAGAGAAATGAATGGGAAGATTTCTGGATCCATGTGAGGTTCAAATCTGGTTCTAGATTGCCATCTACTATATGATGTCCGATTTTTATGTTTTACATTAATATGTGAAACCCCTTTAATAAATGTCGTCCATCTTTAGATGTCCATACCGCAGAAACTGAAATCGCCACCTATCTGCTCTATAATCTGCTCAACTTCTGGGACAACTGATGGTAAATCTGTTGGTCAGCCAGAGGCTCCCTCCATTCTTGCTAAGCCAACCCCCTTGAAAGGTGGCAAATTATAGACCAAATATGGCATGCACCTTAATTTGTGACTTTCCTATGACAAAAAAAGTGGCGTAAAGCCTATACTAAATCTCTCCCATTGTGTCTAATGAGGCCTAATATTCCTTGGTCATGTGGTCATGCGATACTATGAACATAATGTTCATGAGGGTTAAGTAATACAAACTTTGCATAAAGGGAACATGTGTAAAACTGTATTAGCTAGAAAAGATTATATATGTTTATATCGTATATCTATGTGAGAGAATCCTTCACTAATGTAACTTCCAGACAGAAACCCATAAATATGTATATGTAGTATGTATGTATGTGTCTGTGTATCTGGCCGAGCCAAAAAGAACTGTATAAACTAGGTAACAGTGCTGCGATTCAGCACACTTTCTCCATAAAATAATGAACTTGGTAGTGAAAAGCCTCTTTTGTCATTAGAATTGCCTTAAGGGTAAGATCTCAAAACGGCACTTAAAAAAGTACATTCTGCCTTCTCTGAGGTCAACAATCAACTTTTCTCATAAAATAATTGCCCATCTGCCATTTCACTGCTAAAGTGCTCTTATAAGTATTTTTTTTTATAAAAAAAAATAGATTTTTAAAAAGTTAATTAAAATAAATGCATAGAAGTCCACCTTGACTTCCACCACACCAGATTCAATTCTCAATCTACAAAGATATAATTCAATAAGCAACAAAACATGGCCATGAGGGAGACTTACGGAAGGGGGCACGGGTGCGGCTGCAGTTGATGACTGGCTTCAGTAGTCACGTGTCCCCAACAGTGACATTCCAGTTTAAGACATATCATTACTGAAGCCAGTCTATGGGTGCATCTGTGCATGTGATCCCATCCAGAAAAAAACAGGCCAGGGACCATGAGGTCGCCAAACAGAGGAAGGGTGACAGAAAGGAGGGGTGCAGGGGAGTATGATGATATTTTTTCATTAGGTACTACGCACTGTGGGGGCCATAATACTGGAAAACTCATTTAAGGACTACGTTTGAATAACAAATAATGCACCTATCTATGATTGAGGTCACTTGTCAGTAGGTGCAGGGGAGTGGAAAAGGGTGGGTTGGAAGAGCATGTGTCGCGTTTACAGGGCTCGGGAACAAACCACACTGCTGGGGTATAAAGATATAGGGCTTGGTCAGATTGTATCCTTGCCCAGGGTGAAGGAAATTTAACTATCAAGCTATTAAAAGCATAATTGTCAGTGGTAGTGGTTTTGCAAGAATGACTTATAAATTACATAAATCACACAAATGACTGAATATGTTCTTGTAAGTATAAGCAAGTGTGAGAATGAATGACAAAAAGTACTAAAAAGTATCCATTTATTCTGATTACCTGTATAAAGTGGACCTGCTATGAGTTCAAAAATCTAGAATACTAGTAAAAAAATATATAAATCACACATATGACTGAATATTTTCTTGTTAGTATAAGCAAGTGTGAGAATGAATGACAAAAAGTACACAAAAAATAAAAAAATAATCAACCGAGAACTGATATTTAATGGGATAAATACTTATACTCTGACGCATCAGGAGAGGTCAGAGATCTCCTTTAACACTTTGTTGGGACACATTTTGCCCACCCCTATATATTTATGTATGTATTATATATAACATGTATATATTAAGCTGCATCATATGTTGAGAGACAGAGTTAATTTGACACTGTACATTAGGGGGAAATATGCTAAGCTAAATTCTGGCTTAGAGATTTTCTGAGATTTTTATACTGATGATCTATCCGACACTTAGGACCCCCACCGAGCAGCTGTTTGAGAAGACACCAGCGCTCCTGTGATCGCTGCAACCTTCTCGCAGCTTAGCCTAGGCCTGTGATAATACGTTCATCTGTCACGTGACCTAGTCACATAGGAGTGAAAGGGGCTGAGCGTGATGCCAAGCACAGCCACTATACTACCGTATGTAATGCGCTGTGTTTTTGTAGGCTGCGAAACAGTGCCTTCTCAAACAGCGGATAGGCGGGGGTCCCTGGTGTCAGACCCCCCACCGATCAGATATTGATGACCTATCCTGAGGATAGGTCATCAGTATTAAAATCTCAGTATTAAATGGCACAAAAAAAACCTTGACATTCATGCTTTCCTCCACATTTATTATTAATGGGGCATAGATGCTAAGGGACATGCACTGAAGTAGCAAAGCAAACCAACCAATATGTGGTGTAAAGTTGCACAAAAGTATTTAAAGATGCACCAAATTTACCATACAGCATCAGCAACAGTGGTAAATTGCCGCATCTTTAGACTGCCTGTCTTTTTAGACAGGATTAGTAAATCTGCCCCACCGAGTTTACAGACATATATATTTTAAGTTGAAAATCCCCTAAGAAGTATATTATATCAATGCGGGCTGCGGTCAAATGCCAACCATTTCCTTTAGACCATCCTATCAACAACATTACCAAACCCTTGTGCAAAAGCTATTTTTGGAACTTTTTTCATCAGCTGGCTGTTCAAGAAGCAATGGGTGTGAAAGGAAGAGCGCGGAAATTCACTACAATGATTCTATGAACATATATGCTTATAAAAGGTCAGTGTCCTAGCTTTGAAATTGCCAACAACACGCTCTGGGCACGGTGCTGAATGACAAACATGCACCCCTGGGTGGATTTCCAGATAACATAACCCAAACAAAGCCATCTCTTGCCATGCAGTAGCAAAGGAAATGCCTCTTAGTAAGAAAGGGCTAACAGCTTCCTTTATTTTTCTCTGAGCTTTGTCAAGAATCAAACACATGCCTACAGTCGTACGAAGCCACCCTGATATAAAAGAGTTCGCATTGCACAGATAAACAAGAAGGGGTGGCAGGTACATACTGTAAATATGAATGCGACTAGACGTAAATAGCACAAGGGGCACATGAAAGTGCCAGCCAAAAAGAAAATAAACATTTTAGGGTGTATGCTCAATGAATGAAGTCCTGAGCGTCTTAAAATAGCTGCGTTCCATCAATAAAGTTTCTTCAAAGAAAGAAATTACTGCACCATTGAGATGACTGAATTTGTGTGAAGAAAACTCGTTCATAAATCAGCCTGCTTGAGCAGTGAGGGTCTGGCCCCCCTCTCTCTTGATTGACATGGATGGACATCGTGCCGACCCTGTCAATGTAGCACCTGCGCTGTTGCTCTGAGCAGCAGTAAAAGTGCAGAGGCTCTGCTGCTGCTACCTAAGCAGTACAGATGTCGACTGTGCATGTGCCGCTACATTTTCGGGTGGCTTCTTTCTAGGCCAGTGAAAACAAATTAAAAAGTCACATGGCCTACTTGCAATACCCTTGGGCTGCAATACCAAACACAGCCACTATAAAATGTACAGCTCTCTGTTTGGTAAGCTGTGAGGAGACTGTAGTGCTCACCAGAGAGTGGCGGCCTCTTCAGACAACTGATCGGCGGGGATATCGGGTGTCAGACCTCCACTCATAAGATACTGCTGACCTATTTTAACAGATCTTTAAAATGCAATCTCCCTTCCATACATCTGCCTATCAATCCTACTATTTGAAATATTCTCTTTCACAGGGTCCATTCACACATCCGTGAATGTGTCCGCATCAGTTCCGCAATTCTGCGGAACGGGTGCAGACCCATTTACTCTCTATGGGGCAGGAATGGATGTGGAGAGCACACTATGTGCTCTCCGCATCCGCATTTTCGTAGCGGGGCCCGAACTTCTGGGCTGCAGCTCAGCCAAAAAATAGAACATGTCCTATTCTTGCCCGCAATTGCGGACAAGAATAGGCAGTTCTATGGGGGGTGCTGGCCGGGTGTATTGCGGATCTGCAATACACTAGGGACGTGTGAATGGACCCTTAGAGGAAATTTTCATCTAGAATTGAAAAATGGCTGGATGGGGGCTGGATGGGGCCTGGGTGGGAGCAGGTGGGCCACAGGCAGGATCTCCATGGTCCGACTCGTTTAACAACACTGGAAATATACTCTAGTTCCTGGCTGGAGAAGATTTCAGTTCTGGCACACAGACAGCAGAAAATGTAACAAATTTGTTAAGAGAATAAACTGGTTGGATCTTCCTCCATCGAGGACTTTAATAGGACTAGCATGTGAAATGCAGGTTTTTAGTAAATGACTCCTGATGTTTGGTCATTGAAAGCTTTTGTTTGTTTCTTGTGATGGCTAGCTTTGCCTACTGCTCCACTCTCTAATTCACTGATACATAGACATATACAAAATGAAAACAGTACAAATAATAAATGTTCATGGCAATTTCTCATAGGATACTGTATACAGTGAGCATTCCTAGAATGAACCTCTGTAGCATCATGGTGGTACCTACAGTTAAAGGGGTGTTTTGGGAGTACAATATTGATGAGCTATTCTGGTGGGGGTCTGACTCCTGGCACCCCTGCTGATCAGCTGTTTGAAGATGCTGCAGTCTCTTCACAGCATACCAAGCACAGCACCATACATTGTATAGCGGTTGTGCTTGATATTACAGCCTAGGACCATTCAACTGAACAGAATGGAGCTTCACATAGGCCACCTAACCAATAAACGTAACATCATTGGCCTAGGAGGAGGCAGCAGCCTCTTTAAACAGTTAACAGTGCTCGAAATTGGACCCCCACTAATCAGATATTGAAGACAGGTCATCACTATTGTAATATTGGAAATCGCCTTTAAAGGGGTTGTCTCACTTCAACAAATGGCATTTAGCATGTAGAGAAAGTTTATACAAGACACTTACTAATGTATTGTGATTGTCCATGTTGCCTCCTTTGCTGGCTAGACTCATGTTTCCATCACATTATACACTTCTCGTTTCCATGGTTACGACCACCCTTTAATCCAGCAGTGGTGGCCGTGCTTACACACTATAGGATAAAGCACTAGCCTGTGTGAGCTCCCACAGTCCCAGCCTCCAGAAAGACCAGTACTTTTTTCTATAGTGCGAAAGCACCGCCACCGCTGCTGGATTGCAGGGTGGTCGTAACCATGTGTGAGGTATATAATGTGATAAAACAATTAGTCTAGCTAGCAAAGGAGGCAATATGGATAATCACAATACATTAGTAAGTGCCTTGTATTAACTTTCTCTACATGATAAATGGAACTTGCTGAGGTGAGACAGCCCCTTTAAGCATGTTGACACCTGCACATATCATATGGCATATTCTATGTTTTAAAAAGTCCCAATACATTCTGGCATTTTACCATCAAGTAGCCCTCTCATTTATAATTATTTGAGAGCTAACTGCTATCTTTATGTCATGTTGATATGAGAGTGGTATGAGATGACTAATAATGGATACGTTACCATTAATATAATGCAGATATCCAGACCATTACCATTACAGAATAAAACGTTTAATTTAATGGTATATTAATGATGGAGAAAAACCTTCAAATTAATCTCTTTACTTTCAGCTTTGACAAATGGATAGATGGTTAGATGGAAGTATGGACACAGAATAAAGATGAAGTGCTAGTATTCTCTTCCAAGTTAAATGGCGCCATTAGAATTTCCTACCGACAATCTTCACACTATTCTGACTTGAAAATTCATCCTTAATTAAACTCTACTGGGGCTTTTGAATTTCAACAGTTTCTCATTTTAAATTTTACCAATATGCTAACTACTTTAAAAAGACAGGTTTTTGGGGAACAGACTTTATTTTTTACTACATTGCATACAAATGAACAGTTTTTTCTCTTTTCAATTAATATAACTTAAAGGGGTTGTCCAGCTTAGGAACCAATACGCTCACTGATTGTAACCTGAAACAAGTGAGAACAGCAAGACTGAGGGCAGGTGAGTAATCTCTTTCTTTTCAGTCCTAGGAGCCGACAATCCCACTAGTCGTAACCTGTGGCCATTAATATAATACAGTTCTTCTCTATATCCAATAACCTGTTCTTAAAACTGTGGCTGTGTGTGATGTGTTGTCCATATTCCCATCCTGCTACCACATGGAGCTTTTGTGAACATGCGCAGGGTTTTTCCTTTCCATTCAATTGCAACAGTGGCCTAAAAAACATGCTGACCAAAAAGCCAAGAGACTGGGATGCTTTATAGCATACTGGTCTCTAATTGTAAGGTTGAGGTGGTTTTGCAGCACAATCAGACAATGTGTCCCAGTGGGCAAATACTTTTAACTTTGTAAATATAAACCTCTTCCATATACATATGGCAACACTGTGTTATGCCATATGTCAGCAACAAACACCCATTATAAAAAAATATATACGTATATTTTGTGTGGTGCATCTGCATAAATGGGGAAAGCCAACTCCACTTTTCTATCCACTGAAAACAGGTATGATGGTGGTACAACAGCCAAGGTCACTCTTTAAGCAGCTATCAGGCACATGGAGGTTTATGGGTCCTTTAAATCTATACATCAGGATTATTTACTGATGTAACCACACAGATATCTTAAAGAGGTAGTGAGATACTTACACTACCTTCCTGGGCGGCCCCCGCTGACGTCCAGGCAACATTTTTTTTTCAAAATAACCCCCCGTTTGTGCGCTCCAGTCCCGTTAGTTTTCACATGTCAGTTAGTTATCACCTGGCTGCGAGCCGAGCGCAATGATTGGCTGCACTCACACCCAGGGAAAGTAAAACCACTCCCCAGGCAAAAGACAAGTCCCCGCCTCATATAAGAAATCTCCGCATGTAAAAAACTAACGGGGACCGAAGCGCACGAATGGGGGGGTATTTTGAAAAAAAAAATGTTGTCTGGACGTCAGCGGGGGCCGCCCAGGAAGGTAGTGTAAGTATTTCACTACCTAAATCTTAGTGAAAGGTCCTCTTTAAACACAATGTAAACAGAGCCTTCTTTTCACAAAGACACTTGTTTTATGACATGCTTAGGGCTTGTTTACATCTGCATTGGAGGCTCCGTTCAGGACTTCCATCACAGATTCCATCAAAAACTGCGGAAAAAGATGGGTTTAAAAGAGAAACCAAATGGACTCCATTATAGTCAATGGTGCCAAATCTGCTCTTATAACACGGCACAACAACAAAAAGAACAATGCTATGTGAACTCAGCCTTAAAGGCGTTCTCTGGGAATTAAGAAAACAAAAATACTTAAATATTACTTTATTAGAAATATATTCCCAAATACCTTTCATAACTTATAATGGCTCGTTTTGTCTATGGAGTAATCATCAGGAGAAATAAAATGGCCGCCATCCTATTACAGCACACAAAACCTGTCCTAATCACACAGCAGGACAAGTTACCCCACAACACTAAGGTAAATATCTGCCTCATTCTCCTTTCTGCTCTACTTGTCAGGAATTATGAATACAGTTTAATATGATCTTCAGCTGGCTCTCTCATGAAGAGACATGAAGTACAGAGAGTTGGTGGTGAGGTGATAGTGAGCAGCAGCACTTGTTCGCAGTCTCCATTACCACAGTCTGTCCTGTACATCCTGTCTGTACTTCATGTCTCCTCACGAACTCCATTCCTACAGAGATCCAGCTGAAGATCTTATCATCTGTATTCAGGATCATAATCCCTGACAAGCAGAGCAGAGTGGAGGATGAGGCAGCTTTTTAGCTTAGTGTTGTGAAGTAACTTGTCCTGCTATGTGGTTAAGACAGGTTTTATGTGTACTAACAGGATGGCGGACATTTTGTTTCCCCTGATGACTGCTACCTAGACAAACTGAGCCATTCTAACTAATGAAAGGTATTTGGGAATATATTTATTATAAAGTAATATATTAAAAGTAATATAAAGTAATATTTAAGTAATATTTTCATTTTCTTAATTCCCGGAGAACCCCTCGCACAAATTAATAAATTTTTTTGCCCTGTAATTTATAAATGTGGTGGCATATATAATTGTTTAAAAAAAATCCCTACCAATTTAATGATATGTTTTCAGCCCCATTACTGTAGACCTTTAGGTCATGTGACTCCCAATCAGATCCCACAACATCTGCTGTGTGGACAGGAAGTCAGTTTCTTTCTTCATTCCTGTGACAATGTCAGTGTCATAAGACAAAATAGAGAAACTGACTTTCTGTACACACCACAGACACTGTAGGAGCAGGAGAGTCTGATCGGTGGTCACATGATCTAACTGCCAGCCTGAAAATAGATCAATAAATCGATATTTAAGTAAATTTGTAGTCACTAATCTTAAAATAAGGGTCAACTGACAAGGCAATTATCGGCAACGAACTTAATGGCACAATCGCCCTTCCCCATACAGATTCATTGCTTGCCAGCAGCAGATCAGTTTACACAGGCCAATCTGCTGTCAGCATATGATTTTTGGTGGCACATGAAAGATGTGATCATGCTAACATACAGTAGCACATTTATTCAGCAAATTTAACTTTGCTTGTTTCTGATAATTGCCCCCATGCACCAACTTAAAGGGTAACAATGATTTTCTGGGAGTGCCTCTTTAACATGTGTATTGTAAGCACTATTAAATAAAGTTATGTTATTTCAAAATAACATTAGGCAAAACTACATTGAAGCTGATACTACATATCACTGTACAAGCCAATGATTTACACCTATTCCAGAAATGCACCTCTGGTATATGTCATGGGGTTCAGTGTGCGGCAGGGAAAATGAATACTTGGTCTTGAGTTACAGTTTTTAAAACGATTTATTACACAGAAAAGCAAACTGCTTTTTCTCTGGATTAATCAATGTGAAATAGTCACAGGTCGTTTGCTACATATTTAATACAAAATCTACTTAAAACTTCAAATATATTTAGGAATCCTGGAACAGTAATAATCTCCTGTAACATCCTCTGACAAAAAACAGACGCAAAGGGATGAAAGGTGTACCCCGGTACTTCCGTCCTGAACCCTCTGTGATGTCAGACACAGCACAATGACCACATCTGTTGCTCTAATTATTTACAGACTGTGTCTGTTTCAGGCATTCTGCATACTGCATTACATTTCATATTTGTAATATGAACTACTTTATGCAAAATAAAACACAAAGTAAACACTATGCATCCTGTCTACAAAGAAATCAAAATTTTTCAGAAAATCTCTTGACGTTTTATTAAATATGATCTTGGAATTCCTTAGAATAGTATATACTGGATTCATTTTCAAAATGTACTAATTACTTAAGAAATAAAACAGAAGTTGATCCTAACATACAAGGGATAATTTACTAACACTGTCTAGGATCTACTAATTCCATCTAAGGTTCAGACAGTGCAAACTTAAAGATGTTCTCTGGGACTAAAATTTTGATGATCTATCCATAGGATAGCTCATCGGTATGAGCCTGGTGGGGGTCTGACACCCAGTGCAACCAGAGATCAGCTGATAGATTCTGGAAGAGTACAGAGCCAGAACACCACAGCTGGGTACACTGAGTAATGGCCGTTTTTGGGTACTGCAGCTCCAATGGGAGATGAGCAGAGATATGTACCAGGAAATGACCCCTAAGCAGGCAACAGAGCTGTGGTGTTCAGACTCATACACTATTTACCTCCAGAACCTGCCACTAACCCCCATCAGTCTCACATTGATTGCCTATCCTATGGATAGGTTATTAATGTGTCAGTCCTGAAAAACCCTTATAAGGCCCTTTTTTAAAAAAAACAACTTATAAGCATGGTGGTAGCAATGGGAGAAGAAGATTCTTTCCAACAAACTCTGGAAGGTTTGCGACTGAAAAGCAAAACATTAAGGCATAAATACAGTGAAAACCTGCTGCTGTCTGCAAAGGACCTGCAACTTGGAAATGTACTTTCGAGACATACACAGGAATGGCTTACAAAAATACAACATCATTTATCTTTTTTTAAATACATTCTAAGGCTACTTTCACATTAGCGTGAAAAAAAACGCAAAAACGCTTCCGTTACAATAATAAAACCGCATGCATCCGTCATGAACGGATCCGGTTGATCCGTCTTGAACACCATTGAAGTCAATGGGGGACGGATCCGTTTTCTATTGTGTCAGAGAAATTGACTTACATTGTGTGTCAGGACGGATCCCTCTTGCTGCGGCGTTTTTCTGACCACGATGGGGACGCAACTAAACGGAACAGAATGCATTTTGGTGCATTCCGTTTTGTCCGCATTGAAAATGAATGGGGACAAAACTGAAACGTTTTCTTCCGCTATTGAGATCCTATGACGAATAGGAAAAGTAGCCTAATATGAATCAGTCCTTTAACAAAACCCCCTTCTCTATTATATTTTAAAGCATAAATTCCCCACATAATGTCAATTCTTGCTCTAGTCTTGGCAGGCTACTGCCCAATAACCCAGCAGGGTTGGGAAGCCTTACCAAGTAACAGCAGATATCTGGTATATTTATATCGTGTGTATGATATTCTTGTGTTTTATGCTGCAATGTTTTCAATTTTGTTAAATCAACTTTTGTTTATTGAAGCAAACTTATGTCATAACAATATAATGTTAAAGATATCCAAAAAGTGGAGTTCATATTCATAAGGGTTATGCAAGGTCAAAAGTTACAGAAGTATCTATTTTTTTAGATTAAAATATTTCGAATAGAAGACACAGCCAATACTATATTCACAAGCATAAAAACAAAACACAAAAGTGATCAATATAACGAGAATTCATGAAAGTCAGTCAATGTCAGCTCACCGCACCTGCAGCCTCTTTCATGGCATGTGCACCATAGCGCTAAGTAGCAATAAACACAAATCCAGTACTCCATGTAGATTGGGCAGGCTATGATTAAAAACTTTTAGCGGAAAACTCATGAGCAGAGCTTCATCGTGATGGTGTTATATGTTGTATCCAAAATAAAGTTGAAAGATTTTACCTTTTCTGCATGGATTTCTATTTAAAGACAATCTGTCACCAGATGTGCCCTCACTAATGGAAAGATAAACTAGTGAGAGAAATCCTGAGCAAAACCCTTGGTTACTTTCTTTAGTTGAGCACTGGCGCTGTTCAATACACAACACCCAGAGATGATTCCACATATTCACAAGGTCCCGGTTCTGCCCACCCCCTATCATTTGCACTGCTATAGGAAAAAAACATCAATTAGCAGCTGGGGGGCGGGAGAGGTGTGAAGTCATGAACTTAAGGTCTCATCAGTGCACGCTATTCAGCATCTCCAATGCTGGAGCTATTCAATACAGGTTTTTGCAAAACGGATGGATCAATATAGAGAGCGACCCAGCATTTTTCTAAGGGGATATGTCATAAGTTTATGCTGCTCTTAATTAAAACAGCATAAAACTGGTGACAGATTCCCTTTAATAAATAAGGATATGTAATACATAAATGATTAGTTTGATAATCCATTGAGGCGAATATTAAAGGGGTTGTCCAAGTTATATTTATTGATGACCTATCCTCAGGATAGGTCATCAATATCAGATCGGCGGGGGTCTGCCACCCGGCACCCGCGCCGATCAGCTGTTTGAAGAAAAGGCGTGCGCCGTGCCAGTGCTGCCTCCTATAGGAGCGAGCCGTCTCATTGAAATTAATAGGACAGCTTGGGTGTAATTACACCTGCTCACCGCTGCAGATGCAACGGTGAGCAGGTAAACAATGAAGAGGAGGCAGCGCTAGCACGGCGCACGCCTTCTCTTTAAACAGCTGATCGGCTGGACAACCCCTTTAAGGGTTTTGATGGGACTGCATGGGTGCACTGTGGCACTCACCAAGCACAGTCACTACACTGTGGACAGAGATGTGCAGTTCTAGTGCCTGTTTCTGCCACGGGAGCCAGAACCTCACTGATCTGAATTTGATGACCTATCCTAAGTACAGGCCATAAGTATAAAAGTCCTAGAGAACCCCTTTAAAGGGGTTGTACAAGATTTTTTTACTGATGACCTATCCTGTGAACAAAATACCTTATAAACATAAAACAGATATATCTTTCAAGTAAAAAAAACAAAACGAAAAACTCTCCCCCATAAGCCATTTACTATTAAAAAAGGAATGAATTTTAACATTGCCTTAGAACCTTCAGCTCAGTACTTAATTTAAATGGACACTCATGGTGGGATAAGGGTGGGATAGCAGGAGGTCAAACTGACGTGTTTTTTCGATGATGATATAATTATCTTCCTAAATGCTCCGGAATTACATCTGGGAAAGGTACTTGATACTTTTCTATATTTCGGATCTGTCACAGTTATAAAATCAACATTACCAAAAGCCAGCTATTAGTTCTAAAAGGCATTACTCCCCGGACACTCCTTCCACACAACGTGGAAATAGTACCTAACTTCATAACGTGTCTGGAGATCAAGGTGGGTAGGAATCCATCTTCCCTATATACTCTATCGTGTCTGGAGATCAAGGTGGGTAGGAATCCATCTTCCCTATATACTCTATCCGGAAAATTGAGCAGGAACTAGAGGGATAGAGAGGTCTGCTGCTCTCACTGTTGGGCAGAGCCTACCTTTTGAAGATGGTGAATTCTGCAAGACTTCTTTATCCATAGCCCATAGATTCCACCTTTTATTTTGGGCAACTCTTTTGGAAAATGAAAGGAGGAATCTGGTTGCTATGGGCAGCTAAGCCAGTTCTACTTTACACCAGTTTTATAAATGACCGCCTATGTTTTTATCAAAGATACTGTAGCAGGCTGGAGAGCTATCAAAAAGATTTATAGGCTACCCTATGTATCTCATCCCATATATTCCCCTATGGTCCCTGCCAACCCTCCTTCAGTAATATGCAAAATAAATGTGGAGCCCCAGTTATGGGTCTACAACACAATGAAAGCCAGATATCTCTCAAAGGAAGGAAAACCGAGCAAAGGGGTGTCTCCATTACAGAGATCACCAAATCCACCATATTAAGTGGCCCCTATGTCAAGATCCCGCTTTTTTACAAGCTTTAAGGATGTGACGGGGAAAACCTAAGCCAGTTATCCATCCACAGACAGCTGTTTTAGGGTGTTGCCCCTCATTAGTGCGGAGTAGGATTCTGGCTAACCCGGGAGCAATGCCTTGGAGACTACTCAAACACAACAATAGCTGATCTCAGGGAGACCAGCTAAAAAAACACCGCGGAGCCTCATTTAAGAGTCTCAACACAGCAATCCGAAGTGCAAAGCTTCCTGGGAAACAGTAATATGCAAAATAAATGTGGAGCCCCAGTTATGGGTCTACAACACAATGAAAGCCAGATATCCCTCAAAGGAAGGAAAACCGAGCAAAGGGGTGTCTCCATCACAGAGATCACCAAATCCACCATATTAAGTGGCCCCTATGTCAAGATCCCGCTTTTTTTACAAACTTTAAGGATGTGACTGGGAAAACCTAAGCCAGTTATGTATCCACAGACAGCTGTTTCAGGGTGTTGCCCCTCATCAGTGTGGAGTAGGATTCTGGCTAACCGGGAGCAATGCCTTGGAGACTACTCAAACACACCAATAGCTGATCTCAGGCAGACCAGCTACAAAAACACCGCGGAGCCTCATTTAAGAGTCTCAACACAGCAATCCGAAGTGCAAAGCTCCCTGGGAAACAGTAATATGCAAAATAAATGTGGAGCCCCAGATATGGGTCTACAACACAATGAAAGCCAGATATCCCCCCTTTGCTCGGTTTTCCTTCCTTTGAGGGATATCTGGCTTTCCCTAAAGGGTTAGCAAAATTAGTAAAATCAGTTTTAAATAATTTGGACGGTGTAGTTCCTAAAATGTCATTTACGGGTGGTTTTCTTTAGTTAAGCCCCTGAAAGTCACTTCAGAACTGAATTTGTCCTTTAAAAAGTCGTTTAAAAAAAAAAAATTATGCAAATTTGAAAAATTGAATAAAATTCTAAGCCTTCTAATGCCGTAAAATAAATAAATAAAATGACATTTACCAAATGATGCCAACAGAAAGTAGTGACATGGTGAATGTTAATTCATAACTATTTTGTAAAGTATCACTATCTGTCTTAGGCTGCATGCACACGACAGTTGTTTTTTGCTGTACGCAAATCGCGGATCCGTCTTCCTTTTTTTTTCACATCCACATCCGTTCCGTGTGTCCACAAATTTTGTAGGTTGTGTTTCCGTGTGTCTTCGGTTTTTTTTTTGTGGATCCGCAAAAAAAAAAAAAAACAGAGGGCTTGAACCAGTTTCTTAAAGTACATGTACAAGTGCCCTGGTTTCCAAGCAACCATCCGCAGAAAAAAACGGATGCGGATGACAAACGGATGGCTTCTGTTGGTCATCCGCATTTTTTGCGGACTATTGACTTCTATGAGTCCGAAAACTGGACTTGCGGACAAGAATAGGACATGCCATATTTTTTTTGCGGACGTGAAATGCGGACAGTAGACACGGACAGGCAACGGAAGAGGCAACCGCATTTTTAACGGATCCATAGAAATGAATGGGAAACCATCGGATCCGCAAAAAAAACGGAACGGAGGCCGCAAAAAAACACTGCCGTGTGCATGTAGGCTTGAAGGCAGGGAAATTCTCCTCCTCAAAGCTTGCATTCTGTACAGATAACACAGTGACGTCACTTGAGCTGTGGAATCTCTAAAGGATCAAACTAAAACCAATGCGTTTCGGAAAATGGTCATAGTTTCCTTCCTCAGGGATGAAGATCCTTGTTCTCCTAATTATATAGGTACCTCCAGAATTAAAGGGAGTCTGTCACCAACTTTTCATGTTTTAGACTGCTTATATAGCGTTCTTGCACACACACACGGTAATAACGTTACCTTTCTTTTTTTCGTCCAATTCTGTAAAAAATTTGGTTATAATGGTATGCAAATGAGGGCTCGCAAAAGCAAAGATGGAATAGGAGGAGCTGAAATAGACAGCAATGTGGTTATCAGAGTGAGCATGCTCGGGCCCGGCTATGAACTGTGCACGCGTGGGATCTCGGGAATTGGAGAGGATGATGTAACATCATAAAGCTTTACACAATTGGACCAAAACAAGAAAGTTACCATTATTATAGTGTGTGTACAAGAACGCAATATAAGCAGTAGGTGCCTGATTGGCTTGTTTATGTGGGGAATATCCTGTGTGCATATACCTGTGGTTACAAACACACAGTAGTAAAGGGAGCAGCAGTCTGGCATGCTAGTTGGATTCAGGACATTGATAGCACAGTCACTACACACACTTTATCCTTGGCTGTACTTGCTCGTGCACTGCTGCACTATCTTTTATGATCTGGCCAGTGATTTTATTAGTGAATTGGACATTTCAAAAATTGTGTATTTTTATTTATTTTTTTATAAATAAAGATAACACATATCCAGCAAACCCAAATTTACCACTAACATGAAGTACAATGTGTCATGAAAAAACATTCTCAGAATAGCTTGGATTAGTAAAAACATTCCAAAGTAATTATCACACACGCTGTAAAGTGACATGTCAGATTTGCAAAAATAAGCCCGGTCAGAAAAGTTAAAACTGGCTGTGTCCTGAAGGGGTTAAGATAGTTTCATATACTGTAGTTTACAGCAATTTGCTCATTTTAGAACCAACTAAATGCATGTAGAACATAGAGGAAAGCATTAACACATTAAAATACAATCTTCACCAATACTGATCCCACAATATGTGTTTTTACCAAGATGTTAAAACTATATGAATGTTGTATGTAACTAGGCATACATACTTCAGACTGATTTCTGCATATTTGAGTACAAATAAAAATAGATTTTTTCCTGCTGACTAGTGTCAAAAAAAGATTTCCAGCTGCATCTGAAAGTGGTCTAGCTTAAATACCTACAAAATATAGTAAGCGGTCTCCATGAATATAGTGAATGCCCACCCATGTAGACTTGTATCCGCAGTGATATTATACTCACCATGTAAGGGAGAACCAGATGGACTGCTGGACAAACCTGGCACAGGACTGCATCTGCCCCCTTGCTTTGAAGTAAGCTCCTGCTCAATCTCTTCAAGGCCAGCACTTTTCTGAAAGCGACTCATGCGGTTTACCACACGGGGAGACATGTGTGTCCGGACACATGGCTGACCACCATATGGGTTTATTGGGAATACGTGGGAAGTGCCACGAAGAGTGCTCACCACCACCCATCGGCAGTCATGGCTGAAGCAAATGTCCTGCACCTAAAAGAAAAGTGCACCACAATCAACAATTCATACTCAAAAATTGTAAGCAGCCACAACCAAGTATACTACTGTGAACAATACTCTTAAGACTAAACACCTATAGCAGTGATGGTGAACCTTTTACAGACCGGGTGCCCAAACCACAACCGAAAACCCACTTATTTATCGCAGAGTGCCAACACGGCAGTTTAACCTGAATACCAATATAGTATATCTTCCATGTGCTTTATCATTTAGCTGTAATAGCCTGCCTACATTCAATACACTGCTTGTGCTGTTCATAACGTGCACTGCGCTGATAAATGGCAGAAAGTCTTAGGCATATTGGTACACCAAAGACTTTTTCCAGGGTGCGGGTGCCCACAGAGAGGGCTCTGAGTGCCACCACCACTGACCTATGGCATTCATTTTTATGTGTGTTCTCACGTATCCCAACTACTTTACTCCAGTGATGTCAACTGATTTAGGATTTATCAAGAAATATAACAAATACACAAAAAGAGAATAAGATGAACTCATAATTAACATTTCCGAAGTAATAACAAGTACAGATTTATGATCATTTAAAGGGTTTCTCTGGGATTTTCATATTGATGGCCCGTCTTCAGGACAGGTCATCAAATGGGGGGGGGGGGGGCCATTCCAACTCCCAGCACCCCCGCCAATCAGCTGCTTGAGGAAGCTGCGTTGGTATTGCAGCTTAGCCCATTCACTTGAACGTGGACTGAGCTGCGTCTAGGCCATGTGACCAATGAACGTGATATCATATTGATAGGACATCGATATGAAAATCCCAGAGAACCCCCTTTAACCCATTAACCCCTTAAGGACCCATGACATATGGGTACGTCATGGGTCCGGTCCCTAACCATGGCGCCCGCTCCTGGCCGCTGCGGGCGCGATAGCTGCGGGGGTCCGGCTGTTTCCTGTAGCTGACCCCGCGGATAATGATCGCAGATATGCCGATTGCAATCATTTAACCCCGCAGATGCCGTGGTCAATCCTGACCACGGCATCTGCGCACTCTAAAACCGAAAGCAAAACTTTCGGCAGCTCTCCGGCTCCCCCTAGTGGTGATCGGGGGAATCACAGCGCTGGATGTAATAGCCTCGAACTCAAAGAATTATTCGAGGTTACTACTTACTATTTCCTATGCAGCCCATGTTAGCAATAGGGTTTCATAGGAAAGTAGTAAAATCCTCATAAACTCCAATACAAGTGTATTGGAGTTTATGTTAGAAGCAATCAAATGACTGATTTATATAGGACCTATATAAAAGTGTAAAATAAAAAAAAAATTTTAAAAATAATAAAAATAAAAAATTCAAATCACCCCCCTTTCCCCAAAATGAAAATAAAATAATAAAAAAAATACACATCATGGGTGTCGCAATGTGTGAAAACGCCCGTAGTATAAAAATATAAAAATATATTCCCCATACGGTAAACAGAAAAACGGAAAAAAGCACCCAAATGGCCGATTCGCTGTTTTTGGATGCTTCATTTCCTCAAAAAAAATGTAATAAAAAGTGATCAAAAAGTCCTACACACCCCATAATAGTATCAACTAAAAGTTCAGATCGCCGCACAAAAAATAAGCCCCCATACAATGCCATACACTTAGTTACAAAAAAGTTATAGGGGTCAAAATATGGCGACAAAAAAATAAATTAAAAATTTCCCACTTTTGAATTTTTTTTCACTATCAAAACGCAAGAAAAACTATACATATTGGGTATCGCCGGATTCGTACTGACCTGTAGAATAAAACTAAATGGTCAGTTTTATCGCACATCAAACGTCATAATTTAAAAACCCATAAAATTGTGGTGGAATTGTTTTTTTATTGCAATTTCACCCCATTTGGAATTTTTTTCCCGCTTCCCACTACATCGTATGTAATATTAAATGGTGGCGTTGGAAAGTACAACTTGTCCCGCAAAAAAAAAGCCCTCCTATGTCCATGTGAACGTAAAAATAAAAAAGTTATGGCTCTCGGAAGGCGCAAAACGAAAATGTAAAAATGAAGTCCTTAAGGGGTTAAGCCTGTTTGGGCCTTTTTGACCAAGCGTTTTTCTTCCTTTTTTCGTCGTTGCGTTCCAAGAGCTATAACGTTTTAATTTTTTCGTCTATATAGCTTTATAAGGGCTTGTTTTTTGCGGGAAAAGAAGTTGTTTTTAATGGCGCCATTTTGGGGTACACATAACTTTCTGATTAACTTTTATTAACTCTTTCTGGGAGTAAGATGGGAAAAAAAAGCAATACTGTGAGTGCGTTTTTACGTTATAAATTTTACAGCGTTCATTTTTCGGTATAAATAACATAATATCTTTAGTCTCCGGGTCTGTACGATTACAGTGATACCAAATACATATATTTTCTTTTACGTTTTACTACTTTTTTTGCAATAAAACACTTTTTTTTTTTTTTTAGAAAAAAATGATTTTGCATTGCTGCTTCCTTGTATTTTGCATTGGTATCATTTTGGAGTAAATGGCACTTTTTGATCGCTTGTTATTAAGTTTTTTTTCGGTGGAAACTAAGAATAAATTAGCAATTCTGTCTTTTTTTTTATTTTTATGGCGTTCACCGTAGGGGATAATTTATGTGATATTTATGTAGTCTGGGTCATTACGGACGTGTTAATACCAAACATATGGGGGAGGGGTTTTTTATGCATTTTTTTCATTGAAAAGCGTATTTTCAATGGAAAAAAAGCGCATTTTTAATTTTATGGATTTTTTTTATTTAATAAATGTGTTTTTTTTTCTTTCTTTTTTTTTAACCAATTAATAGTCTTACAAGGGGACTATAACAAAAAGTATTTTGATTGCTTTTAAAATACAATGCATTATCTCTATAATGCACTGTATTTTAACAGCAATTCTATTCTAACATTGACCAGCAGGCTGCGCCAGAGAGGCACAGCCTGCTGGATTGTCTTCAAGAAGGACTGGGGCCTAATGATCGGAAGCTAGGTAAGGCTTCACACACATCAGCACCCCGCGATTGCATTTGCGGAGTGCTGATGGGAGACAGAGGGAGTCCACTCCCTCTGTTAGCGCTTTACATGCGGCGGGCACCATTGCGCCCGGCATGTAAAGGGTAAACAGCCCGAATCGGCACTCCTGCCAGTCCGGGCTGTGAGAGCAGGTCCGCGCTCCTCGCTGCACGGAGGACCTGTGCAGCCCTTAGACTGGGCTGCCGTAAAAACGCGTATGGGTGGTCACTGAGGGGTTAAACAGCATCTGAAACTAGGAATAATGTCTGGAAAGGTGGATCCTGCTGTGTAAAATAATGTCTTATTTATCTTTTTCAGTTGCAACATCAGTTATAACTGGTTTTGTTAGCATGCAAATTAATTTATCAATGCCCTGAGTGGTGACACTAGCTATTCAGAGCACCAGATTTTCACCACCCTGCACCTTCTGTCACTCCTTTTAGTCCTTTTTCGTATTCCACAAGAAATAAAGCAAAATGGAGGTGAAAGTTCAAAATGTAACTTGTTTTTCAGATTTTCCATTTTTAGCCATTTTTTCCTGTAACACATCAAGGGTTAACTACAAAACAAACCTCAATATTTATTACCTTGATTCTGCATTTTACATAAACACCCCATATGTGGTTGTCTAACTGCTGTATGGGCACACGGCAGGGCTCAGAGGACAAGGAGTGCCATATAGTTTTTGGAGGGCAGATTTAGCTGGAATCGTTTTTGGGCACCATGTTGCATTTGAAGAGAATCTGAGTTACCCCTCACTTGGCTAACTTGTCGGAGAAAATGGGCTTAGACCCAAACTTTCCTTTTCACAAAGGATAACAGGAGAATATCATCCCACAATTTGCTACCCATTTTCTCTTGAGTAAAGAAGTACCCCATTTGTGGTCATAAACTGCTGTTTGGAGGTACACCAGGGCTCATTTAATATATCTTTTTATTTTTTTTCAAAAAAGTTTTACAAAATAAGAGCATTTTTAGAAAACAAAATCATGTTTTGTGCTGCCATTTTCTTTGAGCAATATTTTTTAAAAATTTCTGGCTATGGTTTTGTGTGAGGCCTCGTTTTTTGCAGGATGAGGTGACATTTTTATTGGTACCATTTTGGGCTACATATGACTTTTTGATCAACTGGTATTATGTTTTTTGGGAGGTGAGGTGACATTTTTTACACTGTTTACCTAATGGGATAGATCATGTGATATTTTTATAGAGGCAGTCGCTACAGATGTGGTGAAACCAAATATGTCTATTTTTTATTTTTTTAACAATTTTAAAATGACTTAATTGGGGGAAAGGCTGCCTTTCTTTTACATGTGAAACTTTTTTTAATTAAACTTTTTTATTTTGTTTTTTTTATTTTACACTTTCTGTCCCCCATAAGGTCATACAAGACCTTATGGGGGACACTTAATATCACTTTTTGTTTTTTAAGCAGCCCCAGTTATAAGGCGAATACAACCCCCAAGAGAGGCTGTACTGCAGTATACTATACTGTACAGCCTCACTGCAGGGCTGGTCGAGGTCTAAGTAAGACCCGACAGCTCCTGCAGCCTCCTGGCATCGGCGGTCACATGACTGCCAGGCCAGGACAGGAACCGGCATATAGCTTCCTTAGCTGTATACAGCGGCCTACAAGGCAGGTACACAGAGGAACGGTTGCAGCCTTCTAGATCACTGACAGCAGGACCCCTGCTTAGCAGCTGCATGATTAGCATGCAGCTGCAATCTTTGAATGGACGTTCTAAAACATCCATTCAGAGATAAATCCCGACCCCCAAGACATTTATAGTATAGGGGTGGTTGGGAAGTGGTTAAAGGGCACCTGTCAGCAGATTTGTAAATATGAAACTGGCTGACCTGTTACATGTGTGTATGGCAGCAGAAAGCATCTGTGTTGGGCCCATGTTCATATGTGCCACATTGATGTTTTAATATATGCAATGGGAGTGTTGCCACTACACCTAGAAGTTTAGCTCTCTCTGCAAGGGTGTGACAGTTGCAGAGAACTGAACCTCTAGGAGTAATGGCAACACCTCTGTCGCTCCTAGAGGTTCACTTGCATATATACTGCCTGCCACCAATCCAAAGACAAAAGTGTGAAAGTACCCTAAATTATGTAATTAATTTGTTCTTCCTCCTAAATACTTGAATAAACTGATATCTGGGTGTTACTATTCTCCTTGCCAAAGGGGTATGTCTCTACACAGTCTGGTACTGTCTGAACAGTGTCACAATTTGTGGAGGCATGCTCTCAACTAGAGATGCGCAAAGTTTTGAAAAAGTTGATTCAGCAACTTTGCTGGTTAGGCAAGAAATTTGATTAATTACGAATTAATTTGTCAGGAATCGCTATAAATCAGGTATACCCAGGCCACAACGCCTCAGGGTACGGCCACATAAAGTGGCCATGCTGCAGGCAGGTTGAGGCCATGCTGCAGTGAAGAACAACATGGCTAATTAGCCCGCAGCTGCCTTTCATTTATTAATAAAGACCACACTGTATAGTCCTTCTTCATTGTTAATGACCACACGGCACTTTTATACAGGGGCTGTTGCTGGGAAGGGGTTTGGCTGGTTAGGTGGGGGCACAATATGCATATTATAGCTGTTCTGGCCTGCAATCTCCTGCAGCGTATTTGACAGTAAACACTGAATATTAATCAGCTCTGGTATACCCACTTCTCCAACCCCAGCACTCTCCTGCCCTACAGGTGGGAACCCTTCTTCTGCCATCTGCTTTTTCTCCTTTTCCACATAATTTAATATCGATGAGAATATATCATTAGGAGCATCTTGCTGACTTTTCTAGGACGTGGAGACTTTGAAGGATGATTTGGAAGAAGTAAAGCCACAAAGCGCGAGGAAATTCAGATTTGTTGCAAAGTGAAGTTTTTCTAAACTTCCGACAAAATTCAGCTTCGAATGCTTTGCTTTGCTCAACTCTACTCTTAACCTTGAATTCATTCAAGGAGGAAAAATAAAGAGTTTTAAGAAAAATACTCCAGAAAGATTATTTCTCAAGAAACATTAATATTTACCAAAACAGACATGCCAGGAGAGCCAACTGATCCTTATTAGGAGGTTTACTTTATGGACATTATTCTATTTTAGAGAAAAATTCTCAGTTGAATTATTATTTAACCATAGCATGGCAATACTTTACACTATCATTTAGGCTAATGTTTACAGAACTACAACTAATCACTTGCTTATTTTGCTTAAAAGAAATAAGAAAATAATCTTTCGGAAAGTAAATATAGTACACTCGACATGCGAACTTCCACAGCTTACAACAAGCGTTTATAAGAAAGAATGGTTATTTTATCTAGTAAATGATAATTGTTCCCAAGCTGTATCTGCCCGGCTTTGTTAACAGATAATTGCTTATATTTGTAAGGAACTGCCAACAGATTGGCCATGTGGGTACTAATGGCCTTTCCTGTATCCCGGATATGTCTGTTCACAACTGTGGATGGCACATGCTCTTGATATTGTTCTCCCTAAATCCCAACAATTTTGATTAAACTTGCAGTTTAGGTCACAATGCATACTAAAAATAGATGATCTGACGAAGGTTTAGTATTTATCTTTGAATACAAGTGATTATATGCATATACCGTACTTTATTGTTTGTTTTTATTTTAATTTTGCACAGTTAATGTTACGCTTTGCTCACATCACATCAGCGCAATATGTCAAAGTGTACTCCCCAATGTATGGCTCTGATGAACACCACTGTACATCCATATAGTGCCAAATGTCACTCCTTGGCCACAATGGTATACAGGGGGCATACCACCCACACAGAGGCCGTGCTTGCATAAAGTAGTTTCTAGACAGGCTTAGGGATTACAGGAAATAATGTTGGGGTAACACTGTGCCGAGACATGATGCCTGTGGTAGTTTGTTGTGTTAAGTTACAGAGCCATCACATCATCAATACATAATCTTTCAGAGATCACTTAAAGGGAACCTGTCATGTTGAAAATGCAATGTAAGCTACAGGAAGCAAACCATATAGCAGGCAGAGGAGCACAGCAGATATTTTTGTATGAAAAGATTCAGTATAACTTGTATTTTATTAATTTTAATTCCTGCTCATTCTAGACTTTGAAGTCAAGGAGGTGGTCCTATCAGTGATGACAGCCTTCCCTCTATGACTGTGTATACAGAGATAGCCGTATGGAGGAGGAGGTCCTATCAGTGACTGACAGCCTTCCCTCTATGACTGTGTATACAGAGATAGCTGTATGGAGGAGGAGGTCCTATCAGTGATGACAGCCTTCCCTCTATGACTGTGTATACAGATAGCTGTATGGAGGAGGAGGTCCTATCAGTGATGACAGCCTTCCCTCTATGACTGTGTATACAGAGAGACCTGTATGGAGGAGGAGGAGGTCCTATCAGTGATGACAGCCTCCCCTCTATGACTGTGTATACAGAGAGCTGTATGGAGGAGGAGGTCCTATCAGTGATGACAGCCTTCCCTCTATGACTGTGTATACAGAGATAGCTGTATGGAGGAGGAGGTCCTATCAGTGATGACAGCCTTCCCTCTATGACTGTGTATACAGAGATAGCTGTATGGAGGAGGAGGTCCTATCAGTGATGACAGCCTTCCCTCTATGACTGTGTATACAGAGAGAGCTGTATAAAGGAGGAGGTCCTATCAGTGATGACAGCCTTCCCTCTATGACTGTGTATACAGAGATATCTGTATGGAGGAGGAGGTCCTATCAGTGATGACAGTCTTCCCTCTATGACTGTATATACAGAGATAGCTGTATGGAGGAGGAGGTCCCATCAGTGATGACAGCCTGCCCTCTATGACTGTGTATACAGAGATAGCTGTATGGAGGAGGAGGTCTTATCAGTGATGACAGCCTCCCCTCTATGATTGTGTATACAGAGAGCTGTATGGAGGAGGAGGTCCTATCAGTGATGACAGCCTTCCCTCTATGACTGTGTATACAGAGATAGCTGTATGGAGGAGGCGGTCCTATCAGTGATGACAGCCTTCCCTCTATGACTGTGTATACAGAGATAGCTGTATGGAGGAGAAGGTCCTATCAGTGATGACAGCCTTCCCTCTATGACTGTGTATACAGAGAGAGCTGTATGGAGGAGGAGGTCCTATCAGTGATGACAGCCTTCCCTCTATGACTGTGTATACATAGATAGCGGTATGGAGGAGGTGGTCCTATCAGTGATGACAGCCTTCCCTCTATGACTGTGTATACAGAGATAGCTGTATGGAGGAGGTGGTCCTTTCAGTGATTGAAAGCCTTCCATCTATGACTGTGTATGCAGAGGAGCTGTCAATCACTGATCGGACCGCCTCCTTGATGACAAAGTCCAGAATGAGCAGGAATTTAATTTAATAAATTACAGCTTATTCTGAATCTTGCCACATAAAACTATATATCAATTTTCTCAGCTCCTCCTGCTCTACAACCTTCTGCCTGCAGCTCAGACACCATGTTTAACATGACATGTTTCCTTTAATGTAACCTTAAGCTATGTGTCATCAGTGAATCCTCTATTACACCACACGGTACATCACTGACAATAGATAATGGGTAAAGCTTCCCTCTTCCCTATCCCTGTACAGTTACCACTGAGCAGGTCACACGGCATGCCTATAACACTCTTCTATAAAAATCAATGAGTCATCTTCAGACACCAGTATCTATATTCCATCTGGCTGCTAACAGGCATATTTCCGAATGCCATTTGTAGAAAAAAAAGCACACTCACAAGATGGCCGCCCTCCCCCCAAATAACGTACAGAAAATAGAATTTAAAACAAGTATACAATTGAAAAAAATTGTTCAAAACAATTCAAAAATGATCATTAAAAAAATTGGCTGCAGCAGTGACATGGTGTGCACAGAAGGTCGCCACTACTGCAAAACAACCAATTGCAGGAAGGAACGGATGAGGAGTAAGTATTGCTACTTTTTTTTTTTTAGACCATTTAAAACTGCTGCTTGTGTTTTCATTTAACTTGGAAAACCCCTTTAAACATTAAGTTCAGACTACAATGCCGAAGTAGACCAAGCGACAATATAAATTACCTAGTACTATACTAATGTAGCAATTTTTATCTTGACAATTAACATGTTAATTAAAGTGGTTCTCTGGGAATTAAGAAAATGAAAATACTTAAATATTACTTTATTATAAATATATTCTCAAATACCTTTCATTATTTATAATGGCTTGTTTTGTCTGGGGAGCAATTATCAGAGGAAACAAAAGGGCCGCTGTTCTATTAGTTCACACAAAACCTGTCCTGATCACACATGAGAACAAGTTTCTTTACAATGAGCACTAAGGTAACTGCCTCATCCTCCTCTCTACTTGTCAGGGATTATGATCCTGAATACAGATGATAAGAACTTTAACTGAATCACTGGGAAATTTAGTTCATGAGGAGACATGAAGTACAGAGAGGATGGACAGGACAGGCTGTGGTAATGTGTTGCTGTGGTAATGGAGACTGTAAACAAGTGCTGCTGCTCATTATCCACACCTCACTCTCCTCTCAGGTCTCCTCATCATCTCCATTCCCACAGAGATTCACCTGTATTCAGGATTATGATTCCTGACAAGCAGAGCAGAGAGGAGGATGAGGCAGCACTATGGCTCATTGTGGTGAAGTAACGTGTCCTGCTGTGTGATTAGGACAGGTTTTGTGTGTACTGATAGGACGGCAGCCATTTTATTTCTCCTAATAATTGCTCCCTAGACAAAACAAGCCATTCTAAGTAATGAAAGGTATTTGTGAATATATTTATTATAAAATAATATTTAAGTATTTTCATTTTTTAATTCCTGGAGAACCCATTTAAGCAGTTGTAAAATACTTTTACACTATTCAACAATGAAACTGTAACACCAAGAAGGAAAAGTTGTGAAATTATGGAAATCACAGAGTCAATAGACATGTTCATTATATGCAAATGATAAAAAAAATAGAAACAAAATATGTAAAGCATCAGTATTGAGTTTCAGCACCTCAGACAGAAATACACAGTTACATACCTTTGCATGCTACCAATAAGGTTATAAATGGTTGTCTAAGGAATGTTCTGATAAGCTAAATGACCTTGGGCACGCAAATCATCAAGATCCACTGCTGCCTGCTTCTTTTGCAATTGCTGACCCAGATGTTCTCAACTGGAGACAAGTCTACAGATGCTGCAGGCCAAGGTAGCATGTTTAGGCATTGAAGGCTTCTCAAAGTAGGACAAGCAACATGCGGCTTGCCGCTGTCCTGTTGAAAAATGGCTCTTGGGACACTTTAAAAAGATGGTCATACTACTGGTTCCATGACCACTAGAGGGGTCCGGCTACTGTACATTATGCCACCCTACACCATATTCCTGGAAGTATGACAGGGAATTCAGACCTGCGGTTTACAGCGCTTTTTGCAGTTTCTGATCCCCGCAGTCTGTGACCGCGGGGATCAGAAACTTAAAAGTTGGGGTTAATTTGTCCCCCCCCCTGCAGCCCTCTTACTGATTGGCCGGTGGGGTTGTGGGCAGCGCTGATGTGCGGCAAATGAAATCCCCCGCCCGCCTCCTCTGTATTCTTCCCTGGTGGCCGAGTTGTTCTAGGAGAGTGTCAGCACATTGCTGACACTCTGCTAAAAACTCCTGACATCTGTGCTACTGTAGATGTCAGCAATTTAACCCCTTCCATGCTGCGGTCCGTACAGACCACTCTATGGAAGGGGTTAACGGGGAGGGGGCTCCCATCGGGGGCTGCCGACAGGATGGGATAACAGAGGGAGCGGGGCCCCCTCCCTCCCCATCACCCGCAGGACGCCTTCAGAGGCCATAATAATGGTAAGTCTGATCTGAATTCTGCTAAAGGCAGAAGTCTGATCAGACTTTGTAAATAAAACAATACAGTAAAGTACACTATATAGTGTACTGTACTGTATTATACAGACATCAGACCCACTGGATCTTCAAGAACCAAGTGGGTCTGGATAAAAAAAGAAAATGAAAAAAAGTAAAAATAAAAAAACACATTTATCACTGAATAAAAATTAAAAAAATAAAATACACTACATATTGTGGTACGGTGCAAGGTGCCGTTATCGATGGGAGGTACGTGTCACCGAGGTTCCTGGCCTCGGTGAGGTGAGAGCCGGGTTTTATGTGTCAGCAGCAGCTAGTGCTGCTTGCCATTTATAGTTAGTTTGGCTGCAAAGCCAATCCGGGCCGGCTCTTACTGGGAGTAGGCAAAGAGTTGGGTGGGTGCCTACTCCCCACGGTCCAGGCCGGACTTTGCTGGGCTTTAAAACACAGCCAGCACCAGCAGGTGGGTGTGATTGTCCTGGAGCTGCTGTTAGGCTGTGGAGTCACTTGTGTTTGGAAGTTCTCTGGGCTGGACGCTAGAGCCCAGCAAGGAGGAGTGCAGACGACCTGGAAGCCTGACGGCGACTGTCTTGCGGCTGGACTGACAGCCAGGTGCGAACCTGCACCTAAAACCTCCCAGGTGACTAGAACCTGATTTGGACTGTTTTGTTTTGCCTCATGATTTCTGGTGTGTGTGAACAAACACCAAGAGACTGTTTATATCGTTTGTTTTTGTGCAAGTGTGAATAAAACACTGTTCATTGCACCTTCTGGACTCCCTGTTTTGCCTCTGTACTGCACCCGCACCGCTATCTACCAGAGCGACTCCCCACAATATATTATGTATCGCCGCGTCCGTAATGACCTGCTCTATCAAAATATTACATGACCTAACCCCTCAGGTTAACACCATAAAAAAAGGTGTAAAAAAGCCATTTTTTGTCACTTAACATCACAAAAAGTGTAATACCAAGCGATCAAAAAGGCGTATGACTCCCAAAATAGGGTGGCTTCAAATGGGACATGGTGTCAAAAAAACAGTCCAGCAAAATCTGAGTTCCAAAAACCATATGGCATTCCCTTCCTTCTGCGCCCTGCTGTTTGACCATACAGCAGTTTACAATCACATATGGGGTGTTTCTGCAAACTACAGAATTAGGGCAATAAATATTGAGTTTTGTTTGGCTGTTGCTTAGTTGCTAGAAAAAATGGGTTAAAATGGAAAATTTTCAAAAAAATCTAAATTCTGAAATTTTAGCCCCATTTCCCATTAACTCTAAAGTCAGTTTTGAATACCTTGAGGGTTGTAGATTCTAGAATGGGGTAATTTTTGGGTGGTTTCTATTATGTAAGCCACACAAAGTGACTTCAAACCTGAACTGGTCCCTACAAAGTGGGTTTTTGAACCTTTCTGAAAATTTCCAAGATTTCCTTCTAAACTTCTAAGCCTTGTAACGTCCCCCAAAAATAAAATGGCATTCCCAAAATGATCCAGACATGAAGTAGACATATGGGGTATGTAAATTAATAACTATTTTTGGAGCTATTACTATGTATTATAGAAGTAGAGAAATTGAAAGTTGGAATTTGCAAATTTTTCCATAAATTTTGTATTGTTTTATAAATAAAAATGATTTTTTTTTACTTCATTTTAGCAGTGTCATAAAGTACAATATGTGACAAAAACGATCTCAGAATGGCCGGGGTAAGTAAAAGTGTTTTAAAGTTATCACCACATAAATTGACACTGGTCAGAGTTGCAAAAAATGGCCAGGTCCTTAAGGTGAAATAAGGCTGCGTCCTTAAGGGGTTTAGTCACATGCCACAGATTGGGACTAGGTGCCTGAAAATTTGATCACTTGCAGATATTGTAACGCACCAAATTGATCAGTTAGGATCTCAACTGCGGTGTCCTTTGACATCCACTTTTGTCACACTGATTGAGTGTTGGTGGTGTCTTTTGCGGCTGCTCAGTGTGTACCCCAGGCGGCTCTCTCAGTCTTAAGCGGAGAGTATGGGGTTAACAAAATCATGTACCGCGTACTAAAGATAGAGTGTAAAACTAATAGTGAGGAAAGTTCGTTTTAGGAATGAGAGTTCAGATTAAAGTTCATGTGAATAACAGCTCTTGGCAACGTTCAGGAATCCCAGGCCTGCAGTACTAATAACCACCAGCGCGAGTCCCTTCCTTTCAGTGAGCAATGTCAGTGAAACAAAAATGACAGGCTTGATACTTGCTGTTGGAAGTCATGCAGGGATCCTGCAGTGGTGGAGCCGGGTAAGGTAGGTGAGGGTTTCTCCTGGAGGTTCAGAGTTGCAGGTAGTTAGGATCTTGAGTCCTCGTGGTGAATGGAGCAGGCAGGGTGCACACTCCATTAGTGGAACCCCCTGTGCAGCACCTGGCTCCTATTTATTGACCAAGTGTGGGTGGGCGGAGCCACCTTAGACGGCCCAGCGGCCACTGCTTCCAGCCTGGGAGGCAAACAGCGATCGTTGTCATGGTTACACAGGGCATGATCCAGGCTGGAGCGCAAACCACCGTATCCTTACAGATATTAGTGACAGCAGATACTACCCTGATTTGTATAACCTTACAACTTGTCCTTCTTGGTGTTGCAAATTCAACGTTGAGGAGTGTATCTGACTTTTTCAATGATGAGGTATCAAAGTCAAGTTAGAAACTGCTCCATCTCTACTTTACCAGCCGGAAATGTGATGAGTTTGCTGTTCAGTTTGCTGTTTCTTTATCTGAATTCCGCATGATCGGTCAGGTGTAGCAGTGCCGGCAGGGCTTCCTCCTTCTGTTTGTTTTGCTGTTCTAGGCACAAAGCCTGAAGCAGCACAACTGAAAGGCTTTTCTGGTGCCCCATTCCCTAATGACTTCTTCCAGCTCCCCCCTATTTTGTCTTCTCTTGTGTAGATTTAAATCACAAACTACATCCAGCTCTGTCCATACAGTGGATATAAAAAGTCTACACACCCCTGTTAAAATGTCAGGTTTCTGTGCTGTAAAAAAATGAGACAAAGATAAATCATTTCAGAACTTTTTCCACTTTTAATGTGACCTATAAACTGTACCACTCAATTGAAAAACAAACTGAAATCTTTTGGGTGGAGGGAAGAAAACAAAAAAAAACTAAAATAATGTGGTTGGATAAGTGTGCACACCCTCTTATAACTGGGGATGTAGCTATGTTCAGAATTAAGCAATCACATTCAAAATCATGTTAAATAGGAGTCAGCATACACCTGCCATCATTTAAAGTGCCTCTGATTAACCCCAAATAAAGTTCAGCTGCTCTAGTTGGTCTTTCCTGAAATTTTCTTAGTCGCATCTCACAGCAAATGCCATGGTCCACAGAGAGCTTCCAAAGCATCAGAGGGATCTCATGGTTAAAAGGTACCAGTCAGGAGAAGGGTACAAAAGAATTTCCAAGGCATTAGATATACCATGGAACACAGTGAAGACAGTCATCATCAAGTGGAGAAAATATGGCACAACAGTGACATTACCAAGAACTGGACGTTCCTACAAAATTGGTCTGGGAGGCTACCAAGAGCCTACAGCAACATTAAAGGAGCTGCAGGAATATCTGGCAAGTACTGGCTGTGTGGTACATGTGACAACAATCTGCCGTATTCTTCATATGTCTGGGCTATGGGGTAGAATAGCAAGACAAAAGCCTTTTCTTAAGAAGAAAAACATCCAAGCCAGGCTACATTTTGCAAAAACACATCTGAAGTCTCCCAAAAGCATGTGGGAAAAGGTGTTATGGTCTGATGAAACCAAGGTTGAACTTTTTAGCCATAATTCCAAAAGATATGTTTGGCGCAAAAACAACACTGCACATCGCCAAAAGAACACCATACCCCCAGTGAAGCATGGTGGTGGAAGCATCATGCTTGGTACAAAACCTTCAGGCTTCTACTAGAAAGCTGAACATGAAGAGGAACTTCATCTTTCAGCATGACAACGACCCAAAACATACATCCAAATCAATCCAAAGGAATGGTTTCACCAGAAGAAGATTAAAGTTTTGGAATGGCCCAGCCACAGCCCAGACCTGAATCTGATTGAAAATCTGTGGGGTGATCTGAAGAGGGCTGTGCACAGGAGATGCCCTTGAAATCTGACAGATTTGGAGTGTTTTTGCAAAGAAGAGTGGGCAAATCTTGCCAAGTCAAAATGTGCCATGCTGATAGACTCATACCCCAAAAGACTGAGTGCTGTAATAAAATCAAAAGGTGCTTCAACAAAGTATTTGTTTAAGGCTGTGCACACTTATACAACCATATTATTTTATTTTTATATTTTTTCTTCCCTACCTAAAAGATTTCAGTTTGTTTTTCAATTGAGTTGTACAGTTTATAGGTCACATTAAAGGTAGAAAAAGTTCTGAAATAATTTATCTTTGTCTCATTTTTTTTACAGCACAGAAACCTGACATTTTACCAGCGGTGTGTAGACTTTTTATATCCACTGTATATTCACATAATGCCACATGTACATGCAGGGTAAAATGATGGTTTTGCAGTAGTCTCAACTTCTGGTTATATGTTTCTGACCCCAGTTTTAGTATCACCTCGCTGGTGCCACTAGTATCTGAAAATGCCGACAGATGGTGAGCTACATCTGGCTCTCGAGCCATTGGTATGAAGAACACTGTTCTACAGCATCCTCTAGAGCAGTGGTCAGCAAACTGCGGCTCTAGAGCCACATGTGGCTCTTTAGCCCCTTGATATTGGCTCTTCCAGGTGCGGGCTCACATGTACATTGCGATCACATTTACGTTGCCCGTGGCAAAAATCGGCAGGAGGGGGAGGACCAGGAAGCGGTGAAGGCTCTGTACTCACCGCTTCCTGGTCCTTGGCTGTAGGCTGTGCAGGGCTGCGCACAGTGTGAGGCGCTCTGTAACGTCACACTGTGCACGCCAGTTCACAGCACAGCCGACAGCAAGAGGAACACAGAGCGAGGGTAGTGAGGAGCAGCGGCATCCAGGAGCAGGAGAGGTAAGTGTCTGTGAAGGTTCTCATTTATCCAGGTCATGGTATATCTTTAAAGAATAAAGCAAACAACTGGACTTGCTGTAGATTTCTTGAAAACGTTTCACTAGTTTTGTTAAGCTCGTTGGAAGAACGAGTGAAACGTTTTCAAGAAATCTACAGCAAGTCCAGTTGCCTTGATTTATTCTTTACAGATAGGAGAGGTAAGTGCTTTTTTATTTTATGAAACTTGGGGCTGATCTGAGGCAATGGGGTGATAAGAATCATAATGAGGGATATGAGAGGTATCATGGATGATGAGAGGCATCATGGATGATAATGGGGATGATGAGAGGCATGGGGCTCTTATCTGAGGTCTGATTGGGGGTCATTTACTTTGGGGTCTGAGCTGACGTCTGATCTGAGGGAGGTCTTATTAACATTGGGGGTCTGATTAGTGGTTTGACCTGAGGTGTAATTAAAAATATTTTTTTTCATATTGTCCTCCTCTAAAACCTACGTGCGCCTTATAGGGTGAAATGTTGTGGAGTGAAAGATGTAGTGTCGAGGATTGAGAAAGGTATGTTCAGATGGTTAGGAATACCCTTATTAAGGTAATAACAATGTACCTTCCTATATAGTTTACGTTTAAAAATTTGGCTCTCAGAAAAAATGAAATCGCTGTTTTGTTGATATTTGGCTCAGTTGACTAATAAGTTTGCCCACCACTGCTCTAGAGTGTGCGGAAGGAATTACTGAGATCAAGTGAGATCTTCTTAAAACCCTGCACATTGTAAAGCATTCTTTCTGGGAATCGTGGCTTCTGTACGAGCAAATGCATGTGAAACTACCACACCTGGTATGCAAATCCAGATATGTTCATATTCAGGTTCCTAGTGATTTTGAAACACACACATACACATATATATGTACACAAAAATATTGTTATAACAGTTATAGTTTCCGTGCATATTAGTAACTTGTTTTCATCTCCAATGCTTTTTATTATTCAGTACTCATATTCCTATGATGACCCGTGGCAGTAATCTCCTGAGTACAATGGAAGCTCTTGGTGCCAGAATGCACACTGTAATGCATATATACTTGGGCAGTCCAAAGACAGCTGACAGGCTGACTCACCTGCCTGCTACCTGTAGGCTTTTAGTATCTGGCAACTTTCTTAAATGACATCTTTCAACATTATTTGCAAAGTTAGTAGGAGACAGATGGACTGTGTGCATGAATCAATGAACTACAGTGCCTGTAGAAGTAATCCTTTCAAAATGAATGCCTACTTGGCACTCATGTTGACATTTTATAGAAACAAGCAGGCGCTGGGAAGCCAGAACAGAACATCAAAAAGGCCAGTTTACATATAAAATAACAGCAGTTTTATGTTACTTTTGTTTGCTGTACTATTTTTGAATTGCTTATTGAATTTCTGTACAAAACATAAATATCTATCACCGTAAACTTCAATACTGTAATATTAAAGAGGACCTGTCTACCACTACTGACATGCCTCTTTTAGTAACTATTTGCATCCCCTATGTAATAACAATTCTACAGAATCGCTTCTTATTACTCTATGTTGTGCAATTCCGTTGTTATTGCTACTAGAAGTGTATTAACTAATTCCCAGCAGCTTGCAGTAAAGGTACAGATGGGTGTTACCAGTTGGGGTGTGTACCTGCACAGTCTGACACCAGCAGTACTGAATGGACAGAGTCAGACACACCATCTACTGGTAACAACCAGCAGTACCTTTACTGCAGACTGCTGGCAATTCATTTGTAAACTTCTAGCAGGAATAATACTGTAATGGTACAACAGAGTCATAAGAAATAGATGCTCCAGAATGGTTATTACATGGGAAATGCAAGCATTTACTAAACCTGTCCTGTCAATTAATATGGTGGATTTGGTGATCTCTGTAATGGAGACACCCCTTTGCTTGGTTTTCCTTCCTTTGAGGGGTATCTGGCTTTCATTGTGTTGTAGACCCATAACTGGGGCTCCACATTTGTTTTGCATATTCCTGTTTCCCAGGGAACTTTGAACATCGGATTGCTGTGTTGAGACTCTTAAGTGAGGCTCCACGGTGTTTTTTGTTGCTGGTCTCCCTGAGGTCAGCTATTGTTGTGTTTGATCTGTCAGGAGAGGTGACAGGTCCTCCTTAACAATGTGCATCTAAGATGTTGCAAAGTACGGTAAATTTCATATTTTAAGTAATAAAGAGTAACTTTTTTTTTAAGCAAGTCCAAATCCAAAGGTTCCTAAAATCCTGTTAACAAAATTTTTGGTCGCCATATTTTGACCCCTATAACTTTTTTGTAATTATGTGCACGGAGCTGTATGGGAGCTCATTTTTTGTGGGGCAATCTGAACTTTTCAGCGATACCATTCTGGGGTGTGCATGACTTTTTCATCACTTTTTATTAAAGTTTTTGTAGAAAATGAAGCGACCAAAAATGGTGATCGGCCATTTGGACGCTTTTTTAAGTTTTGAATATATTTTTATATTTTATACTATGGGTGTTTTCGCACATTGCGACACCCATGATGTGTAGTTTTTAATTTCTTTAGTTCTTTTCTTTTTATTTGGGAAAAAGGGTTGAATTTTAGGTCTTTTTATTTACTTATTTTTTTTTACACTTTTTTATAGTTCCCATAGGGAACTATACCAGTCAATCATCAGAATGCTATTATCATAGACTCCAATGCACTTGCAGTGGAATCTATGATGATTTCACTACTTTCCTATGGAGCCCTATCACAGGCAAGGGCTCTAATAGGAAATACTATGCAGCAGCCTCCTGTCATTCACAAAGACAGAGGCTGCTACATACACGCTCCGGCTCCTCCGATTGCCACACGGGGGAGCCGGAGCACAACCGAAAGCGAAAGCTTTAGGTTTTCAGCGCGCTCAGATGCCGTGGTCAGGATTGACCACGGCATCTGAGAGGTTAAATGTCCGCTATCGGCATTACTGCTGGTTGCTGACATTAGCCGCGGGTGTCTGCTATAGGAAACAGCTATGGCAGCTATGGCGCTCGCAGTGGGCGGGAGCGGATGTCAATTTTAAACACGCCCGATGACGTACATGTACGTCATCGGGAGTGAAAGGGTTGAAGGGAGTCTGTCACTAACCTGACCGGTTTTAAACCGATCACATAGTTCAGTGGGACACAAAGAACTGACACAGATGGTACCTTTGTTTAATTTTTCAGATCATCCAAATCACCCAAAAAGTAGTTTTTATGATATGCTAATGAGCTGTCACAAGTGCCCAGGGGCGGAGAATTTGCTGAAAGTGCCCAAGTTCCCCTGCCTCATTCGCGCCTAACTCTGCGCCTCAGTAGGCTCAGGCCAGCCCTGTGGCTCTGTGACATCATATTTCCCTATAGGCCGTTAGCGCATTGCTGCCGATCGCGGGCATGTGCAGTGTTCTGCCTACTGTGGGCAGAGGCACAGAGATATGCAGTGCGCATGCACCAGTTACTGGCGTGAAATTGGCGCATGTGCACTGCATATCTCTGTACCTCTAGAGAGAGATATATCTATTTCAGAATTTAGAAGCAGGGATGAAAGAGTGAAAGGTGTCTGGAGAAATTTAGCTGCTTCATTATGAGATCACTACACAAACACTGAGAGGGGAAGGGAGCAGGGAAGCTACTGAGCATGTTAGTCCAACCTCTGATTGTAGGAGAAGGTGGACCAGAAGAACAAACAGCAGGTGGCGCTACCAGAAAGAAAAATGTAATGTACTTAAAAAACTAACAATACTTTTATTACATGGATATTGCAATAATACTTTATTAGGGTACTTTCACACTTGCGGCAGAGGATACTGGCAGGCAGTTCCGTCGCCGGAACTGCCAGCCGGATCCATCTAAGCGCATGACAACTGGAAGCATTTGTAGACGGATGCATTGCAAGAACGGATCCGTCTCTCCGCTTGTCATGTGAATAAACGGATCCGTCTTGTATTATTTTTTCAGTTTTAAGAGTCTGCGCATGCGCATACCACAAGGACGGATCCGTCCTTCAGGTATTTCTTAATGCCGGATCCGGCACTAATACATTCCTATGGAAATGAATGCCGGCATGTGTTTAGGCATTTTGGACGGAGATAAAACCACAGCATGCTGCGGTATTTCCTCCGTCCAAAACGACTGACAGTGACTGAACTGATGACATCCTGATGCATCCTGAACTATCTATGGATTTCTATCCATTCAGAATGCATTAGGATAAAACTGATCAGTTCTTTTCCGGTATTGAGCCTCGACGACAGAACTCAATGCCAGAAAAGTTTGCCGCAAGTGTAAAAGTAGCCTTAGAAATGTATTGCACCGAGAGGCGATATTAATTTTGCTGAGAAGCAGTTACAAATCAGAAGCAGAGCTTGTGGATGTGCGATTCTACCTATTTCTCTTTCTCCGTTTTTTTTAATATGGGTCCATTCACACGTCCGCAATTCTGTTCCGCATTTGCGGAACGGAATTGCGGACCCATTAGTTTCAATGGGGACAGGCGATGTCCCGGCCGGGTCCGCAATTGCGGATCCGCACTTCCGGGTCCGCAATTGCGTTCCCGAAAAAAATAGAACATGTCCTATTCTTGTCCGCAATTGCGGACAAGAAAAGGCATTTTCTATGAGTGCCGGCGATGTGCGGTCCGCAAAGTGCGGACGCACATCGCCGATGTCCGTGTTTTGCGGATCTGCGGATCCGTGGATCCGCAAAACACACACGGACGTGTGAATGGACCCTAAAAAGGTCTGTCCAGGATCAGTACTCCTCCCACACAGTGCAGGTGTTTTTAATTAGCCTGAGCAAGTGTATATGAGTGAAAGGGTTCTACCAGCTCTCAGACTTAGCTCCTGAGAGCATGTGATAGGTGAGCTTTACGAACTGTTCACATGGTGCAGTACTGCGTGGCAGCCATTGTTTGCTGCGGCGCGGTGCTGGGGGGTTGGCGGGACCCGGTGCCATGGTGGCATTGCCGGACAGCAGGGGTGCTGTTTGGCGGCTGGATCCTGCCGCCCGCTGGTGCGGTGCTGCGGCGGTCGCCGGGCGGTGCTGCGCCAAATTTAGAGTAGGACCCACTCTGAGAGGCAACCTTGGCGCAGTGAGTGGGCTTATGCATTTTGATCAAAATGTACACTAATGCCTCTTTCATAGTATTAGGGGCAGTACAGTAAATATTGCGCCGAGAGGCGATATTAATTTTGCTGGGAAGCAGTTACAAATCAGAAGCTGAGCTTGTGGATGTGCGATTCTATCTATTTCTCTTTCTCCGTTTTTTTCATATGGATTTCTATCTATTCAGAATGCATTAGGATAAAACTGATCAGTTCTTTTCCGGTATTGAGCCTCGACGATGGAACTCATTGCCAGAAAAGTTTGCCGGAAGTGTAAAAGTAGCCTTAGAAATGCCCTATTTAATGCATATCAATACGTTTCATGGGACATCTTTTACATTTAAAGGGGTAATAACTTTACTGAACATACTGTAAGTACTAAACCTGAGACAGATCTAGTCCTGTCTTCATTACTGAACAAACATTTCTGAAACCTGAATGCTCTTCAGTTTTTATCTACTAAGGGCTTGTACTTCTCTGGTTCCATTCATTGTATGAATCAGCTGTAGGCAGCCAATCGCATTCGCATATAAGACTAATAAAAACACTAACATACACATTTTATTTGACACCTCGGATACAGATTGGAAGCTTTGTTCTGTTGTTATTTACCATTTAAATCACATTGACCTTTAGTGCTTAGTTAATTAAATAAGGCAAAAAGGCTTATGTGATAAAAGGGCAGTTCAGTATTTAAAAGTATAACTATATTAGTATATCTACCACACCCTATTCGTCAAAACTGTTTCTTAAAGGGTTTGGCCGTTACTAAGGCGAGATGAGACAGAGTTCCGGCCGACTCCCGGAATGGATTGGCGGAGAGCTCTGGCGCTCACTTTTTCAGGTGCTCTCATTGCAGTGCAGTGAGACAACCCCTTTAAGCCTTAACCAATAATATTTTCATATTTTTTCAAATCAGTGCTATCTTCTAATTTACTGTGAACAGCAATTTGACAAGACCCTCTATAATCATCAGAGATACAGCCTGCACACAAAACTGAGCAGGAAACACATGAGTAGACATTCTTAGCAATCATGATATACAATGGCAGCATACACACAACTCTAAATTGGGACCCCCTGACATTTGTGATATGAAGAACACTGCAACCTACAGTACAATCAAGAAACTGCTACTCTAGTTCAGAAGTGAGTTTAACCCATGCACTGCTAATGTAAATGAACCTGGTATTTCATTTATAATGCATTGATTCCTTCTTCCTAATGGTAATACTGCATTCATATATTACCTGAAATGAAAATTAGTTGCTACTACTACTTCCTAGTCTGGTAAACCTAGAGACAAATACTAAGGGTAAAATAGAAATATGGAGTACCAGGTACTCTGGTTTCCTCCCACACTCCAAAGACATACTGATAGGGACCTTAGATTGTGAGCCCCATTGGGGATAGCCTGATGCTAATGTCTGTAAAGTGCTGTGGAATATGTCAGCTCTATGTAAGTGCATAAAAGAAATAATAAATAAACATAATTGCTAGGGCTACACAAAAAGGGTATAACTACACTGCAACATGTGTTGCGTTGCAGCAAAGTCGTGTGTCATTTTTTGCAATGACAATCAATGGTGTTGCACTGCAACATGTGGCATGCTGCAACTGCAAAGTGACAGTCACACAACAATCCAACTTGAATGGATTTTTTGCAACTGTCATATCGCAGTTGCAGCATGTCGTATGTCACAGTGCAACATCATTGACTAGCATTACAAAAAATGTCACTCGACTTTTCTGCAACAAATGTCACACTGCAGCCCTAGCCTCTGCCTGCAGAACTTTCTAAATGCTCCTGATAGTCTTGCAGAGAACACAGGCATAAATCCCTTGTCAATCTCTTACACTTTTGTCTGGTGCCTGGCCGGGCGGGGGGGGAGGGTCTTAGCAAAGAAGTTGAACATAACCAGTGCCATATTTACAACAAGGCACATGAGTGCATGGGCCTAGGGTGTCAGAAAGAATGGGACGGCACTTCACAGAAAAAACAAATGACTTATGTTGATTCTTTCACCTTAGTGCCACTTCTCGGAGCTCATCGGCAGGTCTCATTACCATTAACTTTTGTTAATTGTAGCTACAAGTCAGGAGATATAATCCTCACACTGCTTACCTACAGCTAATGTAATAGTACTTTCTTCAGGAGAGCAGTGTAGGGGTTACATTCCCTGACTTGGTGTTGAAGTTAACAAAAGTAAGTGATAAGGCGACATCAGAGCAGTCAGATGAGGAGAAAGGTGAAGCCGGTATATAACCCATATGTAGACTGCCAGCTAGAAGTGAGGATTTCTCTGCCTGTCTTACAGCTGACATTCCAAAACTGACTTGAAAGTGGTAAAGCTCCTCACTATAACAAAAAAGTATAGGTGGCCATGCACCTAGAATAATTTACAGCTCGTTCAGGTAAGTAATAATTAACTACAGTAGTTTGTGTTTTGTCCTGTGAAAATGGACACATTCTTATATGGCCCACCCACAGATGATGTCTGCATGCTCTCTCTTTCTTGTACACCCACTCACTTGAGTGAATGAATCAGAGCTGAAAGGTGCATGCTATGAATTTTCCAAACATAACATGCACCATCCATCGATGAAGATGCCTTCAGACGTGTGAATTAGGTTTAAATTTATTTACTGGCAGGTTCATATTTATTTACTGGCAGACAATCAAAACTGTATTTAAAAAGGCATTGAAAACAGCCCAGCGATTTTGTGTATGTGGTTATTCGACATGCATTTTTCCAGGTTAAAAATGTAACAAATGTATTACACTTGTATAAATTGCATTGCGAATAACCACATCACAAATCAGCAATCAAGGTAAAACCACATGCATATTCAACAACGCTTTTTACCGCATGGTCAAAATCACTTCATGTAGCTACTGTATGGCCTCAAGTCTATAGACCAAATTAGTACCGGGTATCCATTTTAATCAAGGAGTTGGCCATAATTTACTTCTAAGTTACTACTTCTTTTCTTTACAAGCTTTTGAAGTGTCATTTCTTTGTTATTCATGCACTCTATGTATGTACCCTCCATGTGTTGACCCTGCGGTCCTCTCCTATTTTTTCTTCCTCATTTGTGTCATAGTGGTGCTATTACCAGTCCTATGGTATATTTTACTATTTTTGTCTATTTTCAAATTGAATAAAGTTACATTTTCCTCAAGTCTATAGGCAGCTTTAGCCAAACTATACAGTGAGCAGTAAATGTGTGTAGAGAGTTGTTTCGATAAAAAATTTTGATTCGGTATCGATACTATAAAAAAGTATTGCGATACTCGATACCATTCGATACCACGCGAAAAAAATAAAATGCCAAAAAAAGCCGCGTGCATTCCACATTTTATGGAACCGCCGGCTCATAATACAACAGTCCTATCCTATTTTTGGGGGGACAAGGCGACTAAAAGAAAATGGCGAATCGTGCATTTTTTCTCTTCTTTTTTTTTTCTTTTACGGCATTCACCGCATAAAAGAATATAATTTGGACTTTTGAGACGCGGCGATATGTAATATTTTACTTATTTATCGTTTATATATTTTATATGTAAAATTTGGAAATGGGGTGATTTATACTTAATATTTTGTACTTTTTTTTTTTTTTTACAGTTTATTTATTAACTTAGGGGCTAGAACCTGGATCTTTTCATCCTATTCACCCTCATACAGCTCTATCAGGGTGAATAGGATCTCACACTCTCCCTGCTGCCCTGTGCATAGTGCACACAGCAGCAGGGAGCTGACTATGGCAGCCAGGGGCTTCAGTAGCTTCCTGGTTGCCATGGTAACCGATCAGAGCCCCAGGATTACACTGCTTGGGTTCTAATCACTGCCACCAACGAGGAGGAGGAGGTGATGGGACCCTGTGGCCTCTGCCACCAATAATTTATTTTAATACTGGGGACAGGGGGGGCACACTGGCCACTAATGTTTTAATACTGGGGACAGTGGGGGGAATGGGCACCAATGTTTTATTACTGGGAAGGCGGGCACACTGGCCACCAATGACTAGTAACATTTCATATACAAATGCACACTGACAAATAACACACTGCCGGCACCTGCCTGTGACAGAGCGCTGCTGTGGCACATGAGGGGTTAATTGTCACTAATCGCAGGGCTCTGTCACAGGCAGGCGCCGGCAGTGTGTTACTTCTGCCTGCATTTGTATATGAAACGTTACTAGTCATTAATGGCCAATGCGCCCGCTCCTCCTCCGCCCCTCACCCTCTATTGGTGGCAGCGGCAGCACAGGGGGAGGGAGAGACTGCCTCCTTCTACCCCTGCTGCAGAGGAGAACATGGCTGCGCTGAGAGCGGCGCAGCCACGTTCTCTGATACTAGGCTGTGCAGTAGCGCAGCCAAGTATCGATAAAATACTAATCCTGGTATCGAGCTCGATACCAGAGAAAAGTATTGATTGGGTATCGAAACTTCGATACCCGAAACAGCCCTAAGGTAGAGCAGCATAACCTCTATATACTGGTCTAAACATAATCTTTGTACCCTACTGTAGACAGGATACAGCATAGGGGTGGGCGATATGGCCTAAAATTTATATTGCGATATAATATGAAGCATGTGCGATATGCGATATATATCGCGATATAAATTTTCTATATTGGAGGGGGGGTTGTTAAACTTTTTTTTTTTTTTTTCCTTCAACTTTTTATTTAATAACTATTTAGCCTCCTTTAGGGGCTAGGACTCTTGTGCTATTCACCCTGATAGAACTCTATTAGGGTAAATAGGACTTGAAACTGACCCTGATGCCCTGTGCTCTGTGCACACAGCAGCAGGGAGCTGACCATAGCAGCCAGGACATCAGTAGTGTCCTGGCTGCCATGGTAGCTCGATCGAGCCCCAGGATTACACTGCTGGGGCTCCGATCCTAACTGCCACTGCCACCAATGATGGGGGGGCCACTGTGCCACCAATAAGTGAATAGAAACATAGCCTGCATGTGCCGGCCATATACCATACTGGGCCTCTGTGACTGCACTCTGCGATTCACGCAATTAACCCCTCAGGTTCTGAGGGGTTAATTGCGACGGATCGCAACAGGCAGTCATAGAAGTGGGTATGATATATGGCCGGCACATCTGGCATATACTGACCTTTAATTAGGGGGCACATAGGGGCACTTACTATTATGTATGTGCGGGGCTCCGTTCGCCCGCTCTGGCCCCCGTCACATGGTGGGAACACCAGGGAGGAGACATCAGCTTCTCTCCCTGGGCGTTCCTTCTCCCTGCCTGTGACGTTCTGCCACAGGCCACAGTCCCTCCCCTCCTCCGCTCTCATTGGTAGCAGTGGCTACAGTCCCTCCCCTCCTCCTCTCTCATTGGCGGCTCTCAGTGGGGAGGGAGGGACTCCCTCCTTCTCCACTGTGCCGGCTCAGGAGAACATGGTATGTGCCGAGAGCGGCGCATACCATGTTCTACCGCGATATGGCGATATAGACAAAATCGATATCGTGGCACAAATTCATATCGCATATCGTCTATATCGCCATATCGTCCCACCCCTAATACAGCAAGTAAGCTCCTGCTCCAGCCAGATGTCTTATAGCCAGTTACATGACAGTGAGGAGGAGAAGGCGGGCATGGCTGAACATTTCTTTACATATTTCTCAATTTTAAATATAACATGAGACAAAATTGGAACAAAGGACATGCATTTTTTTGCATTTCACTGTAAATGCGTTGTCCATGTTTTTTTCTGTTTAAACCTCCACCCCCGCCCCCACCTCTTCCCCAACCTACTCAGCTAGTGAGGCCTATAAATGGAAGTATACTTGCCTGCTCCCTGCATGGACTGAAAGTACAGTAAAGACAGCCAATGGTGCCGGAACCTAGCAGTGCGGAGCAGGTGTGTATACTTCCCATAACAGGTCACGCCGAGGAGCAAAAAATGTGCATAGCCCCTCAAAAGGGGTCTTCCAGTAATAAGTTATTCCCTCTCCCTGTTCCAGAATTTTGGACGGAGAAAATACCGTAAGAGTGACTGAACAGAAAACATCCTAATTCATACTGAACTAATTTCTCTACATTCAGAATTCATTAGGATAAAACTGATCATTTTTTTCCGGTATTGAGCTAGGACGGAACTCAATACCGGAAAACTTTAACGCAAGTGTGAAAGTACCCTAACATGTAAGGCTACTTTAACACTAGCGTTTTGGCTCAGAAGCGGTCCAAAACGGATCAGTTTTGCCCTAATGCATTCTGAATGGAAAAGGATCCGCTCAGAATGCATCAGTTTGCCTCCGTTCAGTCACCATTCCGCTCTGGAGACGGACACCAAAACGCTGCCTGCAGCAGAGCAAGACGGATCCGTCCTGGCACACAATGTAAGTCAATGGGGACGGATCCGTTTTCTCTGACACAATCTGGCACAATAGAAAACTGATCCGTCCCCCATTGACTTTCAATGGTGTTCAAGACAGATCCGTCATGGCTATATGACATAATACAACTGGATCCGTTTATGACGGATGCATGGAGTTGTATTATTGTAACGTAAGCGTTTTTGCAGATCCATGACTGATCCGCAAAAAACGCTAGTGTGAAAGTAGCCTTAGGTTATTAGTACTCTACTAAAGGGCAAAATTAGACTGTTCAGTGAAGAAATATTTTTCCACAGATCAGCAAACTGTCTTGTTTTTATGGTTAGAAAGGGAGCAAATGAGCTCTTAGTAAGCTCTGACTCTGATGCCACCAGATGTAAGGCAGCTATCCTATAAGTCAATATTGGACCCTTTAAATAGGCCTTGAGGCACGTTTTTATGGTTGGCTGGTTCAAAGCAACGGCCCAGTTCATCCCAAAGACATTCAGTATTAAAGGTTGGAATCTGACTGGGATACTGGAGAACTTCCACATGTTTACTGTGAAAACTGACAAGTTAAATGTCAGCTAGATCATGGGTGCTCATTCCTGACTTTACCATGGGGCCCTTTGTATTATAGGTACACCCCATAAATATATTATCCTAAAAAATTAGAACTAAGAGATATAAATATGGTTCTAATGTAAGAAATTGACCTCAAGTGGTACAGTGAGGATTTACTTGAACTACTGGTGATGAAACTGTCGGAATGAGCATTTCAAACTTAATATGTAACATATTCCTAATGCTGCACAAGAGGAATGTGTACATAACACTTAGAATCTGATAAATTAGCTGTTTACACAAACCTCTTGTGTAACCTTGTATGCATGAATCCCTGGAGCTGGAATCTGTGCACAAGCTAAAATGGAAGTTAGTACACCTGGGAAACCAGCAGTTTAGTTGGTGAGGGAAAGGGTCATCTCTGCTCCGCAGTGACCATGTATTTCTATAGAACATTGTATGTGGAAAAATACAGAAATAGCTGATATATGCAGGATTTAATAGGAAATGTACAGTTGATATTAATATCATGTTAGTGCTTTATCTTTTATCTCCAAAAGCTACTTGACCTAGTGGTTACAGGTGAATGTCAAGCCTTATGCACAAAGCTCAGTTTGGTGCAGCTTCTGATATGTTCTCAGGTATTCCTATGCTCCAACTGATACTCCTCACAATTCATACGCTTTTCCGACCAGCTGCTCCATCTATTTCAGGGGAGCTTCAGGGGGTACGGGACCCCCATTCTCATGATCGGTGGGGGTCCCAGAAGTAGTACCCCCAATGATCTGATAGTTATAACTTTCAATAACCGGAATATCCCTATAACAGCATTTAGAAAACAGTCAGGAGGGTCCTCATTGACTTCTATGGTAGGGTCTTCTAGGCATGCTCTGTGACCCGTCCAGAGGTCATTGTACAAGGAAGGAATAGATAAGCTCTGACAGTCACCTATTGTGAATGGTGGACCCTGTCTTATCTATACACAGAGGTGATATCATTACAGGCAGGATTAGAATGATATATAACTGCAGTAAAGTGATCGGTATAGACCAAGAAGTGGCGCCAGTTATTAGACATTGTGGCCAGTGCGAAAACTGCAGGATTTTATAGTTTTTGTTTAAATATAGATATGGATATAAGAAATGTAAAATAACATAAAAAATAAATAAAACATAAATATGTGATTTAAACAATAGGTCATTTGGTCAGGGAGAATAGTGGACAGGTAAGGCATAATAGCAATAGTATGCAGTCTTGTCCCTGACCTTAGCTTGGGAGAATAGAACCCCACCACAACCATGTACCTGGTCTACAAGAGATAGTAAGTCTGTTCCAATTATGTGCATGATATCTGGTTGATTCTGTTTAATTTCAAATATGCATTCTATTGAGGTTATGGAGATATAGCTATAGAGCCCAAAGTTATCTTGTGGACTGTTTGCAGATATGCTATAATATCCAGTTGGAATCTTGGATATCTGGTGTCTACAATTTACCACGTGGGTGAGAACCACTGCCGTAGCTATAGAGGTCGCAGTGGTCACAGTTGCAACCGGGCCCCTAAGCCAAGAGGGCCTACCCTTGCCTGTGGCACTGTATTTTTCCCCTTATAAGATGCAGTGCAATGGTATTACAAGCCCCCCCTATTTCAATTGTCCCTGCCTACTTTTGTTGCTCCATCTCACTTTAAGCTTCCAGTCCGCCCCTACACTTACCCCTTTATAAAGATGGCAGATTAAATAATGGAATTCAATACACAAACGATAAGATTATTGACAAAAGAATAAACCATTTTATCTTCCAAAAACTTGTGGGTGGTGCTGTGTCTCTGTGGAGTCCTAGCCTAAATCACCTGTTATTTGTGACACTTAAAATGTGACTCCTCCAGTAACTGCCCATCGGTAAACCACAGCGTAGCACTTACTATAATGTTAACAAGTTTATTCACATGATAACATTTTCAGTATATTACTTATTAAAGCTTAAAACTGGTGTTATTTTACTGAACTGTGATCGCACAAAACTGAACTTCAAACTTTCAAAATCTCCCACGCATACTGCAGTAGAAACCAATGCGGTTCACTTTACAGGCCGCAGATGCTCCGCGCTGCACTGAATAAAGCTAAGCTGTGAGCGGACAGCCGCCGCATCTTCAAGCAGTCAGTATACCGAACGAAGAAGGGACAGATCTCTTCTTGCCTCTGTCCCAGCCTTTAACTGCCAGGCCACGAACCTCAGCGCTGCCAAAAAAATGAGAGACAGAACACATGTGGCCGCCGCCAGAATTTTGGCACGGTGTCAGCACCAAAATTCTGGGCGCAAAATCCGTTGTGTGAACAGCCCTTTAGGTTACATTCACACGTACTGGAAATCATAACGGAAAAGTCCACACTGGTTTTTGCTGTGATCCCGCAAAAACCACAACAAAAACTGAATGTACTACTTGCCGCAGAAAGGCCGTCAGACTTCACCCTCTCCATTGCAAAGGGTGAAATCTGCTGGGGAGAAACGCGGCATCAATTAACAACCTGCAGATTTCAAATCCGCACCACAGGTCAATTTAACTTGCGGTTTTTGTACCCCTTTGCTGGTAACTGTACATGAAAACCTGCAGCGATTCAGTCACATGTGAACCCAGCATATAAGATCCTGGGCAGTGAGAAACCATGCATATAAATGGAAATGTTTCCCTTTAAGCTACAGCTGGAATCTGTTATTTGACAACTGATAAAATCAGTTACATTCTGCAAATGTGGCATGCGCCTGGTTCTCTACGTGCTGAAAAGTCTAATATCTCTGTGACTTAGTAAATATGAACTTGCTAGTTTACTCAGGTCATATGTGATAAGACTCACTTTAATGTTTTACCTCCACTTGTCAGCAGCACATGGCAGTGTCTATTTTATCTTATTTGATATTTGCTAATGCTTCCAGGGGTCAGTCATAGCCACAGTTTTTTGGTGAAAAACAAGCAAAAGTCATAAGTAGATGTGAGATAAGAGAAGGCTTTGGGCATGAGCTCTGGAGTGCTGTCATCATCACGTATTTGTTCTCTGTCCAGATGATACTGGGTTCAGGCTTATTTTCCTGCCTGTGTTTATACAACAAGATCAAAAAGAACTGTAAAGCGAGTGACCAGTGACCCATTTATCCAGTTTTGGCTCTGCGTCCCACTCTGTATGCTCAACATCCTGTTGTCCCAAGAGAAATATTGGGGCAGCTTTATTAATACAGTCCTGCTTTAGAACTACTGTCCTAAACCTAGCAAAAATCACAACAAGACAGGCAGAAACTGTGCCAAATTCATCACAGTGGTGCACATTGTACGATAGATTTTCTGCATCTTGCTAGATTTGTTAGACACACCTCTTGCCTGGCTTACTTTATACCAACATTTATAAATAAAATAATGCCACAATATATTAATAAATCTGGCACGTTTTTTTGCCACTCAACTTTTCAAAACTGTATGGTAAAATGCTAAAAGTGTCTAAAGCACATAATACATTTTCCACATAATACAAACTACAGAATTCTGACACATTTTGCTAAGTAAATCTCCCCCATTGAGCATCTCTCCCATTGCACGGCACTTTACAGTGAGTGCCTATTTTATTATTAAAGGGGTTGTCTGGTTTCATGATATTAATGACCTATCTTCAGAATAGATTATCAATGTCGGATCAAAGTAGATCGACTCCCAGAACCCCCATGATCAGCTGTTTGAAGGGGCCGTGACGCTCATGCGAACTGGACAATCCCTTTAATGATACAACTGTCCTGATAGGAACATTCCAAAGCAGCTTAGATAAGAGTATGATAAAACCAACACAAAATATTTGACCTGAAAAAGGAATGTGGACACTGACTTTAATAACGGTGTAGTACTTTGGCAGAACTACAAGATGTAGCAATCTTTAATTTATAGCGCATTACTAAGTTCTGAAACAGAGAGGTAAGTATGATTTTTTTAATTTTTACCGCCATTCAGGGAAAATCGATTCGCTACTATGAAGCATGAGGAAATTCGGCTTCGCAGAGAATCAAATTTTCCCTGAAATTAAGATCGAATTCCACTTCGCGGAATCGATACCCTCAACCCTATTAAGTATCACTTTAAAGGTTGCTGTAGCCATATGCATGCAGATTTAGTCACAAACCTTAATATTTCATGCCATGTTTGCAAAAAAGTTGCCTAAAGGTGGTAGGCAGTGAAAAAGCACTGATAAAAAAAACTACAAAAAACTGATTTTGCATCCCTGTGATTTTGTACGCAAATGTTTATGTTAACCTACACATATACGGTGATGTTTTAATCCTAGTGCTAATGGATGTGGGGATCTTAAATCTAATCTCCACTCTGTGGAAACTTTCCACATTGAAATCCTTACATAACTTGACCTGTAAGGCCTCATGCACACGGCTGTTGTTTTGGTCTGCGTCTGAGGCGCATACTTTACAGCTCGGCCGCAGATCCATTCACTTCAATGGCGCCGCAAAAGATGCGGACAGCAGTCCATGTGCTGTCTGCATTCGTTGCTCCGTTCCATGGCCCGCAAAAAAATAGAGCATGTCCTATTCTTGTCCGTTTTTCTACAATGGGCCGTGTTCTGCGGAGCAGCTTCCGTGTTTGCGGACCGCAAAACACATACGGTCGCGTGCATGAGGCCTAAATCTGCCACACTGAAATTTGTTGGATTTTTACTAGGAAAATTACCCTTTGCAGAAGCTGAAAAAAACCTGCAGCATTTATGCTTTGAATTCTGCATTAAATCCGCACCATTTTGGTGCAGATTTTCCTGTAGTGGAATTCCTGCAGATACACTATGGATTTTTCACTATGGAAAACCTCAGCATACACATCCCATCTGGATGAACCCTAATACATACTGAAGCATGCAAACCTATGACCAATACTAAAGGCTCTGTCCTTTACATGGCCTGATGAAGCAGACGATTGTTGGAAAAGAAGTGCTCCTTCCTGACAATCTCTTGCTTGTCAGTGAAAGAGACTGCTGTATTTACATGCAGGGATCTCTTTTACAGTGTAGGAAGGAGCAATTGCTAATGTCATAGCTCATGTCATGAGGGAGTCACGACCTATCGCTGACACTGGGGTCAGAAGGTCGCAGAGGGTGGCTACTCGCTCGGTTTCAAGAGATCGCTCCATGACCTAGTGGTGGGAATGGATTCTGGTCCAGATTACCCTCTTAGGTTCGTGATCCTTTTTGTCCCATTTAGGAATCTGTAGCTTTTCCTTTCAGCTGTTCTCCGTCAACCACTCCCAGCTACTATATATTCTCCCTTTCTGTTTCCCTTGTTGCCAGATATAGACCTTCCTTCCAGATCTTTTATTCTGACCTCTGGTGGAGTTGGAATTGCTGTGGAGCTATTGGAACTGGTGCTGTCGGATCTACGGTTCTCCCCCTGTTTGTTTTCTCCCTTCTAGGATTGTTTTTATAGTGTTTGTTGTTACTCGATGTCAGTGGTGAGGAGGACTAGTGCTCCCACCGCGCTACTCACTACCTAGGGCTTATTTAAGGGTAAGCCAGGGACAAGGCACTTGATCGGCATACGGGTTAGCAGCCCGTCTAGGGACATCAGGGCAGCCAGGTGCCAGTGCTAGGTGAGCTAGGGGTCCCCACTCCTCCCTCTCCCTAGTGAAAGGGTTCTCCCCTTCCCTCTCCTCTGCGCCGCACGTTTGTTACCTGCCATATCAGACGTGATAGCTCATCACCATACAGAATCATTGTTTGCTGGCAGCAGACTGGTGTTTAGAGGCCACATACTGCAGCCAGCAAGCGATGATTTAGGTGACCGCACAAATGACCCTATTACCCAATGAACAAGTGTTCTGCTTGTTCATCGGGTAATCGACAGCACCATTACACCGGCAGATTATTACTAATGAGCACTCCTATGAACGCTCATTAGCGATAATCTGCCCGAACATCAGACAGTATAAAGGAGCCTCAAGTGGGACTCTTCACATCATCTTAATTCTCATGCCGATCACCAAAAGACTAATCTTCCAACTGTACACATACTATTGTAGAAGCACTGCCCTCATCATAGTCCACCTGGTACACGACTCCTGGTGGCCTTGGTCTTATTGCCCCACATTACCATGTAAATTTACAAAGATGTCTGACAACAGCAGACAGAAACAAGCTTCACTAATCAAATAATTTACAGGGTGTATGTCTCTCCTTCATGAGTATAAAATTATTTATAAAAAGCAGTGAATGTGGAACTTGAGATGCTGATAACTTCTATTGCTTGAGGATATGTGCTGAGATCCAAAAGTTAAGACAAAGCCATAGGGTCCACTTCACCGTCCAGCCTTTCCTAAACGGAGCAGGAGAACGGAAAGGACGGATTCTGCACATAACTGAGCAGAACGGAACCTAAGGACCCCATAGACTATAATAGGGTCTATTCGGTTTTCGCTTAGAAGATGATTTTGGAGCCGAGACAAAAGTTGTGCATGCAGGACTTTTGTCTCTGCTTCAAAAATTTTCCTCTGAGCAGAAACCTAACAGACCCCATTATAGTCTATGGGGTCCTTAGGTTCGGTTCGGTTTAGTTATGTGCCAAATCCATACTTTCCGTTTTCCGGCTCCTAAACAGAGCAAGAGAATGGAAGGGCTGGACAGTGATGTGAACAAAGCCTTAGAGTACACTGATCCTCTTCCGTCTAACTAGCTTTATATAAAGATACTGGATTAATCAAGAGATTCTTCTATTGCACTTACTGGCATCCATTCCTCAATTTGCTACACAAGTCTGTAGTACTTTTCCTTGCCAACTCCTTATCCAGAATGGAATTCCCCCATCCTAAGGGTACATCCACATGTGCCAGAAAAAAATTCTGTTGTGGATTTTTCACAAATTCTGCATAGTGAAAATCTCGATATTTGTGCTAATTTAATCTGCTAGGTGTAGATGTGGCCATTTAAAATCTTATCCACTTTGTTGAAATTATGTTCTCCAACTGTAACATTTCTTAACTTCTAAAAAATGTATGTTTTATATGTATTTACTAAAAATGCTAAAAACATGCTAAAGAATACATATTAATTCCAATTAAAAAACGGGTACATGTGATGTCATATTGGCTGCGCATTCAGACACAAGAACTTAATTTTAACAGAAATGCATGGAATGCGCTTTTGACATATTGACGCTATCAGTATAAAAAGCAAGTCACTTAATAACCAGAAATATTTATTGCCTTCATATCAGACCATTTATACATAAATGAATACAAGTTTCAGAATATTTTAGATGAAATACTCTGTTATTCCACTTACATCCAGAATACGATATGACATTAATATAATGACAGTAAATCATTATTCCACATTACTTACATCATTTTTTCTCCCGTGAACCCATTTAAAGTTGCAATTGTGTCTTAACTTATATGATTGAAAAATCTAAAGGGGGTCTGTCAGCAGATTTGACCCTATAATACTGTTGACTGTAATAAGTACAGTATATATATATATAAAACAATATAGATTTCCTTATCTTAAATCCTAAATAGAAGCGTGGCTGGATCAACAAGAGGACATGTCCATTTCCCCAAACAGTCACTATTGTATACTCTTGATCCACACTGTTGGTATCATCAGTAGGGGGTTGTAACACCAGAAACAGCAAGCAGTCACAATCCTTAAATACTCTGTGTAATTCAGAGAACGACATAAAGCCTCTTATAGTGTAATATTACATTAAAAGCATACGCTGCACAAGCAACATTTTACTTAGTAGATCCACACTAAGACCATCTGATATCTCCAAACACCATGCTGAAATGTTCAATCCTCCTTCCGTGCTACTGAGACTCCCTTCCAGTATGTTTTCCACTCTCCTTTAATCAGACCCCTTCTATGTATCATTAGAAAGCAAGGAAACAAACAATGGTGTAGCACTGCAACTTCAAGGTAATTAAAACACTTTATTATACTCCCAAACAAGCTTTTTAAAAGTGCACACTAATATCAACATCACCGCCCGACTCGGGTTTCGCCTTTTGCTTCCTCAGAGGCTCTAGACCAGCTTTTTAAGCCTTCCCATTACTTTCTGTATTTGCACACATTCCTCATTATAACATTATAATCATATATTTCTATATTATCACTTAAAATCATTTTCTGATTAAAATAAGTAACATAAAACTTTATGCCACTCAATATTTTCCTTTAAAAAAAAGGAAAGGAAGGGGAGGGGAGAGCTTAAAAAGCCGGATTGCGCGATTACTAGTCTGGAGCCCCTGAGAAAGTCAAAAGCGAAACCCAGGTCAGGCGGAGATGTTTACATCGTTGTGTACTTTTAAAAAGTGTGTTTGTGAGTATAATAAAGTGTTTTAATTACCTTGAAGTTGCGTTGCTACACCATTGGTTCTTTCCCTTGCTTTCTTATGATACATATAGAGACAAGGTCTGATTAAAGTAGAGAAAGCAGTCTTGAGTGGAATATATACTGGAATAAAAGGAAATTTAAAGATTTTAGCATGGTGTTTTTAGAGATAAGTGATGGTCAGATTATGGATCTAGTAAGTAAAGTATTTCTCAAGCAGTATGTTCTTAATGCAATATTACACTATCAGATGTTTTTCTCTGAATGATAAGGGGTGTTTAAGGATTGTAAGAAAAATCCTCTGCCTGTGATTGACTGTGGAGAAGAGAGCTCAGTTTTCTGTTTGTGGTGTTACAACCCCCTACTGATGATACGAGCAGCGTGGCTCAAGAGTATACTATACTATAGTGTAGTACTTAAAAAACTAAGATTTATTCATTTTATTCACTCCAGCAAGTGCCCAGGGGGCGGTGTTTTCTAGTTTCCTAGTCCTGAAGTCTAGATATATAGCTACATGGAACAGGAAAGGTAATGCTGCATTGCAGAGCAGATTTGTCATTAAAGAGGACCTTTCACCAGTCCAAAGTTTGTTAGTCAAAGGTATGTACATGCAGAGCGGCACCCAGGGATGTCCCTGCACTTACTTGTATCCCTGGGTGCCGCTCAGTTCGCCCACTGTAGACCCCGGTACCGGCGCACGAGCTGCTGCTAGTTTTGCCTTGGGCAGAGACATCCTCTTTTGCCCTGAGCGTCTCCTTCTCCCAGGCTGGAGCGCTGGCCAATCGCAGCTCTCAGCTCATATCCTGTAATCTCCCAAGGCAAAATAAGCAGCAGAGCGTGCGCCGGTACCGGGGGCTACAGCGGGCGAACGGAGCGGCACCCAGGGATAATAGTAAGTTCAGGGACATCCCTGGGTGCCGCTCTGCATGTACATACCTTTGACTAACAAACTTTGATCCGGTGAAAGGTCCTCTTTAATTCAGTCTAAAGCTGGCTGAAGCATAATATAACTAAGGCTAGTATTACACTAGCAGATTTTGAAGGTTTTTGTAGGGATGGAATCCAATCACCTGCTCGTTAGTGCAGGAGACCGCTACAAGGATCGCTAATGCCATCGCTCGTCCCCATATGGACTAGTTGTCTGCTTAAAAATATAGATTGCCTGATAAACTAGCGTTTGCTCGTTCATAAGGTAATCAGCGGCAGTATTACACTGGCAGATGATTGCTAAACAAGGGGGCGATTGTTACTCTCAATCCCCTCATATACATGCCAAGCAAGCATGTGTTCTCAGTAGGAAGAAGGGAGATATGTTGTTAGAGGAGAGTTATAAGGCCCCCATACACATTATATTTTCTAATCTGGATGGCCTGCTTAACAAACAAGCAACAAAAGGCAATATTTGATGGTTATAAGGTTATAACTGACAATTATAACCAGACTACTTGTTTCTCTTCCAACTGTCACTGTTAACTCTTGTTTTGCGCCCTTTTTCACCTTTCTTTTTTTCTTTTTGACCCGGTTCGGCAGATCAGAGCCCTGTTTTTCAGGCCGTGTGCCGGGTCTGTGATACTGCCGCTGGCACGCGTTGCCTCCTATACTTGAATTAGACCTCTTGCACACAAACTTTTTTTTGCGAGTGTACGGGCTGTTTTTTTTGTGTTCGGTATATGGTCCGTATACGGAACCATTCATTTCAATGGGTCCGCAAAAAAAACGGAAGTGTTTCCGTGTGCATTCTGTTTCCGCATTTCCATTTCTCCGTTCCGTGCAAAGATAGAACATGTCCTATTATTGCCCGCAAATCACGATCCGTGGCTCTATTCAAGTCAATGTGTCCGCAATAAAAACAAAACGCATACGGAAATGCATCGGTATATCTTCTGTATCCGTTCCGTTTTTTGCGGAACCATCTATTGAAAATTGGAAGCCAAGACTAATTTTTTCTATGTAATTACTGTATACTGTATATGTCATACAGAAAAACGGAACTGAAACAGAAACACAACGGAAGCAAAAAACTGAAAAACAGATCCGATAAACGGGCCTGCAAAACACTGAAAAAGCCATACATTCGTGTGCAAGAGGCCTTACTGTGTTAATTACATTAATTGGTGAAGCAGCGTTTGGCTCAATTTCATCAGACAGACACCAAAACCCTGCAAGCAGCGTTTTGGTGTCTGTCTCCAAAGCGAAACGGAGACATGAACTGATGCAAACTGATGCATTCTGAGCGGATCCTTTTCCATTCAGAATTCATTAGAATGCAAACTAATCCATTTTGGACGGCTTGTGAGATCCCTGAACGGATCTCACAAACGGAAAGCCAAAAAGCGTGTACAAGTAGACTTAAGCTCCTGTGGGCTGTTCTCCCGGTTGAGGGGATAGATGGGTTCTGTCCAGGACTGCAAGTACCTTTCTGATATTAGTGACACCTGCTCATCTTTAAACGAACCCCTGGGCTGAGCTGGGCTTATTAAAGTTGGGAGGAACAGTACTAGGCGATCAGCCATTATTTTAGAGATCAGCTTTACATCTTGATCTATCAGGGAGATGAGCCTATAAGACTGGTGATCAAGCACATATTTGCCCGGCTTAGGGAGCAATTTGATGTAAGCTATTTTTGAGGCATCTGAAAGTTTCCCAGTGGTCAAAATACCGTTGAAATATTCTCCCAGTGTTGGTGTGATGGAGTCCACCAGAAACTTGTAGAACTTCCCACAGTAACCATCAGGGCCAGGGGCCTTTGAGTTGTGTAGATTACGTATGGCTGTTTTAATTTCTGCTTCGGAAATTGGTTTAATCAGCTCCAGCAAATCTTCCTGAGAGACTGATGGCAGGGATACTTCATTGAGAAGAGCTGTGCCACCCCGCGAGAATGTGTTGGTTGAATACAAAGTGGCATAGAACCTCTGGAAAATATCATTAATCTCATGAAGGTCAGGTGTCAGGGTACCCTCAGTTGACCTAAGTGTTTGGATATTTGTGTGGGGGGGGGGGGCACCTGCCCTTGGCTAATCTCACTAGAAGTTTTAATGCCTTATTGCCAAAGCTAAGCAGTTTCTCCTCCATGGATGACCGATGGAAGCTCTCTCTCCTTTCCAACCAAAGAACAAAAATATGCTTGGCTGCCACCCATCTATCCTTTTTCTCTAGTGTAGGGTCTTGGAGGAAACAGGTGTAAGCCTGTCGTAATTCCCCACTAGCTACCTCATATTTTTGGTCGGGCTGTGAGCTCTATAAAGGAAAGGTTAGATATTAATTCCCCCCGTATTACCACCTTGGCCGTAGCCCAAAAGAGGGATGGGTCTTCCTTGTGAGGAGCGTTATCTGCTTCAAACTCCTGCCACCACCCTCTAAGGAGATCCAGGAATGGTAATGAAGATAGGGCCAGGTCGTGTATAGACGTTTCTAGAACCCTAATGGCTAGTGAAGCATGTGTAAGGAGATAATCGTTGCGTGACCAGCTAGAGTACGCATGCGAGAAGTGTGTGTATTCCCTGTCACTTGAGTGAGACATGCGCCAAACGTCCTGCAGTTGAGAGGAGGCTATCAGTGAGGGTAGGCGTTTATCCCTGGATCTGACTGGCATGTGGGAATTAGATGGGTTATTCCTGTCTTCCGCCGGGAACATAACCGAGTTCATATCACCCCCTACTATCTTGTGCTGCACATCATCTGTGGTGTTGTCGCCATTGGGGCCGTATATATTGCAGATGCTCCACTTTTCTCCTTTATTTTGAAACCGTATACGTGTCCATCGTCCCTGTTCGTGGTCAGTGGAGACGTTGATGATAGAGAAGGAGAAGTTTTTGTGAGTTTGTATAATGGTTCCCCCTTTATGGTTGTGAGCGGGTGCCCCGAATACATGTCCTACCCATTGCCTGCCCAGGCGGTGAAGGTCCACTTCGGACAGATAAGACTCCTGTAGAAGTGCCACGCCAGGGCGGAGACTCATGAGGCGTTTAAATACCATAGATCGTTTGGCCGGCAATCGTGGACCTTTGACATTCCAGGACACTTTTCTCATGTTGGGAGGTGTAAAAAAGACACAGAAGCGTTACTATTGAAGATTAAACAGTATGAAACATGCTGCTTATACAGTGAGTCTGGATAACCATAAGTCTGAGATATAAGGAATTCGAAACTATGAGCATATCCCTGGCTACGTTCCTTTCTCTCCCTGCATTTTGCTACCTGCCAGGTGAGGACCAGCTGCTAACAAACCTCTCTGGCACAGCTCATAGGAAGTTCCACACATGTCAGTTGAAAAAAAGTTAAAAAAAAAATCAACAAAAGGCCATAATCCCCCCAACCCCGGGGTCCCAGAACATGAACCCTCAAAACCATGGTGTGGTGTATGGATGAAGTATACCAGTTGACTAACCAAATTGTCTATGTGACTTCTCTTTTTATGAAGGGTAGAGGCAACCATTACTATACTGTCAGTTCAGCCGTCCACAGAGTTAACAGAGTTGCGGCGACTCTTCTTAGTTTGTCTGTGAGTCTTTGGCGAGGTACTTACTGGTGATCTTGGTGATGCCTGAGGCATCTTGGACTGCCAGGCTTGATTGGGGAAATTGCAGAGGCCAATGAAGGGGATCCGGGCTCCCTTGGTACTGGAGAAGAGGATCTCTTCGTGGGTAAGTAGCATTGGAGAGCCGGACAGCGCCATCTGGAGGAAACACCCTAAGTGTTGCTGGGTAGACCAGCTGGAACCGAATCTTAATGCGGCTTAAAGTGGTACACAGCGTTTTAAACTTGCGCCTTTTTTGAACCATATCCACTGAAAAGTCCTCAAACAAATGTACCTTTGCTCCTCTGAACTCCAGAGGGGTCTTTCGACGTCAGAAGGCATGAAGGATATCTTGCTTATCATTATAATCCAGAAAACGCACAATACTTTACCTAGTGACTCCCCTCCGGCTGTGCCTGTCCCCTGGGGACCTCTGTGAAGTGGTTGGGTCCGGGCCGATCCTGTGCGCCCTCTTGACCCTGCAGAAATGACTGAGGCCCAAAGCCACCAGTAAGTCCTCCTCACAGATTTTCACCGATTTTGGTATCCCAACCATACAAAGGTTGTTACGTCTGGAGAGAATCTCCAGGTCATCCAGCCTCAGCAAGATACGGTGGTGTTCCACTGTCAACATTTCCACACTGCTTTGTTGTGTTCATTGCCCCATCTTATACTTCACTGATGTGGAGCTCAGCCTCATCCAGGCGGGCTGCATGCTGGGAGACCTCAGATTGTAGGCGGGAAAGCGAAGTCTGTATGATAGTTTCCAGCGACTTTTGAATATCCGGGGCTAAGTTCTGGCCATCTTGACGGCCAATTGTTGGTAATCACCCAGATCTCTAGGAAGAGTCATTGCCTGTGGAGGCGTGTCTCCTACTGCCGTAGGGGCCGAGGTAGTCTGAAGCGAACACCGAGGTGGGGTCTCTGTGAGATCCGATGCCTTTTTGGTCGGGTGAGGCACGGCAATAGTTTCAATCACGGCTTGTTTTTGAGCGCTGCGTAGAAAGTACTGCTCCATAGGTTGGAGTAAGGGTACCCAGGCTGGTTCTGAGGTCTTTGGGCTCAAAACAGTTGCTACTTGGCAAGGTACATGTGTGGGTGAGAGCCTCGAGAGCGGGAGCGACGTCACACACGTCTCTACATCTCAGCGCTGGAACCAAAAGTGTTTTTTCTTTTTTTAACCTTTCTTTGTCTCACTGTTTGTAAAGTGGGCAGTACATATTAGATAAATGTCGACCAAACCTGCTGAATTTGGTGGGACTAGGTGACCATCTATTATGTATGGGGGTCTCTTGACACTCCATGATGGCAGATATTGGGGCATATTAGAATAAGGCACTCAGGGAAATAAGTTGCAACCAGAGATACAGTATATGGCAGCAGTTTTATTTCCTTGCCTGTTCTAGGACACATGCACGCTCAGTCAAGTCTAGTAAGCATGTGTGTGCAAGGAGTGGGGGTGTTGGGAGTTATAACTGTATCATCTTACAACTTTTTAATCTATATGGCAGCCTTAGAGGGATTCTCCAGGAATTGATAATGATGACCTCCTCAGGATAGGTCATCATTATCATATTGGCGAGCGTCTGAGTCCTGGCACTCCTGCCAATTAGCTGTTTCAGGGAGCCGCCGCAGTCACCAGAGATCTGGTTAGTGCAGTCAGCTCCCAGCAGCTTTCCAAGCACAGTTGCATACTTTTAACAGCCGCAACTAGTCCATGTGACCGATGTACTGTGACGTCATATGGCCTAGCAAGAGGCTGCGGTGCTAATGGAGCACCAGCCTCTTTTAACACCTGATTGGCAGGAATCCCGAGTTTCAGATCTTGTCCAATCTGATATTGATAGCCTAACCAGAGGTTAAGGTGCATTTACAGTGCGCCGATGAGCAGATAATAATTGGGAACGGATGATTCCTTCCCGAAAACTCAATGCTTTTCACTGGAGGTGAAGAATTGCATTTATATGCAGCGATCAACTCTACTGTATAAGGACAAGTGATGGCTACTGCCATTGCCTGCCCTCATAAAAATGAATTGTTTTCGGGCAGTAGAGTGCTGTTCACACAGCACGATCTGTTGCCCAAAAATGATAATGGAGGTGCCCGCACAAAAGATGAAATTACCTGATAAACAAGCATTTGTTCCCGATAATCTGCCCGACAATTGGGCAGTCTAAATGAGTCATTAGGCTTTAAACTTTGATTTCATGCAAGAAAAAACAGATGTCGATTCTATCTATGTAGATTAGAGGTAAAAATATGGAAATAGGCAAATAAAATCCATTGAAAAAATTTGATTATGGTCGGTACAAACATGGTGTAAGAAATCAAACAAGACAATTGTATTCTAGGCAGAAAATCCCCATGTGACAGAAAAAAGCTGTATAATTTCATTAGTCTCCAAACCGTGAATGTATTCTTCCATCATATGCAAAGGGCAAACACATCTATCATAAAATTATTTAAACACGATAGCAGGAATACTTCATTTACCAATAATAGCATTCCTCTGGCAATCACAGGCGCCAACTTTATGCTGCTGCGGAACTGGTTTAATATCTTGGGAGCAGTTTAGAAAGCTAATACTTCTTATGTAGGTTAGATGTTTGTCTGCCTCTCCCTGAATCCAACTATACTACTATGTACTGCACTAAAAGCATGTTAGCAATACAGACAAATTTGTAAGCCATTTGCAGGTTCTGAAATCTTTTTGGGCAAAGTCGTGATATGCAAGGTAATAAAGCATTTATATGTCTTACACCACAGATGATTTAATGCGTAGACTATCTATTGGATTTACCCTATGTGCACTCTTAACAGGAAAATTCTTGTCAGATGAAAGCTTTCTCACTAAGGCAGTGACCACAGAACGGCTTTCTATTCAAATAATTAGACTTGCATCCTCCATATTATTTTGTTTAGAGGAAACCTTATTAAAGTCCCAGGCATCAGCAGTGTAATCCAGAATGTATATCTCTATCATTAGCAAAATCACTTTAAAGCACAGTTGATGACTCCTTACACTTAACCAGTTGTTTGGAATAAAATTCAAAGGCTGCTAACTGCTAAATAAAGATTATATGAGAGATGTAAACAGATAATTGATGCTCTCCTTCCCACGGACACACTTGGCTCTGACAAAGAAAATGTCTCTATATTTTAAAACACATGTTAGCATCTTCTCAAGAATATGCTTTATTACGACTAAAATTCTAGAACAGCTTTAATTCTGAAACTTGCTAAAATAGTAATTTACAAGTCCTTAAATTGCATAAGGTAGACAACAATTGTCATGAAAAAAATTGCCGAAGAACAAACAAGAAAATTGACATACTTTATATGACTGCCATACGGTGAGAAATATGATTTTTACTTTTTCTATACAGATTTTGTAAACACATATTAACAAATATTTTGCACGTACAAAATGTCATCTGCATTTTTCTAGATGAATGGAAGCTGCCACTGTGTCTCCCTAGTGGCCAATTTACCAGAAAAATTGGAATAATGGTGGGTTTGCAAAGCAGTAACCTTTGCTCAAGACATTTGTCAGACAACCTGACAGTCATTTTAAAGGGTAGAAGGTTAAACAAATAGATGATAAAACATTACCAAATAGATTGTGGAAGAAATGCATATTCTAGACTCAGAATATCAAATAACTAGTACTTCATTTAATTACGATATAAATTTTGGATAACCTCCTGTACTCTTAATGGAATCCACAATGCAATTCTTCCTTGAATGGTGACAAGAAATAAAAAAAAATATATAAAACATAAAATAGCTACTTGCAAAAAATCAGGGGGGCTGAATTTTTTGTGACACTTGCTATTCAGTTTTCAAAACACTCTCTACTATTTCTCTAATTCCCACCACCCCCCTTCCCCAATACCTAGATGACTTTGATGGTGATGAGCTCCAACAGAAAAAAAAACTCAAAATTGCTAAAGTTAGTGCTAGATGATAAACTCTGCCACAATAAGTTTAAGGCCAGTGCTACTAACTGTCATGGTTATCAACTTGAATTTTCCCTTTTTTGTGGACATCTTATTTAAAAATCGTGGGCAGACAATTTTTACGGACAACTGGAAAACCAAAGTGAATCATAAAACATGGTAAGTACTAGATGTCTATAGGTCAGATATGAAAATGAATTAGCAGCATGTACTATGAGCTGTAAAATGACAATAATTACCATCACAGAAACCTGCTGAAATACCACCAGCCCCCCCCCCCCCAAAAAAAAATCATCTTGGATCCAAGGGAAGGGGTGAAGGTGCCAGAGGGTCAAACTCATAGGATACCGGTCTCTCATCCCAGCAAATGAGAGGTACATGCAGTTTAGGGTGGACAATGGTTCTTTGAGAGATGTTGGGTAAAGGATATATCCTAAAAAGAAGTGGTTGGAGACAATTAAGACAGCCTATAGTATATATATATATATATATATATATATATATAAATCCAAAGAATTGAAGCAGCACTCCAGATATGGTGAAACAAATGGTGGACCGACTTTATTCCCCCCTCAGGGGAATAAAGTCGGTCCACCATTTGTTTCACCATATCTGGTGTGCTGCTTCAATTCTTTGGATTTATATGATTGTGACGACGCGGACGGTCGTCAGTGAAGGATTGCACCCGTTTTAACCTTGAGTGCTGCTGGATCTCTTTGTTTGTTATATATATATATATATATATATATATATAGTAAACCATAAATGAGCAGCATAGAAGAAATAGCCAACTGTGGCCTAGAACAAAATAAATGAGATGCCTGATAATCTAAGGAACTCATAACTGTGGCAACAGAAAAATATAAATTGCAGCATGAGATATTCCCTCCCTATGATATGAGTTACGCTGAAGATCAGTCATTTGCAGCATGGTTGAGGTGGCAGTTTGCAACTGTGGGATCTTCATAGAATCTGGGTTCCTTGTACCACAACTGGTTTGGCAGAGTACAGGAGTTGATAATGGATGTTACGATCAAGTAGAAATTTGCAAACAGGCTTAAAGGCCTTCTGCTTTTGTGTCACCTGGGCTGAGAAATCCTGGAAGATTAAGATCTTCTGATCGTGGATTATCAGAGTGACTGATCGTTGATATGCTCTAAGAACTTGTTCTTTAGTTGTCCAGTTGTGATACTGTATCTCGCTATTTCCGGTCTGGGACAAACTCCTCCTTGGTCTCGTGGGGGGCCCAAACGATGGGCTTTTTCAATGAACAGTGGATCACTGGGTAGAAGGAGGTTAATGTCCCGTGGAAAGTCCATAGTCAGATATGTAATCAGAGAATCCTGAGTAATTTCTTTCAGTATACCTAAGAAACCGAAGATTATTTTGTTACTTCCGACTTTCTAGCTTGTCGAGTATGTCATGAAGAACTCAGGTGTTAGTAAGGCATTGGGCCACTAAGTGACCCAGTTGCTGCACTGTGGTTTCGCAGGATAATGCACGATTCTGCAGCTCTAGAATTCTTTGCGAATAGGTCGTAATCTGTAACAGAGCCGTATTAATAGATGTTTGAATAAGGTCTAGACGCTTGTCAAAATGCAGGAGCAATAATCTAGAAAATTCTTGTGCTACCTCTGTTGTTTGCACAGCTATTGGTTAACTTGAGGTTGGTGGACTATTGGGTGGTGACAGGTTGGGCGGCATAACATCAACTCCTTAGAGCAGTTCTCGTGAGTGGGGTGAGGGGTCTGAAGTAATTGATGTCTGTGTATCAGGCTGGATGACTTGGTTCTTTTTATTGAGCTTGGTGCATAGTTGAGAGGAAGGCAGGAGGGTCCGTCTAGTGACTCACGGTTGCAATGAGCTGCCCGGTTTATTGAGAAATTTGACCATGTCCCCTGTACAAAGGGGTTCATTAGGAAAAAGCACCCCAAATTTTCAGAATTTTCTCCTGAACACGGCTACACCCCATATGTGGTTGTAAATTGCTTTTTGGTCACACAGCAGGGATCAGAAGAGAAGGAGCGCCATATTGTTTTTGGAGGGCAGATTCTGGTGGAAAGATTTACAGGTGCAATGTTGCTATTGATCAGCCAAGGGAGATCAGTACAGCCTTTTCCTGACAAACATACATTTATTTTTTTTCTCAATGTAGCTTTATCATTGGTTGTATTTTGGGATATATATGACTTTTTTATCGCTTTTTATTGTGCTTTTGGGAAGCAGGATAAACACAAGGCGGCAACTCTTTTTTGGGGGGTTTTGTTATTGAGGCAAATACCGAGCAGAAAAATGACAAGTTACCTTTATTCTGCTGGTCAGTATGATAACAGAGATACCAATTTAATATACATTAGTTTTTTCATGTTTTGCCACTTTTACACAAAGCATTTCTGAAAAAAATCCTGTTTTTGTTTCGCCTAGCATAGCTTTTCAGACAGATGTCAGAGGTTAGGTCAGAGGATGTGCTCCACAGTAGAGAGCAACAATAGCTCTATGTTGCAGAGGAAACAATGTAGCGGCCCTCAACATTTCAAATGTCTTTATTTTAACAGTCAAATACAACATATTAGCAGGTGGTAGAAAGTGGAAAAGGTCCACGCTAAGCAGCTATCACCTTTTGCATTTGCTGCTACCTGTTATAGTGGTCTATGGAAAAAAGTCATTACAACGATCGGTAAGTTTGCTACATTGAACGCTACAAAGATCACTACATCGTTCTCTCTTCGACATAAAGGTAAAGTTAGACAAAAGTGTCTAACATATTTTAAAGGAGTTGTCCAGGTTAAGAGCTGAACTCAGACATAAGTTCCCCGTCACTCATTTACTATGTCTGAATGGAGCATAGGAACATTTTGCATCCCATCGCGCAGGGCAAGGGCTTTTTCTTTACTACCGGTGATGTACTGGGCTACACATGGGTTGCTAGGTGGAGGCTGTGAGCCAATGATGTCAGCAGAACAAATGAGTGGTCTTCAGCGCTGCCCTAGGTTGTAAAACTTTCTATTGTGCAGTAATAAAACATTATTTAAAGAAGAGTGGAAAACTCCTTTAACTCACTACACTGATAACTAGATTAATTTGAAAATCTCTCTCTCTCTTCTTGAAGAATCTTCGATACTGATTTGTGACCAATCTAAGCTTAAACCAGCATAAAAAATCTTTAAGGAGAAGCTGGAGAATGAGCTGTCAGAAGGCATCCTAAAGCTCGCTATGTACTGTGAAACACAGAAATGTAAAAAACTTATTTCAAAAACCTTTTTAGGTCAAAATATATTTTAATCAATAATTTAAAAAAATGGCTCCAAACATGTCCATAGCTTTCTTAAGGGGTTGTGCAAGTTTAGAATGTATTGATATAAGGCATGGAAAGGTATTAAAATTATGTTTTAAAACATTATGCTCAAGGTTTTGAACTGATGTCATGTTACATTTTTGACCGTAGTAAAAGACTTGGCATGGGACCACTAAGGCCAGCAAAAGTCTGAAGCGCGCAAAAGTGGAATATGGCATGTCATCGCAGCCATCATTTAACCACCTCAGCCCCCCTAGCTTAGGCTACTTTCACAATGGCGTCTTGTGCGGATCCGTCATGTATCTGCACAGACGGATCCGCACTGATAATACAACCGCATGCATCCATTCAGAACGGATCCATTTGTATTATCATGAACATAGGCAAAACAGATCCGTCTTGAACACCATTGAAAGTCAATAGGGGACGGATCCGTTTTCTGTTGTGTCATATTGTGTCATTGAAAACGGATCAGTCCCCATTGACTTACATTGTATGTCAGGACGGATCCGTTTGGCTCAGTTCCATCAGACGGACACCAAAACGCTGCAAGCAGCGTTTTGGTGTCCGCCTCCAGAGTGGAATGGAGACTGAACGGAGCCAAACTGATGCATAATGAACGGATCCTTATCCATTCAGAATGCATTGGGGCAAAACTGATCCCGTTTGGACCGCTTGTGAGAGCCCTGAAATGGATCTCCCAAGCGGACCCAAAAACGCCAGTGTGAAAGTAGCCTTAAACACCCTTAATGACCAGGCCACTTTTTACAATTCTGTACTGCACTACTTTCACCGTTTATTGCTTGGTCATACAACTTACCACCCAAATGAGTTTTACCTCCTTTTCTTCTCACTAATAGAGCTTTCATTTGGTGGTATTTCATTGCTGCTGACAGTTTTAATTTTTTTGCTATTAATCAAAAATGACCGAAATTTTTGCAAAAAAATGACATTTTTCACTTTCTGTTGTAATTTTTTTTTTTTAAAACTACATTTCTATATAAATTTTTCTATAAATTTATTGTTCTACATGTCTTTGATAAAATATCCAATAAGTGTATATTTATTGGTTTGGGTAAAAGTTATAGCGTTTACAAACTATGGTGCAAAAAAGTGAACTCCGCATTTTGAAGCAGCTCTGACTTTCTGAGCACCTGTCATGGTTCTTCAGGTGCTAGAATGTCAGGATAGTATAAATACCGCCCAAATGACACCATTTTAGAAAGAAGACACCCCAAAGTATTCGCGGAGGGGCTTGGTGAGTTCATGTATCATTTCATATTTTTTCACAAGTTAGCGGAAAATGACACTTTCTGAGGAAAAAAAAATATATAAAGTTTCCATTTCTGCTAACTTCTGGCAAAAAAAATAAAAAATCTCCCGCGGACTCACTATGCCCCTCAGTGAATACTTTGGGGTGTCTACTTTCCGAAATGGGGTCATTTGTGGGGTGTGTTTACTGTTCTGGCATTTTGGGCGGGGCTAAATTGTGAGCAGCCATGTAAAACCTAAAGGTACTCGCTGGAATTTGGGCCCCTTTGCGCACCCAGACTGCAAAAAAGTGTCACTCATGTGGTATCGCCGTACTCAGGAGAAGTAGGGCAATGTGTTTTGGGGTGTATTTTTACATATACCCATGCTGGGTGAGAGAAATATATCTGTAAATTGTCAGCTTTGCATAAAAAAAAATAAAAAGTTGTCATTTACAGAAATATTTCTCTCACCCAGCATGGGTATATGTAAAAATACACCCCAAAACACATTGCCCTACTTCTTCTGAGTACGGCGATACCACATGTGTGACACTTTTTTTGCAGCCTGGGTGCGCAAAGGGGCCCTAATTCCAATGAGTACCTTTAGGATTTCACAGGGCATTTTTACGCATTTGGATTCCAAACTTCTTCTCACGCTTTAGGGGCCCCTAAAATGCCAGGACAGTATAAATACCCCACATGTGACCCCATTTTAGAAAGAAGACACCCCAAGGTATTCTGTGAGGGGTATGGTGAGTTCATGTAAAATTTTATTTTTTGTCACAAGTTAGTGGAATATGAGACTTTGCGTAAAAATGCCCTGTGAAATCCTAAAGGTACTCATTGGTTTTAGGGCCCCTTTGCGCATCTTGGCTGCAAAAAAGTGTCACTCATGTGGTATCGCCGTACTCAGGAGAAGTAGGACAATGTGTTTTGGGGTGTATTTTTACATATACCCATACTGTGTGTGAGAAATATCTCTGCAAATGACAACTTAAAAATAAAATTTATACAAAGTTGTCAATTTACAGAGATATTTCTCTCACCCACCATAGGTATATGTAAAAATACACCCCAAAACACATTGCCCTACTTCTCCTGAGTACGGCGATACCACATGAGTGACACTTTTTTGCAGACAAGATGCGCAAAGGGGCCCTAATTCCAATGAGTACCTTTTAGGAGGGCATTTTTACGCATTTGGATTCCAGACTTCTTCTCACGCGTTAGGACCCCTAAAATGCCAGGGCAGTATAAATACCCCACATGTGACCCCATTTTGGAAAGGAGACACCCCAAGGTATTCCGTGAGGGGCATGGCGAGTTCATAGAAGATTTTTTTTTTGGCACAAGTTAGCGGACATTGATTTTTTTATTGCTTTTTCTCACAAGTCTCCTTTTCCGCTAACTTGTGACAAAAAGTTCAATTTTTCATGGACTCACTATGCCCCTCAGCGAATACCTTGGGGTGTCTTCTTTCCAAAATGGGGTCATTTGTGGGGTGTTTGTACTGTTCTGGCATTTTGGGCGGGGCTAAATTGTGAGCAGCCCAGTAAAACCTAAAGGTACTCGTTGGACTTTACGCCCCTTTGCGCACCTAGGCTGCAAAAAAGTGTCACACATGTGGTATCGCCGTACTCAGGAGAAGTAGGGCAATGTGTTTTGGGGTGTATTTTTACATATACCCATGTTGGGTGAGAGAAATATCTCTGCAAATTGACAACTTTGTATAAAAAAATTTAAAAAGTTGTCGTTTATAGTGATATTTCTCACACAAAGTATGGGTATATATAAAAATACACCCCAAAACACATTGCCCTACTTCTCCTAAGTACGGCGATACCACATGTGTACCACTTTTTTGCAGCCAAGATGCGCAAAGGGGCCCTAATTCCAACGAGTACCTTTAGGATTTCACAGGGCATTTTTACGCATTTGGATTCTCACGCTTTAGGGCCCCTAAAATGCCAGGGCAGTATAAATACCCCACATGTGACCCCATTTTGGAAAGAAGACACCCCAAGGTATTCCTTGAGGGCATGGCAGTTCACAGAAAATATTTTTTTGGCACAAGTTACGAAATTTATATATATATATATATATATATATATATATATATTTTTTTTACAAAGTCTCATATTCCACTAACTTGTTACAAAAAATAAAATTTTACATGAACTCACCATACCCCTCACGGAATACCTTGGGGTGTCTTCTTTCTAAAATGGGGTCACTTGTGGGGTGTTTGTACTGCCCTGGCATTTGAGGGTCTCCGCAATCATTACACGTATGGCCAGCATTAGGAGTTTCTGCTATTCTCCTTATATTGAGCAGACGGGTAATGAGATTTTTTTTTTTCGTTCAGCCTCTGGGCTAAAAAAAAAAAAAATGAACGGCACAGTTTTCTTCATTCGCATCAATCAATGTGGATGAAAAAATGTCTGCCAAAATCAGTGACTGCGGTGCGGTGGGCTGGGCGCTAAATACCTAACAAGTAGCTAACTAACTGGCGGTGATAAGGGACCCTTATGCCCCATTCACACGTCCGCAATTCTGTTTGCGGAACGGAATTGCGGACCCATTCATTTCTATGGGGACAGACTTTGTCCCGCTCGGATCCGGAATTGCGGATCCGCACTTCCGAGTCTGCACTTCCGTTCTGCAAAAATATAGAACATGTCCTATTCTTGTCCGCAATTGCGGACAAGAAAAGGCATTTTCTATATAGTTCTGGCAATGTGTGGATCTGCAAAATGCGGAAAGCACATTGCCGGTGTCCGTGTTTTCCGTGGATCCGCAAAATACATATGGACGTCTGAATAGAGCCATACAGGGGGGTGATCAGGGAGTCTAGATGGGGTGATCAGGGGTTAATAAGTGACGGTGGGAGGGTGTAGTGTGGTGCTTGGTGCTACTTTATATAGCTACCTGGTCCTCTGGTGGTCAATCGCCGCAAATGGGACCACCAGAGGACCAGGTAGCAGGTATATCAGACGCTGTTAACAAAACAGCGTCTGATATACCTGTTTGATTTCATTTATTTAACTTCTACAGCCTGCCAGCGATTGATCATCGCTGGCAGGCTGTAGTATAACTTCCGATCTGTGAGCTGCGTTCACAGCAAATCTCACCTCTCGCAAGGGGGAACAGAAGGACTGCCGCAATCACGCGAATCTGCGTGCGGCGGTCCTAAAGTGGTTAAACAAAGTCCAGGCCAAAAGCATCTGAGCAGCGTCACTAGAAAGGTGGGGGTTTGTAATGGTAAATATAACTTTTTTAAATAATTTTAATACTTTGCCATACCTTTTAGCATTTTCTTATTTTACTCAGACAACCAATTTAAGGTAAATAAGCAGACAAAGTTGATAGGGGTATCTCTTCTTCATTAGTACCAACTGAATTGCAGTTTTCTGTATTACTATTAGGGCTCATGCACACGACCGTTGTTGTTTTGCGGTCCGTTTTTCACGGATCCGTTGTTCTACATCTGAGTTTTTTTTTCTCTGATTGAAGTCATCTTCCATTCCGTTATTCCACAAAACATATCCGTATGGTTTCCGTATGTGATCATTTTTGTGCGGATCGGAAATGGAAACAGTAACTTATTTATCACCAAACACATGAGCAATATTAGCTGGGCATAGCATTTCTATATTATGGATCCGCAAAATACGGATGAAATACGGCTGACATACGGATGTGTACCATGTGCGTTCTGTATTTTATGCGGACCCACTGACTTGAATTTGGGCCTCGGACCGTGATTTGCGGACAATGATAAGACATGCACTACTTTTTCTGCGGAACAGCCATGCGGACAAACGGAAACGGAATGCACACGGAGTAACTTCAACATTTTCTACAGCCCTATTGAAGTGAATGGTTCTGCATATGTGCCGCACAAAAATCGTAACGGAAGCGGAAAAAAATACGGAAGCAGAAAAAAATACGGTTGTGTGCATGAGCCCTTAACTATTTTCAGACCCTTAACCCTTCCTAGCAAGGCCTATTTTTGCAAATCTGACATATGTCACTTTATGTGGTAACTTTAAAAAGCTTTTAGTTATCCAAGCCATTCTGAGACTGTTTTCTTGTGACACATTGTACTTCGTGTTAATAAGGAATTTGAGTCAATATGTTTTACCTTTATTTTAAAAAAAAAATCTCTCTGGTTTTAAGACATATACCTCATAATATACCTATTAGCATTCACAATATGTCTACTTTATGATGCCATCATTTTGGCAATCTAATTATTTTTTTTTAGGACGTTAGAAGGTTTAGAATTTTAGAAGCAATTTTTGCAATTTAAAGAATTTTTTTAAGGACCAGTTCAGTTCTGAAGTCATTTTGAGGAGCTCACATATTAGAAACCACCCATAAATGACCCTGTTTTAGAAAGTACATCCCTCAAACTATTCAAAACTGGTTTTAGAAATGTTAACCCTTTAAGTACTCCACTTAAAGGGTTTTTATATAGATTTGGTCGTTTTTTATAGATCTGGTGGTTATGGACGCAACGATACCAAATATGTCTTGTTTTTTTATTTTTACGTTTTACACAATAAGAACATTTACAGGAAAAAAAAAATCATGTTTTTGTGTTGCCATATTCTTAGAGACATTTTTTATTTTTCTGGCTATCGTCTTGTGTGAGGGCTTGTTTTTTGCGGCATGAGGTGACATTTTTATTGCTACAATTTTGGGATACATACGTCTTTTTGTTTGATTGATATTATGTTTCTTGGGAGGTGAGGTGACTAAAAAAAAGCTGTTTTAGCTAAATTTTTATTTGTTTTGTTTTTACGCCGTTCACTTTATGGGGTAGATCATGTGATGTTTTTGTAGAGTCGGTTGTTACAGATGCGGCAATATCAAATGTAAATTTTTATTTTTTACGTTTAATACAATAAGACCATTTTTAGAAATAAAATCATGTTTTTGTATTGCAATTTTCTTAGAACCATATTTTATTTTTATTTTTCTGGCTATGGTCTTGGGTGAGGGCTCATTTTTTGCGGGATGAGGTGACGTTTTTATTGCTACCATTTTGGAGTACATATGACTTTTTGATCGATTTTAGGGAGGTGGTAACTAAAAAAGCTGTTTTGGCGTAATTTCTTTTTTTTTTTGTTTTACGGCATTCACCTGATGGGGTAGATCATATGATATTTTTATAGAGCCGAGTTACGGACGCGGCAATACAAAATATGTCTATTTTATTTATTTATTGTTCCTTTACATTTTTTAAGTGACTTAATTGAGGATTTTATTGTTACATGTGAAACTTTTTTTTTTTTTTAAATAAAACACGTAATTTTTTTATTTTTCATTACACACTTTGTGTCCCCAATAAGGTCATACAAGACCTATGGGGGACATTTAACTTCACTTTTTTTTTTTCACTATTAATTTCTCCTGTAACTGGGGCTGACCTAGTAGCCCCAGTTACTGGGGAAATACAGCCCCCAGAGAGGCTGTACAGCATAATACTATATTGTACAGCCTCAGTGCAGGGTTGATCGAGGTCTGTGGAAGACCCGACAGCTCCTGCACACCCCCGGCCGTCACATGACCACCGGGCCGGGACAGGAAGCAGCACATTGCTTCCTGATCTGTATACACAGCTCTCGCTCAGCGCTGTGTATAAAGTGATCTAGAAGACAGGGACACCCAGGAACAGTCCCTGCCTTCTCTCTGGGGTGCCTGCTGTCACTAACAGCGGGCCCCCAGGACAGCAGATGCATGATTAGGGTGCAGCTGCAATCTCTGAAAAGACGTTCTAAAACGTCCAATCAGAGATAAACCCGAGCGCCCAGGAGATTTATAGTCAATGGGTGGTCGGGAAGTGGTTAAGCTATGGGGCGGGGGATAAATCATTTTATTAAGAAGATAGACAATATACAAGATCAAAAATACAAACATTGCATGGGAAGGACATCAAATGATAAACATGAACAAAACATGAACTGGCATCTCTTAAGAGCATTCCTGACATCTAAGCTACTGAAGTAAACAATTGCTATTAATAATAAGTGCAGTATACAGGGTAGGCATGAAATAAACAGTCACAGTACCTACTAATATCAACTGATATGAGGGTAGCAAAGAATAATACAATACTAGATGCCATTTAGGCCTCATGCACACGACTGTATGTGTTTTGTGGTCCGTAAACCGTGGATCCGCAAAACACGGAAGCTGCTCCGCGTTCTGTTCTGCAATTTGCGGAACGGAACGCGGCCCATTGTAGAAATGCCTATTCTATTTTTTTGGTGGGGCCATGGAACGGAGCAACGGATGCGGACAGCACACGGAGTGCTGTCCGCATCTTTTGTGGCCCCATTGAAGTGAATGGGTCTGCGCCCGAGCTGCAAAATATGCGGCTCAGATGCGGACCAAAACAACGGCCTAGTGCATGAGGCCTTAGTTTACATAGAAAAAGGACGACTAGAATATTACCTAAGTAAGTGGAGAACTCAACCATAGTCCATATAGCTACTCAAATTTGATAAATCTGCAGTTTTCCCATAGACAGGGTTTGAGTGCTGGAGTAATACCATTATTGAGAGTATTGAGGTTATGCCACTATAGCGAGATACACTTTTGTGCATAAAATAATTAAACCCTTATAACATGAAAAATAAAAAATAAAAAAAATTCTAAAAACATGTTTAACATGAGAATGTGATTTAAAAGATAGGGCATTTTCTGATTTGACATTCCATTTAAGCTACTTTGCCACAACTTTGAAAGTATACTTAATGTATAATGGACATTGTCCATTTAGAAGACCCATTGGCGCCCAAGCTTTACCCAGCCAATATACTGTGCATGGCAGTGCTGCACTATGGTCCCCATACCTGCTCAAATTTGATTAACCTGCTGATTACACATACTCAGGGTTCAAGTATTGAGGTAATACCACCTTTGGGAGTATTGGGTTATACCATCGTTTACGTTTAACATAAAATGTGACTTAAACAATAGGTCATTTTCTGATGACACATTTCCTTTTCTGCCACAACTTTGGGAGTATGCTAGGTAATCACCAAATGACAGCCTTAACTTTTTTATTTTCGGTCATCAGAGTTATATGAGGGCTTGTTTTTTTGCAGGAGAAACTTTAGTTTTATTGGTACCATTTTTGGGGTACAACTATAACTTTTTGATCACTGTTATTCAACTTTTTTTGGGAGAGGCAAGATGACAAAAAAATGGTGAATTGCCAACTTTTTTTTTTTTTTTTTTCGATATAGTGTTCACCACACAGGAATTTTTTTTTTAAAGGGGTTGTTTAAATTATATTTATTGATGACCTATCCTTAGGATGGGTCATCAATATCAGATCAGCAGGGGTCCGCTGTGCCAGCGCTGCCTCCTCTTCATTGTTTACCTGCTCGATGTCGCATCTGCAGCGGTGAGCAAGTGTAATTAGACCCAAGCCGCCCATTCATTTCAATGGGATGGCTCGTTCCTATAGGAGCGATCCCTCCCATTGAAATGAATGGGACGGCTTGGTTGTAATTACACCCGCTCACCGCTGCAGATGCGACGGCCAGCATGTAAACAATGAAGAGGAGGCAGCGCTGGCACGGCGCGTGCCTTCTCTTCAAATAGCTGATCGGCGGGGGTGCTGGCTGTCGGACCCCTGCCGATCTGATATTAAAGACCTATCCTAAGGATAGGTCATCAATAAATATAACTTGGACAACCCCTTTAAATATTTTAAATATTTTAATAGTTCAGACATTTTTGGACGTGGCCATACCTGATATGTTTAATTTTTATATTGTTTATATTTTTTACAAGTAAAATTAGGAACAGGAGGAGATTTAAACTCTTAATATTTTTTGTATTTTTTTTTTTACTTAATAACTCTTAGGGGCCTAAAACCTGTTCCATACAATTCCCTACACATAATGCCGAACATGTATGGCATTATGCATTAAAGGGTTAATGTGAGACACATGGTGTTATTCATTTTAAACCTCCATGTACCTCATATTAATAGTGACACCATCATTAACCCCATTTTGCCCATTATATGAGGTATATGATGGAGTCACTGTTACTATTAATGTGAGGCACATGGAGGTAGAAAAGTAATAAGATGCTGTGCCTTACATGTATACATGTGCACAGCATAAAGCACATACCTATAAAACTGCAGAAAACCTCCTGCAGCAAGATCTTCCTAGATGCTGATAAGTTAAAGGACCTTTGATGATCTCATCACCATGTGACCAGTAACAAGTGGTATTGCAAAAATGCCAAACCTGGTATTGCATCGAACCGGGTATCAAAGTATCGAAAAAGTATCAAGACTTCAATAGTCGGTTCAACCCTACATGGGTGTCTGAAAACTTCTGAGTTACTGAGAATGTAATAGAAGAATTAAAGCGGAAATTATTCATTGTCTCTAGTATTATTCTGACATTTCAAATTCTTTAAATATAATAGTGATCCTAAGTGACCTAAGAGCAAGAATGTGTACTAGAATTGAATGTCAGGAATCCTGAAAAGCTGAGTTTTAGGGTCCATTCACACATCCGTAAGTGTTTTGGACCGTACATAATAGAAAATGCCTAATCTTGTCCTCAATTGCGGACAAGAATAGGACATGTTCTATTTTTTGGGGGAAACGGAAGTGCTGATGTGGAAGTGCGGATCCGGAAATGTGGATGCGGACAACACATAGTGTGCTGTCTGCATTTTTTCCATCACCATTGGAAATGAATGAATGAGTCTGCACTCGTTCCGCAAATTGCGGAACGGATGCATACCCATTTTGCAGACGTGTGAATGGACCCTTAACATAAGGAGGTGTATGAAAACCTATGACTTCAACTGTACATACTCTAGTTGTCTTGTATAAAAAAAATAGTGTGGGTGACCCCTGTACACACCTTTCGTGTAGTGAGTGTTTAATTTATCTTTGGGATAGTGACTGCAAAATGTTGCTGGAGATGTAAGCATTTAGGGATGATAATTAGTGTAATCAGTTGAGAATAGTACTTTCTCCAAGCTTTATATTTGTTTCAGACATGAGCTAGCAATGGCAGAATGTTATGTTTCATTTCCTTTCTCGGTAGTGCAGCCAGCCAAGATACTGTGCATGGCTGTGCTGGGATCGTTGCTATAATGAACAGTTAAGCCCCAGCTGGTGGATTTAAGTCTGCTACTCAGTCATTGCCAGTTGCCTGTGATTGCGTAAAGTGTCCTGGCTTTGTTTTTCTACTGTGCTTGAATTTTGTACCTCAACCCAAGACCTACTTGTTAACTCTCTGTGTACTGACCTTGGCATGTTTTCTGGATAAACCCCTAATGGCTACTACAGGTTCTTCTGGAATTCTGACTGTTGCTTATTTCTAGATTAACCCTTTGTCCTCTGTTTTGGCTCTATCCATCTCTCCTGGTTCCGACCCTGCTGGTCTACTACTGTTTGCACCTAGGTCATTCTGGAACATCTGCTTCTAGTGAGCTTGCATCAGTTTTCTGGTACTTTACTTTGCAAACGTAACCTAGGTCCCTAACAGCCAAGTCCATCTGGCCTTGTGGCTAAGAGTAGCTTTAGCTTCCTACCAACTGAAGTGATTTAAGAAGACTTTAGTAGCAATTTCTGAGTTTGCTGACTGTGGTTCCAGACAGTGACCGTAGTATTTTCGTACATCCTTACTCTATGATTTTGTAATCATTATGCTCAGGTACTTAAATTCAGTTGTCATTTTCAATCGTGAAATATAAGAAGGATCTTTTCATATCTGACTTCCTAAGGACATATATACTGTTTTGTCCCAATTAAATTGGAGACCAGGCTATTCTTTATATTTGATGACATTTATGGCAGGTGGAAAGAAAGTGGTGGAATGGGTTAAGAAAAGGACCATATTGTTGGCATAAAGCCTGACTTAACCCAAATGTGATATGGTAGTTGTGTCTTATCAAATTTATATTGCAACAGCTTTGATGGCAAAGGGCAAATAACAGAGAACATACCTATAACATTCCCTTATCCAGGGAAAATTTGGGGGATAGAACGCCTAGATCTAGAAGGTCATTTACATACTTTGGGAGTCCATGGGAGCCAGGTTATTTACTATTTATTAGAAAGGATACAACTTGTGTCACCTATTCTAAACTAATTGGTTCCTCTAGGAAGCGCCTTGAGGAGTCAAAGTGGGTAAAATGAGGAAGACATTACAGTATAGTATAAAATTGTGTAAATCTATGTAACAATCTAAATGTATGTTGAATTTCTCAGGAGTTTCCCAGTATCAGAGTGGGCGGCCAAAATAGCTGAGCATGAGGTATTTTGGTCAGTCAACTGTGCTATTAATTTGCCAAACTGGCTGCCTAATTCCAGTGTACTTTGAAAAAGAACTGCTTGCTCAAGCCTTTTCTTAAAGAAATTGTAGCTATGAGTTATCATTACTCAGCCATACAGTTCTACTTGAGTCAGTAGGGCCAGCTAAATAATGTATATATAATCTTCCTAAAGTGTGGCTAGCTCAGAGGCCCCTTGAATATATTCTTTCTTCAGGGTGAGATGGAAGACTGCAAGCTTTAGCATTATGCCATTTTAGACTGGGATCTCCAGTGCCAGCATGGGGTTGAAGGTGCAGTTGATCAAGTATTCTAATTGGTGGTCAAATTAAATTTAGTTAAAAGGTTTGCAGGATTGATATGATTGATGTTTTATAGCCATAGGGGGTAAAGTGCACTATATGAGAGAGAGTTCTAACATGTCATGTATTGTATGTTAAGAATTTGAGGGCATAGTGGGCCCGTGCCAATCATATAATCAAGTTGGCTAAGCAAGTTTTGTGAAAAGTTGTTACAAAAGAAGACTGTCAGTTGAATGTCTAAAGGGAACTTTATATGGGCCACAAATCCTGCAGATAATCGAAAACAATTGTTTTTTCGTTTATCATTAGCGATTATCTGTCGAAACGTGCCGCCGATTACCGATGAATGAGCGAAACGCATCTGCTCTTGGCAAACAATTAGTCAGTATGGGGACGAGCGATGGCATTAGCGATCGCTCCTCCTCATGCTGTGATGGAGATCGCTGCACGCAAATACGACGGTCTCCTCCACTGACAAGCAGGTGATTGTCAGGAAGGAACGCTGCCTTCCCGACAATCGCCTGCTGTGTCATCCTGTGTAAAGGGACCTTAAGTTGTCAATAATCAACCCAGTCAATATAAGTTAGAAAGAAACCACAGATGCAACAGCACTCTGTAAACACTGAATATACACAGAATAGTCCCAATATTATGACCACCAGCTGATATCCAGAGCAACTGTTGTGTGCAGCACTGACAGCTGCTAGATGGGCTGGAAGTCAATCAATAAGGTCCTGGTAGGTAGCCATGCTGACTGCCGTGCATCTCAACATTTGTTTGCTAGACTTTGCAGGATGGAAAGACGTGGTACACTACACTTTCCTATCCTGCAAAAAAACATATACATTAACATATATGTGTTTTTTTTTCTTTACAGTGGTACTCTATGGTGGCGGATGTCACAGTATGGCATCTGTCTGAGGCATCCGTTAGTGTATACGTTTTTTTGTTAAACGTATGACGTATGTGAACCAATCCTTAAGTGACTGATTGAACACTTCTTTTATTTTCATTGTTCTGCTCATCTAACGGAGAAGAATAACAGAAACTAGATGGTGTTGTTTCTGAAGAAACCACAGGATATTGGTTTGAACTAAAACTGTGGGAGGAGTAGCACTCTTTTGAAAAGCAATTAGAGAAATTTGATTGGTTGTTGTTGAAATGGAAACACCCAATGACCATATTTGTGATTTTTCAGGTCCTTGACATCAATAATGCGAGAATGGCAGCATTTTTAGTTTTTCCCATTTAAATCAATCAAAAAAATCTGATTGCCTGTTTTTGGTTCCGCCCACTTTTACATTTGCATTGCAGTCACCCGTGTGATGTCTGTAGTGCAGTGTGTGATGTATGTAGTTTAGTGTGTAATGTAAGTGGTGCAGTGTGTGATGTATGTAGTGCAGTGTGTGATGATCACACACTGCATTACATACATTACAAATATCGATACAATGCTGCACTGTCACCTTGTGGTAAATGTCAAACTGGATGTCCAGGCTCGGCTGTATTTGTCCAGCACTCCAGAACTCCACTCCATGTTCGCCGGTTCGCGGGTGCAGCGCTCTCCCTGCTCTCCTCATACAGTAATTCCCGGGACTCGGGAGCCAGACCCTCCTCCCACCTGCTGCAATACACAATACTGCTCTGGCCCAAACTAACCAATAGCAAAGCTCCTTGCTGTAAGGAGCCTTGTTATTGGTTATTGCAGGCACAGGCAGCATCGATGCGCCGTCTGTGCTCAACTGCATTCAAATCTAGGGAATTAAGAGGCCAGGGTAGTATCTCAAAGTCTTGGTCAAGCTCTGCCAAACAATGTGGGAAATTTCTAGCTGTGTGACATTTTACATTGTCTTGCTGGAAGACCTCATCTGCCCAAGGGAAGACAATCAGCATGTATGGGTATATGTGATCTACAAGGATGGATTCATACCCAAATCAGTTGAGAGTGCCTTCGATGTGGATGGCAGAGAATGCCACAAAAACATTCCCTAGACCAGCTTGTGTTCCTCCAGATGTTTCTAGCCTGAGATGTGAAAGTCCATCCATTCGATGAAGCAGAAAACGTGACTCTTTGGAAAAGACAACCCTTTACCAATCAGCAGAGGTCCAGTTTTGATACTGCTGGGAAAGCTGAAGCCTCTTCTGCAGATGTAGAGGTGCAGTGACCATCTGTCTGCTTCGATGCCCCATACCCAGACACACATCTGGTAGTGCACTGGTTCATTTTACCTACTCTCTACTGTAGCATATCGGTATGTCGGACCTATCGGACCTTTGTAGCCAACGTTCACTCTCACATTAATGGCACATGTTACTCCACAGTTTCCATGTTATTTGCACTGGTGTCATTTGTCCACTCACGATATACTTTCACCCCAGCAGCAAGCGAGCAGTTCACAAAATGTGCAGTTTCCTAAATACTGCCAGCCTTTTTGCAACTCTGATAAATCGTATACCTACCAAGCCAGCCCAGTGACTTTCTTCATGAGCTATGCGCTGCCAACATCAAAAGTAGGAAGTGGTCGTAATAATGTGACTCAATTGTGTATGAATTTTAAATGCTAATAATGCTATATGCACTAAAAGAATAATATGAGGTACTTACTTAAAATAAATACAAAATAAATCAATAAATGAGCCCAACAACCCCAGTAAGGTGACCTCAGAGCTTCCATTTTGCTCTTGCACCCAAGCTACTAAACTGTACATAGCTGTTTTTAAATTGAGTAGAATGTAGTTGGATCCTACTTTTCCTGGGGTCATTTGGAGGCCTAAAAGTGTATTTAGATGCACCAATAATCATCCAGATTATGGAGAACGACTGTTCAGTTCATCTGGCCATCTAGATTTGCTGCCGATCACCCGATGAACGAGTGTAGCATTTGTTTATCAGGTGATCCTGTTTCTTGTGCAGGCACCACCGATCAGGACTTCTGAGCAGCAGCTCGTGCTGTCTAAATAGCGATCTGCTGCTCAGCAGCCATGATTCTCCATGTAAATGCGCGGTCTACTTCATTGATCGTGTCGGGAAGGAGCGCTATGGTATACATACAAGTGTATATTTATTTTGTTTTCTATCACGTGCTGACAGATTTATAACTGGGGTTAACTGGTCAGATGGCCCGTAAAATCAAATTTATTATGATGGCATGGTTGGGACCCACTTCTATCTCGAGAACAGTCCCCCAAAAGTGAAAGAGAGCGCATTGCGCATGCGCAGCATGCTCTCCTTTCACTTTTACAGGAGTTCTGAGAGTAGCCAAGCGCATTTTCGGAAGTTCTATAGAAATTAATAGGGAGCTCACCGAACAAGCACAGCCATCGCTCTACCACTTCTATGGGACTGCCGAAAGTAGTCGAGCAAACAGAAATGGAGGGTGGCCACACATTTGCCGTGCACTATCGTTCACTTTGGCGGCTCCGTTGTAGAGATAGGTGTGTGTCCCAGAAGTGGAACCTGCACCTATCTGACATAAGGGGCATATCCTAGTGATATGCCACCAATGTCTCAAGTGGGACAACCCCTTTAAGTTTTAATAACAGATCTATGTTACAACAAAATGTCCGCTGTTCATTATTCATTAGGGGTTCTGTCCTTGTCCATTTAAATTATGTTAACTCACATACTCTTTTGAATCTGACTGGCCGGTGCCCACCATGCAGCTACATCCATTAGACTCACTTAGACACAAGCTGATCTTTTAGGTTCATTAACTTCAAAGTAAAAGGTATGTAAAAATGCCAGAAAGAGACAAAAAAGTGAAATATATATTTTATCTAAAAGGCAATAAACTAACAGTAAATACACATTAAATATTGACAAGGTAGTCCCCATATCAGTTGTGTCTGGATGGTTGTTAATGACACAGCTGATTTGGACACTTTTACAGCAGCCCAGTGTCCATTGATAGGAAAGTTGTGCATGCACCGTTGTTCTGCTTGTCATCCAACATCACAACTGATGCCAGCAAAGACAAAACTGTCTTGTAAACTTTGGGATGGGGTTTGTCTTCGGTTTTCATGCATCATATTGGCACTACAGTGCGTCACAGGAAAGCATGGCAGACAACTTTAAACTGGGCCTAACCGACAGACTTTAAAGGGGACCTTTCACTGGTCCACAGTTTATTAGGCAAAGGTATGTACATGGAGAGCGGCACCCAGGGATGTCCCTGCACTTACTTGTATCCCTGGGTGCCGCTCCGTTCACCTGCTGTAGCCCCCGGTACCGGCGCTCGTGCTTCTCCAATTTTGCCTGAGGCGGAGACATCTTCTTTTGCCCTGAGCGTCTCCTTCTCCCAGGGCTGGAGCGCTGGCCAATCGCATCGCTCAGCTCATATCCTGTACCGGGGGCTACAGAGGACGAACGGAGCAGCACCCAGGGATACAAGTAAGTGCAGGGACATCCCTGGGTGCCGCTTTCCATGTACATACCTTTGCCTAATAAACTGTGGACCAATGAAAGGTCCTCTTTAAAGAGCATCTGTCAGCAGATGAAACTGGAGACAACTATGTTGGAACCATGTTCATATGTGTCTGCCTTGCTGAGAAAAATTAAAATAAATATATATAAATGAGCCTCTAGAAGCAACAGGACCGTTACTCCTAGGGGTCATCTCTCTCTGCAACAGCGGTGCCCTCTGCACTTTGATTGAGGCATGATTGCCTGGCCCTGGCAATCAAAGTGAAGAGGGCACGTCAGTTGTAGAGAGAAAATAGTCTCTAGGTGTAACAGCAACGCCCCCTTTGCTCCTAGAGGCTCATTTGCATATATTAAAACATTATTTTTCTCAGCAGTGCGGGCACATATGAACATGGGACCAACACAGATGCCTTCAGCTGCCAAGTGCACATGTAACTTGTAGGTCAGCCAGTTTCAAAGGTACAAATCTGCCGACAGGTGCGCTTTAGGGTCTATTCACATGTCCGTGGTGTATTGCGGATCCGCAATACACCAGGCCGCACATGGCCGGCACTAAATAGGGAAGTCCTATTCTTGTCCGCAGCTGTTGACAAGAATAGGACATGCTCTGTTTTCTTGCGGAGCTGTGGACCGGAAGTTCGGGGCCACGCTCCGGAAATGCGGATGCGGAGACCACATAGTGTGCTCTCCGCATCCATTACGTCCCCATAGAGAATAAATGGGTCCGCACCTGTTCTGTTCTGGCCCCGAACTTTCGGTCAGCAGCTCCGCAAGAAAATAGAGCATGTCCTATTCTTGTCTGCAGCTGCGGACAAGAATAGGACTTCTCTATTTAGTGTCGGCCATGTGCGGCCCGGTGTATTGGGGATCCGCAATACACCACGGACATGTGAATGGACCCTAATGTGGATTTAGGAAAAAGATAACTGAGCAACAAATTTACTACCCATGACGTATCAAATCAACGTCATAGTTCATGCTGCCTCCACATTTTTAGATAAACGACAGGTAAATGATGTAAAAGTATGCTTATTTATTATGCTTTATACTTGACACAGAAAACTTTTCTAATCATTCCAAATTAAAGAGAGATTAATGACACAGATTTGTGTCTTCGTATTCACCATATACAGAGAACTCAACCCTCCAAAACCCCAATAAACATACAACTGGTCAATTTTAAAGAACATGTATTAAGTAATCTATCTACAAAACCACAAAGAGGTCATAAGGTCAAATGCATTGCAATGAAGTTAAGCATAGCATTTAACCAAAATAAAAGAATCTCACAATACGGGATTCTTCTCTGCGTATTGATCCAAAATGGTTTGGCAGCTACACATTGTCTCAACCGCACAATTATCTTGAACTCTGACTTATTAGTCATTTCTAATAACTTTAAAAGCACAGTTCATCATACTAGATCAAACTATTGACATTTTATAAAGGACAGCATTTATTACAAGTCCATACTTTTATCTACACTTATAGTTTTACATAATTAACTTTTTATTAAACTGTTTGGTACCAAATACGAAAGTATGAAATATAATGTTTCCAAAGGAAAACAACACAGTGAAATAAAAATGCATTCACTTTGACTATTTTCAATGCTACGAAACCAAGTGTGAAACCTTCACCGCAATCATCTTAAGTTCTGCTATGAATGTGGTCGTTGTAGGATGGGCTTTTGAGTGTAAAACATTATAATTGAAGGGGAGAAGAAAGAATACTTGCACCAGGCCATGTAATGGTCAGCCCTTCCTTCAAATTCCGATACTTGGTGGCTTCCCCCAGTACATTGTTGTAAGTAGTTTAGACTGGAGAAAATGAAGGAATATTGCTGGAGTTTTAAATATTTATGGGAGCTTTTTTTGGGCTGTGGTTGCAACTACTGTATGAACTACAATTTCTGTATAGACACTGCTGGAGCTATAGCAACTGTATGAACACTACCCAGGCAGTAATTACTTATGGGCACTGTTGCTGGGTTTCAAAACTATGGATACTGCTAAGGTGGCACCTACTGTATGAGTGATGTTTGGGCTGAACTGCTATATATGGACTGCAGGGACTATATTTACTGTATGGACACTGCTGGGCTATATCCCGCCAGAGCTAGTGAAGAATTGAAAAGCTGAGAGCAGCACCAAAGATGAACCTTTAGTCGAGGAACATCTGCAATGCGAACATAAAGACAAGCAATCTCCAGGCATTGACAGTGATGATAAATTTCCCCCATATGCTTTATATTGAGCCTGTGTTCAGCGGCAATGAAAGACAGCGCTCTGTGTGAGTGTATCTATCTCCTCGTTTTAGCGATCAATGGGGGTCTCAGCATTTGATCACAAACAATCAAACAGCTTTGATATGTCACTATCAAAAAATATAGATACACTTTACTAATTAAGACATGTCCTGTGGATAGTTCATAAATGTTAATTGTGGGAAAACCTGCACATGGGAATAATACTTGTCATCTCAGAAAATAAACTTACTTTAGCTTCAGTCTCTCCACGATGTAGAGTGTACAAGTGATGAACAGCACTCTGGGAAGAAGACCATGGATGAGTAAGGATCTGAAACACATGGAAATCATGGCCAAGGGTATCTGAGGTAACCAGCAACATTCCTAAAAAGACAAAGAAAATATTGTACCCGATCAATGATTTTTAAACATACATATACATTTGTCATAGCCAAATGATGTCATCATGTAATAACCATTAGCAACTAAAGACATGTGTATGTATATATAATAAACGTTTCCGAATTACTTATAATGGCTATTAGTTAAGTTTCTAGATAATCATTTTTTTGGGAAATAAAATATAAATAAATTAAATTGTTATTCCCATTGGCATTTATTTATAATGGTAACTTCTTCTCTGTGTACCTGAGGAAGGGGCTATTTGTGCCCAGAAACCTGTTGTATGTGAGATTTTTAATAATGGATCGTTTCAATTGACCTTTTCTGTCCATTGCTACACTTGGGAAGTCTGCACCCCTTCATGCCCATCACCATGTGTATGACTGGCTGCATAAGTTCTGTATCTTCTCTCCAACTCCTTTGGTACTTGTGATGAGGAAACCTGGGCACCAGCTGCATCCACCCATTTACAATACAAGTCTATACTAGAGTTGTGCCTAATATGTACAACCCACAAAAGGTAAGCCTCCCACACATATGCGGTGTACACTATAAACAGTTTGTATGTACTAAACCTATGATCTATGGGAGTTCCAAAAATAGCCAAGTAAGAGACCCAAAAAACAGTGTTATGTACTGCCAAAATGACAGTGACCTAAAGTGCCAACTACCCACATAATATTACAGTCCATGAAGTCCATACAGTTACAGCTGATAGAGTGCATAAATGTGTAGACAAGAGTAAGTCATAGTGGCCAAATAAAGCAAAGTGTAATTATAATGCCTTTGCACTTTTTAGAGTAGTTCATAACAGCACCAAAGTAGTCTTTGTTCAGCGATCTCTCATGCCATAGGACCAGAACATGTTGCAAGAGAGATTGCTGAGGGTAACCTGTCTTGTTGCTGTCATGGACCTATACCCACGGACTTTAAACTATTCTAAGTAGTATCAATGCCTTGTAAAATCGAGATACTGTGTATACATGCAAATAAGAATGCTTGAAAAGAAACTTGTTGAAGTAACATTTACTGTTTGAAGTAAAGGAGGAGAAGGTATCATGGAACCATGATAACACATGTGGATATTAATTGAATATGTGAGTTACACTTTTTTCATAGTTCAATATAATGCCTTCTCTAGTGCTTATGCAATATTGTCAATTGTGTTGCCTGGATATTGCTACACATAGTGCACATATCATACCAGCCATATGGCCCATAAAAAGTCAGAAATACTACAACAATAAAAATGATAGCTAGAAAGATCAAAGGGATAGATTTATCAAGAGAGATTTATCTTGGTATCCCTTGCACCACTGGAGGATGCGCTTAATTTATGATGAGAAGTACGTCCCATGATAAATTAACGGGGTTGTCCAAGTTATTTTTATTGATTACCTATCCTAAGGATAGAAAATATCAAAGTGCAATGGCAGCATTCTTCTTTATTCTTCCAGTATTCTTCTTTATTCAGACTTCATAGAAGATACAAAACAGCAATGTTTCGGCTGTAACCAGCCTTTATCAAGCTCAAGGCTGTTGCATCCCATTGGAGTCTTTGTGGACCGGAAAGTGCTGCTCTTATCCATTGATGACACTATCCTAAGGATAGGTCATCAATATTAGATCTGCGGGGGTCGGACACCTGGCATCTCCGCCAATCAGCTGTTTGAAGAGAAGGCGCGCACCATGCCAGTGCTGCCTCCTCCTCATTGTTTCCCTGCTCGCCGTCCCATCTGCAGCGATGAGCAGGTGTAATTACACCCAAGCCGTCCTATTCATTTCAATGGGATGGCTCGTTCCTCTACACTTCTATAGAAGCGATCCCTCCCATTGAAATGAATGGGATGGCTTGGGTGTAATTACACCTGCGCACCACTGCGGATGTCGGCGAGCAGGTAAACAATGAAGACGAGGCAGCGCTGGCACAGCGCGTGCCTTCTCTTCAAACAACTGATCGTCGGGGGTGCCAGGTGTCAGAGCGGGTTCAGAGGATAGGTCATCAATATAAACAGCCCAGAGGATAGGTCATCAACCCCTTTAAGCAGCCTCAATCAATCTGTGCTCCTAGAATGAAATCTATGCTAGCTCGCAGCTGGCTTAGATTTCAGTCATCATTTATGGCAGAAAACTGGTAGATCTGCCGGGCCTGATGGCCCCACCCACCACACCACTCCACTTTTTCAGAAGATGGCAAAGGAAGTGTAGAAGTGGCACATGCGCAAAAATATTTGCACAAGTGGCATTCAAAAAATTGGAAACTCCGGATTTGCAACTTTTTAAGCCAGTTTTCTGGTGTGCGGGGCAGATATATAAAACAGCAATAAAAGTTTTCTCTTTTTTTCTATTTAGAATGCACTAATAATTATGTATACAAAAAGTAACTGGGTTTTGTAATTCCGATTGTGCCCCATAGCAGCCTCCAAGTGGATATTATGCAGTATATCTGCATGGATGCGAATGTTTAACAGAAGATATGTACAGCAGACTCATGATCTCAGATCAGACTTTATGCAAGTAAAAAAATCAATAATGTTAAATGTTAATATATATGAGCATATTAAAAATATTGCAAAACCCCTTTAGGTAAGTGTTTAGCTTAACTTAGTAGAATATATGTAAAGAACCAATAATATAGATTTACAAGAAATAACTGAAAATGCTTTTGGTCCTGGTGTCAGCTCTGCACATATCTCTTAGCTATCTCTGCAGGTTTGTGAGGAAAACACACACTTGAAATGTTATACCCACTATCCTACCAACAGAATTGTTCTTTTCCTTCTACAACTGTCTGAATGGAAGGGAAAGGCATACATATGTTTTATTTTAATTTACAACTTCCTTTCTTTCGCACGTATTGAATAGCAAACAATAAGCTGCTTTCAGGAAAGGACTAAAGCTCTTAGCATATACACATAAAAGGAAGAAAAGTGTACAGATCTCAACTGTGGCTTGAGAGCTATTTATGCTGTATCAGAAGACTAAACCAAATTCTGGCTGGGCTGTAAACTAAACCCACGCCCCAAACGAGGTGCCAAGCCACAAAAAGCATTTGCGTCAACTAGGAATATAAGGAAGAGAAGGACTTCTAATTATAGACCCTGGAAGCGGAAGCCTAAAATGATTAGGAGTTTAGGCGCTGTGGTATGTTTATCTGGGAGCTTCCTCTCTATTTCTCTCCTACTTACTCCTCTAGACTGGATTTGATAGATGAAGCTTGGGTTAGAAGGCGGGATAAAATCTGCTGGTGGTATAGAAAATTCTTTGCTAGCAAATTTTACTGAGGTCGATTAAGAAGGCAGAAAACCCTTTGAAGGAGGCATCAGATGGTTAGCCTGAAAGACCAAAATTAAAGAGTATATCGTACTCTCCATGTAGCCACTAGGAATGTTGGAGGACAGTAGTAGCAAGTGATGTTCAGATGATCCTATTTATAACACCTAGCATGCCACATGTCTGGTACCAACAGTCAACAGACCTACTACTCCAAAGACACGTTTGCACCAGCAAGGCATAAAATACAACCTATAATTTGGGTTTCCTCTAACAACACCTTCATAAAAGAAAAACATACATGAAATTGTCATAAGGGTAAAATTGGTTTTACTCTCTTACATTATTGTAATTTCAGTGTGCTATTGCAGTGGTACTGTATATTAAACAGGGAAGAATACTGTTTAGTAATACAGGACATGAATCAAAGATGGTCTATTTTATACTTTAAAAGTAATCTGTCATGCTTAACATGATGTTTGAGCTGCAGGCAGCAAGTTGTAGAGCCGGAGGAGCTGAGCAGAGTGATATGTAGCTTTTTTCGGAAATGGTTCAGTATAACTTGTACTTCATCCATTTAAATTCCTGTTCATTCTGGGCTTTGGCGTCAATGAGGCGGTCCTATCAGTGCTTGACAGTCTACCCATGCATGAATGTGCATACACAGATAAAAGTCAATCAGTAATATGACCACCTTCTTGAATCAAAAGCCCAAAATGAGCAGGAATTAAAATGAATGAATACCATACAGGTTAGAAAGAATACATTTTTGCCACTGCCCTGCTACTTCAGACACACACTGTCACCGCTCCACTCACCTTGTGCCTGTCGCAGTTCCGGTGCTCCGGCAGCAGACCTGAGCACTGATGTCCTGTGTATCTATTAGGGCTATTCTTCATTGAACCTCACCTCAATATGCAGTATTGCAAGGGTTAAACCTTCTTTTGTCTGTATGCAGCTGCTTCTAAAGGGATATTCAGTTTCTGTTATATATGTTGTCGGTACACCTGCAAACAATCCTGTTTGTCTCACTCTCTGCCTGAGCAATAGGTTCACTAGTCTGCTAGTTCAGGGCTTGACAAATTTCCTTGGAATCTAGGAGCCAGCTAAAAAAGTTAGGAGCCAGGCGGAGCCGCGTCATAAAGACCCCAATAAATGCCCCCATAGTGCTCCCCCCCACTTCTCCATAGAGCCCCCAATAATGCATGCCAGTACATAGGGCCCCCAGTAGATGCCCCCATAGTGTTCCTTCCCCTGTTCTCCATAGTGCCCCCCATAATGTGCGAGTATATAGGGCCCCCCATAATGCTTCCCCTCTTCAATAGGTTATATGACACGTCAGACGCTGCCAGCGTCTAATTGATCGCCACTTGCGGCCGCCATGACATGTGGAAACCCTTACAAGGATTACAGGGTCTGGAGGGGAGAGCAGAGGGGTCTGGAGGGGAGGGCAGGGGGGTCCGGAGGGGAGGGCAAAGGGGTCCGGAGGAGAGGGCAGAGGGGTCCGGAGGAGAGGGCAGAGGGGTCCGGAGGGCACAAACACAGCGGGCACCATGACATTTTACTGAGCACTACAACCCCCAGCTGGCGCTCAGCCTCTGCATTCCCCGCATCACTACAACGCCCAGCTCTTTCCCCTCTTGTCATTCATTTTCCCCCCCTAGTCATTCTCTTTCCTCCTCTTGTCATTCTCTTTCCTCCTCTTGTCATTCACTTTCCCCCCTTGTCATTCACTTTCTCCCCTCCCTTGTCATTCACTGTCTCCCCTTGTCATTCACTTTCTCCCCTTGTCATTCACTTTCCCCCTTGTCATTCACTTTCTCCCCCCCCCTTGTCGTTCACTTTCTCCCCCTTGTCATTCACTTTCCCCCTCTTGTCATAACCTCCCCTCCCCCCTCCCTTCTTGTCATTATCTTTCCCCCTCTTGTCATTTTCCCCCCTCCCTCCCCGCCTCTAGTGTAGCATGGCCGAGCTCTGTATAGTCCGCGGGTACAGGAGCTTTAGTTTCCTGTACCCGGGCGGACTGACAGGAAGTGCACACTGTGTGCACACTTCATGTCAGTCCGGCCGGGTACAGGAGACAGATGCTCCCTGTACCGCGGACCATACAGGGCTCAGCCACGCTACAATGAGGGAGTGACAGGAGGGAGCGCTGAGCGCTTCCCTCTTGTCAGTCCCTCTCTTCATGCTGCGCCCGGGAGGTGCGCCCTCATGGATGCGCCAGCCCGGGCAGTGCTGCAGCCGCCTGAGGCTCTATATAGAGCGCTCGGGCGGCTGCAGCATGACGGGGGCCGGAGCTCCTAGGACGCGCCGACCCTGCGCCCGGCCACATTTGCAGGCGTGAAGCCTTCTGGATCCATGAATTAAAAACATTACATCCATTAGGTCTGAACAGGGACTTTGACTTAACAATTTAGGAATCCCTTGATGTCTAGAGACAAATTTTGATATAACTATATATTTTTTAATTTTATCTTTACTATTACTTCTATACCTAGATATGAACTTATGGTTCACTTCCGTTATTTTGCAGATTATATGACAAAATTAGATTACTGCAGAAGGTAGGGGATATTACCCTCTACCTACTATATATATATGTTCTATGTTCCATATCTAACAACTGTGTGTACTTTTGTCATTTGCATTGTACCTAATACATGCTAAACGTGTTGTATTCTTGTATGTGTACATGCTAGGTATTGTAACATAATACTATATATTATTGTTCCAATATGCAATGATGTTTGCTACTGAGGCCCCATAGTTTGTCATCACTTGCCCAGTGATGCTTAACACATGAGCGCATGCGCACAGTCTCCCGATCGCTTGGCAGCTCTGATTCCCTTATATGCTGCTCCGCTCGGCTTCAGCTGATGAAGTGCGCATGTCTGTGACGCACTTCCGGTTTCAGCTGCGGACCGGAAGTAGGATTCGGGCGCGCTATTTAAAGCGTCGATGCAGCGCGCTTTGGATGCCACCCATTCCTGCGCTACTATCTGCCTCTAGGTATGTACTTCTCATCACCCTCGATCTATTATCTGCTAGCCCTTGGTGGCCTCCGATTGGACTTGCATCTTGTAAATTGCTTTGTCATGATTTTGCTATATATGCAACCTGGGGAGTTTATATTGGCTTACATATATGTCTTATTCTGTTAGTTCGTATTGGATTGCCTATATCCCTTAATATAGTGGACTATCACTACATTTTGAGCTGACCTCTCTGATTCTACTCTGCATTAGTAGATAACTTTGATATTGGCTTTATCACTGTTGGTGTTGTCTGTAATCTTAATTTCTTAACATTTTGTATACATTTGTTGTCTTTAGGCCCTGAAAAAGGTCTTGGTTAGACCGAAACGTCGGCCATTTACTATCATGTAACCCTAATGGTGGTTGAATAAAAAACCTTATTGCATCATAATCAAGCTGTCGCCTGAGTGCCGTGTTTTTCCACTTCATACGGCCACCTTTGCAAACAGGCTGACAAATACCCAGGCGCCAGGACCAAATTCCTGGTCGCCATGGCGACCTGGGATTTGTCGAGCCCTGTGCTAGTTCCTGCTAAGGTGTGCTGTGTCAGATTTTTTTGCCCATGTACCGACCTCTGCCTGATTCCTGACTCTATTCTACCTGACGTGCCTGATAAAAGAATATGCACATACTCTGCCTGCCCTGACCTTGGCCTGTTACTAACTACAAGTTTGCCTGTCCCCTCGGAATTATGCACCGGCGTCTGTTGACCCCCATGGGTCAGCAGTCAACCACATGGAGACTACACCAAGAGGTATCAGCCTAGTGCGTTTCCTGCAATGAAGACTTGATCTCCGTGTAGGGGTTAAAGTATGAAAACCAGTGAGCCGCTAGGATAACACCCTTCGGTTTGGCACAAAGTCAAATCCATTGGTTGGCATAGTAGTTCCACAACCACTGAACGTTAACAACGATATGTCAATCTGCTCAGCTTCTAATGCTCAATAACATGCTGTGAAATGTTCTGAGTTTTTAATATGTAAGATTCTCTTTAACTTGCACCCAGCAATGTATGATTATCTATTTGAAAGGAAATCCACCATTCCCCTACAGAAAGTTTTTTTTTTTTTTAGATTAAAGTGACAAGTTACCAACCTATCAGGGCATTTAACATACTAGGGTCTTTACTGGTGTTTGTCCTGTGTGTCTCTGTACTATCCATGATGGCTGTAGGCTCTGTCCAGTCATCCTTCGAAATCTGATGTGGCCATTAGAGTAGTATCTACTGCTATTACGCACAATGTCGAGACTCACAGGACTAACCAACCAGGTGTTATTATGTGGGACACTGTTTGCTATCATGGCCTTTCCAGTCTGGTATTTGTGGAGGAAACATTGACCAACCTATGCCCAAGAAATTGTGGAATCAGTCCTACTGCCTTTTTTCACTCAGGAGACATGGTGTTCCAACAAGATAACACCCACCCACACACTGCACGCACTACTCAATGTGGTCTTTAGGGCATCCAGCAGCTCTAAAGTCCTTTCAGCTCTTTTCACATTCTATCCACTTGCGTCCACTTGTTAAAATAAAATAAAAAAATCAAGTTTTCCCCCATAATCTGCATTCAATACTCGATAATGACAAAGTTAAAGCAGAATTTTAGCAATTTTTGCAAATTTATCAAAAAAGGCAAACTAAAATGTCACATTTCCATAAGTATTCAGACTCTTTGATATGACACTTGAAATTTAGCTCTGAAAGATGCCCATTTCTCTTGATCATCTTTGAGATGTTTGTACACCTTGAATGGAGTCCACCTGTGGTAAATTCAGTGGACTAGACATGGTTTGGAAAGACACACCCTGTCTATATAAGGTCACACAACTGATAGTGCATGTCAGAGCAAATAAGGAGGAAAGAACTGCATGTACAGCTTAGAGACAGGATTGTGTGGAAGTACAGATCTGGAGAAGGGTACAAAAACAGAATCAATAGAAAAGGCAGTGGCATGTGCCTGTATGTGAGGAGAGATATGAAGCTGAGTGTGAATGATTGAAACCTTATGGGTGGAATTACAAAGGGAAATAAACTTGGTTTAATCTATAGACCCCCTAACATCACAGAGGAGATAGAATTTCAGCTGTATAACCAAATAAAGCGGGCTGCACAGACTGGTACAATGGTCATAATGGGAGATTTTAGCTTCCCAGATATTGACTAGGGTCATTGGTCTGCCTCAACTACAAATGAGAAAAAAATTCCTCAACTTGTTGCAGGACCACTTTATGGGCCAGTTTGCTGTGCCCCTGTTTATAATTTTTAGAGATTCTCTAGGGACTGGTACAGTGCCAAGTGACTGGTGAAAAGCAAATGTGGTGCCCATATTCAAAAAGGGCTCTAGTTCCTTCACAGGTAATTATAGACCAGTAAGGGACTATATACAAGGGTATTTCACTGGTAATAATATCATAAGTTTTCATGAGGAGGTGAGTAGAAGCCTAGACAGAGTGGTGGCTGTGGAAGCAGTGTTCTTGGATTTTACAAAGGCATTTGATACTGTCCCTCATAGATGTTTAATAGGTAAAATAAGGTCTATAGGCTTAGAAAATATAGTTTATAATTGGATTGAAAACTGACTGATGGACTGTGTCCAGAGAGTCATGGTCAATGATTCCTATTCAGAATAGTCCCGGGTTTTAAGTGGTGTAACCCAAGGTTCGGTGCTGGGTTCCCTATTATTTAATTTATTAATGATATTGAGGATGGAATTAATAGCACCGTTTATATTTTTTGCAGATGACACCAAGCTATGTAGTACTGTGCAGTATGGAAGATATCTAAAAACTACAAGCTGACTTGGACACTGTGAGCGATTGGGCATAAACTTAACAAATAAGATTGAATGTGGATAAAAGCAAAGTTATGCATCTGGGTAGTAATAATCTCTGTGTATCATATGTCCTAGGGGATGTAACACTGGAGGAGTCACTTGTAGAGAATGATGTGCGTATACTTGTAGATCATAGATTAAATGACAGCATACAATGTCAATCAGCTGCTTCTTAGGATACTAGGATACTGTCATGTATTGAATGAGGCATGGACTTCCGGGACAGGGATGTAATGTTACCACTTTACAAAGCTTTGGTGCAGCCTCATCTGGAATATGCAGTTAAGTTCTGGGAACCAGTTCACAGAAAGGATGCCCTGGAGCTGAAAAAATTACAAGGGGGAGCGACTAAACTGATAAGGGGCACAGAGGGTCTTAGTTATGAAGAAAGAGTAAAAGAATTAAATTTATTTAGTCTTGAGAAGAGACATCTAAGGGCGAACATGTTTAACCTATTCAAATATATAAATGAGTCATACAAAAAATAAAATCCCCTAAAAAGACAGGGGGCACTGCCTCTAGAGAAGAAAAAGTTCAGTCTCCAGAGGCATCAAGAATTCTTTAATGTAAGAACTGTGAATCTGTGGAATAGTCTACCTCAGGACAAGGTAACAGCAGGAACAGAGGGCAGTTTTAAAACGGGCTTAGATGAATTCTTAAAAGTACATGACATTAATGTTTTTGAAAATGTTTTGAAATCTGGGTTTCACTTCCTTTTCTAAAATTTGCATCCCCTCCTATCCGTTGATTGATCTTAATTAATTAATGTCTTTTTTCAACCATTTGACTATGTAACCATGTAGCATTTCTGCTTTAATAAAATTTCCCAAGAGCACAGTGGCCTCCATTCTTAAATGGAAGACGTAATCAGGGGAGAAGGGCCTTGGTAAGAGAGGTTACCAAGAGCCCAATGGTTACTCTGGCTAAGCTCCAAAGATCCTTTGTACAGATGAGAAAAACTTTTCGAAGGTCAACCATCACTGCAGCACTCCATTATTCAGGGCTTTATGTTAGAGTAGTCAGAAAGAAGCCTCGCCTCAGTAAAAGTCACATGAAAGCACACGTGTAGTTTATAAAATGGAGACTCAGACTGAGAAACAAGATTCTCTGGTCTGATGAAAGCAAAGTTGAACTTTTTGGCCACAATTCTAAGCGCCATGTCTGGAGAAAACCAGACACTGCTCATCACCTACCCAATACCATTCCTACAATAGAGCATGGTGGTGGCAGCATCTTGCTTTGGAGATGTTTTCACGTGACTGGGAAAGGGAGACTGATCAGCCAGAGCCCTGACCTCCCCATCCAACCTGAAAGAACTTGAGAGGATCTACAGAGAAGAACATCAGACAATCCCCAAATCCAGGTGTGCAGAGCTTGTGATATAATACCCAAGAAGACTGGAGGCTGTAATTGCCACCAAAAGTGCTTGAAATAGTACTGAATAAAGGTTCTAAATGCTTAAGTCAAGTCATTATTTTAGTTTTTCCTTTTCAATAAATTAGTAAAGATTTCTAATATTCTCTTTTTTTTCTTAGTATGGAGTATTAAGTGCAGAATGATGGGAATTTTTTTATTTTTTTATTTTAGTACAAGGTCGCAACATAACAAAATGAGAAAAAAATGAAAGGGTCAGAAGACTGTATGATTGCATTGTTATATATATATATATATATATATATATATATATATATATGTGTGTATGTGTATACATGGACAAAATCATTGGTACCCTTCCATTAAAGAAAGAAAAACTCACAATGGCCACTGAATATATTTTAAACAAACAAAAGTAGTAAATAAAAATTTACTGAAATTCAGCTAATGAAATTCAGACATTGCTTTTGGATTGTGGTTCAACAGAATATTTAAAAAACAATAAAACTGTCCTGGACAAAATATTGAAAATAATTTGACCATAGGGACATGTTAAACTAAGGTTTGTCCTGTAATTAGCATCACAGGTGTCTTAAAACTTGCAATCAGTCTGGCTATTTAAAGGATGAAATCACTGTGCTGTTTGGTATCATGGTGGGTACCACACTGAACATGGACCAAAGAAAGCTAAGGAGAGAGTTGTCTCAGGATATTAGAAAGAAAATTATAGACAAACATGTTAAAGGTGAAGGCTAAAAGACCATCTCCAAACAGCCTGTTACTACAATTGCTTTATTGGTTTAAGATTTACAGGACTGTAGGCAACCTCCCTGGATGTGGCCGCAAGAGGAAAATTTTATGACAAATTGAAGAGATGGATAATATGAATGGTAACCAAAGAGCACAGAACAACTTTCACAAAGATTAGAGGTGAACTCAAAGGTCAAGGTGCATCAGTGTCAGACCACACCATCCGTCGCTGTCTTAGCCAAAGTTAACTTAATAGAAGACAACCGAAAAAGATGCAAGTTGACAAATCACAAAGTTTCTGGGAGAATGAATTTGGACGGATGAGACAAAACTGGAGCTTTTCAGCAATTCTAATCATCTCTATGTTCACAGATGCAAAAATGAAGCATACAAAGAAAAGAACATTTTACCTACTGTGAAACATGGAGGAGGCTTGGTTATGTTTTGGGACTGCTTTACTGCATCTGGCAAAGAGAGTCTTGATTGTGTGCAGGCTACAATGAAATTTCAAGACTATCAAGGCATTCTGGAGTGCCCAGTGTCAGAGAGCTTGGTCTCAGTCACAGGTCATGGGTCCTCTAACAGGATAATGACCCAAAACACAAAGCTAAAAGCATCCAATAATGGCTAAGAGCAAAACATGGGACTGTTCTGAAGTGGCATTCTATGAGCCCTGATCTACATACTATTGTGCAAGGAGCTGAAACATGCAGTCCGCAGCTGGAACAGTCTACTCATGAGGAGTGGGAAAAAAACCTGTGGACAGGTGCAGAAGCCTCATTGAGAGCAACAGAACTTGCTTGATGCAGTGATTGCCTCAAAAGGTTGTGCAACAAAATATTAAGTTAAAGGGATTCTGACACCTTATTTTACCCTATAGAGCTGCGGACATGCACGGCTAGATCGCCACTAGCATGTCCACAATATACCTGTCCCATAGTTTTGTGTGCCTTTATTTTGTTTAAAAAATTATTTTATTGATATGTTAATTTGCTTGTGACGGTGCCCGAGGGGCTGTACTAACCGTTCTGGTGCCCAGCCACGCCCCCCTGTGAAGGAGCCCAGCACTGCCTGCGTCCGACGAATCTCCTCCATGCTCTCAGTGAGATCGCCGTAAGTCTCGCAATGCGCGAGCTCGCCCATGCGCAGTTCCTTCCCTGAGGCTGATGCCAGCACAGGGAAGGAACACCATGTCGGAACTGCGCAAGCACGATCTCGCACATCACAAGCTTAACGGAGAACCCACTGAGAGAAAGGAGGACATTCGGCGGACGCAGGCTGTGCTGGGCTCCTTTACAAGGGGGCGTGGCTGGGCACCAGAACGGTTAGTACAAGGTTACCATCACTTTTGTCCAGGCCAGTCTCATTACTTTGTCTTATAAATTATTCTGTTGAACCACAGCTCAAAAGCTATGTCTGATTTTCATTAGTTGGTTTTCAGCTAATTTTTTTTTATTATTACTTTTGTCAGTTTCAAGTTATTTCAGTGACAATTGTTTTTTTTTTGTTTTTTTTTAAAGGTAGGGTGCCAACATCTTGCCCATGTGTGTATGTATGTATATATATATATATATATATTGTGGTAAGGTGCAGGGTGCTTTCATGGATGGCAGATACGTGTCACCGAGGTTCCTGGCCTCGGTGAAGTAAGAGCCGGATTTTATGTGTTAACAGCGGTAGCTGTTGACACCTTTGTACTTAGTATGGCTGCAAAGCCAATCCAGGCCGGCTCTTACTGGGAGTAGGCAAAGAGTTGGGCGGGTGCCTACTCCCCACGTTCCAGAACCAGGTTTTGGGCTGGGTTTAAATTCCCAGGTTGCAGCCTCAGCTGGGGGAAGGAGGAAAATCACTGTGAGTCTGGCTGGCTTTTGCAGTGTGTGGAGCTGAGGCCTAGACCCTGACAGAGGCGTACAGGGCGCCTAGTACCCTGTGAAAGACTTTATGCGGCTCTGTGATCAGCCTGGACGGGACTCACACCACTAAAGGAGCTAGGTGAAACGCTCTGTTATTTTGGGTGTGAACTAACACCAAGTGACTGTTCTGTTTTCTAAACAAGTATGAAATAAAACACTGTTTGCTGCACTACTTGGACTCCATTTGCCTCTATACTGCACCTGCACAGCTGTCTACTGGAGTAAATCCCCACATTATATATATACAAAGTATCTCACAAAAGTAAGTCCACCCCTCACATTTTTGTAAATATTTTATTATATCTTTTCATGGGACAACACTGAGGATATTACACTTTGATACAGTGTAAAGTAGTCAGTGTACAGCTTGTATGACAGTGTAAATTTGGTGTGCCCTCAAAATAACTAAACACAGACAATAATATCTAAACTACTGGCAACAAAAGTGAGTACACCCCAAAGTGAAAATGAGCAAATTGTGCCCAATTAGCCATTTTCCCTCCCTGGTGTCACATGACCATTCAGGTGTGAATGGGGAGCAGGTGTGTAAAATTTGGTGGTATCACTCTCATACTGGTCACTGGAAGTTCAACATGCCACCTCATGGCAAAGAACTCTCTGAGGATCAAAAAAAAAGGAATTGTTGCTGTACATAAAGATGGCCTTGGCTATAAGAAGATTGCCTACACCCTGAAACTAAGCTGCAGCACAGTGGTCAAGACCATACAGAGGTTTAGCAAGACAGGTCCTGTTCAGAAAAGGCCGTGCCATGGTCAACCAAAGAAGTTGAGTGCACGTGCTCAGCGTCATATCCAGAGGTTGTCATTTCAAAATTGATGTATAAGTGCTGCCAGCATTTCTGCAGAGGTTAAAGGGGTGGGGGCTCAGCCTGTCAGTGTGCAGACCATACTCCGCACACTGCATCAAATTGGTCTGCTTTGCTGTCGTCTATAAATGATGCACAAGAAAGCCGGCAAACAGTTTGCTGAAGACAAGAAGACTAAGGACAAGTATTACTGGAACCATGTCCTATGGTCTGATGAGGCCGAGATAAACTTATTTGGTTCACATGGTGTCAAGCGTGTGGGGCGGCAACCAGATGAGGAGTACAAAAACAAGTGTGTCTTGCCTACAGTCAAGCATGATGGTGGGAGTGTCATGGTTTGGTGCTGCATGAGTGCTGCTGGCTGTGGGGAGCTACAGTTATTTGAGGGAACCATGAATGCCAACATGTACTGTGACATACTGAAGCAGAGCATGATCTCATCCCTTCAGAAAATGGGCTACAGGTCAGTATTCCAACATGATAACGACACCAAACACACCTCCAAGACGACCACTGCCTTGCTAAAGAAACTGAGGGTAAAGGCACTGGACTGACCAAGCATATCTACAGACCTAAACCCTATTGAGCATCTGTGGGGCATCCTCAAATTGAAGGTGGAGGAGTGCAAGGTCTCTAACATCCACCAGCTCCATGATGTCGTCATGGAGGAGTGGAATGGGATTCCAATTGCAACCTGTGTAGCTCTAATGAACTCGCAAGAGAGTTAAGGCAGTGCTGGAAAATAATGGTGGCCACACAAAATATTGACACTTTGGACACAATTTGGCCATTTCACTTAGGGTTTACTCATTTTTGTTGCCAGCGGTTTGACATTAAAGGCTGTGTGTTGAGTTATTTTGAGGGCACACCAAATTTACACTGCTATACAAGCTATACACTGACTACGTTACATTGTATCAAAGTGTCATATCTTCAGTGGTGTCCCATGAAAAGATATAATAAACTATTTACAAAAATGTGAGGGGTGTACTCACTTTTGTGAGATACTGTATATATAACATATGTGTGTGTATATATATATATATATATATATATACACACACACACACAGAAAATTTACATTGGTTAATGTACATTTACCAAAATAAAAAACATTAGTATGTTCTAAAAATTAGTAAATTCATGAATTGCAAGTCAACATTTGATATACTTTTATATGTGAATGTGTATATGGGAATGGTAAATACTGTAATTAAACCATTTAATCTAAGTTTCAGCAGTTCTTGAGTGGGCAGCAAAGTACATAATGGTTAAAGATCAAAGGGATGCAATTCATTGGATGTCTTGTCTCGTTCCCAGAGTAATGAAGTCTTCCACAAGGCTGGTAATATCTGCACATTATCAAGATAAGAAAATAAAGTCAAGAGTTTATAAACAACTGCTTTCGGCATTTAGCTTCAAATGGAAAATTATATATAGAAGCCCAACACTGTATATACTTTTGAAAGGGATGTAGTGGCAAATGTATTTTGCTTTGAACAGAGCTCTATTTTTCAACCTTATACAGACTATTGGCTCCACTGGTTAAAACAGACTACACAGCAGCTTGACTACAGTAACCTGATGTCTAGCATCAGTAGGGCCCATGTAACCCATAATGAGTTTTTTTGGAATAAAAAAATCATGTCCAATCAAAATTTAAAAAATATATATAATTCAGATACAAGTTAATATACGGATAGACTGAGAAGTGTTTCCTACTTAACACCTTCCATTTTCTCCTTTTCTTCATCTTTTTTTCCTAATATGCACTAATATTCTGAACCACCTGAGGAGCGCCTAACGCACGGATGCGTCTGGCGGGCGGTCCTCTTACTCTGGCTCGACGCATCGGCGAGTCATCTCGCGAGACGCGAGATTAGCTGTGAATGCGCGCGCATTCACAGTGGCGTGCGTCTCGGCGGTTATACTGCAGCCTGCCAGCGATGATCAATCGCTGTCAGGCTGTAGATGCAAAATAAATCGCATCAAAGATGTATATCAGATGCTGTTTTGTTAACAGCGTCTGATATACCTGCTACCCGGTCCTCTGGTGGTCCCATTTGCTGGGATCGACCACCAGAGGACCAGGTAGCTATGTAAAGTTGCACCAAGCACCACACTACACTACCCCCCCCTCACTTATTAACCCCTTGATCACCCCATATAGACTCCCTGATCACCCCCTTGTCACTGATCACCCCCCTGTAAGGCTCCATTCACATGTCCATATGTGTTTTGCGGATCCGCGGATCCACGGATCTGATCCACGGATCCGCAAAATACGGACACCGGCAATGTGCTTTCCGCATTTTGCAGATCCGCACATTGCCGGAACTATATAGAAAATGTTTTTTCTTGTCCGCAATTGCGGACAAGAATAGGACATGTTCTATATTTTTGCAGAACGGAAGTGCAGACCCGGAAATTAAAAAATCTGTGCCGTTCATTTATTTATTTTTTTCAGCCCAGAGGCTGAACGGAAAAAAAAAATCTCATTACCCGTATGCTCAATATAAGGAGAATAGCAGAAACTCCTAATGCTGGCCATACGTGTAATGATTGTGGAGACCCTCAAATGCCAGGGCAGTACAAAAACCTCACATGTGACCCTATTTTAGAAAGAGGACACCCCAAGGTATTCCGTGAGGGGTATAGTGAGTTCATGCAAAATTTTATTTTTTGTCACAAGTTAGTGGAATATGAGACTTTGTAAAAAAAAAAAAAAATATCAATTTCCGCTAACTTGTGCCAAAAATTTTTTTTTTCTGTGAACTCGCCATGCCCCTCACAGAATACCTTGGGGTGTCTTCTTTCTAAAAAAGGGTCACATGTGGGGTATTTATACTGCCCTGGCATTTTAGGGGTCCTAAAGCGTGAGAATCCAAATGCATAAAAATGCCCTGTGAAATCCTAAAGGTACTCATTGGAATTAGGGCCCCTTTGCGCATCTTGGCTGCAAAAAAGTGTCACATGTGGTATCGCCATACTCAGCAGTAGTAGGGCAATGAGTTTTGGGGTGTATTTCTATATATACCCATACTTTGTGTGAGAAATATCGCCGTAAACGACAACTTTTAAAAAATTTTTATACAAAGTAGTCAATTTACAGAGATATTTCTCTCACCCAACATGGGTATATGTAAAAATACACCCCAAAACACATTGCCCTACTTCTCCTGAGTACGGCGATACCACATGAGTGACATTTTTTTGCAGCCTGGGTGCGCAAAGGGGCCCAAATTCCAACGAGTACCTTTAGGTTTTACAGGGCTGCTCACAATTTAGCCCCACCCAAAATGCCAGAACAGTACAAACACCCCAAAAATGACCCCATTTTGGAAAGAAGACACCCCAAGGTATTCGCTGAGGGGCATAGTGAGTCCATGAAAAATTGAACTTTTTGTCAAAAGTTAGCAGAAAGGGAGACTTTGTGAGAAAAAACTATAAAAAATAAATTTCCGCTAACTTGTGTTACATATGGGGGTATTTATACTGCCCTGGCATTTTAGGGGCCCTAAAGCGTGAGTAGAAAAAAAAAGTGTCACACATGTGGTATCGCCGTACTCAGGAGAAGTAGGGCAATATGTTTTGGGGTGTATTTTTACATATACCCATGCTGGGTGAGAGAAATATCTCTGTAAATTGACAACTTTGTATACATTTTTTTTAAAAGTTGTCATTTACAGAGATATTTCTCACACACAGTATGGGTATATATAAAAATACACCCCAAAACACATTGCCCTACTTCTCCTGAGTACGGCGATACCACCGGTGTGACACTTTTCTGCAGCCAATATGCGCAAAGGGGCCCTAAAACCAATGAGTACCTTTAGGATTTCACAGGGCATTTTTACGCATTTGGATTCTCACGCTTTAGGGCCCCTAAAATGCCAGGGCAGTATAAATACCCCACAAGCAACCCCATTTTGGAAAGAAGACACCCCAAGGTATTCCGTGAGGGGCATGTCGAGTTCACAGAAAAAGTTTTTTTTTTTGGCACAAGTTAGCGGAAATTGATATAAAAATTTTTTTCATTTTTGCTTTTTACAAAGTCTCATATTTCACTAACTTGTGACAAAAAATAAAATTTTACATGAACTTACAATACCCCTCACGGAAAACCTTGGGGTGTCTTCTTTCTAAAATGGGGTCACTTGTATTTATACTGCCCTGGCATTTTAGGGGTCTCTAAAGCGTGAGAAGAAGTCTGGAATCTAAATGCGTAAAAATGCCCTGTGAAATCCTAAAGGTACTCATTGGAATTTGGGCCCCTTTGCGCACCCAGGCTGGAAAAAAGTGTCACACATGTGGTATCGCCGTACTCAGGAGAAGTAGGGGAATTTGTGTTGGTGTGTATTTTTACATATACCCCTGCTGGGTGTGAGAAATATCTCTGTAAATAACAACTTTTTAATTTTTTTATACAAAGTTGTCAGTTTACAGAGATATTTCTCTCACCCAACATGGGTATATGTAAAAATACACCACAAAACACATTTCCCTACTTCTCCTGAGTACGGCGATACCACATGAGTGACACTTTTTTGCAGCCTGGGTGCGCAAAGGGGCCCAAATTCCAATGAGTACCTTTAGGTTTTACATGGCTGCTCACAATTTAGCCCCGCCCAAAATGCCAGAACAGTAAACACACCTCACAAATGACCCCATTTCGGAAAGTAGACACCCCAAGGTATTCACTGAGGGGCATAATGAGTCCGTGGGAGATTTTTTTTTTTTTTGTCAGAAGTTAGCAGAAATGGAAACTTTGTTATTATTTTTTTTCCTCAGAAAGTGTCATTTTCCGCTAACTTGTGAAAAAAAATGAAATGATATATGAACTCACCATGCCCCTCTGCGAATACTTTGGGGTGTCTTCTTTCTAAAATGGTGTCATTTGGGGGTTATTTATACTATCCTGGCATTCTAGCACCTCAAGAAACATGACAGGTGCTCAGAAAGTCAGAGCTGCTTCAAAATGCGGAAATTCACTTTTTTGCACCATAGTTTGTAAACGCTATAACTTTTACCCAAACCAATAAATATACACCTATTGGATTTCTTTTTTATCAAAGACATGTAGAACAATAAATTTTGCTAAAAACTTATATAGAAATGTAGTTTTTAAAAAAAAATTACAACAGAAAGTGAAAAATGTCATTTTTTTGCCAAAATTTCGGTCATTTTTGATTAATAGTAAAAAAAGTTAAAATGTCAGCAGCAATGAAATACCACCAAATGAAAGTTCTATTAATGAGAAGAAAAGGAGGTAAAATTCATTTGGGTGGTAAGTTGTATGACGGAGCAATAAACGGTGAAAGTAGAGTAGTGCAGAATTGTAAAAAGTGGCCTGGTCATTAAAGGGAGTCTGTCACCACATTTGGTCATTATAGACCGAGTACACAGGGTTCTGGCTTAACTTAAGATGATTTAAATGGTACCTTTGTTAGTCACTAGTATCGCTCTCCTGCAGCAAAAACGAACTTTTATATATATGCAAATGCGGCTCGCAAGTGCCCAGGGCGGAGTTTACATCTTCGGAGCCCAGGCTGCTCTGCTTGAGATCCGCCCTCTCCTTTCCCTTGCGTCCTCCTCTTCTCCTGTGAAAACCTGCGCCTGCGTTCTGCTTGACTGGGGCATGCGCACTACAATGCCCACTGTGATTACGGCATTGATGTAGCTAGTGCGCATGCTCCGGCCAACAGCGCGATCCGTTGGCCAGAGCATGCGCAGTAGCTACATCAATGCCATAACCACAGTGGGCATTGTAGTGCGCATGCCCCAGTCAAGCAGAACGCAGGCGCAGGTTTTCACAGGGAGAGGAGGAGGACGCAAGGGAAAGGAGAGGGCGGGGATCTCAAGCAGAGCAGCCTGGGCTCCGAAGATGTAAACTCCGCCCTGGGCACTTGCGAGCCACATTTGCATATATATAAAAGTTCGTTTTTGCTGCAGGAGAGCGATACTAGTGACTAACAAAGGTACCATTTAAATCATCTTAAGTTAAGCCAGAACCCTGTGTACTCGGTCTATAATGACCAAATGTGGTGACAGACTCCCTTTAAGGGTGTTTAAGCTAGGGGGGCTGAGGTGGCTAAAGAGATTCGGGCATCTCCATAGTGCTGCCCAACAGCCCGCAGTAGCTGCAAGTTCAAGTTATCTCGTCTCCAATGCTGTTCTTTGTTCTATCATCTGATGGCCAAGATCACTGAAAATCATCTTTATTCCACTGGTTTAGCTTATGTAAATGAGGCAGCATGAAGTCAAGAGGATTCAGACTAGATTCAGACTAGCCGTGCTCACTCCAAGGAGTCTGCAAGTAAGCAATGGGCCTCAGAAGCCTAGTGCACTACAGCTAGATGCACTGAGCAGACACTGAACACAATAGAGGACAGCGCAAGCTTGACTTGAAGCGTGAAAGCTGCTGCCCCCTTGACTTCAAGCTGCTCATTTAGGCCCCTTTCACACGGGCGAGTTTTCCGCGCGGGTGCAATGCGTGAGGAGGACGCATTGCACCCGCACTGAATCCGGACCCATTCATTTCTATGGGGCTGTGCACATGCGCGGTGATTTTCACGCATCACTTCAGCGTTGCGCGAAAATCGCAGCATGTTCTATATTCTGCATTTTTAACGGAACGCAGGCCCCATAGAAGTGAATGGGGATGCGGGAAAATCGCAATCATCCGCAATCATGTGCGGATGCGTTGCGATTTTCCCGCATGGTTGCTATGCAACCATCGGGATGTGTAACCGGTTTGGTATTATTTCACATTATAACATAGTTATAATGTGAAATAATACCCTTGGCCATCTTCCTAATGTTGAACCCGGTGCTGAATGGGTTAAAAATAACAAACTAATAATAACTTACCTGGTCCATTTGATCGCGAAGCCCGGCATCCTCTCCGTTAGCTTGCTTGTAGGAAAAGGACCTGTGATGATGTCACATGGTCACATGGCCCAATCACATGCTCCATCACTATGGTGATGGAGCATGTGATTGGGCCATGTGATGCATCCTCTCCGTTAGCTTGCTTGTAGGAAAAGGACCTGTGATGATGTCACATGGTCACATGGCCCAAACACATGCTCCATCACTATGGTGATGGAGCATGTGATTGGGCCATGTGATGCTGTGACATCATCACAGGTACTTTTCCTACAAGCAAGCTAACGGAGAGGATGCCAGGCTTCGCGATCAAATGGACCAGGTAAGTTATTATTAGTTTGTTATTTTTAACCCATTCAGCACCGGGTTCAACATTAGGAAGATGGCCAAGGGTATTATTTCACATTATAACTATGTTATAATGTGAAATAATACCAGCGGGACAATTTCTGACCCGAACATGCACTTCTGTGAAGAAGTGCAGGTTCGGGTCTGGGTACCAAAAGTGCCGATTTTTCTCCCGCGCGTGCAAAACGCATGACAGCGCTTTGCACTCGCAGGGAAAAATCGCGGTGATTCCCGCAACGCACCCGCACTGTTTGACGGAGTGCACCCGCAATGCCCGTCTGAAAGAGGCCTTATATACGCCAAACCAGAGGAAAAAAAGTCGATTTTCACCGAACTTGGCCATCAGATGACAGGACAAAATACAGCATTGGTGTCAAGATGAACTGAGGTACTGCGGGCAGTTGAAGGAACACTATGGAGATGTCAGATTTTCTTTAAATCTTGATATGTTTTGCCTTTATTGTAAGGGAGTCTGTCATCAAGTATCCCACAATAAATGCTATTTTTTCAACAAGGCTACATAAGTGCAAATTAAGGGTCCTTTTACACAGGCTGATGCCAGGTCAATACTGAGCACTGATTGACATGGCCTAATACAAAATAAAATGAGGTTATTACTATGAAACGCCCCCCCCCCCCTTCATTCACTCTGCATATTCTTAGCAGCACATCCCATATGTAGGCTGGGCGATATGCTACTGTGCATTTTGCTCTTTTGTCAGGTGATCAGCGGGACCTTTACAAGGGCCAATCATTAGGAATGAATATCCGTATTAACCTTTATTCTTGATAACTGGCCCATCCTTAGTCATGGTAACAGGAAGTTAAGAACTTTTTCCTATAGGGTCGGAACGTCAGGTACAGGTTTCAATCTGTTATTTGTTTGTCCAAGGTTCAAAGGTCTTTTTGGGATTTCTCAATGATAGATTGGTTAGCCAGATAACCACAATATGTGTATGCTATATCTAGACAAGAAAACCTCAGCCTCCGCTGGCAAAATCAATTTGATTGCATTCCAAGACACAAAAACTGTAGGCAAGTACTGTCTTCAGGCAGGATCCCTCCACATGTTAGATTAAATATACTCAATTAACGAAGATTTCTGGTGATAAATAAAAAAGTCTGCAATACATACATTAAATTTTCTCACCATTTCAGCACCAACACTGTCAGATTCCCTTGCAAGTCTTTTGGGTAACAAAGTCTGTTAGCGACAACTGGGATCCAAGGTCTCATCATATGATGTCATGGACAACCTGCGTACACAAAGGACCAGCAGGAGACTCTGCTATTGGCAGTGTTGGAATGGTGTGGAATTCAAATAATAAATATATTGCAAACGTTTGTGCTTTTGTTGGTTTGATTCACCAGGATTTTAAATGGACCAATAACGGGGAAAGTTCCTTTTGGCTCATAATCAGCATGTTTAAATGGTTCTTTACTGTCCAGTATCTGTCTGTAAGACAACTGGCTACAGCAGAAGCCTCTCGTCTGCCCTGTCAACAGTAGAACACAAAGGAGGTCATTTATTAAAAAGAAATACGCCTAAATTAGTGATATTTCTGGCGCAGATTGCAACTTTTCGGTGCTCACGCCAGGTCTAAAAAAGTGGGCATGGCGTGGGTGTGGATGGGGATGGGCCGGCAGACCCGTCTCACTCATCATTTTGTACACCTGGTTTAGGCATAGGAAATGTTCTAAATGTAAGGGTACTTTCACACTAGCGTTTTGGATTTCGTTTGTGAGATCCGTTTCAGGGCTCTCACAAACGGTCCAAAACGGATCAGTTAAGCCCCAATGCACTCTGAATGGATAAGGATCTTTTCAGAATGCATCAGTTAGGCTCCGTTCCGCTTCTATTCTGTTTTGGAGGCAGCATGCAGCATTTTGGTGTCCGTCTGAAGAGGCAGAGCCTAACGGATCTGTTTTGAATTACAATGTAAGTCAATGGGGATGGATCCGTTTTCAATGACACAATATGGTGCATTTGAAAACGGATCCGTTCCCCATTGACTTTCAATGTAATTCAAAACGGATCCGTTTTGGACTTTGTCATTTTTCTTTTAACTAATGCAAACGGATCTGTTCTGAACGGATACTAACGTTTGCATTATAGGTGCGGATCCGTCTGTGCAAATAAACAGACGGATCCGCACCAACGCAAGTGTGAAAGTACCCTAAGACAGCTAGAAAGCTGTCTTTCATTTAGAAGCGGTGGTGGATCCGCCGAAGTTATGATGAGGCTGACACCTCTTTATAACTCCGGCGGATCCACCGCCAGCACAGTGGCTTTTTAAGACCAGCATCTAAAACGCTTAATAAATGTGCCCAAAGATTGTTAAACTTCACTCCACCTGAATACCGAACATATCAGCAGGAAGTTAACCCATGTGTTCTCTGCAATATTTCTACTGTTTATTTCAGGAGCATGCAAAAAACCTGCAGATTGAGAAATGGTGCGGGCAAGTTTACCTCCTAATAATTTATCATTCATTTCTAGGCTCAGCGCTCCTTTAAATTACCCATTTTTCCTTTCCCTCCTCTTCTCTAGATTTTTGAAAGAATCAGTGTTGCATCCCGGTATACAGCATACAGCCCTTTTAATATGTATTCACTGTTCGTAAATCTAAACACTATTGAAAGACTACCAAGTATGATGTTGATAATGTGATATCAGATCGGCTCCCTAATATGGGATTTTATTGCACCAAACCATGGAAGGGTTCCGTTATTCCACCATTTCCATTGGATAACATCTGTGATTACTTTAGATTTTGAAGGAAATTTGAAATTTCATTCAGGCAGGTGTGAAACTGGCTCCTGACCACCATGAAGTAATCAAATTCCCATTTTCTTCAAAGCCTAGCTGTTAAGTTAGAACCTATCATCTGTTGTTTAAAAGTCTAGCCACTTGCCAGAGTCCTGAAATCAGTTGTTAACCCAACACTTAATGGCTTTCACCAGCAAACCGACCAAAGAGAGCCGCTAACAACACTGGGCTCATAAATTATTTCTATGCCTCACAATATAGTGCACATTTTGAAGACATAGAAAAAACACAAGTATATGATGCTCAGTGAAAGAAATGTTATCTCTTCATTTACCCCTAACACAAATCATAGAATGGCAGATTGCAAGCTGCAATATCAAACTTTGCTCTAAGTCCAAGTATACATAAAGTTTCAGCACGTGACAGGACCTGGCTATGCTTAATACGTTTTCAACAACTTTTATGGATGTGTTAAAGCACAAAGGCTGCTCGGCGTGGAAAGATATTTAAAAAAAAATAACATTTTTTTTCTAAATTAATAATGTTTTATTGTGGCAGGAACACAATGACCAATTTCTTGGATTGTGATTTAACTGTAATGATTTCCTACATTTTAAGTTATGGCAAACATCTTTATTTTCGTTGTGACTGCACACTTTGATCAATGTAAAAAATGTCAGCAGACTGAAAAGCCAGAGTAAACTCTTTTAACTATTAACTTGAGACCACCACCACATTTCAATCAACAGCATTTAAGTAACCAGAAAAATTTCACGTCCGTTAAAGCCGCAGTCAAGCATTCAAAGGGGTACACAGTTTAATCTGTTTTACAGCAAGTCCAACATTAATTTGCCTGGTCTTAATAGATGGAAAAGCACTCTGGTGGCCAAGGAGGGGTCATTAATTCAGAGGTAGATGTGTCGCACTTCACAGCTCTCAGGCTGCTCGACTGGAAGAAATAACGCCTCTAAAAACCATCAATTATTGACCAGGTCTACATGAATGTGTGGAGATTTATTAAATTGGGCTTGTGGTTTCTTTCTCACTTCTTTCCACGATCACAAATGACATGACACATGTAAAGGCGTCTGATCTGCAAATCTTTTAAAGTGAATGCAATGTAAAAACATGTTCCCATTTTTAGTAAAGGTGTCCTATTCTTCATTTTTGTCATGGGACTGGGAGTATTGAAAAAATTAATGTAGAGAACTACTAGCTAAACTATAAATTGCTTGTTTCTAGCTTATTCGGTTTACAGCCTTTTAAACTTCTTTGCGGTTTTGATTTTCCATAAATGATTTTCCCATTATCTGCTCAGTCCCTGAAACAATGAAATATGTGAGCTAGCTATTGATCATAAATATTCATAATAAGCACCATCATTTATGCACATAATGAAGCACATACGCTCACTTTTCTAATAATGGTTTAGTTAGTATGCCAACATAGTTGAATTAAAGCGGGGTAAACAGCTATGAAAGTACTAACATTGTAGGCCATGTGCATAAATATACAATAAATGTAAATGCTTTGAAAATGTTTGCAAATTCCAAAGATATATCGATAGGGAACTTTGATTGTGAGCCCTATTGGGGTCAGTGTGATACTAATGTCTGTAAAGAGCTACAGAATATGTCAGTATATAAGTGAGTATAATAGTATACAAAACTGGCAGAGGGGTACCTAAAAAGGGTGCCAAGCTTGCAGTTTCTCCAAGGCCTTGGAGTCTCAGGAGCCTCCAGAAGTTTTTCTTCTCCAGTACTATTATTTTTGGTTGGGAGGTAGGGATAGAAGTTGCAACTCATGCCTTTCAAAACTGGAACACAATCCATTATAACCTAGGTTATGCAACACATTTTCAATAAATATGTTGCCCCCCCCAAAAAAAAAAGCCTTGATAACTCACTCTGCCATCCCCATATATTATGAGTCTGGGTATGAGGGAAGGGTTTTCACTCACACACAAGCAGCTCTAGATGTCTGTATGTTTGTGCACCCCATCCACACATTCATAGAGTTGCTAGTTTATTGTTATTTGATGGAAGCTTTACAAACCTTTTTTATGCCGTTTTTTCCTTTTAAGTTGGTTGTAAGGATTTTGGACTCCGTTTACTCTAATGACTCCCAAAGCATATAATAAAATGTAATGGGAGTGAAAGTTAAATGGCGCACTTAATACATTTTTCTATAGGACAATATCTAAAAAACAAACAATAAGAATCCACTTCTTAGCTGAACAGAAGTTAAAAATAACAAGGTATCAAATAAAAGGCAAAAATGTATTTTACAAGTTAGCAAAGATTTGAAACAAGATAGTGGAGAAAGTAACTGCTGTAACACATAGTAATATAATACTATCAGATCATTATAGCCATATTTATTAATTATAAAACGTAGAAAGAAAATCACGCAAGTTCAAACAGCAAGAGCAACTATAGAAAAAAGGAGCCCGACATGTATAGGTAGGACACTGTCACCATGTGGCCAAACGAGTGACTGGAATCTTTTTAGAACCAGTAAAGTGTTTCTTGGTTGCAGTTGCTTATGATACAGCTGCTTCAGGCTGCTTTTAGCATGTCATCACCATTTTCTCATGTAGCGTTTAAAAAAAAAAGTTTTGCATTTATAGTTTTATTACATGAACAAGGTAAATTGAAAGAAACAAATGTACATGTCGCCCCTATACATATTCTACCTGTAGGAGTACATGAAATTCATTACACTTTTTAGCCAGAAGTACACATAGAAAGTATACTGTAGTTGTTAAAGGGTATCTGTCAGCAGATTTGTATGATGTTTTAATACATGCAACCTCTAGGAGCAACAGGGGCATTACCGTTACACCTAGAGGTGCCGTGTCCTCTGCGCTTTGACATGGCCAAGCAGTGGAAACATCATCATGCCTGGCCCTGTCAAAGTGCAGAGGGTGCAGCAGTCTGCAACTGCTGCACCCTCTGCACTTTGACAGGGCCAGGCATGATGATGTTTCCACTGCTTGAGAGCAGAGCCTCTAGGTGTAACAGCAATGCTCCTACATGCTTGTGACAAACTGCCATGTATCCCTGGGCATTGGAGAGGCATGCTTGCTAGCCTCTTACCCTGCGACTATGGCCCCAATGACAGTTGGCATTCACAATGGACATCGCCTGTGACCTAATCAATATTCACAATGGACATTACCTGTGACCTAATCAGCATCCACAATGGACATTACCTGTGACCTAATCAATATTCACAATGGACATTGCTGTGACCTAATCAGCATCCACCATGGACATCGCCTGTGACCTAATCAATATTCACAATGGACATTGCTGTGACCTAATCATCATCCACAATGGACATCGCCTGTGACCTAATCAGCCAGCACAATGGACCATGCATGTGGGATTGTGATATATCTGGCTGTATGTTGATTGGTCGCTGTATTTTGTGTGGGAGTGTCTGTGTTTATTGTACGGATTGATTGGTTGTATTTCAAACCCCTGTGGGCCGTACTATGTTTGTGGAGTGTAATAAAAGAGGCTGTATGCCCCAGGAGTTAGAGTTCCTGCTTGACCCTCAAAACGAAGTGTCGTCTCGTTATTGGGGGATTTGACTGTATGCTGATTGCCAGGAGTGTAAGCTGTTCATATTGCTTTTCCTGTTCGGCTGCTTCCAGGGTTCGTGTGTCTCTTGTTCGGAAGTTGGTGAATTCGTGTGGTTTGCAGTTCGGGAAGTTGGTGATTGCAGTAGCTGCTGGTCTATCCGGAAAAGGGAATATCGCCTAAACGGAGTTGTGTGCCTAACGGTCCGTTACATTTGGTGGCAGGCGGCGGGATCATTTCCACAGCCCAGAAGGACATCTACAGGGCAACACCATTCCTTGGATTACAAAGTGAGGGCAACGTTAGTACCCGTACAGCGCCCTATCTACAAAAGAAAGAACTTCAGGAGAACAAGCATGGCACCCAGCTACACGCAGGAGGAATTTGACAGAGAGCTGAGATCACGGCTGATTTTCTTCGGACCCAACCCCGGAGAAATCTGTGCAGTTCGTGAGGAGGATAACAGCAGAGTACCTGCAGTTCATGGCAGATGGTATCGTCCGCCCTCCCCAGCGGCTGAGTGCGTTCCGGAGAGCTGAAGGTGCCGTCCTTCCTCCCCAGCGGCTGTGTGTATCCCAGGGAGCTGAAGGTGCTGTCCTTCCTCCCCAGCGGCAGTGTGTACCCCAGGGAGCTGAAGGTGTTGTCCTTCCTCCCCAGCGGCAGTGTGTACCCCAGGGAGCTGAAGGTGTCGTCCTTCCTCCCCAGCGGCCGTGTGAGTTACAGAGGGCCGAAGGTGTCGTCCTTCCTCCCCAGCAGCCGTGTGAGTTACAGGGGGCCGAAGGTGTCGTCCTCCCCCCCCAGCGGCAGTGTGAAGTCCAGGGGGCCGAAGGTGTCGTCCTTTCCCCCCAGCGGCAGTGTGTCCTACAGGGAGCAGAGACAGTTAGTCTCTCTCTCCAGCAGCAGGACAATGTTACGGGAGTGGAGACAGGCGGTCTCCCACTCCAGCAGCAGCCTGTGTTTCAGGGAGAGGAACACAGCACCCCTCTCCCCAGCGGCAGCTTACCCTAACAAGGGAGACACCAATCTCCCAGACGGCGCAGATGGGACCGTGGTCTCTGTGCCTGACCTACAGGGATGCTGGACAGCCTGTCCAGATCCCCAACTACCCGCACCGGGACAACAGGAGGAGGGGTAAGTACAAACTCTCCTCCCCAGCTAACACCTAACTTGGCCCCAGGGTTAACAGAGGCGATGTTAACCCCCACTGGTGCCCATGTTCCCCTGGCTACTGAGCCGGACTATGTTCCCAGCCCCCAGCAGAAGAGCTGGCAGCTGGGCAGAGTGCAGTCGGCCTCTGCCCTCCCTTTGTCCCCTGTCCAGAGCCTGAGGTCCTGAAGGTTATACCAGTAGGAGAGCTGGCAGCTGGGCAGAGTGCAGTCGGCCTCTGCCCTCCCTCAAGTCCCCACAGCATGTTGCCCCAGCACCCCAGAGGAATATCCGGGTGCAGTAACTGCTTCTTGTGGGTGGGTCACTCTTGTACCTGTTTGTTGTGGGTGGGCTACTCTGGCATTTGTCTATTGTGGGTTGGTGGATCGACTAACGTAGGCACTGACCGACAGGAGGTCAGGTGCCTGGTTAGTCTTCCCCCCAAAGGGGAGATATGTGACAAACTGCCATGTATCCCTGGGCATTGGAGAGGCATGCTTGCTAGCCTCTTACCCTGCGACTATGGCCCCAATGACAGTTGGCATTCACAATGGACATCGCCTGTGACCTAATCAATATTCACAATGGACATTACCTGTGACCTAATCAGCATCCACAATGGACATTACCTGTGACCTAATCAATATTCACAATGGACATTGCTGTGACCTAATCAGCATCCACCATGGACATCGCCTGTGACCTAATCAATATTCACAATGGACATTGCTGTGACCTAATCATCATCCACAATGGACATCGCCTGTGACCTAATCAGCCAGCACAATGGACCATGCATGTGGGATTGTGATATATCTGGCTGTATGTTGATTGGTCGCTGTATTTTGTGTGGGAGTGTCTGTGTTTATTGTACGGATTGATTGGTTGTATTTCAAACCCCTGTGGGCCGTACTATGTTTGTGGAGTGTAATAAAAGAGGCTGTATGCCCCAGGAGTTAGAGTTCCTGCTTGACCCTCAAAACGAAGTGTCGTCTCGTTATTGGGGGGGATTTGACGGTATGCTGATTGCCAGGAGTGTAAGCTGTTCATATTGCTTTTCCTGTTCGGCTGCTTCCAGGGTTCGTGTGTCTCTTGTTCGGAAGTTGGTGAATTCGTGTGGTTTGCAGTTCGGGAAGTTGGTGATTGCAGTAGCTGCTGGTCTATCCGGAAAAGGGAATATCGCCTAAACGGAGTTGTGTGCCTAACGGTCCGTTACAATGCTCATTTGCATGTATTAAAACATCACTTTCCTTAATGTAGGCACATATGAACATGGGACCAACACAGATGCCATAAGCCACCAAGTGCACATGCAACGGGTCAGAAAGTCTCAAAGGTACAAATCTGCTGACAGATGCCCTTTAACTTTGCAATACAATTGGGAAGTGACCTTAGGAACATATTATGTGCAACATTTTCAGACATTTTCCCTGTACCATGTATAAAACTCTTAAATCGGGAATACACATAGTGCATATGAACTGTAACAAAAGATATAGACACTAGTTTTGTGCCATGCCACTCTTCAGCAACTAGGCATATCTTAGACCTTATACTACAGTTACAATGTCCACAGACAATCATTCTGTGGCAAAGATGTACAGATATAACTCATCCTATATGCCTGACTGCCAGCACTATAGACCTTGTAAGAAGGACTCTGTGGCAGTGCCATGGATTCTCTACAGAATGTGGAGGGCCACCTAATGCATCGTGACACAAATCAGCCTCATCCTACAGCACATCGCAGTGCAGGAGAAAATTCTGAGAGTTGTTTCTTGGACATTCTCAGATTGTATTAGTATTGGTTACAGCAGTGAGACGTAGTTAATAATAATGAACATTAAGTGTAATGATATACAGTCACTAATTGACCAGAAAATAAGGAACCAAGAAGGAGGTGTTGGAAATGAACGAAACGTTCTATGTGTGAATGTAATGATAATATATATAAGTGATTTTGAGCAAAAGGATAGGTTTATTGTGACAAAACTGTACAATTGACCCACAAGTAGCCCCTGAGAGCCTTTTTATAGGGCAGCGTGGGAAACACCTTTATGCGCTCTTGTGGCAACACCCAATGTCTAATCAGTCCACAACTGTGATCATGCCTGAGACATAACTGCATGTCGTGTTTTGAGACATTTCTATTTGGGTGCAGTCCAAAGCAGTAAATTAACTTATGAAATCTTGTGCCTGCAGTTGTCACTCAATAGTTAAACTTAAAATCAATCAAAATTGCTAAAAAAAAAGTCTAGGTGTCACTCCAGAATAAAGCAGTATTTCAACAGAGAGCTAAAATACAGTATATAATGAGTTCAATGGGTATTAGAACCACAAGCACTGAATAGATCATTCACATCGAAAATTAAAATTCACACTTTTTAAAGTTTAAATCATTCTAACTCCATGCAACTGCACATGCTTGGCCAAGTTTTCAGTTGGCACCTACAGCATGTATCCACTGGCAACTAGAGGCCTAGAGGCCAGTTTTTTGGGTATGTTATCTAAAACTGTAGAAAGTTTGAAATAAATTACTGGAGATCGCTTGAGTCTCATATGCTTTCAAAGGATACGTACTCCGCATAATGAACATAGTTTGATAAAGAAATATATGAAGGACCAATCACTTAAATATTATGTGCAGCAGTAGTGATTGTATTATAAAACATAACTTTTAATGCTATTACTAAAAAATAGGCCTTGTAATTAGGAACAAAAACACTGACTAACCAACAAGTATACATATAAATAGTCAGATGCTATAGGAGGTAAGGCCCTGGGTGCACGATGGCACTAGATGATGATGGACGAATCATCATCTTCATCAAGTAACAAAGATGTCCGGGAACCGGTCCATTGGTCGGCGGTAGGACTCTGGTTTTTCATTATCTAGTGCCATCGTGCACCCAGGGCCTTACCTCCTATAGCATCTGACTATTTATATGTATACTTGTTGGTTAGTCAGTGTTTTTGTTCCTAATTACAAGGCCTATTTTTTAGTAATAGCATTAAAAGTTATGTTTTATAATACCTACTCCGCATGCTCCAAAATCCAAGCTATGCCGATGAAAGCTGAAGGGGCATAGTGCTCTGAGCAGCACTTCTGCCCCTTTGTATCTTTTTTTGTTTTTTTATTAAAGGTTTAGTTACCCTTTAGTGGCTTCTTTACCCCTTTAATATATATATATATATATATATATAACACATGACGTATATTATAAGATTGCTTTTATAGTAGGCAAAGATTATAAAAAATATATATATATATAATATAATAATTCCGGCAGCACTCGCTTTTATGGTTTATCAGGTGCACGCGTCTCACCCTTGACATCAGGCATGTATATCCATGAAAAATCAACGCAGCACTCTTCTTGTGAAAAAAAAACGCAGTGTCTTTATTCACACATGTGACACAAAATAAGCAACGTTTCAATCCCCTTCCGGGATCCTTCTCAAGCCAAGTGCACTTCTCAAGCCAAGGGCACTTGGCTTGAGAAGGAGCCCGGAAGGGGATTGAAACGTTGCTTATTTTGTGTCACATGTGTGAATAAAGACACTGCGTTTTTTTTTCACAAGAAGAGTGCTGCGTTGATTTTTCATGGATATACATGCCTGATGTCAAGGGTGAGACGCGTGCACCTGATAAACCATAAAAGCGAGTGCTGCCGGAATTATTATATATATATATATATATATTTTTTATAATCTTTGCCTACTATAAAAGCAATCTTATAATATACATCATGTGTTCCATCAAACTAGCTTATATTAGGAAATTCTATGAGCAGAAGTGATCCAAAATTTGAGAAGAGCAGTTGGGAAGTAAAATTCTCTCTCTAATCTCCAACCATCCTGTCCTCCTTGCAAGTTCTCTTGTATGTCAGTTCTTATGTACAGCCAAAATGGCGCGGTAGCGTGTTAGCCACAAAAATCTATGTGATGTCAAATACTTTTGTGTTAAAAAGGACAAAAGTAAGTGTCCTTCCACCATACTTTGTAGATTGGAAGCCCTCACGGGCGGGGCCCTCTCTCCTTCTGTACCAGTCTGTAACTAGTCTTGTTCATGCTTAGTGCAATTGTCTGTATTATGTATGTATACCCCTTTTCATATGTACAGCGCCATGGAATGAATGGCGCTTTAATATTAAATAATAATAATAGAAATTATACCTTTTTGCAGCTTTTCAGAGAACAGAAGCTCCTTCGTCAGCCTCTATGCTCTGAAAGCTTGCAGACAGATTTTTTTTGGTTAGCCAATAAAGGTATCACTGCCACAATACTTCTGTCCTTTTTAACACTAAAGTATTTGACATCACATAGTGCAGTATCAGTTCTGTAACTGCACGTGAAATGCACAGACACCAGGATGCTTAACAGTTGTGTGATTTACTAGCTCCTCTGCTGAAACACATCGCAAATCCGTGGCTGTTCCTTGTGTACCTCGCACCACCCATATTGAGTCCACTCCAGATCACAGCTCTCTGCCGCACTATGCCTTGCCAACATCATAAATGCTGCCATTAAAATATTTGTTTTAATTCTGACCTCAGAGTCGCAGCTAATAAACAAGAAAGGCAACAGGAAAATTGAAAAACAAACTAGATGCAGCTGTTATGGGGACATTTCACAATTGTTCTAAAAGTATCCTTTAAAACAGGATTTTATGACCCTTCCTATCTCATAAAAAATAAACATACCACACTGGGAGTGAGGACTGAGCAGAAGTTATTTTATTATTTTTGTTAATAATTTTTCTCCTTCTAGAGTAATGGAACACTGCTAAACTGATGACATTTACACATGTAAGCCACTGTCACACATGCAAGTTTTTTTTAGGGCTTTTCACATTGTTTTTGAAGCCAGAAGTGGATTAAAGAGAACCGAAGTGGTATTTATCCTTAAAGGGGTATTCGGTTGATTGAAATTAAATATAATATTATCACTATTATATTGACAGGGGTCCTACCACTGATCACGAGAACGGGGGCCCACTATCCCCTGCAGCACCCATGAAATTAATGGAGCGGGCATTTGTGCAGCCCCTCTATTAATTTCTATGGGAATTACAGAGAAAGCCAAGTGCTGTACTACCCTGGAATACCCCTTTAAGGCTAGGTTTCTACGGTGTGGCCACAACGAACGCATCCTATGGTGGCCAATACATACATGAAATTGAAGGCAATATATTCATTAACCCGCCAATTGTGGTGGCCATTGGTTCGTTGAAGTTGAGGCCACCAAATTATAACTGCCGTATAGAAACTCAGCCTTACACTTCTCCTTGTTTGATGATCTTTGCCTGATTTTTACTTCAAAAACTGTATCAAAACACTTCAATAAAAACCAGCATATGTGGCAGAACACACAGCGTCCACTATTACAGCAAAAACCTGAAAATTAAATTGCTGACATTAGTATCAAGGCTCACACGGTGGCACGGCCCTGTATATTGAAGTTGCAGGCACTCCATAGGGTACTGTATTACTTAGGAATTCTCCCCTCTGTAAAACAGCCTTTTCCTGCTGTTGAAATGATACATTATAGTCAATGGCTCACAAAGCGAAGATGACAGGAGACGATATGGTACAACAGTTTCCTACTGCTGGTGCCGCTTTGGTCATAGGCACGGGTCGCGTCAGTTGTATCCAACCGGTTGAATGTTGACAGTACATCCTAGCAATGTGCCATCAATAGCTGTCAATATCTGACAACTCCCTTAATATTAATCACACAATCGCAGTTAAGATAACACTGCTATTGCAATTCAACAACTCTGATAATGTGCAACGCTATATTGAAGAGGTTCACCAAATTATTGACACAATCTCCCGAAATGCAGCAAATCTCATAAAAGAGAAAAAGAATTTACAACTGCGTATTTCATCTCCTATCACGTTCAGCGCCACCACTCCGCTCCTTCCTACTACTGCATCTTCTTGGTTGTAGAAATAACATGCATGTATAACCCAGATACCACTGCAGCCAATCATTGGCCTTAACAATATGAGGTACATGACTGCTTATGCCAGTGATTGGCAGCATCGATCACATGGAGTACCAAGCATGTTACTGTGGCAGCTAGATAAACAAATCAACTGTGAATGGTGGATCCTGTATCGCCCATACACAGGTGTTATCTTTATAATAAATGAGTGCTGAAAAGTGATCTGTAACGATCAAGAATTTGGTGCTTATTATTAGGCTTAGGGGCCAGTGCGAAAACTACAGAATTTTAGGATATTTTTTAAATGTAGATAACAGAAAATTAAAAATAACTACCATTAATTCCTTGCAAATAACATAAAAACAGGATCTAAACAACAGGTCGGTTTTCTAAAGACAAATTCCCTTTACATTAGTTTTATGCAGTCAAATTCATAAGGGCAGCAGGTAAGATAGAAAAAAATACATGCTTCTTTAATATAGTATGTTACTTAAAGGGGTTATCCCATGGTTAATGTAAAAAAGAAAAACCTCTTTCTAACAAAGCTAGAACCAGCCCCCTAGCTCACATAGATTCCGAGTTATCTCCATTCAATGCTACAATTGCTCTGCTAGATTTATTTCAAGTTGCCAGCTCAGGAGGCGTGCCCTCTCTGCTGCAGCTGGAAGCAGTTAAAGGATGGAAATGAGCATGTGCATCAACACACTGAGGTGTACAGAGAAATTAGAAAAAGAGCAAACGGCACGTGGCGATACACAGATAGATAATTTTTTTTTTTAATAACAAGCAGTTACAAAAGTATTCAGATCCAGGTGCTACTTTGAAAAAGTTAAAACACTTTTCATTGGACAACCCCTTTAAGTGTATTTTAAAGGGTTTTTACCATCATACTTGAGTACTGAGAAAAGTGATGGCATATGCCCGTGATCTGAAACCAACTTTTATGATACAAACATGTAGTCAAAAAAGCTAGTAGAGTGAAGTTTTGAGGAAAATATACTATTCATATAAAGTCTTATGTCTATTCTTCAGCATGTACAGTATTCCATAGTAGAAAGTTACAAATGAAAGACATAGAACATCTTATAGAAGTCCCATGACTGCACTGCTTGTAAAAAAACTTGCTAAAATTGGATTTTACGCAAGAAGAAGCACGATACTGCTGAGATCTTTAGATAGTGTTTCTCTGACGCAGTTCTAATGTAAGCACTGCCATGCAGGTCAAATGAGAAAATATGGAAGCACCGTACATTTTTATCACTTAGTATATTTCAGTCAAATACAGATATTTCTTCAGCTAATCTAATCATATCTAATACAATGACATAAAAAACTGTAATAGAGGCCAACAGTATTTAAAGTAACAGTTTAACTATCATATCTGGCTCATAAAGAACAGAAACCCGCCCAAACTGGTTCTGTTGGTATTTCAGTCTTTGGTAGATACATTTCTAGAACATTTATAATTAAGAACTACCGCAAAAATGTTTATTCTCTGACCTGTTAGAAAAGTACATGATGTAAATTGTAGTGAAGGTAATCTTCTTACCAGTGTCTGTATTTGTAAGTTATCCCCTCCCTTCTGATCCTCAACTGTGTCAAGTGGCCAACACTGACTTTCCAAATAATACAGCATCTTATCTGTGGACAGGAAACCCGTATTCCTACTATGTATTCCTATAGGAACCTCTGAGTCAGTCTCATAGGAATGAATAGAGAAGTAACTGACTTCCAGTCCTGTGTCAATTGGAGATCAGAGAGTTGGTCACATGACACAGCTAAGGATCAGAAGGGAGGTTATAACTCACAAATACAGTCACTGGTAAGAAAATTACTACACAATAGTTTAAATCATGTACCTTTCTAACAGGTCAGTAAAATTTTTTGTTGGAGTGCTACTTTAAGGTGTCCAGGAGAAACCATATCCTCATAATCTAAGTCTTTGTGGGGCCTTATTATTTTCCACACTGCTCAACAATCACATGGAGAACTGTATTCTGTATGTGTGTACTGGAATAGTGAAAAATAACATACTTTTTAGATATATAAATGTAAAAATATATGAAATATTGTTCACAAAATGTGTGTGTATATATATATATATATATACATATATCATAGATTATCTGTTGAAATACATTTGTGTTTGAGAAAGGCAACATTTCTGTTCTTCTGTAACGGGGCAAAACACTGCTTCTTGGACTATTTTTTTACAGCATACAGTTGCAAGAAAAGTGAACTCTTTAGAAATACTTGACAAATAAAGTGTAATCTGATTCATTATTATTTATTTTTCAAGCTTTTTTTTTAGTTGACATACTAGTGTGCTTTGGGTCACTGTCTTGTTGCATCAAGCAGCGTCTCTTCAGTTTGAGATTAGGTACTGCTGCCCTTACGTTCTACTGTAAAATGTTTTGATACATGTTAGATATCATGGCTCCTTCAATTATCCCAAGGCATCCAGTACCTGGGGCACCAAAACAGTCCCAAATCATGATGCTCCCTCCACCATGATGTTTCTTCCACCAGTTGGAATCAAGTTTTAGCGTGCAATGTTCTTTCCTCTGTATATAACATTATAAATAACACCATGAAGGAAGAAGCTGCTGTGCAAAAAAAACATTAGGCTTCCCTGAGACCTCCTGGATGTGCCAAAATGCTTCTGGTAAAATGCTCTATGAATAGGTGAGACAGAATTAAATTTTTGGCACAAATGCACAGTGCTAGGTATGGCGCATAAAAAAAAAAACTATGCACCACAACACCAAATTCTCATCCCAACTGTGAGGCGTGGTAGCGGGAGCATCATGGTTTTGGATTGCTTTGCTGCCTCAGGGCATAGACGGCTTGCTATCACTGACCAATTTCTGTCCAATCAGACCACTAGTATGTGTAAACGGCCAGCTGACCAATGATTGGTCAGAATAGCGGTCAGATAATCTGTTGGTAAACGAACCCTAAGGAGTATCAAACCATCTTACAGGAATAATTGCAGCAGTTCATGATTTTAAAGGGCATATGTCAGCAGATTTGTACCTATGACACTGTCTGACCTGTTACATGTGCACTTGGTAGCTGAAGGCATCTGTGTTGGTCCCATGTTCATATGTGCCCGCATTGCTGAGAAAAATGATGTTTTAATATATGCAAATGAGCCAGACATAGGTCCCAGGGGTGGGATCCACATCTATCAGACATTTATGGCATATCCTGTGGATATGCCATAAATCTTCGAGATAAGAATATCCCTTTAAGCCCTGCACTTTTTTGTGTAGGCATTATTAGCACTATATAGAAAGTTTTCATATTATACACATTTATAGCATATTTATTTGATCAGCCAGAAACCCAATGGGATTCAAGAGAACTGCTGTTTATAAAGGTAAAGAAAGTGGAGATGACAACATGTTAAAATTGTTTCCACACTAGGACTTTCCCCTAAAACATGAAGACCATGAGGATCCAAAGTGAGGACCGTGAGGATCCATTGATTTCCATGAACACAATGTAATTCTTCAATTGAAAAGTGGCTATCCTTAACTAATCATGAGGGCTCTATACAATTAGATTCTCCATGGCCAGTTGGTTTGGTAGTGACCATAATGTAACATGAGTGTGTTCACACTGGAAAATCCCTTTAATAACACTGGTATGAATGTTTCTTTTTCTTTGCAAAATTGTCACAAGAAAGACTATTTGAAATATCGCTGTACCACAAAATAAGGGTATATGAGTGGTGATGACTAGAGTAAGTGCCTTTTGTGATTCCAAATCATTAACATTTGCTAAATCTCAGACTATCCACCCCATCATAATCATAAAACTTCAAGGAAAAGGAGTTTTAAGAGTAATATATCAGAGGCATTGCTACTACAAACAATAGCTCTCACTAGAGTAATGCACTAATTTACAGGCTCAGAGAAGTCAATAAAAACAGCAGAGAGCTACATTACTAGGTTGTAACCTAAGAATACTACATAAAGGTCTGCCTGGACAAGTCCTCCTGATCTCTTTACATTTACAAGGTGCTCCTCTGACGGCACTAGTGTCTACACTTTTATGGCTGACCTGTGATGGCAATCTCAGGGTTGGCCTTGAAGTTCCCATATTGCCCCAGAGTTAATGGAAGGAAAATTATATTAACTGTACGTATACCACAAAATCTCAATCAAGAAATGAGATGCATATATCATAAAAAAATTTTTTTCATTTTGGACCCTTTATTCTCAGGACTGAGAGTGGTAGGACCACTGGAACCTCCTGCAATACAATATTTCCTATGCTGTGGATAGGTGATAAATAATTTTGGGATAATTCCTTTAAGACAGTCCCTTAAATTATGTTGCTAATATAGTCATTTTTGGTTATAGAGGTCCAGTCACACACTTTAAGTATGGGATTAGAAGGTTTTGCCACGATAGAATGTTATGTTACTTTACTAGGATCAGTAACAAACCAACTGCAGTGAATGCATCCTAATAGCCTTGTTTTGCACAGTTCCTTTATCAACCTGTTCTAGAACTCTATAGCCACTCATTTTAGGGTGTGCTAGCCCCAACCCCGTCACCATTGCTTGGTCGCCTGCCATCTGTATACATGCAGATACATGACTCTCCAGTATTAGTCCCTGGTGAGGTGGGCGAGGGAGATGAGTGGAGCCCCCCTCTCATGAATACAATAATCTCATGATTTTATTAGGCTCTATTAGTCAACCGCGCTACAAACAACTATAACTGAAATAACACTAGATAACGCCTAGTAACTGGCCACACACAATAGTACGATATCTTTTACAAACAAATGAGTGTACATAATAGCCAAAAGTATTAATTAGACAGTGTACTTTGGCCTTGTGTACACTAATTTGCTTGTAGGAGATACTCTATAGGCTCTTTGAATTCCAGCAGTCTGTTCCGATGGAGGAATAGACTGCCGGAGTTCACCGTATCCGGCATATCCAGATACCACCATGCACTGCTGGACTATTCACTGTAATAATGTGGATTCGGACACTTTCCGGCATATTTGCCAGCTTTCAGTCGGACAAAAAATGCTGCATGTAGTATTTTTTTACCGGCTGAAAGCCGAAATGTATGCCAGATACAGTGAATTCAAACTGCAGATTTGAACCCAGCCTTAGGCCCCATGCACAAAGCCGTATGGGTTTTGCAGTCCACAGATCTGCAAAATACGGATGTGGTCCGTGTTGCATCCACACTTTTTCCAGACCCGCTGACCAATGGGTTTGCGGTCTGCGGACAATGTTTAATCTTTTTGCGGAACACAAAGACAGACTATGCCTCTAAAATACGGACTGTGGACCCACTAGAAACAAAGGTATCACAAATAGAGTTGAGCGAACTTCTGTTTTAAGTTCGGCTTCCAAAGTTCGGGTTCGGGTTATCCAAGCATCCCGTTATGGATTCCGCTACCACGGACCATAACGGCATTTGGAACAGGGGGTGAAGTCACCGTCATGTGATCAGTGCAGGGGGCGTGGCTCAGTACTGGATTGGATAAGAGGTCGTAGGCTACCACCTTTTATCTAATCCATTACTGAGCCACACCAGCTGCACTGATCACATGACGGTGACGTCACCCCAGGTCCTCCGTGTTGTCCAAGGTTCGGGTTCATTAAAGAATCCCCTTATGGATTCCAAATGCCGCTATGGTCCGTGGTAACGGAATCCATAACGGGATGCTTGGATAACCCCAACCCGAACTTTGGAAGCCGAACTTAAAACAGAAGTTCGCTCAACTCTATTCACAAATAATCTGCGGACAGTACACGGATCGCATCTGTATTTTGTGGATCCGTGGTTTGCGGACTACAAAACATATACGGTTGTGTGCATGGGGCCTTTGTGAAACAGCACAATGGGGGAAATTTACTAATCAAAATGTGGCAGAATTCTAGTGCAATTTCTGGCAAAAAATTGGCATACATGTTTTGCAACACATTAATTAAGTGTTTTAGCCATTTTCTTTGACTTGTCCAACAAGGGGGCATGGTATGCCTAAAAAGAGAGAGGTGTACGATTCTGGTAAAAAAGTAAGCCAAATAATAAGTAGTATAAAGTTAGACTACACAGTCTTTAGGTGCACACGGAAGATTACCTTATTTTTCGGATCCGTGGTTTGTGGTCCAAGATACAGACATGGCGATGTGCATGAGGCCTAAACCTTAGGAATAGAGGTCTAAATTTTTTACCTAGTGTGTCTCCTGCCTTTTACTTGTAGGTGGGATAGCATGGTCTTTGTTAGACCTCATGCACATGACCATATTTGTGCTATCTTTTTTAAAAATCAACTGACCCATACATGTCAATGGGTCTAAGCACACATCTGTTTTTGTCTACATTTGTCCTATTCTGGTCCGTTTAACCCCTTCAGGACCCTGCCATTTTTCAACTTAAGGACCAGGCCATTTTTAGCAAATCTGACATGTGTCACTTTATATGGTGATAACTTTAAAACGCCTTTACTTATCCAGACCATTCTGAGAATGTTTTCTCATCACATATTGTACTTAATGAAAGTGGTAAATTTGAGTCAAAATATTTCATTTTTATTCTTAAAAAAATACAAAATGTACCAAAAAATTTGAAAAATTAGCAAATTTCCAAATTTCTATTTCCCTACTATTATAATAGACAGTAATAGCTCCAAAAATAGTTATTACTTTACATTCCTCATATGTCTACTTCATGTTTGGATTATTTTGAAAATAAAAATTTTTTTTTGGGGAGGGGACATTAGAAGGCTTAGAAGTTTAGAAGCAAATCTTAAAATGTTTATGAAAATTTCCAAAACCCAATTTTTCAGTACCAGTACAGTTATAAAGTCATTTTCTTGGGCTTACATATTAGAAACCACCCATAAATCATCCCATTTTAGAAACTACACCCCTCAAGCTATTCAAAACAGATTTTAATAACTTTGTTAACCCTTTAGGTGCCCCATGAGAATTAAAGGAAAATGGGAATTCAATTTTAAAACTTCACTTATTTTTAGCAGATTTTAAATTTTAATCCATTTTTTCTGCAACACATCAAGGGTTAACAGCCAAACAAAACTCAAAAATCTATTACTCTGAATCTGGAGTTTACAGAAACACCCCATATGTGCTCAAAAACTGATGTATGGGCGCACAGCCTGCTTCAGAGTGGAAGAAGCACCATATGGCTTTAGGAGAGCGGATTTAACTGGAATGGTAATTGGGAGCTATGTTGCATATGAAGACACCCTGAGGTGGCCCTATAGTGGAAAACCCCCAAAAAGTGACTCCATTTTGGAAACTACACCTTTCAAGGAATCTTTCAAGGTGTGTAGTAAGCACTTTGATCTCAAAGGTCTTTCCTAGAATTAGGAAATACTTGCCAGTGAAAAATAAAAATTGTATTTTTTTTCACAAAAAAGTTGCTTTACACCCATATTTTTCACTTTCCCAAAGGGTAACAGGACAAAATGCATCCCACATTTTGTTCCCCATTTCCCCCGAATACTCCAACACCCCATATGTGCTCATAAAATGATGTATGTGCGCACAGCAGGGCTCTAGAGTCAAACAGCAAAACATGGATTTTAGGTGCCATGTCGCATTTAAAAAATGTGTGTTTCTATATATATATATATATATATATATATATATAAACTAACTACCACTAACTCCAGGTCTTCTTTCACACAAAAAAATGTAAAAATAAATAAATTTGCAGATGTAAATGAGCACACTACTAATCAGTGCTCTGCAGCACGCACGCACGCACACAGATTGTGCGTGCGTACAAAAACTGCAGTATAAAAATTCACTACAGTGTTAAAAAAGTGAACACTGGCCAAAAATTTACTTATATCTATATATACAGAAATATAGAAATTTATATATATTTATATAAAGCTCTAACTACAATTTTTTCTTTTTAAACCGAAAAAAGGAAAAATAGGCAAAAAAATCAACAGAGATGGAAAAAAATAGCGCAAAGAATAATCCCCAGGTGCTGATCAGGCAGGTATGCAGAGCTGGAAAAAAAAAACGCACGGACCAATTGGCATCCGTAAAAATAGGAAGGGGGAGGGCTGGGGGGGAGGAAAGGGATATAGACAGAGGGTGGTTTAGGGATCTGGAACAGTTGCAAATGGAAAAAAAAGTCAATGCAGCAATTCCAGATGTTCTTCTTTTCTTGAAAAGTTGAAAACGCAGTGGTAGTGTACCACACGCTCCAGCAAGCCAACCAGCAGCACAGAAAAGCACAGAACCTCTCTGCATGCAGTCACCAGCTAGAATGGCTGTATGCAAGGAGGTTCAGCCCTGTCCTGTGCAGCTATAGCGCTGCCATTGGCTGGAGCGTTGTTTCAGCCAATCGCAGCGCTGGCAGGGGATGCCAAACACTGGTGTCTCCTGCCTCACCTCATTCAGCACCGGTAACCTGACGCCTGGATGCCTGCCGGTAAGAGCAGCCATGGTGTCCCGATTCCCCCGCGATCCTGCTCCAGCACCCGGTGGACCTTGCGCCGTACATGTAGGGCGCTGGCCCTTAAGTCACGTCCAGCTGAGCCATACATGTATGGCGCGGGTCCTTAAGGGGTTAAGAGGATGACTATGGCCTTTCTATGGATGGGAGTGAGAAAAAAAAAAAACGGAATGCACGTGGAAGCTATCTGTTTGTAGAATGAAAAGCGGATACAGTTACATGCATGAGACATAGGCATATATCTGTTATTCCCTATAATATACACTGCTGAATGCCATTCACTCATGTCTACTTCAATAAAAGTGATTTGCCACATGGTATTACAGTGCTAGCCCACTTATGGAGACCCTCATGCACCTCTGTATAACTGGCAAACTCTGTCTGTGCAAAGTGGCGATTATTTGTATACACATCAGTAGAAAATGCCTTACTGACCTAAATACTTATAGTCCACCACCATTTTCATGCCTTTTTTTTTTTTTTTTAGAGAGAAACATGTCTTTAAAATATGATTAGAAGTGAAAAATGTAAGACTCAAAAGCAGCACGCAGACTAATGCTCAGAAGGCTACTCGGGTAAAAGGCATGAGATCCCATAGGACTGTATTTCAGATTGTAATAAACCACATAAGGGTAATCAGTGCTGGGTGTCTGCCTTCCATGACGCCAGGGCACTGCCGGGTCACTGGAAAAAGGGATAATGATCCATAAATAAGCTGTGGTAAGCAGTTCAGTGTAAAATTGCTAAAATGTTGCTGAAAGTTGTAGCTTTACTTTTTATAAAGGAAAATATATGGCAATTAATTTAAAAGTTGCATTGCATAATATCATCATACTTGGAAATGCACCTTGGCACAAGTTTAGATAGATTTCTACTAAGTGTTTGTCATTTTCATTTGTAAACTAAGTGTGTCAAACTAGTTAACAAATGCTGCCCCCTGGAGTCTAACTTCTAAACTTGCAAAAATTAATTAAAATTAAAACCATATCATGAAAATATCAGAACCAATTAAATGAAAAGAGTAAAATAACACATTTATTCGTACCATTTTAAAGGGGTTATGCCATGATTGATGTAAAAAAAATAAACATCAAACATCATATTGTACATGACAATACTTTTCTAACAAAGCTATATCTAGTCCTGTACTGCACATAAATTCAGAGATCTCCACATTCACTGCGCCAATTGCTCTGCTAGATTCTCTTCAACCTGGCAGCTCAGGGGGTGTGTCCTTTTGTCTGCAGCTACCTCACTGTAACTGCCACAGCTACTAACAGAACATATGGCTGGTGACAGTTAAATATTTAAACTTTACATGTTAGTCCAGCTCAGTGAGAGGAACAAAAAAAAAAGGAAAAGAACAGACAGCAGGTGGCGCTATAAAGATAGATTTTTCTAAATAGCTCACTGGCTATACTAAATGTTTAATTACATGCAGTTACAAAAGTATTCACATCCAGGAGCTGGTTTGAAAAAATGTAGAACATGTTTAAAGTGACCAAACTAGTACTGCATTAAAATGTAGGGAGACTGTTGTCCAGGCTAACAGGTTAGGGCGGAATATAACGGAATTTTAGGACAGAATGCAAAACGGAAACCTTTAAGAGGCATTCCGTTTTGTTCCGTCATAAAACATTTCCATGGGCACATTCTGTTATTTTTCCGTTATGGATGACGGAAAAAAAAAGTCCTGTCGACAGGACTTAAGTATCATATACTTTTAGCATCATATAATCAATCCTGTCAGACGTATGTCATAAAAAATAAATAAAAACTGTGTCAGAACAGCCATTTTTTGGTCAACTAGCCTCACAAATAGCATAATATCAATCGATCAAAAAGTCGTATGTAGCCCAAAATGGTACAAATGAAAAAGTCTCCTCAAAAAATGAGTCTTCACACAAGACCATGGTCAGAATATGGCTTTCAGAAAACACAAACAGATAAACATGAATCATTTTTAAAAAAAATGCTTTTACGAAACAGAAAAATAAACAAAATAGACACATTTGGCATTACTGTGTCCGTAATGGCTCTTTAAAAATGTCCCATGATCTATCCAGTTAGGTGAAAGCTTAAAAAAAAAAAATAACATTATGCAAGAATAGCCATTTTTTGATCAGCTCGCCTCCCAAAAAACATAATATCGAGCTATTAAAAAAGTCTACACCTTATCTCTGTGGATGCTTTACTCCTGATTTTGGCTCACCAATCCTGTTGGAAATCACTGAAAAAGTTGTATGTGCCGCAAAATAGTACTAATGATAATGGCAACTTATCCCACACTCATAAGCCCTCACACAGCTCTGTTGAGAGAAAAATAAAAAAATGTATGGTTCTCATAAAATGGCTGTACTGGTACTCCGGAAGCAACATGGTACCATCTGTAAACCAATCCATCAAAATTTGCGCTGCAAAAGTCAAAAGGTAGTCTTTCCCTTCTGAACCCTGCAGTTTACATCCACATTTATGAAATTTCTATACTCAGCAGAACCTGTCTAACAATTTAAGCGGTGTGTCTCAGATGGCACACGCTGGGCGCGACATATTAGGCACTGAAATGCCATATCTGTGGAAAACTTGCCATTTTCATTTTGCACAGTCATTAATTTCTACAAAACACCTGTGGTGGCAAAATGCTCACTCCACCCCTTGGTAAATAACTTGAGGGGGTGTAGCTTCCAAAATAACTTCTCGAAAGGGACAACCCCCTCAAGAAGGTATCAAAGACCCCCAAAAAATTTTTAGAACCAGTTAAAGGGTTTTTCTGTTTTTATTTTCCATAGTACTGCTAGAATCTAGTGTTAACAAAGGACCCCCACAGATTTTCATAGGCGCAATGCATTTTTGAACAAGTTTGTCCTATTAGCTAGATCAGCTATTTACAGGCTGAGGAAAGAGGTCCAAGCAATTGCATACCTTTATCCCATATATTAATATATTACTGCATATAGTTTATAATATTTGAATTACACTAATGTGTGAATGCTGATGAGCAACAGCAGCTCTAGATTCAAGCTAAGTACAGGATGGTAGTGAGATCCAATTCTGAGCAGGTTCCCTGAGAGATCTGGCTGGGCTACCAGCGCTGAGGCTTGGTGGCCCATTTAAAGGGGAATCCACATGCCATGCCTTGAATGCAGATGAAGGTGTTTACCTTTGCCTGAGTCTTGTACATAGTGATTCTAATTTTCACACCTGTTTTGAACCCAATTTTGGCCCCAGCAAAAACATATTATGAGGGTAGCAAACATAAAAATAACATTCAACATATGAACACAAAAATCACGTATACCACAGTTAAAGCCAAGGCTTGATAAAATGTATTAAAATTACTAATAAAACCTCTATTTGGAGTATATAAGGCACGTAAAAGCAGTAAACTTCTAGGAACCCCATTATGTAGGGGGCTTTTCCTAATTAATATCACTCTTTAGTTATTAAGAGCTGCAGTTAGTTGTTAACCATACAGTCTGCTTTGTGACCACAAGACCATTAATCACACAAGACTCTGTCTATAACCCAATGACAAATGAGACACGGTTTCTACTCAGACATGCTCAATTAACAGGTTAAGGCTCACCTAGTTACAAAACTTTTACATCTGATAAGTGAATGGACACCTCCCTACAAATTTCTGCTCTCGATGGTAGTGACCCGTGACTCTTAAGCTAGTGGGAAAAGGTTCACCTTCACATCTTTATCAGTGAAGCATCCAGCAGTCATAGCAACATAGATACAAAGTCTTTAAAAAAAAAGTATAATGCAGCCCCCCACACCTCAGATAGACGTTTTCATGTTCTATCACAGCTTATCTTATACAGTACAAAAATGAAATGTAAATTAGATGATTGCATCCTCTGCTTATACCAGAATTTAAGAAGCACCTTTGAAAAATCCCGATAGATTTTAGCATTGCAAATGCGGACACTGCAATTTTCCTCTGTTATCTATGTAAAACTGTTATGGCCGGAAGAGAAGGGACATATTCAGGTACAGCTGCAAAGTTTCAACTGGTCTGAGAGCTGGACTCCTGCTCCGCTATCCCAGGACATGAATGTTTTAGTTTTTTTTTCTCATTTGTTTCTATACTGTTGTGTCTATACTTTTATGTTTGCTTGTAACGTCTTGATGGAAAATAAATCTTTCTAAAGGCCCTTTTACACAGATCAACTGACACGCAAATATCAGGAAAAAACCAAACATTTCCAATAATTGCCTGATTGTGAATGGATGACTGCTGCATTTACAGCAGTCATTTCCTCTGTACGGGGATGAGGGATCGTTGGTCCCTATACATATTATTTACTAACTGTAAAGATGGTGTAAGTTTACACAGGTCGCCGAGACCTGCACTAGATTTATCTCAGAGGCTCAGGCTGGATGGTAAATCTGGTGCAGAATTGGCACTTTTCACTGACTCTATACCAGAGGTGCACAACCATTTTAGTCTGGAGGCCACATTGTTCCATTGCTCTATTTCAAGAGGCCACAAAAATTGTCGATTGGTGCTTGTCTGCATCTGCCTAATACACAGGCTGATGCAAAGGGAATGGAGAGGAATAGTGGCTACCATGATCATTCCTCCCACTTTCGGTTCCGTTGATTATAGGCACCACATCCCTGAGGACAGCGCCCATTGGTTATTACTGTCCCCCGGTCATAGGTGACATCTGTGTGAATGTTTCCCTGCAATAACCAGTAGGCACTTTCCATACTGGCGGGGAAAGTGCTCACTGGTTAATCTTTAATGACCATGTTTGAAAAGGCCTTAAAGGGGTTGTGTCACTTCAGCAAAGAGCATTTATTATGTGGAGAAAGTTAACACAATATTTTTACTAATGTATTGTTATTATCCATGTTGCCTCCTTTGCTGGCTGGATGAATTTTTTCAGCACATTATACACAGGTCCTTTCTACAATTACAAATACCCTTCAATCCAGCAGCAGTGGCCGTGTTTGCACACTATAGAAAAAAACACCAGCCTATGTGCGCTCCCATGGTCTCAGCCACCAGAGAGGCCGACACTTTATCCTATAGTGTGTAAGCACGGCCACCACTGATGGATTGCAGGGTGGTCATAACCATGGAAAGGAGCAGTGTATAATACCATGGAAAAATGAATCCAGTCAGCAAAGGAGGCAATATGGACAATCACAATATATTAGTAAGCGCTGTGTATTAACTTTCTCTACATCTTAAGTGCCACTTGCTGAAGTGACACAACCCCTTTAATGACCACATTTTTGTGATTTAGTGCACGTCGTGGTATAATAGTTTTAACTTTTTCATTTGTTAGACTACCAAAATAATTTTTGAGGCTTTGTAATATATTTCTTTTAACTTTTTTTGTTTTATTTGGGGAGAACAGTGCAAAACATTAAACATAAAAAAATTATAGCTCCTTATTCTTAAAATATGCAAACTGACACAAAAATATTAAAATAAGTTCCCTATTTTGTGTCAGTTATTTTAATATATTTATATTGTGTAAAGTTCCTTGCGAATGGGGCGTCAATGGTGACATCTTTTATTTTATTTGTATTTTATTTTTTATCATTTTTTAACTTATTTTTACAATTTTTATTTTGCACCTTTTAATCTATTTTTTTATCAGTTTTTTGTTATATATATTTTATTTATTTATTTTTTTGCCATGTAATATGTCCCCCAAGAGGTAATTAAAAGACCTCAGGGGGACAATTACACTTTTTTTTTTTTTTTTACTAAGACCCCACAGCTCTGCTCTACCCTCAAGACACCTCGTGATCAAACGATCACTGGGTCCAATAGAGGAAGTAGCACTATTGCGCAATATGCACCTATCTGAAGAGAAGGTAGAAGAGGTAATAAGCTAGAGTGCATGAGCAAGACCTTTAATCCAGTGCTGTGCAATGCTCACATCAAAAACACAGGTGATTTCTGTCCAGCAGGACAGGGGCTGCAAACTGTGACTCTGCAAGCCACAGGTGGCCTGCGGGATGTGCACCCCTGTTCTATACCAGCTATTGGTTGGCTTACTTTGAGACAAATTATAATGCCAGAATTGTTGATGCCCCCTGACTGTACGTCAGCAGTGTGCAAGAGGTGTATGGTGTGGGCTCACGTGCTGCACCTGCTCCATACACAGTGGGTGCTGTGTAATACAGCTGACACTAGGCTGCAATGGCCAAGATCAGAGATAACTGTGATCCAGATCATTTAACCCCTTAGATGCCACGGTAAAAAAATGTCTGAACTATTAAAAGAAAACAAAAATACTTTTTAGGTGCAGTAAATACAATAAAGGAAAAAAATTGCTTTTTTTTATATTCCCCCAACTCCTCCCTCCAAAAAGTATGCCAAATAGTAACAATAAAAACGATGCCATGTTCCACAAAAAAAAAGTCCTCATACAGCTCTGTAGATTGAAATATAAAAAAAAAAGTTATGGGTGTCACAATGTGGTGATGCGGAAAACAACATTCTTCCATGTTTTTATTTTTAGAAAAGTGGTAAACCATAATAAAAAGTATTTAAATTTGATATCACCGTAATCATACTGACCCACAGAAAAAGGTGGTCATTTTACTCTTAGCGCACAGTGAATGCTGTAATAACAAAACCATGGCAGAATTATTGGGGGGGGGGTCAATATCACCACAGCAGATGGCAAAAGAGAGCAAAAAAATCCCCAAAAATTATTTGAATATATAAATGCTAAAAAACCAAGGTCTGAGCAGGTAAGTCCCCTAAATAACTTATAATGGTGGTGCCAGGGCTGTTAGTACATCCAGTAATATACTCAACTGGATTACTGTAGATATGGTTCAAGCTAAGTTAAATAAGGTAAATGTGAACGAGGCTCGGTGGCACATGGATTATACCCAAGAGTTCTTAAAGAACTCAGTTCAGTAATTTCTGTGCCCTTGTTTATAATTTTTAAAGATTCTCTAGGGATTGGTACAGTGCCAAGTGACTGGCGCAAGACAAATGTGCTGCCCATATTTAAAAAAGGATCTAGGTCCTTTACAAGAAATTATAGATCAGTTAGTTTAACTTCTGTTGTGGGGGAAATGTTTGAAGGATTCTTAAGGGACTATATACAGGAGTATGTGACTGTAAATAATATCATAACTGATAACCAGCATGAGTTAACCAACTAACCTGATTTGTTTCTACGAGGAGGTGAGTAGAAGCCTGGACAGGGGACATCTGTGGATGTAGTGTTTCTGGATTTTGCAAAGGATTTGAAATACTGTCCCTCATAGATATTTAATAGGTAAAATAAGGTCTATAGGCTTGGAAAGTATAGTTTGTTATTGGATTGAAAACTGGCTAAAGGACCGTGTCCAGAGAGTTGTGGTCAATGATTCCTACTCAGAATGGTCCCAGGTTATAAGTGGTGTACCCCAAGGTTCAGTGCTGGGCCCTCTATTATTAAATTTATTTATTAATGATATCGAGGATGGGATTAATAGCGCCATTTCTATTTTTGCAAATGACACTAAGCTATGTAGTACTGTGCTGTCTAAGGTGACTTGGACACTCAGTGATTGGGCATCAACTTGGCAAATAAGGTTCAATGTGGATAAATGTAAAGTTATACATTTTGGTAGTAATAATCTACGTGCATCATATGTCCTAGAGGATGTAACACTGAGAAGAGTCACTTATACAGAAGGATTTGGGTGTCCTTGTAGATTATAGATTAAAAATCAGCTTACAATGTCAGCTGCTTCTAAGGCTACCAGGATATTGGCATGCATTAAATGAGGCATGGACTTGCTGGGCAGGGATGTGATATTACCACTTTACAAAGCTTTGGTGCGGCCTCATCTGGAATATGCAGTTCAGTTCTGGGCACCAGGCCATAGAAAGGATGCTTTGGAACTGGAAAAAGTATAGAGGAGAGTGACTAAACTGATAAGTGGCATGGAGGGTCTTAGTTATGAAAAATTATTTAAAAAAATTACATTTATTTAATCTTGAGAAAAGACATGAACCTATACAAATATATAAAGGGGCAATACAAAAAATACGGTGAAAAACTGCGTCAGACTGGAGAAGAAAAAGTTTAGTCTCCAGAAGCGTCAAAGCTTCTTTAATGTAAGAACTGTGAATCTGCAGAAAAGACTTCCTCAGGATGTGGTCACAGCAGGAACAGTGGGCAGTGTGTTAAAAAGGGTTTAGATGAATTCTTAAAAGTAAATGACATGAATGCTTATGAAAACGTCCCACTTCCTTCTGGAATTCACATCCCCACCTATACCTTGGTTGAACTTGATGGACTTTTTTCAACCATATTAACTATGTAACCACACAATTAACTTTTTTTCATATTTTTTACTACATTATATGGCAAAGTAAATGTTGCAATTAAAATTAAATTTGTCCAGCAAAAAAAAAAAAGCCCTCCTCCGGCTATGTGAACAGACAAGTAAAGAAAAGTTATGCCTCTTGGAAAGTGGTAGGGAAAAAATTAAAATGAGCTGGGTCCTGAGAGGATTTACACATTAAAAACAACCTCCTTCAGTTTGAAGCCTTTTTATCTTAGTCTAATAGAGAACAGGACTCCCCATGTTCATGCATTGTAGATTGCCATTAGGGAACATTTCTATGTTGGAAACACATTTCACAGAAGTAATTAGGACTTTCACAATTATTTATCATGTTGCATACTGTTAATACTACATGACATACAACAGGACTGGAAGAAAATGGGCATCCACCATGGAATGAAAATCTTATTATGCAGCTTTTATTACTAAGGCTGCCCATCCACCTTCAATAGCTCTCAGTTACACCTATCGCTCCTGACCCGCCATATACATACATGCTTGTCCAAAGGTGTACCTAACTTCAATGAGGAGTAAGGAGAAGGCCACTGTCAGGCACTTTTACTTCAGGGAGAACAAAAACATTGGGTACTGAAATTTAATGCACCAAACCTTCTGTCCCACAAAATCATCTGTCGTCGAGAGTCAGGACCTCCTCATACACGTTAGATTGCTGGCTAGCTGAAAACACAGGTTTGGGCATAAAAAATTCTCTAATGTGTATGGGTGATTTTCAAGGGCAGAGTGATGTTCTCTTTGCAGTTCTGATATCATATCTGCCTGAACTACTAGCTAGAAAAAAAATCAATGGAACACTACAATTGCCATAGCTACATAAGATAGTAAGATAAGCAGAAGCCAGATACTTCTGACCCAGCTTATGTTTTGGAATAACCGTTGATTAAACATATTAAATCCAACTAGGTGACCCTTGTTTCCCTGAACAGAGACACTCATTATGCTTACAGACATCAGATCACATACCTCAAAACTTTTTAAAAGCCCAAGGAGGGACTCTATCAGGAGCACGTGTGTAGTGCACACCTCTAACTCTGCCCAATGTCTATCTATACATGCCTCAATCCCGTAGTGATACCAACAACATAGTAGTGATACCCCTTAGTGCCCCCATACAGTAGTAATGCTCCCTTAGTGCCACACACACAGTAGTGATGCCTTTTTAGTATCCCCACAATAGTTATGCCCCCTTAGTGCCCCATACAGTAGTTGTGCTCCCTTAGTGGCCCCATACACTATAATGCCCTCATTAGTGCTCCCACATAGTACAATGCCCTCTTTAGTGCCCTCACTCAGTAGAATGCCCCCTTTCATGCCCCCAAACAGTAGAATGCCCCTTTAGTGCCAGCCCCTATGTTGTTAATAAAACTTAAACACTCACCTAGCCCTATTTACCCCCAGCGAATGGTGCTTATCCCGTTCTCATCAGCGAGCACAACAAAGTGACATCCTCATGCCTGTTGAGGGCAGCACAAGAGTGCATAATTCATGGTCCTCTGCTCTCTGCCATTCAGCCGTGCAGGCATGATGAAAGAGCGCTGGCAGTTGAATGGTGAAGCAGAGAGTGGATGGCTCCCATCTCCACCATTGCATTCATTGCATTGCGTAAGTCGGTTGAGAACAGGACATGCCACATCCGTCCCAGGAACATGGGACAGCCACCAAAATGTGGATTTGTCCTGCTGGATTCGGGACGGTTGGGAGCTATGAGATCATCAATAAAGATTATGCATTAAACGATACTGCAATTTAGGATGAGCCACTGCCAATTTTTTGCCAAGGGGCCTCCGCCAACCGTAATCTGGCCCAGCATAACACTGTGTCCGTTCATATCAAAGCTTTATATATACATGCTTATAGATTTCTTACCACTAGGGTTGAATGCCATACAGCAGATTGGTTTTTCATGAGCTGGAAAATGGGCAACAATGCCTTCACTGTCTGAATCTTCACTGACAAGAACCTAAGACAAAGAGGAAAGGTTAATTGTATACATTTAATATGTTAAAATAGATAAACTTGAAATCAAATTTTTCTGTTACCTTCAATTACTACTCTTTCCTGTTGTATCTCGTGCAGCTTGCATTATTTCACATTTTTACAGTACATGATATACTAAATATTAAAATAACATGAGATTCTTTCCACATGAGCAGCAAATTACTTTTGTTATCATGGGCTGATTTAGGGTGAATTCACACAACCGTATGTATTTTGGAGTCTGCAAAACATGGACTCCAAAATAGAAATGATGTCCATGTGTCATCATTTCTTTTTGCAGACCCATTATAACTGTATCAGATGTGGACCAAAATATGGTCGTGTTAATGGGGCCTTAATTGGTCAATGAATGCTCCATCTTTATCAAGTTTAAAGGGGTTGTACAGCCATTACTAAGCAATGAACTACAGTATTCTCAGAATAGGCCATCACTAGCTGATCAGCAGGAGTCCGACTCCCCACACCCCACTCCCGATTTGCTGTTCGGATATAGCTCTGTCCAAGAAAGTCAGCAGCAGAACTACATGGTTATGTCAACTATGAAGTGGAAGGAACTCGTTACTACAGCGCTGCTCACACTGACTTCAATGGGAGCAGCGTGGCGTAAGAAGCGGAGATTTGCACTCGCCACGTAGTTACGGGGATGAAGCTACACCGGAACAGCACTACATGCACGCCAATAATGTCTCTTTCCTCTTGGAACAGAGGATGCTTCACTGATCTAGAAGCAAAGTTGAAAGTTTTTGTACCAGGAGGGGGCTGACGCCATTGGCACTTGCACAGTGCAGATCTCAGGAGAGCCTTTCTTCTCTGAGATCTACTCTGGGCAAGCGTCGATGTCGTCACTAGCATTTGCGTAGTGCAGATCTCAGCGGAGGGAGCTTCCTGAGGTCAACTGTGTATGCACCGATGAAGTCTCACTCGTGCACGCATTAACTTTTAGGGCCAGATATCCAAACAGTGAAGATGGCTGGCCCTGTAAATCAGGCAATGAGGGGGAGCAGTGACAGGGGAGAGGAGGAGATGGAGCAATGCTCCAAGGGGCTAGGTTCCGAGTACCTCATTTGCATAACAATTAGTAAACATTTTGCTGTAACTGTTTTGTTGCACATCACATTGCAGAAATGGAAGGCTCATTTAATTTACCATGATCAACCCTACCAGGCAGTATGTCTGGTTTAATAGGGTTGATCATGCTGACAGATGCTCTTAAGACTAGCATATGAAACACCAGTATTAATAAATCCCAACATTTTTTACACATTTTATGTTTGATTTTTTAATTACTCTTCATTTAACTGCTCTCTGCATGATCTTTTCCTAGTTTTTGTTCTTAATCAAACATCCAATGCTTAATAATAACGAAAAGTGCATGATAAATTACTTTTCTTTGGGCCTTAATTAGTTCTAATTATGTAGGTGCCTAGACTGTAATTCAAGAAGTGGAAACATTAAAGATCCTTGAATGATGAAAGGATCATCAAAGTTTGTGAGCCAGGAAACGGAGCTACTTCATTTCATTGCATTTCAGTCCTCATATCTGGAAAACCTGATAATTCTGTACAGATTTTATTTAATAACTGCCAGATAACTGGGTTTTGATGTTATAGCACCATAAAACCACACTTAACATAAAATTATATCATTTTTTAAAATACAGAGCATGCTTAAAAATTCAGCTGATTCTCAAAGAGGTAAATGAAAGCAAGTTGGCCATATAAATGATATGCCTAGAGGAAACAAAAGTGTAGGTTAAACATTTTTAAGGCCTCTCACCCAATAATTGAAGCGGAGTTTTCACATTGAGGATAACTTTTTTCAATGGGTTCATAGGTGGGTTAAAAAAAATAAAAAAGTGATACTTACCGATCCCCGACCACTTCCATTCTGATTTGATTACCAGGTCCCTGCTGGTTTCTGCTTCCTGGTTTCAACACACTGGAAATGTCTGCCTAGTCAATCACCATACCCTGTTGCTCCCGCTCTGATGCCTACTGGGTCTTTGTTGGTGTCTACTTCCATGTTGCCAGTTGACATACAGGAAATGCCAGGAACTGCAAGCTTAGTCAATTACTGGCTGCAGTGGTGACCCTTCTTGACCAGTAATCAGTTGGGGGAGGTATTTCCTGTGTATCGAGACAAGAACAGAAAGTAGAGACTAGCAGGGACCTGGTAAAAATTAGAAAAGAGGTGGTGGGGGATTAATGAGTATATTACTAAATACTTTAGTTTTTCAACAGACTCTCAGCCCTGAGAAGAATTTTTTCCCCTAGACAACCCAATACAGTCTTGAAAGCACTTCTCTTAAATCTGACCCGTGTAGCAGTGCAGCTATCAAATGGCAGATTTTTGTCAAATAAGTGTGATTATGATGATGCATTTTAGTAGAGATGGTGTCTTATCTCTTCCATTAGATGGTGAAAAACCTGAAGAAGGAAAAGAACAGAAGGCTTGACTTCATCCTTAAGGTCAGTCCTGAGTTTGGGTTATCTAAAGAGTCTTATTAGCTGCCAGCTGTAATTGTTCAGTAAAGGGCCCTTTACCCAGGCTGAGAATTGGGCAGATAATTACTAACAAGCATTCATAGGAATATTCGTTCGTTATTATCTGGCGGTGTCAAGGTGCCGCTGATTGCCCGATGAACAAGTGAAATGCTCGTTTATTGGGTAATCGCATCTTTCATGCGGTCACCTAAATCGTCGTTTGTCAGCAGCAGATTGTGCTGTTTAAACAGTACTCTGCTAGAGGAAAACAATGATTATGTATGGGGAAGAGTGATGGTATTAGCGATCGTTCCTCTTCATATTGTGGAGCAGCAGTCTCTTTCACTGATGAGAAAACGCTTGCTAGGAAGGAACGCTTCCTTCCCAACAATCGCCTGCTAAATTGTCCCACGTAAAGTGACCTTTAGAAAGGTATGATCTGTTTACAAAGGGCTCCCAGCCTGGAGGCAGTAGGCCTTGAATCTGATAGCTACAGTAGCAAAGCTGGCTATTATATAGTTAGTGGCCAGGTGGCCTAGGATTTTCTTTTGTACAGTTTATGCAATTTTCTTGCATGAGAAGCAAATAAAGTTAGTTGAGACCAGTTTAAACAAAAGTATGATGTTTTAGAATAAACATCTTGGTGTGCCTTCTGCTATGAGCCTGTTTATCCCATAAGAAAATGATCCATTTGTATGTGATATATCACAAGTAATATACTAGTAGCGGGTGCTATGGGGTACGCACCAGCAGTGAGCCCAGGCCGCTAGGCCCAGGGCCAATACACCAGCCAGGCATGATGGGAGGAGTCAAGGACTAATTATTATTTGCATACAGAACCTGCCACCCACAGCAGTAGAGGGCCCGGCTGGCATATTACAGTCTCTCTCCTCTGTCTAGCTCTGCACTACTCTAGCTCAGAGCTGGACACTGAGGTCATGGGAAGTGTCATGGCCTGAGACTCTGGAGGACTTTTAGTGCTTAATCACATGCGTTAAATCCTGCTCATGTGGCAGGAAGGCCCTATCGCACAGATAGGAAGTTGCTGCTGGCTTAAGTAGTTACTGGGGCTGGTTGGAAGCACATAACGATCTGTGAAGAGGTGGGGAGAGATGGTGACCCATGTGCTGGTGGGAGGAGGAGAGCAGTGATGGCGACCTGCATGCTGGTGGTGGTGGGGGCACAGTTGGTGAACTGTGAGCTGGTGGGAGGAGGAAGAGATGGTGAGCTGTGTGCTGTTGGGAGAGGGGGAGCAGAGATGTTGACCTGTGTGCTGGTGGTGGGGAAAGCAGAGTTGTCAAACTGTGTGCTGATGGTGGAGGGAGCAGAGATGGTGACCTGTGTGCTGATGGTGGAGGGAGCAGAGATGGTGACCTGTGTGCTGGTGGAAGGGGGGAGCAGAGATGGCTACCTGTGTACTAGTTGGGCCGGCTAAAAAATATGCTATGGGTCCAGCCATTTCTAGTAACTCCTCTGTATTATTGAATCATCTTTACTAAAACTTCATGAGGCAAAACTGTATTTTCCTTAAACAGAGGCTAAATCCCAATGACCTGGATCCTAAATACAGAGTGGAGGGCCAGCAGGGCATAGGCCTCTTTCACATAAGTTAAACGAAATGTGTCAAGGACTGTTCAGTGAAAAACTGATGGTTTCACATGCTGAATGTACAAGTTGAATCAGTTTTGTTTGCTATTGTGTTCACAGTTTCAGTTTTGTACATCAGGATTACATCCATTTTACATGTGTTTTTCCCATGTGTGAAGAAAAACTCACTATTAATTGGTCTCCCGTTGACCAGACTCTCCTCTAACCACTACTCCGATGCCTCCACTCTGTGCCAGTCATTGCACTGGTTGCCCGTGCCCTATAGAATCCAATTTAAACTGCTCTTCCTCACCCACAAAGCTCTCCCCAGTGCTGCACTCCCCTACATCTCTTCCCTCATATCTGTCTACCGCTCTACCTGTGCTCTCCATTCAGCCAATGACTTACAACTGACTTCCACCATATTCCGAACCTCTCACTCCTGGCTCCAAGACTATTCCCGAGATGCACCGTTTTCTGGAATGCCCCACCCCAAGAAATCAGGTTAAATCACAACACACACAGTTTTAAGCGCTCCCTAAAAACACCACTGATCTAACTCCTCTCCACATAGCCCATTTATCATTACCTTAACCTGATCCTCCACCAAACTCTCCACTGCACCCATGTTCCCAGAAGCACTTCATACATTGGCTGCTGACCAGCTCATGCAGCTTTATATCTGCTCCCCTATGCTCCCAAGATGGCTGGACTATTGCAAGCACTTTTACCTTTTGTATCACCCTTATCCCCATCGATTGTAAGCTCTTGCGAGCAGGGTCCTTATTCTTCTTGCTGTAATTATTGACTTGTCTGTTGCTGTTATTTATGACTGTTTGTACATGAAACCCTGAACTGTAAAGCACTGCGGAATAAGTTGTCGCTATATAAATAAAGATTATTATTATTTTAAGAGTAACACACAGCATCTCCTAGCAACTATCAGAGAAAAATACACCATCTGAATGCTGTCAGGTTTTTTTTTACCGACCCATTGACTTACATGGACCTGTCGTGCATGACAAATGTAAGAGTACAGAATATGTTGCAATTTTTGCTGAATAGACAGATGGTCAGTGAAAAACAATTTTCGCGTGTATATATATATACCTGTTGAAATTAATCGGTCAATATTCAGTGCAGATGCTGCCCATTCACAAAATGGAACACATCCAAATGGAAAACTCACTAGTGTAAAAATTAGCTTGCAAATATAATTGAAGATGAAAACTCTCAAAGCCCTCTTTATATGTTATAGAGAGGGAATACTGATGGTGTTAGGCTACTTTCACACTAGCGTTTTTGCTGGATCCGGCAGGGTTCAGCAAAAACACTTCCATTACTGATAATACAACCATCTGCATCTGTTATTAACAGATCCGGTTGTATTATCTTTAACATAGCCAAGACGGATCCGTCATGAACTCCATTAAAGGTCAATGAGGGACGGATCCGTTTTCAATTGTGGCAGAGAAAACAGATCCGTCCCCATTGACTTGCATTGTGGGTCATGCCGGATCCGTCTTGCTCTGCATGCCAGGACGGAAAGCAAAGTACAACATGTTGTGGTTTGCTCTCCAGTATGGGAACGCAACTAAACAGAAGGGAATGCATTTTGGAGCATTCCGTTCTGTTCAGTTCAGTTTTTTCCCCACTGACAATGAATGGGGACAAACTGAAGCATTTTTTCCGGTATTGAGCCCCTATGACGGATCTCAATACCAGAAAACTAAAACGCTAGTGTGAAAGTAGCCTTAGGCAAGTAGCCACACACTCTACCCGAAGGAGAGAGATACTCCCATATTAATCAATTAAAAATCATTAGGAGAACATACTGTATTGTATAAGGCCAAAATAAAATGCAGCATTTATTGACATGAATGAAGAATGGTGATAAATCTTCATCTCTATAGTACAAAATTACTAAATCATGATCCATAGGGAATGGTATAGTGGATGTTGCTCAAAAACTGCCTTTTCAGAGGTCACAAGCCCTAGAAAACTACCTTTAAGCGGTACTAAGCATTTTATGAAAATTACAGAAAAGGTACCGGTAGTTGTAAATATCATTTATTCTTGGTGGACACGTATGTAAGCTTGCTACATTAAGGTCTAATGGCTCCCAGAGCTCTGGTTTTATGAGAACAAACTAAGGTAACATCAGAGGGCAATTAAGACACATAAGCACTGGAGATGACTCCTAGTCCAGCAGTAGCAAACCGCGATTAGTGGAAAATATTCTGACCTCCTGACCTTTGACAACCAGCTCAGTCACTTCTAATAGGGGACCAGAGTAAAGAGATATTGTTTGGAAATGTGCAGATGAGGTCAGAGTTAACATCCTGAAGTGTGTAGGAGGGCTAGGGCTGGCCAGAGTGAAGAGAGAACAAATCGCTGCCCTGGGATGCCAGAACAAGATGTTTTTAATGGGATCTACCATTTAGAGACATTATTGCTTAAAGGGAGTCTATAAATACTGAGCACTCAGCACACAGTGCTTAAGATAATAAAACCTGTCTTTTTATTGCAGTACACACTGGGGGAGTCATGGCAGGACCTAGTGCTTCCATAGAGGCCTCACCTTTGTTCTTGATTGGTGATGTTATCAAGTATGGGGCCTGCACTATTTCCTTCAAAGTCTCGCCATTAGGTGAAATTAAGAAGAAACATTTCGTGACCCAGTTAGGTCTTTAAATCATGCTGATCGGTCAAGTTTTGCATCTGTCTGCCAAACAATCCAGGCATGATAGAAACACAAACTCTTCTAATATTTCTTTCTTTTTTTTTTTATAAAACTGATGACAATTCGGTGCTTTCTCAATTTACAATATTAATTTGACCCAGGGCGACTTATATAGCTCAAAAATGTTGACCTAAAGTAACAAAAAACAGAGTAAAAATGACTAACATAGATAAAGTCCATATAGTCGATATATGCAAGTCGGAAAGAGCTGTAAATCATGTTTTATCTATAGGACAGGAGCATCTTCAAGGCACTGTACAGTACATACAGTGCTCAGTAACTCAGAAAGTTCATCCAAAAAATCTGCTGAGAGGTGCTACTAGACCGCCAATCACCTAATACAGGGATGCTTAACCTGCGGTCCTCCAGCTGCTGCAAAACTACAATTCCCAGCATGCCCTAATAGCTGTAGGCTGTCCAGGCATGCTGGGAGTTGTAGTTTTGCAACAGCCGGAGGGCCGCAGGTTGATCATCCCTGACCTAATACATATTACAATACAGAAGTCTCTTTGTCATTACAGACAGGGAAAGCTTAAAGTTTAGTTCTTTCTGAAATTTACACACTTTTCCACATATTGGTTAGCTTACTTCCCATTAAAGTTTCGCATCAGAATTAGGGTGCAAATTTGATGCAGTTACACCTTTCAATCCACACTCCTTTCCCTGTGAGCCAAGCCCCACATCTAGTGAAATGTAAAAAGTAACTAATACACATAATAAATGTGGTGCAAAGCATGTACAGCAGTTTTTGGTGAAAATTGAAGATGACTTTAGATATGCGTATTTAAATCTCCACCAATACGTGCAGCAGCACTCTAATGAGCGCTATATCTGTCAATCAGCGTGAATGGTTATTTCCTAAAGTAAAGCTGATGACGCTGCTCGTCGACATCAATACATCTGTAATACCCAATCAGTTTACCTCATTCACTTTGGGGTAAGGCTTTGTTCACATCTCCGTTAGGGTAACTCTGGTACTGTATTCTAGCCTAGGAGCCTAATAGTGGAGTTACCGTATCTGGCATGGCACTCGTCAGAGTGTTGCAGCACATATTGGGGGAGATTTAAGATGTGCATGAAGCCTAAGCAAATGGCATGATGATACAGTACCTTCATTCCACTGATCAGATGGAGGTTGTGCCTGAAGTACCACCAGTAATACCAACATATCTAGTGTGCCTCAATGAGCCATGATGCCAGTAAGTATGGCACTTGATTGCTGAGACAAATGATTGGCTGCAGCAATCATGTGCAGGTAAAGCACCTTACTGATAGCAGCCTGTAAACAAGACAGCAGGGGGGTTAAAGAGGTGAGAACTGCTTTTTTCTATTATAGAACATATGTTTGTTGACTATACATGATATCAATACAGCTTATTTGACATGGTAGATAAAAGTTTGCTTTGGAAAAAGTGAATCCAAAAATCTCCTGCAATTCCAAAAGATAATAGGTATGATAATCTGCAGCATGGCCTGTAATCTGCATATCTTTTGTGAATGGGTTTAGAAAACTGTACCGAGCATTATAATTTGTTGCAGATTTTCGGTGTGGAATTGATCTGAACATATCTTTATCTCTTTCTTTTTTTAATAATTTTTCAGAAACTTTGCCATATATTGTGGAGTAACAGCACAAGCACCCTGTTTTAACTTAACTGCAACCTTTTCCAATATATTTCCCATTACACACCTTTTAAGACAGCTGCTTTGTTTTTTATGGTGTGGGGAGTCGCTCTGGTAGACAGCGGTGCGGGTGCAGTTTAGAGGCAAAACAAGGAGTCCAGATTGTGCATCAAACAGTGTTTTATTCACACTTGCACACCAGAAATGAAAACAGTCTCTTGGTGACAGTTCACACACAACAGAAATCATGTGGCAAAACCAAAAACAGGCCAACACAGGGTCCAGTCACCTTGGGTGGTTTAAGTGCGGTTCACACCTAGCAGTCGGTTCAGCCGCAAGCGATTCCTCCTTCAGTTTGCAGGGAAACACCACCTTGCTGAGCTCCGTCCTCCAGCACAGAGAACTCCTCAGTCCTGTTAGCAGGCTCCAGGATAATCACCTCAGACACAGCTGATGGCTGTGTTTTATACCCAGCCCAAAACTCGGACTGGACCGTGGGGAGCAGCCACCCACCCTACTCTTTAGCTGCTCCCAGTAAGAGCCGGCCCGGATCGGCTTTGCAGCCATGCTATTTAAAAGAGTCCAACAGCACTAGCTGCTGCAGACAAAAACCCGGCTCTCACCTCACCGAGGCCAGCAACCTCGGTGACACGTACCTGCCATCGCAAATGACACCTTGCACCTTACCACATACCCCCCTTTGTTCAACCCTGAGGGGTGAACACACGTGAGGCAGTGGACGCGGGACAGGGCATCTGCGTTGCCCTGCAAGCGGCCTGCCCTGTGTTCCACGGAAAACTTGAAATTTTGAAGAGATAGGAACCACCTGGTGACCCGAGCATTCCTCTCCTTGGCCTGACTCATCCATTTGAGGGGGAATGGTCGGTCACCAGACGGAACCTCCTCCCTAACAGGTAGTAGCGGAGAGATTAAAGTGCCCACTTGATAGCCAGGCACTCCTCTCCACTATACTATATCTGGACTCGGCGGGACTGAGCTTACGGCTCAGGAAGACAACGGGATGTTCTTCCCGTTGACCTCCTGCGACAGTACCGCACCGAGGCCTACCTCCGAGGCGTCGGTTTGTACGACAAACTCCTTGTTGAAGTCGGGTGTCACCAAAACCGGGGACCCACACAGGGCCGACTTCAACGCGGAGAAAGCCTCCTCCGCCTTCTCACTCCAGCTAACCCTCCCAGACTTTCGCCCTTCAACAGGTCTGTCAATGGCGCTGCTATTGTGGCAAAGTGGGGCACAAACCTCATGTAGTAACCTACAATCCCCAGGAACGACTTTACCTGCCTGGTGGTGACCGGTCGGGGCCAGTTACGAATGGCCTCTACCTTAGTTACCTGAGGTTTGATGACTCCCCGCCCAATTACATATCCCAGATATTTTGTCTCCTCTAACCCTATGGAGCACTTCTTTGGGTTAGCGGTCAGTCCGGCTTTCCTCAGGGCATCCACTACCGCCTGCACCTTGGGTAAATGGCTTTCCCAGTCGGTGCTGTGGATGACTACATCATCTAAGTAGGCCGAGGCGTACCGACGATGTGGTCGCAGCACTATGTCCATTAACCTTTGGAAAGTGGCGGGGCGCCATGCAGGCCAAAGGGTAACACCTTGTAGTGATACAGGCCCTGCGGGGTAACAAATGCGGTTTTTCCTTAGCCGACTCCGTTAAGGGTACCTGCCAGTACCCTTTAGTGAGGTCCAGCACAGAAAAATAACGGGCTTGTCCTAAACTTTCAACCAGCTCGTCTACTCGGGGCATGGGATACGCGTCAAACTTGGATACTTCATTTAACTTGCGAAAGTCGTTGCAGAACCGCAACGTCCCATCCGGCTTGGGTATTAGGACTATGGGACTGGCCCACTCACTTTTCGACTCCTCAATGACATCGAGTTTCAACATTACTTGCACTTCCTCCGCGATGGCCCGTCGCCGAGCCTCGGGTACCCGGTATGGTTTTAACCGGATCTTGGCCTGAGGCTCAGTGACGATGTCATGTTGGATGAGAGACGTGCGGCCAGGGAGGTCCGAGAACACATCCGTGTTCCGACTGATGAACTCCCTGACTTCCTGAACTTGTTTGGAAGACAGGCTGTCTGCAATTTTTACCGTGGTTACTGCTTCACAGGCCTCGAACTGTGGGGCTGGACCCTTTTCACCTAGAAGCCCTGGCCGGGGGCTGTGGTCGTCGGCCGTGTCCCTATCTTTCCACGGCTTTAGTAAATTCACGTGGTACACCTGCTCCGGCTTGCGCCGCCTGGCTGGTGTACTTTGTAATTTACTTCCCTACTTTCTCGATCACCTCATAGGGGCCCTGCCACCTAGCTAGGAACTTGCTGTCAAGGGTGGGTACCAGAACCAACACCCGATCTCCCGGCTTGAAGCCCCGTACCCGAGCCTGACGATTGTACACCCTACTCTGGGCTTGTTGCGCTGCCTCCATATGCTCCCGGACCAGCGGCAACACCTTTTCCATCCGTTCCTGCATCTGGGTGACATACTCAATGACACTTTTGTGGGGGACAGGCTGTTGTTCCCACGCTTCCTTGGCGATATCCAACAGGCCCCGAGGGTGTCTGCCATAAAGCAGTTCGAAGGGCGAGAACCCAGTAGAGGCCTGGGGCACCTCTCGCACTGCGAACATGAGATAGGGCAGAAGCAGGTCCCAGTCCTTCCCATCTCTAGACACCACCCTCTTTAACATATTTTTTAAAGTTTGGTTAAACCTCTCGACAAGACCGTCCGTTTGTGGATGGTAAACGGACGTCCGTAACTGCTTTATACGCAATAATTTACACAGTTCCCTCATTACTTTGGACATAAAAGGGGTCCCTTGGTCTGTCAGAACCTCTTTTGGCAGGCCCACACGGGAAAACATTTCCATTAACTCTTTGGCAATGAGTTTAGCTGAGGTATGTCGCAGAGGCACCGCCTCCGGATACCGAGTGGCATAGTCGAGAACTACCAGAATGTGTTGGTGGCCCCTGGCAGATTTTGGTACAGGCCCAATTAGATCCATAGCGATTCGCTCAAACGGGACCTCAATAATTGGAAGCGGTACCAGAGGACTACGGAAATGTGGCTGGGGGCTAGTTATCTGACAGGTGGGACAGGACTTACAATAATTCTCTACCTCCTTGAACACACTGGGCCAATAAAACCGCTGCAGTATGCGGTCCTGGGTTTTCTGCCACCCCAGGTGTCCCCCAAGAACATGTTGGTGGGCAAGCTCCATGACAAGCCTGCGATACGCTGTGGGCACCACCAACTGTTCAACAGGCTCACCTCGGATTTGGTTCACCCGATACAACATATCCTGAAGGACAATGAATCGCGGAAACATTAATTCAGCCCCAGGTTTCTGGGGTTTACCATCAATTATTATGACACTTTCCCAGGCTCTGGTTAGGGTTTGGTCCCGGTGTTGTGCGGTCCCAAAATTTTCCCCGGAGACATTGAGGTCTGCCAACTCAGGTCCCGGTGGCAAGTCCTCCGTGTCTCCCACCATTACACTCAGTGGGGTTGTCTCCCCTCTATCACAGAAGTGGTGGTCACCCCTACCGCAGGCCCTTCGGACTCGGGCTCCCAGGGCTCTGGCCTCCCACAGGAACCAGGCCACTCTGCTAGGGTTACCCCTGTCTCAGGGCTATTAGTCACTTTCACCTCAGGCCATAGTGACGGAAAACCAGGGAAGTCTCTTCCAATTATTAGTTCATACGGTAGCTTAGCGGAGATCGCCACTTCACAAGTCCATGTGCCGGCCGCCGTGGACAGAGACATTACAGCCGTGGGATAGTCCTTTAAGTCTCCGTGTATGCACACCACCCCAACTTTCCGGCCCGTATACTGGGAGGGCTGTACCAGGGCAGCACTTACCAGGGTTACTAGGCTCCCTGAGTCCAGCAGCGCCACTGCAAGATTATCACCGACTTGCACCTGGCACAGATGACGATTGTCTAGGGTCTCGGGGTGCCGGTCGCACACAGTCTCCGGGCATACATGGAAGCCCGGTACCCATAATTGGTCTCCATGGGTTCTCCCCACTGTGGACAGTCGGCCCTCACATGGCCAGGCTCGTGACACCGCCAGCAGACTATCGGGGCCGGGTCTACAGGGGGTACACCCCGAGCAGGTTTCTCGGGTACCAGTCGTCGGGACTGGATGGGAGACCTCCGGGTTTGACCGGCCCCTCCCAACAACACCTCCTTTCAAGGTTTTTGTGGCCTCATAGCGCCGACCAGGTCGACCATGTCCAAGGCATTAGTGGGTGACACCTGGCCGATCCAGTGCTGCAGGGGGTACGGCAAGGCCCTCCAGAAGATGTCAGCCAGCAGACGGTCCAGCATAGCAGCCGGACTTAGAACCTCAGGCTGCAGCCACTTTTGCAACCTGTGCAGCAACTCATAATACTGCGGCCTGGCGGGTTCAGCCGTATTAAAGTTCCACTGGTGGACCCGCTGAGCCCGGACTAACACGTTCACCCCCAGTCTTGCCAGGATCTCACCTTTCACGGTCGGGTAGTCAGCGGCTTGGTCATCTGGGAGGTCAAAAATACTTGCTGGGGTCCAGACGCCAGGAACGGAGCGACGACCTCTGCCCACTGTTCTCGGGTAATTTCTCCCTCACGGCCACCTTCTCGAACACCGCCAGATAGGTCTCCACATCATCCGAGGGGGTCATCTTAGGGATCGCGGCACGGACAGCTTTCCGGGCATCGTGGACGCGGTGGGACGCTCCTGCCGCTTGCAACGCCATCACGTGCTGTAGCAGTAGCTGGTTGGTCTCCCGCTGCTGCACGTTAGCCTCTATGAGGGCTTTCACAGCCGCCTCCATTTTGTCGGGGATCACAGGCTGCAACTTTGCCGGCCTAATATAGGACATTCACTTCTGCTCAGCAAAAACAAAGTTCGGCGTTCACGCCAGCCTCACTGCGCATGCCCGCATCCGACACCAAATGTGGGGAGTCGCTCTGGTAGACAGCGGTGCGGGTGCAGTTTAGAGGCAAAACAAGGAGTCCAGATTGTGCATCAAACAGTGTTTTATTCACACTTGCACACCAGAAATGAAAACAGTCTCTTGGTGACAGTTCACACACAACAGAAATCATGTGGCAAAACCAAAAACAGGCCAACACAGGGTCCAGTCACCTTGGGTGGTTTAAGTGCGGTTCACACCTAGCAGTCGGTTCAGCCGCAAGCGATTCCTCCTTCAGTTTGCAGGGAAACACCACCTTGCTGAGCTCCGTCCTCCAGCACAGAGAACTCCTCAGTCCTGTTAGCAGGCTCCAGGATAATCACCTCAGACACAGCTGATGGCTGTGTTTTATACCCAGCCCAAAACTCGGACTGGACCGTGGGGAGCAGCCACCCACCCTACTCTTTAGCTGCTCCCAGTAAGAGCCGGCCCGGATCGGCTTTGCAGCCATGCTATTTAAAAGAGTCCAACAGCACTAGCTGCTGCAGACAAAAACCCGGCTCTCACCTCACCGAGGCCAGCAACCTCGGTGACACGTACCTGCCATCGCAAATGACACCTTGCACCTTACCACAATGGTTAGCGATTGTTAGTGATCATTTTACCATGTTTAGCATAGAACTACTCTGCAAAAGGTCAATTTCAGTTTCAAGGCCTTTTCCTTTTTTCGATGCATATCATTTTTTATTAAAAAATTAAAAATAATAATTACATGATATCAGTTTAGGTGTCATTTACACACAATAGAAGTAAAGGAAGCATAGAAATGTTAAATATTTTTTACTAAAGCCTTGCCTGTATCTACAACATTATGGGGCACACAATTTAGACGCCGGTCTTAAGTCCCTGCACTGGCGGTGGATCTAACGGAGTTATGTAAAGGTGCAGGCCTCTCCATAACTTCATCGAATCCACCGCCTCTTGTAAATATAAGACAGCTTCTGTGTTATCTTAAATTTAGACCATTTTCTACGTCTAAATCAGGTGTAGAAAATGATGAATGAGACTGGCCTACGAGCCAGTCCTCTTCCCCGCCCACTTTTTTAGACCTGGTGTGAGCGGGGAAAAGTCGCAGATTGTGGCACAAAGCAGTGATTTGCTGTGTATTCTGACATCTGTCTATCACAGTCAGCTTTAACAAGCAGTGGGTGTGGACCCACTGTACCAAATAACCAGTTTGAATTTGGGATAGTCCTAAGAGCGCTATCCTGGCAATCCCCTGGTATTCAACCTTTAATCCCTATACAGGGATCTTGCCCTCACTGCATGGGACCCACAAGGTCGCTATCTCTTGGAATAGTCCCAGTGAAGCTGGCAGCTGACCCACAGGGGTCAGCGACAACAGTGAGAAGCACCAAAAGGTCAGGTATTACTCGTAGTCAATAAACAGGCAGAGGACAGGCAAAGTTCATGCAATTTCTTCAAACAATCTGAGGTCAGAGCAGGTAGCAATAGGTCAGTACAGTAGACAGGCTAAGATTAAGGCAGGCAGCGGAGAATCAGAGTCGGTGTTAACAGGCAGAAGTTCAGTACATGGATAGACAAACAGAAGAGGACATCTTCATTGGTAAACTAGGAGCTTAAAGAGGAACAGGGAGGAGACATCAGCTTCTCTCCCTGGGCGTTCCTTCTCCCCGGCTGTAGCACTGTACAATCGCAACTCAGAGCTCACAGCCAGGGAGGTTTTTTTCTCCCCGGATGTGAGCTCTGCGCTGCGATTGGACAGCACTACAGCCAGGGAGAAGGAACGCCCAGGGAGAGAAGCTGATGTCTCCTCCCTGTTGCGAAGTCAGTAGCAATTACCATACAGCGCAGGAGAAGGTAACGGGGCCAAAGCGGGCAAACGGAGTGGTGCCCAGGGATAATAGTAAGTGCAGTAAAATCCCTGCGCGCCGCTGTACATGTCAAGATAGTTATCTTACACTGTTCGGACCCATGAAAGGTCCTCTTTAAGCTCATTTATAACAGAAGCTGTAGTGCAACTGCACACACAGCAAGGAGTGGTGGTGAAGGCAAAAACAGAAGTAATAGTAGTTCAATGAATAATGATCTTAATAAGAGTAGCGGGAAGCAACAGACATGGGCTGCTGATGTAACACCAGCATTAACTGTTTCCACAATTTTTGCTACAGCACTGTAGCTCACATAAGGAATTTCACAAGACAGGCTAACATTTGCTCTGCATACACATCAATTAGACTTGGGACCCAGGGCACGTTGCTAGTCCACTGACTGTCCCCTTCTTGGTCCAATTTTTGGTAGGTACCAACTATTGAATACCAGAAACACCCCACAAGACCTGCAGTTTTAGAGATCATCTAGCCTTCAGTATTTGGCCCTTGTCAAAGTCAATCAGATCCTTATGTTTGCACATTATAACTGCATTCAACAAACCAAATTCAAAAACTGAGGGTTCATTTTGCTGCCAAATATATCTCACTCCTTGACAAGTGCACAGGGGCGGACTGGGAACTTAAAGAGGCTCTGGCAAAAATACTAAAAGTGGCCCCGTTTTGTAGTCAGGTCCCAATTGATGGAAGGCAGAGGCAGCAATACCATATTGTGGCACATTATACCACCTCAACAAAGCCAAATAGAACAGTCCAATCACCCCCTTCAAGTGTCATTGTCACAATATAATTAATGTTATTCACTTCGTCTGTCAGTGGTTTAAGGGTGGTTACAATATACCTCCTCTTTCAAAAATGCCACATTTTTTGTTGCTTTTTTATGCAAAAAAAACAGCGAGGCTGGATGTTACATGTTGAACAATAGAGAATTATAAAACAATGTACAAAGTGTTTGGATAGTTGAGTTTTTAGTCAATCCTGCTTGGGTTTTTCCTCCATTGGTGTTATTTTTGTTTATTAAATTTCAGCATACTCGTGACATTTTTCTCAGATGTCAAAAAAAAAAAAGTCTAAAAAAACATGCAACTAAAAAAAGTCACCCAACAATCTGTTTGTAAAAAACACATGAATTTCAAGGCATGTTTTACTAGACAAAAGTCTAAAAAAGGTGTAGTGCGGCAGCACCCTAACGTTATGGTTGATTAGTGTACATGCTAAAGTTTTTATTCCTACTATATTTATACTAGTAGTCCTATCAGATTGTTGGTTATGACACAGGTCAAAAAAATAATAAAATAGATATTAAAAACATCCATCCTGACCCATTCTGTAGCCTTCAGGGATTTAAATTCTCAGATTTTACAGGTTAAAGGACACTCTACATTCTACTCTATTTTTGTAATTTTGTGCCAATAAATTTGTGTTTTCATATCTATAGCGCCATGCGTGCACTTCTTACAGTTTACATCGACTTATCAGGAGATTTATTTTCAAGCATAGACTGCAGAAAAAAAGGTCATTCCAGCAGAATGGGTGGGCTAGTGGATATAATAGTCATAGATGTGGAATCAGAGGTCACCCTGAAGTAAATCTAAAAACAAGAAGGCATGCTACAAGCCATGAAGCACATAAAGTTTTATGTGTAAAGCTAATTGCAGCGAGGACATCTGTGTACATTTATCTTCAATGTACTTCAGCTAATTAACTGATGTAAATAAATAACAATATGCATTACTTGCCACAAAGCGGCCAACACATCATTAAAAAGGAAGGTTAAACAAGTTGTGAGCGCTTTTTACTTTACCACAAAATACCTGTGTGGAAACGGATAGAGTCAGAGAGGCGTCAGGCGTTTCGTATGTATCGTAACAAAGCACATTTATTTCAATACATTTTTTTTCTCTGTACAAAAATGCTTACTTCCTTCTTTCCTAGGCCTGCAGCTGCAATTGGAAACGGAACTCAAATTCACCATTATACTCCTATATTAGCAACTTCACAAATCAAAGGAATTATTATTATTATGGGGAGATTCCCATTAACAAAAAGGAAGCAATTCTAAAAATAACAAGGGATTGATATACTGCATTTTTTTTGGAGGTGCTATAGCATTTAACTGCAAGCCTGTCTAAAAGAAGCCCTAACATGCACCATATTTATCAATGCTGTGCGCCACAATTTTGGAACAAACTGCAGATAAGTCAAACAAGTCAACCAAGAGGTGATGTCCAGAGTAAAAATTGTCTAAAGATCCCTTTACTTGGGCCAACTGTGCAGGCAATTATTTAACGTCCTGCTCGTCAGTGGAGATGAGAGCTGCATTAACATGCAGCAATCATCTCTCCTGTACTCAGTTGTCACCATACAGATCAGTTGTTTCTGGGCAGCAGATCTCTGTTTACACAAAACAAGAAATGCTGCCAAGAAATGATGATTTGGGGGTTGTAATAAATGATGCTTTCTCATGATCAATGAGCGTATGTTTGAGTGATAAGCGGCACCTTTACACAAGGCAATTATAGGGAACAAGCATTCACTAAAAGGGGTCTTAACATGCATATCAAGATTCTCCAGTCTGTGTTACGAATGTGGCAATAAAAAGATGGATGTCTCAGTATTGATAACTTTAGCTGGACATCTTGCTCTCCTCTGCAATGACTACCAAATATATTTCAATCTACTTATGCAACACTGAAAGTTTGTAATCATTTGTAGTATATATATATATATATATATAAATACCAAAAAACGAGGCAGCACTCCATAGTCAGTGGTAACGGTGACCCAATTTATTCCCAGGCAATGTTTCAGTGTTCTCAATGAGGCCTTTGTCAAGCAATATATATATATATATATTCCTAGCTTCTTGTCTATAATGGAATACCTGTTTTAAATCCTTACTGGATACCCAACATTATGTTTAATATTGAAGTGTATTGGAATACATATGAGATCTTCACAGCCTTGAGGCCATAGTCAGGCTGGTAGGCACGGGCAGCATTACAAGTCACTAGTACAGACACTTACTGGTTGATTGTCCTGCTGACATATAATGATCCCACCCGGCATCCCTGACTCTTGACTACATGAAGAGACAGACAGATTTGAGCAAGCCTACATCCACAGATGATCTGTGGTTAGTTCTGCAAGATGTTTGGAACAACTCCATGATGAAATCCGTCAAAAACTGTGTGTAGGTCTACGTGGAAGAACTGATATTGTTTTGAAGGCAAAAGTTGGTCACACCATGTCTTGATTTGATTCAGATTTCTCTTTTGTTTATTCACTTAGAATTTTGTTAATCGATAAAAATGATTAACATTTCTATTTTTGAAAGATTCTTACTTCGCATATATATGTGCTCATTTTTGTAGTAAGTGTGCATGAGCAAATATGGAGATATGTAGATACAGTATGTAGTGGTGTGCACATTTGTGCATGGATGTTTCCACTATGACAGCTCTTCTTTGGCAAAATCCAATGCATGGACATGTGAACATGTAGCCAGGACCTCTGTTAAAAAGAACCTGTTATCAGGATTGATATATAGAGCTGATTACATTTTCTTACTGTGCATCCTCCAATAATTCCTAAATTGTCTTTTTTTGTATGCTCATAAATATTGTATTAAAAAAAAAAAAACTTAGTCATAGCGGCGCTGTTTCACCTGAGGGCTGTCATGAGCCATCTCCCACCTCTCACACCCATCTCGTTCTCGATCTCTACACTTCGGCATCAAGCGCTCTCTGTGCATGCCTGTAACACGGCAGTGCATGGAAATCTTCTGCGCCAGAGCGAGATTTTGCTCGGCCGATGCTGACGTCAGGAAACAAAGGGAAGATGTGGGAGAGGCCGAGGGGAGGTCTTCGAGAACAAAATTGTTGTGAGAGCAGGGAGGTGACTGGTGACTCCCCTCAGGCAGAACTACTCCCCGATGACTCCATGAGATAGCTCGTCATGATGACGTCAGAAACATTTTTTTTTTTTTTTACATGAATACAAACTTTTTGAGCATAGACAAATACAGTTTAAGAATGACTTGAGGACGCACACTAAGAATTTTTAATCAGCTCTATATGTCAATTCTGATGACTGGTTCCCTTTAACACGACTACCGTATTTTTCGCCATATAAGACGCACTTTTTTTCCCCCAAAAGTGGGGGGAAAATGGCAGTGCGTCTTATATGGCGAATGCTACCATTTTCCTATAGTTAAAGCTGATACATCGCACAGCATGCGATGTATCAGCATGGGAGGAGGGGAGCCTGGCAACCTAGGCGGGCGACCGCCGCTAACAGCGTGAATGGTTTCATAACATTTTTAATCTTTAGTCATGTCCCTTATTCCCTATAATGCCAGTACAGTAGCGCTCTGCTAACCTGCTATACCGATCCTCTAGCAGGCAGAGCGGTAAGCGGCGGCAGGCTGGTGTGTAACGTCCTCACTGACGTCATCTGCCTGCTCCTTTCACTTTATGAATGAAGCAGGAGGAGCAGGCAGATGACGTCAGTGAGGACATTACAGCAGCCTGCCGCCACACCGCTCTGCCTGCTAGAGGATCGGTATAGCAGGTTAGCAGAGCGCTACTGTACTGGCATTATAGGGAATAAGGGACATGATTAAAGATTATAAGTGTTATCAAAGCAGTCAAGCTGTTAGCGGCGGGCGCTCATCATGTGTTGCCAGGCTCCGCCTCTAGCAGTCACTATGGGCCAGATCTGTGGATAGCACTTTGATGGGGGCATTTATAAATGACACTGTAATTGGGATGATCTGTGGATGACACATATAGCATAAGATGCTATATATGTGTCATCCACAGATCCAATCCAATACAGTGTCATTCATACATGCCCCATCTAGTGCTATCCACAGATCCCCCATCACAGTGCTATCCACAGATCCCCCATCACAGTGCTATCCACAGATCCCCCATCACAGTGCCATCCACAGATCCCCCATCACAGTGTCATCCACAGATCCCCCATAACAGTGCCATCCACATCTCCCCACATAACAGTGCCATCCACAGATCCCCCATAATACTGTCATGCACAGACCACCATTACTTCAAAAGCACACCTTTTGGTTAAAAATATTTTTTTTCTTATTTTTCTCCTCAAAAACCCAGGTGCGTCTTATAGGCCGGTGCGTCTTATAGGGCGAAAAATACGGTATATTGGACTGTTCTTGTTGTATCTTATGTTGTTAACAATGAGATAAAGAAACTATCAAGCATATATAATTTAATATTGGGTAGAGTTTCAAGTAGACTATCCAAAAGTAAAAGAAACATGATCTGTACCTCTCCAGTACTTCTTAAACAGATCAGTTCTAACGGGGTTTGTCAGCATGTTTTAGACTTCTGTTACATCACTGGACCCCAGCTGCCACCGGAATCCAGCTTTGACAGTCATGACTGACTTACTACTGTAGTCAGTCTGATTTGTGAATTTGCGTATATTGGTTGTTAGGGGTTAAATCACATGGCTTTAAAAACTTTAAAACAAATGTACTGATTTGTAATGCTCTGCAAAACTATGCACACATTAGTTCTGCTGCAAAACAAATCTGATAAGGCAATCTCTAGTGTGCTGTCCATTGTGAAAGCCTGTGCAGACAGAACAATAGCCTGTGTTATTTTTACATTTCTATTCTCCAGAATTATGGGATCTGTTGTGGATTCACTTAGTCAGATGGCAGTAGATGATGAATGGGCTTTTTTTTCTAACTCTCCCATACAAGGTCACTGGTGAGGCACATCAGGAATCATCCCAAATTCTTCAGAAAAACAAGCAGGTCTCCTGACTTGCCATACTTGCCAAATGCAATGGGTTTTATTTCATAAATGTGGATTAATTAAATAAATGGGTACATTTGTCTATAGAGAAAATTTAAAATTGCTTCTGGTAAAAATGTTCTAGGTATATTTGCAATTTTGGCTTTTATTCAATATAGCACATGGTCTACCCTGCATATTATGTAGCACCTATAAGAAAAGAAAAAAACAAAAACCTAAAAAACCCTTAAATGATTAATCTAAAAGAGAATGCGACATTTGGATAACTTAAGAGCCCTTTACACGGACCGAGATTTGAACAGGTCATCGCTAATGAGCGTTTGTAGTAACGTTAGAGATAAACTGGCGGTGTAAATGCACCGCCGATTTCCCGATGAACAAGCAAAATGCTTGTCCGTAGGGAATTTGGATCATTTGTGCAGCACAAAAAAATCCTTGTTTCCCAGTGGCAGATTGTCCTGTGTAAACATGATCTGCTGCTGGGAAACAACCAGTCTGTATGGCGAAGAACGATGGCATTAGCGATCACTCCTCCCTATACTCTGGAAGAGCTGGAGAAGATCGCTGCATGTAAATGCTGTGGTCTCCTCCACTAGCGATCAGCAGATTGTCGGGTAGGAACTCTTCCTTCCCGACAATCTGCTTGTACATCGTCCCGTGTAAAGGGACCTTATAAAAGGATCCATTAGCAACCAGTTGATCGCTGCAGAATCATCAGCTGAAACCCCCATATATTAACTTCAAGAGAAATGCAGTATTACCTGCCGCCCGTTCAAATGAAGGGGCAACCATAAATAATCTATGGTCACCCTGAGTCCTCTATAGCAGGGTTCCCCAACTCCAGTCCTAAGGGCCCACTTGCCGGTCAGGATTTAGGAGTATCCCACAGAATGAATACCTGTGGTAAATCCTGATGGATGAACACTAATTATATCAGCTGCCCAATACTAAGGAAATCCTGAAAACATGACCGGCAGGTGGGCCCTGAGGACTGGAGTTGAGGACCACTGCTCTATAGCAAAAGCTGCTCTTTGCAGTAAGGAATAAGAAGAGGGCTTGTTCAAATAGTGTTATATTTTTAGGGGGTTTGCTAATTAAAAGTGTAACTATCATTTAGTTTTTTTGCGGATGAAGTTTATAACAATCTTTATAGGGAAAATAAAATGAATCAACAAAACAGTCTGAACATGTCACTGGTACTAGAAGCAGTCCATGCAACTGGTTTTCTTGAAGAAATAATTCCTGCCATCTTAATTTACATTACACGTGGTGGAAAGTGCTAATTTAAATAGCAATCATTTATTATTCAAACTAAAATATTTACAATAAAAATAATGGTATATTTTGTACAATATAAAAATATACAAGAAAACATATGCAGCAAAAATGTTGTGCATCAGTACCACAGAACACGAGAAACATCTGGGTAACTAAATGCATATACGGTAACCCAAAATAAAAGTGCAACAATTCTGCATGCTAAAAAAAACACAAAATCAAATTAGAATACAGTAAGTATATAAACATTCCATATGTACCCCAGTTGCTCAGCCATGTGTTCCCCCCTCCTCCTCACTTTGTGTTGCTATAAGACAACTGGCTGGAGCAGAAGCAGAAGCCACCCCCTTCTGTGCCAGGTCTGTAGTAGGGCAAAAAGATAAGTAAACCCCACCCTTGATTAAACCCCACTCCTTCAGCTGGTCACTAACTCAAAATGCAACAGATCAGCAGACTAATCTTAAAGGGGTTGTGCAGTCTATCTGTATTGATTACCTATCCTCAGGATCAGTGGATGTCCAACACCCAGCACCCCCACCGATCAGCTGTTTGAAGAGAAGGTGGTAGTCCATGTGAGCGCTTTTTCCTCTTCATTACACTTCCCATCGTCACTCCATTCACTTTAATGCAGCAAGTACTTGTAATTACACTACTTTCTACAAAGGAGGCAATGTGTAGTGCAGTGTTTCCCAACCAGTGTGCCTCCAGCTGTTGAAAAACTACAACTCCCAGCATGCTCGCACAGCCTTTGGCTGTGCGGGCATCCTGGGAGTTGTAGTTTTGCAACAGCTGGAGGCACACTGGTTGGGAAACACTGGTGTAGTGTAATGAAAAGGAAGCTGTGCTCGCATGGAGTGCTGCCTACTCTTCAAAGTGCTGATTGGTGGGGGGGCCAGGTGTCAGACCCCCGCTGATCTGATATTGATGACCTATCCTGAGGATAAGTCATCAATATAAACAGGCTGCACAACCCCTTTAACCCTACTTTCTTCGCAAATTTTCTATGATAATGTTTCTAAATCATGCAAAAAATACTGCAGACTGACAAACAGCGAGTGCAACTATATTTCTTGATTCACATATATCAGGTGTGCCCGGCCAGCTATTTTAGGCTCGGGAGGCGGACACAACTGATATATGCACACAGCACTTTAGTGCACAGATCCAGTGTCTATCAACTGATAGCGTCACTGACAGATAAACTGACCATGGAGAGTTTTTTTGTCCTCTGCTAGTTGACATCCAGCTTCACAACTGATGCACTGGATGGCATCAGTTCTGGCTTCAGTTCACCTCCTGTGAGGAAGAAAACTGAACTTGATCCCCGGACATATGTGAAGTGGCCCTAAAAAGGAGGCAAAATAAGAAACAAGTAGAAACATCCAAATATTATAAATATATTTGGAATCTGCTAAAATTAGTAAACTATGTTAATTTCCTTATATTGTCTGGGCTCCTGATGGCTGCACTCTCACTTCCTAATGGAGACGATCAGACACTGGGCAGACTAAAACCGGTATTACATTGCACGATTTTTTGTCAGATAAACGCTAACGAGCATTTGCATGAACGCTTGTTAGCGATCATCTTGCAGTGTAATACTGCCGCCAATTGCCCGATAAATGAGCAAACACTCTCCACTCATCGAGCAATCCAAATCTTTTGACATGTTAAAAAAGGATCGTTTGCAGGTGGTAGATCGTGCTGTCTAATAACGATCTGTCGCTGGGAAACCACTATACAGCATGGGGATGAGCGATGGAGTAGCTTCTTCCCATGCTGCAGGGAAGAACGCTCCATGTAATAGCAGTGGTCTCCTCCGCTAGCGAATAGATGATTGCCAGGAGGCAACGCTTCCCTCCCGACTATCGTCTGCCTCATCGGGCTGTGTAGTACAGACTTTAGCATTATGCATGAAGCAAAGGGACTACGGGCCTTCTGTGAAAAATTAGCTTTTTTGGTTGAATCTTCAACAAGGACATATTTCATTACAGCATCTGGATACGTTCTCTGCTTTTCTGATGGGAATTATCTTGTAACTCTGATATATTAACAGAGTCACCAGAAAAGTTATGCCTGACATAGGATCTCCAGTATATTATGGGTGGGGCTGGCCATAGACCATAGTCCATACAGGGAAATTCAATGGTGGGCCGATGCCCAGGAGGCTACCGAGGCCCTCCTCCGAGTACATAGGAATCTGATTAATGAATGCTAGGCGCATCAGGTACTTATGCACCTGGCTGGTGGTGGAGAGTGCCCTCCCGCATTCAATTGCATCGCTGTCCTGAGGAGCTGAGGAGGCAATTTTATATGCTGGACTGCGGTATTTGGTTCTGCTGGGGTGGTATTTTGAGCTGCATTACAATATTGCTGGCCATGCCTACTTATGTTGCCCCTGCATTCTGTTAATTTGGGCCTGCCTACAACATTGAGTCCCTTTTCGTTTTTTTTTTCCCAGGGCCACTTTAAATACCCAGTCCGGCCCTGGAAGAGATGAAAGAGTAGGCTTGTGCTCATACCCAGTTTCTCTGGTATACTGGGGAGGAAAAGAGGGCATAAAGGATAAAAAAAAAACTTGGTCTGTGACATCATTAAAAATTTAATAAGGATGGATTTGTGATTCAAAGAGACTGTCTGGGGCACTGTTGTTAAGCTCTCATCGCTGTTCATACTGTAGCTTTCGCCTTATATAGCCAAATAGACATGTAAATAGTGAAAATTAATAGTAGGATGATGTAGTGATAAACCAGAAATGCACTTTTGCTTTAAAGCGTATTTACTGTATATGTCCACTATTAACATTTTGCACAATGCGCAGAATGACTGCCTTACTGGAATATATTTTATCGTGGCCAGTGTTTAACTAAGCAGCTATACTTTTACTCATTTGTATAAATAATTTAAATTTCTGTTGCATATACAGTGCTAACATACTCTGCCAGTGGAGTACACAGAAATCACGAGGTTCCATAGAAAAAGTCCACAAAGATCTTTCCACACAAAAATGCAATTATTGAAATTAAATTAGTCAATACATGAAGAGTGCATTCTCTGTTGCATCTCCTCCCTGTCATTACACCAATTGTGCCATCCACTTTACTTATGCCCGTTAGTGCCTGCCAAAATGAAATCCCTTTAATTTCAAATGCCTCCAACCCACAAACATTCCTCCCTTTATGCCCATTAGATATCTCCCCCTACAGGGCCTCCCAACATAAGTAGAAGGTCCCCTTGGGAGAAGATAGGTCAGATGGGCCCCTCAGAATGCGACTTACAGGGCGCAGCTCAGTAGCCACACCTGGATGTGTAACTCCCAGGGACCCTTCTTCATCCATGTACCTGTTAACATAGGGCCAGTAAGTCAGCAAGACGAGCAGTGGCCTCAGGGCACAAATGGAGTGTGAACTTCCCCTGATTGCATAATTATCTGTTGTGAGGAGCGCAGGACTCAGGCCTCACTGCACCACCCCAAACAATGAACCACCATAGCCAAGTGGGGCTCTTCATACCCTACTGGCTGCCGCTATACCTGGGAACCCTTCATCTTCTCAACTGGCCACTCCATCTCTGCTTCCACCTGCCCTGATACAAAAACACACAGTTAGCAACATACTTAGAACTGTGTGCCAGGGGTGTTCACTTCTCAGTAAGCGAACACTTGTCTCCCTTTCCAGCGTAGCAGTGCTAGCTTGAGACAGGAAGGGCAAGCTGCTCTAACTTGTTCAGCCTGCTCAGCTAGCCATTTTAATAAAATAGCAGAGACTTCCCCTGGGATGAGACAGTAGAAGAAGCCATCTGGCTCCAGGGCCCCCTGGTCTATAGCAGCTGTGTGGTCTGCCTCCATTGGAGGTATGCCACTGTATTCTGAAGTGTTGTACAAAGATTGTCATAATTGACATCAGTACTTGTCCCCAAAGGGGACCACAATCTCAGACACACACACACTAGGGCCAATTAAATACGAATCCAATAAACCAACCATGTCTTCTCAAGCAGTCTGGACTTGGCAAACAATAAAGCACCATAGTGACAATCTCTATAAAACTGCAGAAAATAGTCAAATTGTTCCGATCCACTGGATCAAATCTTTATCTAATCAGCAAGGAAATCTTGGTAGGTATACTGCTATATTGCACAGATTAAAAAGTACGGATCAGCAGAAGTTCTGAAAAGTAATAATACACCAAGTTAAGGAGTCATTTGATGACATAACAGAAATAATATGAATGAAATTGTCTAGCAGCCTCTTAAAGTATAATTTTTATCATAACTTTCAAGAAAGTATATACAAAGCCCTTATAATTATTTTAAGTATGTTCTCCAAAGCGAGCATTAATGGCCAGTTCATGCCCTCAGTAAGATTAAACAAAGCGTTGCATTAACGTAAAATAAACAACGTTTGACTGAGCCATTTATCACCCTCGGTTGCCGTGTTAGAGTTCACAGGTTCAAATCCTAGTAAAGTCAATTAAGCATTTATATAAAGGTCATTCAAATAAATAGCAGTTCTAAACGTGCATTATAAAACTTGCCGATGGCTGAAGACAATGTAATTGGTTAGGATTAAGATTGTTCCTATATAAAACACAGACATGTTAGAGTAAGTTTTAAAAAAACTTCAAGCTATGTGAACATATTCGGCATATTGGCCAGGAAAGCTTCTGATGCATATGCCGATCGTTGCCATACCATACCCACAGAGTCCAAAAGAGTGTCCATTTGGCCTCTGTCAGGTTAGAAAGAATCTGTATATCTATTTTTTTACTATATTATACTGCCAAATATTATTAGATATTATGAGATAAACAGTGTATTCATAAAACGTCCCAAATCTGGTCCCAAATTAACAATTGGTATCAGCATGCTTTAGTAATGTACAAAAGTTATTGTACTACCTGCAGGAAGGCATTTGTCTATGTTGGTTCATGCTGCATCCAATACACATATGGTTTTATACGACTTGTACAAGGATGTATCCACAATAACTGAGATCACTTTGAAGGGGTTCTCCTGGACGGCTGTATTTCCATGGCTGCAGCAGTGACATCATGTTAATACGGCCAGCTGTCTGGCACGGTGCAATGAGGCCACTAATTGGATGTAGCAGTGATGTTATGCATTGTCAACATGATGTCACCACCGTATACGTGGAGCCTGACTAGGAGAACCGAAGCGACAGCGCTGGATCTGTCTTACTTATTCTGTATTTTAGGGAGATCTCAAGGGTTGTCCGCTTTCTTCCTGAAACTGGACAACCCCTTTTGAGTCTAAGGAGCTCCAAACACAGGAGTGGAAGAGAACATGAGAATAACAAGTGGCATAAGGGTCCTGTTACGAGTGCCAATTTACAATATACTGTACTTTAAAAGTTGATCGGTGCTCATTAAAAGGGCCTTGCACACAGCCAAAGCCAAGTCAGACGGGGTTGAATGATCAAAAATACCTGGCTCTACACGTGCAGTAAACATTTTTATGTAAAAATTTAAGAAACAATAGCATTACGAGCATGTTACATCTTCCAGTAAGCACTATTTGTGTGTTTATATTGTTTACTGGTGCCACTGGTGCCATAAATGAAACCGATTTAGCTTTTCCGAATAACAAAAATGTCTGACGTAGATAGAGCATTTGTAGCAACAATCTAAAGCGGCACATTTACTACATAACTGGTGTTCATGATGATAGCAAAGGTTACACTCTCAAACCAGTTTTTATGATATGTTAATCGGACAGATGTCAAAGTGTCTAGAAACTAAAGTGCATGTACATATTATTAGTCTACATGATTAATGTACTTATAGAAATAAAGTGCACAAACTATATATGCAAGTTATTGGTTCAAGACCATATGCTGTGGTCATGAATCTGCATAATTGATCCTGCCTTGGGCTCTAACAACTGGCCTTTCCCTTTAATGATTTTTTTCCCACTCTTAACTTTGTGTTGAGCCTCATTCATCTTTTAAATAATTCACTTTCTGTTAATTGTGGTGTGCACTTAGTAATAAAATGGTGAATCCTTTTCTTTCCCAACTCACCAATTAACCTCACTGTCTACTTAAAAATTGCACCGTCTAGTTTGTTATGGTGCACCAGCAATGCTCTATTAACAATAATAAGATTTTAAAGAGGTTGTCCCATTACAACCACTTGTTCCCTAGCCACACCATGCGTGCTGCCATTCTGTTAAGCTCTATGGGGCTGTTGGGTAAATGGGGGAACACATGCTCCCCTTCTCATGATCGGTGGTGGTCCCAGCAGTCGGATCCCCGCTGATCAGACAATTATCCCATATCCTGTCGATAGGGGATCCATTGTTGTACTGGGACAACACCCTTAATTTTTGACCAGAACACAACAATTTAAGATTAAATTACCTGTCCTTCAGCAACAGTCTCTGTGTCAATAATAGTGATAACTCCAGGAACAAGAGGACTACGCCTGGTGTTGCTGTGTATTGATAGGTCTTCATCTGAAGATCCTGCAGGCAGAGTACCAGTAAGCTGGGTAACAACTTTTCCAACCATTGTAAGGCCAGTCTTTAGAGTCTGTAGGGATAAAATCCAATATATGATTATTACTCACCTATGCCTGCAAATAAAAAGTATAAGCTCAATATGTTAACACATCCACTGCTAACCTTAGACTGTAAACTGTAAAGGTAAGCTTTACCACCACCAGTGAAAACTAAAATCTGTAAAAAATACATTATCTTTTAATCCTTCAAACCACAGAACTATAAAAATGTAAGGAATACATGTTCCAAGACAATAACTGTGGGAAAGCTTTTGTATTCAGCAGACAATGACAAACGACCCAATAAGTAGTGTATGTTTTATTTTAAAAAAAAATTAATAAATTGAAGACTGTTTGCCTACACCCACGCAAGCATATAACATGTATATAATGATCATGCTGACAACTCAATTTCAGAAATTTCACTAAAATGCTCAACTTGAAAATTTATGTCGTCAGCAATAGATGTTATTGCAGTTTTATTTGTATGATATAAGCCATGTATAAACATTAGTTTAATCGCAATTCTACAAAATGTATTTTTTTTTCTTTCAACATCAAATGAATGTTCACTAGAGAAAAATGAGCAAATATCAACTTCGTCAAATCTCAGCCTGAGCCAACGTGAATGGTGCATGTCCACATGCACTTTGCATCTTGCTGAAGTGGACATCAGGTTTTGTCGCAAAGTGGATGCTAAAATAATGCATAGAGATGTGCATTATTTAATTGATTGAATAATCTCACTATTATTGACTACCCTACTATGCCCTCCCCCAGTTATTTCTAAGATAAGGAAGACTGACCAACAATAATCTACTACCCTTTGATGGTGAAACATCAGGGTCAGCGGTAATTTTTGACATGGTCCTTTATGATATGACAATCTGGTTTGTCTACTGGATAGGTGCCTGATTTGGGGTAGTTCTATAGTCATCTCTTGTAATGATTTACGTCAACTTTTGGTGCAATTAGGTTGTAGATTTTGTCGGGACATAATCTGTGACTTTACCCCGAACACACCACTTTTGCAAAGTGGTGGAAAAAATGTGCATGGCATGGGCAGGGAAGAGGGAAGGTCGGCCAGCCCGTCTCATTCATAATTTTCAAAGAACGTTTATGGCGTGGAAAATGGCCTTAAAGTATGCCAGCAAGGGAGCTGGCATAGTTTAAGGCATGTTGCACGGCCATCGGCAGCAAATGCCAAAGTCATGTAGAAGCCTGCGCCTCTACATAAGTTAGGAGCATCTACCGGCAGCACACAGGGTTAAGACTGGTGTATAATTCGCTGGTCTTAATAAGTGTCCCTCTAAGGGTTTATGTGTGACATACAACAAACATCATTGCTTTGGGGTCTTTAGTTTTGTAGGTGTTAAGATATGATAAGGCATGAAAAGAAAATAAAAATACACAAATTACTGAATTGGAATCATAATTCAATTTAGTTAAGTGCCCAAAAATATCCTCTAGCCAGACAATCTTCCTCTTGTTTACAACCAAGCAAACATTCATCCTGAACACAGTAAAATATCACTTCGGGTGGTCTCACACATGCCATAGCAATGGGTTAACAATCTTTCCTAATTGATCTACCTTTAAAATCCACGATTTGCTTTGGCTTAAGAAACAACATTAAAACAGCATACCCTTTACAAAGGCAGATATGGGACCCTTTACATAGGCAGATATAGCACTTGATACCCGGTTTACATGGAGAAAAATGATCGGTAACGCGACTATTCTGCCCCATACAGTTTTCTTTTTATATAACAAATTGTCAGCAACACACTCAAATGTGACGGTAAAGCAAAAAAAGCGAATAAAATTCCAAACTTGGATATGCGTGTGATACCGTCTAAAAAAGAAAACATTATGGACTTTATTCACATGTCCACCACTTGGACTGTTAGTGCATTGCTTTACAGTATGATCATGAGGGGATCTATTTGATTTGCTTACATCCTCATGGAAACCAGGGCTGTGGAGTCGTTAAGCTAAAGTCCTGACTCCAACTCCAGTATTTTATCACTCTTCAATTCAAGCTCCAATTTCTTTATAAATAATACAGTAATACATTAATTATAGTAAACTGGTAGCATTGAGCTTTTTAGGCTACTTTTCAGACTTCTTAGATGGAACTGAAACCATATTTATTGGTATACAATTTATGAAATTCCTGAAACTTTCTAAATTCCTATAAGTAAATTTGTAATGCACTATGCATTTAATAACTGGAAAATACTGTTATACATTTAATAATTGTAAGAAATATATGAAGTTGTCCTATATATATGAATAGTTAGAAAATATATATTCAGTATATATATATATTTTGCGCCCTATGAAGCGTAGCTGCCCATAAGTCCACCTAGGTTTCAGAGGATGAAAATAATAAGAAAAAAAAAGCTCAGACCCCCAATGTTAAACAGAGCTCAGCTTACAGCCATAATCAGACCCCCAACTTTAATCAGACCTCAGAACAGACCCCCAATGTTATAAAGTCCCCCAATCAGACTTTAGATCAGACCTCCATGTGAATGACTCCCAATCAGACCTCAGATTAGACCTCAATAAGTCCCCCAATCAGACTTTAGATCAGACCTCCATGTGAATGACCCTCAATCAGACTTCAGATCAGACGTCCCTGTGAATGACCCGTATTCAGACCTCAGATCAGACCTCGATAAGTCCCTCAATCAGACCTCCATGTGAATGTCCCTCATGCCCATATCAGATTTAAAAAACAAAACAAAAAAAACGTACCTCTCCTGCTCCAGACTTGCCTCTTTTGCGGCCCCACTGAGATGAATGGGTCCAGATTTGATTAGCAAAAAACATGGATGGGATGTGGACCAACACTATAGCCGCATGCATACTTTACTACAAAACGTGTGAACATATTGGGGCATTTCTGATGCACGGAATCCCATTTAACCCATGTCCCTTTAAAAAACAAAAAAGGCATACCTCCTTGTACTAAGCAACACTTTCTTGTCAGGCATGTTGCAAAAAGTGTGTGCGTAAACCACTTAATAAATGCATTACAAAGCATGTATGCCAGTTTTTTTTACACAAATGATGGCAGAATTCAGGCATAAGGAACAGTTTGATTAGTAACTCTCACCCAACGTAACAACTGAACCCCTGAGGCTACTTTCACATGAGCGCTATTTATTTCCTTTCTTCTGCTCCGTTATAGAGCAGAAGAATGAAAAAAACAGAAGAGTCGAATTCAGCAAAGAACTGACAGGAACAGAGCCTAACAGGTCCCATAGACTATAATGGAATCCGTTCGGGAAAATGTGTTTTTTTTAGCCCAGAAAAAAGGCCTGCATGGAGAATTTTTCGCTCCACCATTTTTGACGTATTCTGTGACACAAGCGCTGAAAGAAGCTTCTGACGCAAATGTGAAAGTAGCCTTAAGATGCTTTGCATAAAGAAACATTTTCTACTTATCATTTTAGCTATACCGAAAAGGTCAAATCTAGCTCATATATGTAGCTGTCATTAACCAGCACTGTCGTCATTCAACACAAGCAGAGCACTAAAACTCTGTTGGTTTTATTTCATATTTGCCAATTGAGCCTATACATTAGAGCTTGAGGAACCTCTCACAAATGAAGATTTATATAGTATGCGTCAACGCTTTATCACATCATTTCATCACTTGCTAATATCTGTGAAGTGACCTCTCTAAGACCCATAACTTTAGTTATAAAAAAAATTATATATCCGAGGCAGACCAGTAATAATAGGAGCTGGAGCCTAAAGTTTTGTGTTACACAAAAAATTACAATGTCATCAAAAATCACTCACACAAAACAGTCCCTTAACATTCAGTCTTCCTTTTTCACTCATTTTTTAATTCAATATAACATTTTTAATATACAAACTTTTAATCTGAGCTGTACAAGCACAGGCTTCTCACTAGATTTATATTCTGTATATTATTCTATTATCTAGAATACAGGGGATCAAAGTGACCCTTTATTTCACAGAAAAGAATAACTTTATTTAGTTAGGTGCTAAGGCAATGGGCGTATAACCACTGTGCCATCAAAAAGATCTGGCTAAGTAATTCCAAAGGGCGTTATGCTGGAAGTCCTCAGGTCAGAGCCCCAATGTGAATAAGACCACCCATTCAGACAGGGGCGTAACTACCAGGGGAAGCAGCTGCTTCGGGGCCCGGGCTTACAGGGGGCCCGACAAGCACGTGTTGTCCTCACTCCTCTCCTCCCCAGAGTAATCAGCACGTGTCCTAACTCCTCTCCCGATCGCTAATTACACAGTGAATCGCACTGTCCTCTCGCCCTTGTCTATTTAAAACTCATTTATTCTTTCTTTCAGAAAAGCTTGCCCTGGGGATCGAACCTGCGACCATTAGGTTAAAAGGCAAGACACTTAACCACAAGACTATATCAGCTGCATAGCCAGATAGCTAAAAAAAATAAAAATATGACCTCTAGATGTGGAGAACTTTGATAGTGTATCCATACACATTACAGCTGCACCAGCACATTGTATATGGATGTAGCTTGGTGTGTTGGGGCAGCTGTAATGTGTATGGATACACTATCAAAGTTCTCCTTATCTAGAGGTCTTATTATTTTTTTAAGCTACCTGGCTATGCAGCTGATATAGCCTTGTGGTTAAGTGTCTTGCCTTTAACCTAATGGTCACAGGTTCGATTCCCCTCACAAACTTTTCTGAAAGACAGGATAAAAGAGGCTTGCGTTGTTTTTTTTTTTTTTAAATACTGGACTTTTACTTTACTGCCACAGGGAGGAGGGGGCTATTGGAACTATGATATTGGCAAATGGGGGAGAGATAGGCACTTCATATTGGCACACACATTAGGGGGCAGGGGAGAGGATGGCACTATGATATTGGGATGAGGGAAGACAGAGGCACTTGATATTGGCACATTATAGGGGCACTATGGGGAGAGGAGCACTATGGGGGCATCTGGTGCTATATGGCTGGCTACTGGCACATTATAGGGTGGGTTTATATGGCTGACTACTGGCACATTATAGGGGGGGTTATATGGCTGACTACTGGCACATTATAGGGGGGTTATATGGCTGGCTACTGGCACATTATAGGGGGGTTATATGGCTGGCTACTGGCACATTATAGGGGGGCTGGGGGGGCTATATGGCTGACTACTGGCACATTATAGGGGGGGCTATATGGCTGGCACATTATAGAGGGGGAGCGAAACGCACGGGTAGGGGGGGCCCAATAAAAAATTTGCTGTGGGGCCCAGTTATTTCTAGCTACGCCCCTGCATTCAGACCTCAGACCAGACCCCCATTTTTATCAGAGCTTAGAGCACACACAAAAAAATTATTCAACATACCTCTCCTGCTCCTTATGCCGCTCTTCCTGGTCTTTCTGTTGCACTGTGCTGTGACCAAATGTCACACAGAGTGAGGACCCTGAGCGTGCCGACATCCTAAAACTGTGAGCGTGCCGACATCCTAACACTGTGCGCAGGACACAGCACAGCATGTGGCCCAGGAAGAGGTGAGTACAGAGCCTGCATGTGGGGCGCTGCATTCAACGCACCCCAGTCCTCCTGTACTAATCATCACTTCCATAATGGAAGCTCATTAGTATTCGGCCCAAAAGACGCACTGACATTGCCCCCTACTGAGAAGGGGGAGTGCGTCTTATAGGGCAAAAAAATACTGTAACTTCCTATCCCAAACGCACACAAGTCAATTTATTGAGCATCAATAATCGATTAATGGGATTATTCCCCTCTATCACCCGTCTCTGAATGGAGCAGTAGTGATGGAAACCTATGCATACGTTTTGCGCATATATGCCATAAGCTTTCCAGGTATATACACCAAACATAGGGCACAGTAAATAAACAGTGCTGAAATTGTCACCTGCTGTATATACTATAGTAATGGTCCATATTTTATTGTTTCAGCTCATTTGAATGGGTTGTCCGAGATAATGAAAAATGAGAATATGTGTGTTAAAATAAGAAAAGATCTTATACTCACCCATTTAAATCAGTCCCCCCTTCATCTAACACCGCAGCTCTGGCCTGTGTTTACAGCGCGTCACCGCTGCAGCTTATAAACACAAAGTGGGGGTGAGGAGTAGTGATAAGCGGGATAGGCAATATTCGAATTCGCAATATTTAGCAAATTTTTGGCCAAATATTTTCCATAGCAAAAATCAGTAATGTAATATGCGTATACTGCGCAAGCAATTTCATTACCCAAAACATGTAATAAAGAAACAATCACACAAAGGCTGTATGTCAAAAGCCAGGTATGTGCAAGCCAATAACCTATCCATAAGACAGGTACAGTCAGCATACCTTACAATGGCAGTCTTGTGCACTATGAGATATTCAAATCCAGCTCTTATCTGAGTGAGAGCCAGTAAGCCTCAAATTGGCAGAATCTGCCTTGTTTTACAGCTGAAACACTATTTGCATGTCTTTGCCATATTCAAGTTTATGCAAATGAGTTTACATGACAAAACAGTATAGAAAAGTTATTGAATATAATATTAGGACCATTAGAAAACTGAAAATTTTTATGCAGCCCTCCTAAGCAGCGAGAGAAGAGTTAGCTGGCTTTAAAAACTTAAATCAAGCAACTTTGAGGCTTACAGGTGTGATTATTGCTAGTTGTCTCATAGTGCACAAGGCTGCTATTGTAAGGTATGCTAACTGTACCTGTCTCATGGATAGGTTGTTGGCTTGCACATACCTGGCTTCTGGCATACAGCCTTTGTGTAATTGTCTGTTATATTTTGTGTATTGTAAGTTATGTGTAATGATTTAATAATATATCTATAAAAAGAAATTATTGATAGGTAAAACAAAAAACACTTCTAATAAAAATTTATTAATGATAGGTAAAAAAACACTTAATAAAAAACACACTTAATAAAAAAAAAGTATGGATGATAGCATAATAAGGATAAAAAAGAATCTAGAATATTTGTGAGTACCAAGATATAGCACTACATTGTAGATTTTCGCAAATTCTCGAAGTGTCGATATTCACGATAAAAATTCGCGATTAGAATGTTCGCGCTCAACACTAGTGAGGACCTGTGCGGCGTCATGCAGCAGAGAATTAAGGGGTGAATAAAGGATTGTCTATTTTTTTACCATAAAAAAGGTTTGGAGATGTTTTTCATTATATTGGACAATCCCTTTAGGTTGCAACACGTAAGTATCCATCAATTTCGCTCGCTAAACATAGCTGCTCATCAACAACCCAGGTATATATCTAGGTATATATGGGATTGACTTGATCACCAGACAGTAGTCATAACGATAGCCACTTCTAATCTGTTACCACAGCGTATGATATTATTTATGTATTGAGCCGTTTATGAAAATGTTATTCTTGGTCATCTAATGCATTCCTGTACATGTGCGTGCCTAAGTACAGACACTAACAGATTACAAGATGCAAAAGTTTAAATAAATACTAAGAGTATTTAAAGGGGTTGTCTCACGAAAAGCATCTGGATCTGAACACTTTTGTAATTGCATGTAATGACAAATTTAGTATAGCTACTGAGTTATTTAATAAAATCTACCTGTATAGCGCCACCTGCTGTTTGTTTTTTCCTCATTTCTTTGACCCGCTCATTAGGAACGCCGCACATGCTCAGATTCATCCTTCAACTGCCTCCTGAGCTGTGATGGGGAGAGCCGAGACACGCCCCCCTGAGCTGTGATGGGGAGAGCTGAGACACGCCCCCCTGAGCTGTGATAGGGAGAGCTGAGACACGCCTCCTGAGCTGTGATGGGGAGAGCTGAGACACGCCCCCCTGAGCTGTGATGGGGAGAACTGAGACAGGCCCCCTGAGCTGCAGTAGAAAAGACACGCCCCTTAGCTGGCAGCTTGATATAAATCTAGCAGAGCAATGAATTTGGAGATCTCTGGATCCATGTGAGGTACAGGGCTGGTTCTAGCTTTGTTAGAAAGAGATTGTCATGTCCTATATGATGTATGTTTTACATTTTTTGCATTAGGCGTGTGATAACCCCTTTAAGAAAGAAAAATCTACATATCAGCTAGGATATCTGTTTTTATAAAAATAGGTGTTGTGGGGAGTCGCTCTGGTAGACAGCGGTGCGGGTGCAGTTTAGAGGCAAAACAAGGAGTCCAGATTGTGCAACAAACAGTGTTTTATTCACACTTGCACACAAAATGAAAAACAGTCTCTTGGTGACAGTTCACACACAACGGAAATAACGTAGCCAAACAAAAACAGTCCAACACAGGTTCAGTCACCTGGGAGGTGTAGGTGCAGGTTCGCACCACGCTGTCGGCCCAGCCGCAGGAGAATCCAGCTTCAGGTAGCCAGGAACAAAATACCTCCTTGCTGAGCTCTTTCCTCCTGGACAGAGAACTCCCAGCCCTGTCAGCCGCTCCAGGATAATCACACTCCTCAGACACAGCTGCTGGCTGCGTTTTATATCCAGCCCAAAACATGGACTGGACCGTGGGGAGCAGCCACCCACCCTACTCTTTAGCTGCTCCCAGTAAGAGCCGGCCCGGATCGGCTTTGCAGCCATGCTATTTAACAAAGTCAAACAGCACTAGCTGCTGCAGACAAAAACCCGGCTCTCACCTCACTGAGGCCAGCAACCTCGGTGACACGTACCTGCCATCACATATGACACCTTGCACCTTACCACATACCCCCTTTGTTCAACCCTGAGGGGTGAACACACGTGAGGCAGTGGACGCGGGACAGGGCATCTGCGTTGCCCTGCAAGCGGCCTGCCCTGTGTTCCACGGAAAACTTGAAATTTTGAAGAGATAGGAACCACCTGGTGACCCGAGCATTCCTCTCCTTGGCCTGACTCATCCATTTGAGGGGGAATGGTCGGTCACCAGACGGAACCTCCTCCCTAACAGGTAGTAGCGGAGAGATTCGAGTGCCCACTTGATAGCCAGGCACTCCTCTCCACTATACTATACCTGGACTCGGCGGGACTGAGCTTACGGCTCAGGAAGACAACGGGATGTTCTTCCCCGTTGACCTCCTGCGACAGTACCGCACCGAGGCCTACCTCCGAGGCGTCGGTCTGTACGACAAACTCCTTGTTGAAGTCGGGTGTCACCAAAACCGGGGACCCACACAGGGCCGACTTCAACGCGGAGAAAGCCTCCTCCGCCTTCTCACTCCAGCTAACCCTCCCAGACTTTCGCCCCTTCAACAGGTCTGTCAATGGCGCTGCTATTGTGGCAAAGTGGGGCACAAACCTCATGTAGTAACCTACAATCCCCAGGAACGACTTTACCTGCCTGGTGGTGACCGGTCGGGGCCAGTTACGAATGGCCTCTACCTTAGTTACCTGAGGTTTGATGACTCCCGCCCAATTACATATCCCAGATATTTTGTCTCCTCTAACCCTATGGAGCACTTCTTTGGGTTAGCGGTCAGTCCGGCTTTCCTCAGGGCATCCACTACCGCCTGCACCTTGGGTAAATGGCTTTCCCAGTCGGTGCTGTGGATGACTACATCATCCAAGTAGGCCGAGGCGTACCGACGATGTGGTCGCAGCACTATGTCCATCAACCTTTGGAAAGTGGCGGGGCGCCATGCAGGCCAAAGGGTAACACCTTGTAGTGATACAGGCCCTGCGGGGTAACAAATGCGGTTTTTCCTTAGCCGACTCCGTTAAGGGTACCTGCCAGTACCCTTTAGTGAGGTCCAGCACAGAAAAATAACGGGCTTGTCCTAAACTTTCAACCAGCTCGTCTACTAGGGGCATGGGATACGCGTCAAACTTGGATACTTCATTTAACTTGCGAAAGTCGTTGCAGAACCGCAACGTCCCATCCGGCTTGGGTATTAGGACTATGGGACTGGCCCACTCACTTTTCGACTCCTCAATGACCTCGAGCTTCAACATTAACTGTACTTCCTCCGCGATGGCCCGTCGCCGAGCCTCGGGTACCCGGTATGGTTTTAACCGGATCTTGGCCTGAGGCTCAGTGACGATGTCATGTTGGATGAGAGACGTGCGGCCAGGAGGTCCGAGAACACATCCGTGTTCCGACTGATGAACTCCCTGACTTCCTGAACTTGTTTGGAAGACAGGCTGTCTGCAATTTTACCGTGGTTACTGCTTCACAGGCCTCGAACTGTGGGGCTGGACCCTTTTCACCTAGAAGCCCTGGCCGGGGCTGTGGTCGTCGGCTGTGTCCCTATCTTTCCACGGCTTAAGTAAATTCACGTGGTACACCTGCTCCGGCTTGCGCCGCCTGGCTGGTGTACTTTGTAATTTACTTCCCTACCTTCTCGATCACCTCATAGGGGCCCTGCCACCTAGCTAGGAATTTGCTGTCAAGGGTGGGTACCAGAACCAAAACCCGATCTCCCGGATTGAAGTCCCGCACCGAGCCTGACGATTGTACACCCTACTCTGGGCTTGTTGCGCTGCCTCCATATGCTCCCGGACCAAGGGCAACACCCTTTCCATCCGGTCCTGCATTTGGGCGACATACTCAATGACACTTTTGTGGGGGACAGGCTGTTGTTCCCACGCTTCCTTGGCGATATCCAACAGGCCCCGAGGGTGTCTGCCATAAAGCAGTTCGAAGGGCGAGAACCCAGTAGAGGCCTGGGGCACCTCTCGCACTGCGAACATGAGATAGGGCAGAAGCAGATCCCAGTCCTTCCCATCTCTAGACACCACCCTCTTTAACATATTTTTTAGAGTTTGGTTAAACCTCTCCACAAGACCGTCTGTTTGCGGATGGTAAACGGACGTCCGTAACTGCTTTATACGCAACAATTTACACAGTTCCCTCATTACTTTGGACATAAAAGGGGTCCCTTGGTCTGTCAGAACCTCTTTTGGCAGGCCCACACGGGAAAACATCTCCATTAACTCTTTGGCAATGAGCTTAGCTGAGGTATGTCGCAGAGGCACCGCCTCCGGATACCGAGTGGCATAGTCGAGAACTACCAGAATGTGTTGGTGGCCCCTGGCAGACTTTGGTACAGGCCCAATTAAATCCATCGCGATTCGCTCAAACGGTACTTCAATAATTGGCAGAGGTACCAGGGGACTACGGAAATGTGGCTGGGGGCTAGTTATCTGACAGGTCGGACAGGACTTACAATAATTCTCTACCTCCTTGAACACACTGGGCCAATAAAATCGCTGCAGTATGCGGTCCTGGGTTTTCTGCCACCCCAGGTGTCCCCAAGAACATGTTGGTGGGCAAGCTCCATGACAAGCTTGCGATACGCTGTGGGCACCACCAACTGTTCAACAGGTTCGCCTCGGATTTGGTTCACCCGATACAACATATCCTGCAGAACAATAAACCGTGGGAACATTAATTCAGCCCCTGGTTTCTGGGGTTTCCATCAATTTCCAGCACATTCTCCCAGGCCCTGGTTAGGGTTTGGTCCCGGTGTTGTGCGGTCCCAAAATTTTCCCCGGAGACATTGAGGTCTGCCAACTCAGGTCCCGGTGGCAAGTCCTCCGTGTCTCCCACCATTACACTCAGTGGGGTTGTCTCCCCTCTACCGCTGGAGCAGTGGTCACCCCTACCGCCGGCCCTTCAGACTCGGGCTCCCAGGGTTCTGGCCTTCCAGCGGTATCAGGCCACTCTACTAGGGTCACCCCTGTCTCGGGTCCCTCAGATACCTTTATTGCCGGCCACAGCGCCGGAAAACCGGGAAGTCCCTCCCAAGTATTAGTTCGTGTGGGAGTTTAGTAGCGACAGCCACCTCGTGGGTCCACCTACCAGCCGCTGTGGACAAAGTCACTAGTGCAGTGGGATAGTCTTTCAGGTCTCCGTGGATGCACAGGACCCCGACTTTACGGCCAGTATACTCCGCAGGCCGTACAAGTGCAGCCCTTACCAGGGAGACTAAACTCCCGGAGTCCAGCAGAGCCACCGCCAGAGAGTCTCCCACCTCTACCTGACACAGGTGGTTATGGTCCTGCACCTCACGGGTGCCAGTTGCGCACAGCTTCCGTGCATACAGGGAGTGACGACCCCGTAGTTCATATCCATCGGCTCATCCCGATGCGGACAGTCGGCCCTGATGTGGCCTGGCTCCTGACACCTCCAGCATACCACGGGAGGCGGACTCGCAGGGGGTATATTCCGGGCAGGCCGCTCTGTCGCCGGACGCCGGAACTGGGGCAGAGGCCTCCGGGTTTGACTGACCCCTTCCCGCAAGAGTCCCCTGCAGGTTTCTGGTGGCCTCGTAGCGCTCCACCAGGTCGACCATCTCCAGGGCATTGGTGGGCGATACCTGGCCGATCCAGTGCTGGAGGGGATAAGGCAGGGCCCTCCAAAAGATGTCCGCCAACAGCCGATCCAGCATGGCAGTGGGACTTAGTAGATCGGGCTGCAGCCACTTTTGCAGCCTGTGCAGCAGATCGTAGAACTGCGGCCTAGCGGGTTCAGTCATTTTAAAGTCCCACTGGTGGACTCTTTGGGCGCGGACCAGCACGTTCACGCCCAGTCTGGCTAGGACCTCTCCTTTCACAGTGTCATAATCTGCCGCTTGGTCGTCCGACAAGTCGAAAAACACCTGCTGGGGTCCGGAAGCCAGGAACGGAGCGACCACCTCAGCCCACTGGTCACGGGGTAACTTTTCCCTCACGGCGACCTTCTCAAAAACCGCCAGGTACGCCTCAACGCCGTCTGCGGGGGTCATTTTTGGGATCGCCGCACGGACCGCTTCCGGGCATCTTGGACGTGGTGGGACGCTCCTGCCGCCTGTAACGCCATCACATGTTGTAGCAGTAGTTGGTTGGTCTCCCGCTGCTGCACGTTAGCCTCTATGAGAGCCTTCACAGCAGCCTCCATGTTGCCAGAAACTCCTGCTTGCAGCTTTGCTGGCTTAATATATTCCATACACTTTAGAAAAACAAAACTTCGGCGTTCACGCCAGCCTCACTGCGCATGCCCGCATCCGACACCAAATGTGGGGAGTCGCTCTGGTAGACAGCGGTGCGGGTGCAGTTTAGAGGCAAAACAAGGAGTCCAGATTGTGCAACAAACAGTGTTTTATTCACACTTGCACACAAAATGAAAAACAGTCTCTTGGTGACAGTTCACACACAACGGAAATAACGTAGCCAAACAAAAACAGTCCAACACAGGTTCAGTCACCTGGGAGGTGTAGGTGCAGGTTCGCACCACGCTGTCGGCCCAGCCGCAGGAGAATCCAGCTTCAGGTAGCCAGGAACAAAATACCTCCTTGCTGAGCTCTTTCCTCCTGGACAGAGAACTCCCAGCCCTGTCAGCCGCTCCAGGATAATCACACTCCTCAGACACAGCTGCTGGCTGCGTTTTATATCCAGCCCAAAACATGGACTGGACCGTGGGGAGCAGCCACCCACCCTACTCTTTAGCTGCTCCCAGTAAGAGCCGGCCCGGATCGGCTTTGCAGCCATGCTATTTAACAAAGTCAAACAGCACTAGCTGCTGCAGACAAAAACCCGGCTCTCACCTCACTGAGGCCAGCAACCTCGGTGACACGTACCTGCCATCACATATGACACCTTGCACCTTACCACAGTGTATAAACTATATATTCTGAATTACACACAGCATAAATAAAATAAAAAACTCGCCAATTGGATGTGTCTATTAGGATTGATAAAAGATGACAATTTCTTGCAAGGATAACCGCTGAATTGGCTTAAATTACCAATGACTTTAGAGTCAAAGTAACTAAATTTGGAGATAGTAGAAAGAGGAAGAGGACAGATTCGCAATCCCAAGTGACCTGGGGCTACATGGCGTCTATGAACATTTAAGAGCAAGGCCGAGATTGCAGGCGTCTGCAACCAGGACCAAGCCACAGATCAATCGTAACTGTTTTGTTTAGTGCTAAAAACTCAAACTGCAGTGATTAGAAAACACATTAGTGTTCATCAATTAGCAGCCAAACGTTTGTTTTAATAATTCATAGGAAACGACTTGCACAAAGTCTGTTAGTGTGTTGTCAGGAAAGCCTCAGAAGGGCCAACAGCATTCGGCGCCACTTTGTATTGACGGCAACATAAAGTCAGGAAGCCTAGTTAACTCATTATTGGCCCATACCTCAGAGCATCTTCCTTGTAAAAGGTTTCTCTGCCGTTACCATTCCTATATAAAACAGTCTATTAAGTTACATTTTAATGCTGACAAAACTATATTGCTAACCAAAGGACTTAAAGATTAAATCCACATATTCACTTAGTGTAATAACACATCACACTGTTTGTATTGGCACTTATAATACAGCAGATTGCGTTAGAGTCCTTGATTGCCATCTTTCCAGGTAACATTTACTTCCTATTAATATGCTGCAATGACAAATTATCAAGATATTTTTATTTCCCGTTCAATGCTTATGCAGGTACAAAACCAAGGTACACAACAAAGTGCATTATGTATCAAATTAATGAACACTTCCTTCCACTTCAGGTGCTGATGCCAATGGCAATAACAGATAGATTTCTTACCATTAATCTGTGTCTGGAACTGGCATCAATTTCTCACTTCTTGGAATCACAGGTTTGTGGTTAAATAACCCCCACACTAAACAAGTTAATACACCATTTGTAACTCTAAAATACGCAGCTTTTTCTATTACTGAAAAGTTCACATTCACTATGTACAAATCTATATATATATATACACACACACTGTATGTGTATATATATATATATATATATATATAGTCAAAAAGTCAATTTTTTGACTGCATAATTGGGTAAGAAGCCAAAGCCCTTGGACATAGCACCCTGTGGAGTTTGTTTCATTTTAGTCAGTGCCGCCATTTTTCATTTTTGTATATATATATTGCTAACATACAATACTGAAGGAAAACAACTAAAAATTTAGTAATAAAAATAAGTAAAAAAAACTAAAAAGAATCATTAAAAAAATCATTAAAAAAATACAATAAAAGGACATCAGTCCTATAGGGTTAGTCTGATGGTTTAACCCGGGGTGGTGGACAAAGTACAAATCTTTGGTGTCAATGTATTCAAGAAATTGGGATTGTATAAAATATTCCAGGATACTATGACTCTTGTGAATTCTTCAACTAATGTATCTATTAGTAATTCTAAGAGAAAGGAACTTTGATGCCTTTTAATTTTGGTATGGCTACCTCTTACTTATAGGGTACCCATACTGCTGTGCATGCCGCACCAATGCTATGCCCACCTCTTGACATATTTGAATACCAACAGGCTATGCCATAAATGCCTGACAGGTGGAACCCACTTCTGGAAGCTTTACCCATCTGGAGAAAGGTAGTTCTGTGATCCCTATTAACTAATTAAAAGCAAAATCAATGCAGTGGACTTGGGAGTTATGGAAACAGGCGAGTGGTCATGTCTACTTTGACGACAATGGGAAAAGTGTCCGCTTATGACCACTTGTCCAAACAAGCGAGATGTCCATATAGAGGAACCCACCTTTTAGGCATTTAAAGGGGTTGTCCCACAAAAAAGTTTCTACAGTTTTCAGACCAGCACCTGCTCAGTTTCATCCTTCAACTGCCCCTGAGCTGTGATAGGGTAACAGCTCCAGCTTAAAATACACGCCCCCTGAGCTGCAGCAGAAAAGACACTCCCCTTGAGCTGCTTGATATACATCTAGCAGAGAAATGAATGGGGGGGATCTCTAGATCCATGTGAGGTACAGGGCTGGTTCTAGCTCTGTTAGAAAGGTATTGTCACTATCTGATTTTCATTTTTTCAATAATCATGGGATAACCCCTTTAATGCATATCCTGTAGATATATCGTACATGCTCAATGTGACTACAATGAAAAAGTGTTCGCTAATGACACTTTTGGGACTTCCACTTGCCCAAACAGTTGAGATGTCCAGATGTCCAGGTGTACGTTAACACATATAGGTGTAAGCCACTTTGCACTCGTGCCAAATGTATTATTAAGGTGCAACATTTCATACATTTGCTGCAGGCACACAAAGCAAAGAAAGACTTAAAGGGGTTCTGCAGTAATTTTAAACTGATGATCTATCCTCTGGATAGATCATCAGCATCTGATCGGCGGGGGTCCGACACCCGAGACCCCTGCCGATCAGCTGTTTAATATGGTGGATTTGGTGATCTCTGTGATGGAGACACCCCTTTGCTCTGTTTTCCTTCCTTTGAGGGATATCTGGCTTTCATTGTGTTGTAGACCCATAACTGGGGCTCCACATTTATTTTGCATATTACTGTTTCCCAGGGAGCTTTGCACTTCGGATTGCTGTGTTGAGACTCTTAAATAAGGCTCCGCGGTGTTTTTGTAGCTGGTCTCCCTGAGATCAGCTATTGTTTTGTTTGATCAGCTGTTTGAGAAGGCAGCGGCACTGGTAGTAGCGCCGCGGCCTTCTCACTGTTTACCGCAGGTCCAGTGACGTCACGACTAGTATTTCTGGCCTGGGCGGGGCTAAGCTTAATTCGAGTGAACGGAGCTTTGCCCCACCCAGGCCAGTTATACTAGTTGTGACATCACTGGGCCTGAGGTAAATAGCGAGAAGGCCGCGGCACTACTACCAGTGCCGCTGCCTTCTCAAACAGCTGATCGGCAGGGGTCCCAGGTGTCGAACCCTGGCCGATCAGATGCTGATAATCTATCCAGAGGATAGATCATCAGTTTAAAATTACTGCAGAACCCCTTTAAAACTGAAACAAAACAACAGCAAATAATAAATGTCCCTCTATATGTACTGCAAAAATATTTGTTTAAAATGTTACATTATTGTATAGCATATAGGAGCTGCTCACATAAACGCATTGGTCCCATATATTCTATCTCTTTAACAAGGTGCTTTCAGATTGAATTGCAATTTGTGGTGACAGGTCCTCTTTAACATTGCCCACCTATGTAAAGCACCCTCATAGCCCCAAGCAGGATAATCAAGCCTAACCCATTTCAGAGACAGTAAAAATAAAAGCAGACCGGGTAAGGTTATAAATGAGGGAACTGGCATGCCTGATGAATAGACTGGTCTGGTTTGTGCTTTCTGTCTGCCTTAGTGACCTTTTGCCACATAAACCCATCTAAACTGCAATATAAACAATTAGTTTAGCCATCAAAAGAATGAGATAAATCATGTTAGAAACCTCATAAATTTTAACAAATGAAGACTAATAATTATCCACAAATTAAAACCAGCAATTTTACAGAAAAATACGCAATGTCTTCAAATAAATTAAAAGTGGTTCACCATTACAATTTGTGATCTGTCTTGAGGCCGTATCAGTGTAAAATCATATTTGCCACAAGTAAATAAGTGGAGCAGTATAACAGGAATTTGCATTTCTATTATGAATCTGCGCCTGTTTATATTTATATAATCTTACATCCAAATATTATAACTATTATTTAATATTGAAGCGCTATTCTTTCCATGGCGCTGTACATATAAAAAGGAGATAATACAAAAGATGAGTTACAAACTGGTACAGAAGGAGAGAGGCCCCTGCCAACAAGTATTCCAAATGACCTTCAGACGGTTGATCTATTACTATCATAACGTGCCATAGTTATTGATATACATATATATACATTAAACATATTCCTGAATGAAACATATTTTACACTATATAAGAAATTCAAAGATGTCTCTGGCAGTTTCGGCACTGTTCAGACTATTTATTTGATCATATTCTTCCCTGGTGATATTAGAGATCATTAGGCGGTTTCAGTAGGTGAAATCACAGCAAACTAGGGCTGAAACGATTACTCGATTAAATCAAGTAACTTGACACAATAAAACTCGTTTGTGCCATGTGACTACGGAGCGTGAGTAAAGTGCTTGCTAGTACTCACACTCCGTGGTCTCCCGCTGGTTAGCACCACGCTGAACTGTATACTGACATACACACATCGTCAGGATGTAATGCACATAAGCGCGCACTATGACCTGACACTGTGTGACGTCAGAAGTACAGTGCAGCGCATGAAGAAGAGGCTAGAAGATCGGTGGAGTGTCGGCAGCTCCCCTACAGGAAAGCTAAGTATTTTATTTCACTAGTGCTGGGGACTGATGACTAGGAGGAGGAGCTGATGGCTTGCGGTGGAAGCCGATGGCACTGGAGGGGAACTGATGGCAAGGCAGCGGGGGATAATGGAACTGGGGGGAACCTGATGGCACTGGGGGAAAACCTGATAGCATGGGGGAAGCCTAAAGGCCCTGGGAGGGGGGGGGGGAATGATGGCACTGGGGGGGGGGGGAACCTGATGGTGCTGAGGACTTATGGCATGGGGGAAGCCTAATGGCACTGAGGACTCTTGGCAGGGTGGTCTGATCATGGCATTGGAGGGGGCTGATGAGTGATTAGTTTTTATAAAGGAAAACGTTCTTTAATATTTTTTTATTTTTATTAGAGTACTCGATTAATGATCATATTAATCGGTAGAATACTTGATTACAAAATTAATCGATAGCTGCAGCCCTACAGCAAACACCTAATTTCCAGGCCAGATTTTTTTCTGATCCGGTCATAGAAGCAAAAGGAGACATGCATATCTAAGACGTTCTCAACTTTAGGCTCCATTCACACGACCGTATGTTGTCCGCAAAAAAACGGATCCGTGTCCGCAAAAAAAACGGATCCGTGTCCGTTTTTTTGCTGATCCATAGACTTCAATAGGGCCATGTCCTATTGAAGTCTATGGATCAGCAAAAAAACGGAATGCAATCCGTTTTTTTGCGGACACGGATCCGTTTTTTTGCGGACAACATACGGTCGTGTGAATGGAGCCTTAAGGGGAGGATCCATGAAAAATATTTTACATTTTTTAAACCAGCATGCAAATGCATGTAATTAGAAATTTAGTATAATTATTTACTTATTGCTCTCCTGATTTCTCTGTCCACCTCAGTAACATCACTGAGGTGGACACACATGCTCGGTTCCATCCTTCCACTGCTAAAAGCTCTATCTTCTGTTAGAAGCTGTGGCTATTACAGGGAGAGAAAAGCAACAAAAAGGATGTGCCCCCTGAGCTGCCAGCCTGAAATAAATCTAGCGGAGCAATAGCAGCAATGAATGGGAAGACATCTGGATCCATTTGAGGTATAGTGCTAATTCTAGCTGTGTTCGAAAGAGATTGTTATGTACTTTTTGATGTCTGATTTTCATTTTTTACATGGAAATTATAGGATAACCCCTTTAACTATGAAATGTAAAAATATGTAGTCATATTTAGAGATAATTTGAACACATTCGAAGGGAGATCTTTGTTTATTTGAGCAGCAGCCACTGCCCCCAACTTAGCTTTAAAAGTTAGTAAGGTAGAATTCATATTCCATACTGATTGGACAGAAACATGAAGATTACATAAAGATTAACCAAAAGTTTTTGTTACATGGAGGAAATTAATTGCAACACATCCCATACAGACCATCAACCAATGTCTTTAATTCCCCTCATGGTATATGTTGTGAGAATGGTGTGAACAGGTACAGGTTTGTGGACTTCTTTGCAGATTTTGATTTAAGTTTCACTGGTGCACTTGGTGAATAGTTAGGATGAAGAGTGGGTAAGAAGATTTAAGGGTTTATGCTTTGGAAAAATTGTCACTTTTACTACGCAATGCAAATTGTGTGTTTACATTTACAACCTAATAAAAAGACATTTAAAAAATACAACTCTTGCTCTTTTACTGATATTATGGCCTCATAAACAAGGCTGGACCTGTGTACTGTATTACTTAGAGGCCAAATACGGTTCCTATAGAAAGTTATGGGCCAATACCATACACCTGTAAGCCTCTGAATTTAAAGGACTTATCCCATGAATAGTATCAGAAATAAAAATCAGACATCATATAGAACATGACAATCTCTTTTTAACAAAACTGGAACCAGCCCTGTACCTCACATAGATCCAGAGATCTTCTCATTGTTCTGCTAGATTTATTTCAAGATGTCAGCTTAGGGGGTATGTTCTTTCTCAGGGGCATGTCCTAATTGCTGCAGCTATATAGATTTAATTGAATAACTCAGTAACCATAATACATTTTGAATTACATTTAATTACAGAAGTATTCAGGTGCAGGTTCTGGTTTGAAAACTGGATACAAGCCCTTTAAGGCACAATGAATCAATTAAAAACATCTGATATTCTGCAGTGCATGATGTATCATGGCGGTATTCAGCCCTAGAGATATTGGCTCTGTAAAGATATGGAGCCTCATTGAGTGCCTACAGGTCTAAACATCCCAAAGCTTGTGCACAAGATAGTAAAGAAAGGACAAAAGGGGCAAATGTAACATACCAATATATAGTAGTTAGAATTAGTCATTTAGGTCTTCTCCACAGACAGCCCTGCTGCTACAATCCTAGAAATAGCTGCTAATTAAGGGGCATGTGATACAACCCTGTCCATCAGAAACTCCCATTGTAACGTACTGGACCTGCGCTAGTTTCCTTGAAAACTTAGTAGAACACCTGCCTCATAGGAGTTTTTTGCCTTCCTCTGGATCAACTTGTAGGAAACAGGCCGAACTGGATGGACAAATGTCTTTTTTCGGTCTTATATACTATTTTACTATGTTACCTTTATCTGCGCTTATGTACCAGGAAGCTAAAGTCGACGCATTACAATGGGAGATGCTGATGAAAGGGTTGAAGACATAGCCGGCAAGCACGCGGCGCAATATATTAGTAGTTTACATATATTCCCACTCTTTAGAATACATTATATAGAAAGTGGCCAGTACCTTTAAATTACAGTGTTCCTGTAGTTTGAAAAAACTATTGATACGTCATAGAGTTTTGATCAATGGGGGTCTGAGTGCTGTGACCTCCACCAATCGCTAGGAAGAAGCGCTCTCATAGAGGGCTGACTCTCCTCACTGCAGAAGACTCAATCAATATGGTCTCATAGACTTTGTACTGAGTCAGTCTCCTGCGGAAAGGATAGACACCACTCTATGAGGAACATTTTAAGGGATTTGTATTATACAATCAAAATACCGATGATAAAAATGCTAATGAATCTAAACATTTAATATACATCACAACCCTGCATAATTTACACATCTAAATCCCTTCAATGGATATGGATTGCACTAGTTTCTGTCAGCATCACTGTCTGCACACTAAAAGTGCACTTTATATAGTACTATGTACCTAATGTTAGAAAACTGCTCACGCAAAATGCCCTTTTTAAAGAGGAATGTATATGGGTTAAAACCACAATCATATTCTATGTGGCCAGGGAGGAGACTTAACCTGCCCCATTAGCGCACACAGTATCAAGACAAGATCATTATAAGCTATTCCCATGTGCAGTCTATATTATTTTCAAAAACTCAACTAGTAATCTTTAGCCTTTCCCATGCCATTTTAAATGTCCTCCACCTCCATTAGTGCTAATGGCTTCGTGCTCACATAAGCTGTTAAGACTCATTAAGGAGTTATCAGGTAACAGGAGAAAACAGATGCAGCTTGACTAAATCAATTTACCACCTCAGGGTTAAAGACAGTGGCGGCATCTCGGGCCATTATTAGGTGACAAGAGAACGTGTGTTCATTATTTGTTGCCAGACAGTACGTTGCCTTTTCTATTTTTAAGTGATTCGTCACATATTGCACACTGCTCAGTGTCTGCAGTGCTGTACCGCTTATAACACAAGTCACCTAACTATATTACAATTACATACTTTAATATGTGCAGTACTACTCAACCGACGTCAGGAGTGGTTGGTATCGAATGAAAATTTCTACATGTGAATGTAATGATGATGTATGCAAGTGATTACAATATTAGAGTGAAAAGATAGTTTATTGGGGAAAACTGCACAATTGAGAGGAAGATCTAGTACTCATTTTGGCCACCTCTAGTTTGGATACAAGATGAGATACAGTTGGGCATGGAGACATACAGGTCTGTATTGTATTGTATCTAGTGTTGAGCGAATTTCAGGATAAATTTGATTCGCCGCAAAGCCGAAATTCCTCATGTTTCATAATAGCGAATCGATTTAACCTGAAATAGTGCAAAAAATAAATAAATAAATAAATAATCACCTGCTCTATTTGCTCGCCATGGGCCGGCCGCCATCAACTTGCTTGAAGATCGGGGCCAAAATCCAGTGCATAGTGACGTATGATGCCACCACTCCGGCCAGTGTGATGACGTGATCACGGGAGATTTGGCGCCAGATCTTCAAACAAGATGGCAGCGGCTGGCCCATCACGAGCAAATGGATCAGGCAATTATTACTTTTTTTTGTTTATTTTTAAATTTTAAACGGTGTTATGTACATCAGATGGCGTGAGGGGTACAGCGACGGGGGCGGCACAATCGTGACGCAAACTTCTTACAAAGAAATATGATTCGTAACTAAGTAATTCGCCACAAAGCAATTTTTTTTTTTTTATTCGGTGAAGCAGCCAAATCGAATTTTCCAATATTTCGCTCATATCTAATTGGATCCTGCGGTACATTTGCTCACAGATGTTGCAGCTGGGCCTGTAGGTCCTGCACACTAGTAGGTTCCTGAAGCTGGTGTCCGAGCTGGTCCAATAAATGCTTAATTGGTGATAAATTTGGCAACTGGGCAGGTCATCGAAGTATTGCAATCTGTTGGAGACAATCCTGAGAAACCCTTGCTGTGTGTGTGGGTGAGCATTAGGCCTCATGCACACGAACGTTGTTCTGGTCTGCACCCACTGCATACACTTCAATGGGGCCACAAAAGATGCGGATAGCACTACGTGTGCTGTCCGCATCCGTTGCTCAGTTCCGTAGCCCCGCAAAAAAAATAACAAGTCCTATTCTTGTCCGTTTTGCGGACAAAAATAGGCAACTCTATAATGGGCCGCCCAGTCCGTTCCGCAAATTGCGTAACGCACACAGACGCCATGCGTGTTTTGCAATCCGCAATTTGCGGACCGCAAAACACACAACGGTCGTGTGCATGTAGCCTTAGCCTGCTGAAAAATTCCAGTTGGAAGCCCTGCCATGAGAGGCAACACATGTGCCCACAGGATGTCTTGTACATATCGTTGATATGATCCCTCATATCACTACTAAGGGTGACCGACTGTCATATACGATGGCTCTCCAGATCATTACATCGCTCCACAGCAAAGGCACGACTGAAGCTCTAACCATTTGGCCTCCATACTCGAACCCAACCATCATGGGATCCCAAACAGGACATGGATTTGTCACTAAAGACAATACGATTCTAGTTCATAGCAGTACAGGTTTCTTGTTCATGACACCCATGCAAGATGACGGTGGCTGACTGTCAATGGAAGGACAAGTAATGGGTGCCGTGACACCAAGATTCTGTCTGCTAAGTGCCTTGAAATGGTCCAGGCAGAGATGGCAGTGTGTACAAGGGTGTCATCTATGTCTGGATGGTGGACAATGAAACAGTGGGAGCTGTCTGTGCTTGTCAGTGGATCAAATAATCCTCTCTACTGGTCGTTTGTTTGGGTTGTCAAGAGACTGTTGGCCACGTGTGCATGCCCTCATGTAACCACTTATCCCAACACCTCCTAACAGCTAGGTCAGAACGGCCTAGATAATGGGGAATTTGTTAAAATAACCATGATGCTTCCAATGAGGCGCCCCCTCTCAAAGTCAACAATCTCTCACCACGAGGTACACTATTGAAAGTTGCCTCTAAGAGCCTTTTATACAGCAGCAGGGGAAGCACTTTTAGGGTCCATTCACACGCCCGCAAAATGGGTCCGCATCCATTCTGCAATTTTGCGGAACGGGTGTGGACCGATTAATTTTTAATGGGGCCGCAAAAGATGCGGACAGCACACCGTGTTCTGTACGTATCCGCACTTCCGTTCCACATCCAAGGACAAGAAAAGGCATTTCTATTATAGTGCCGGGCATGTGCGGTCCGCAAAATGCGGAACGCGCATAGCCGGTGTTTGTGTTTCGCGGATCCGCAATTTGCAGACCGCAAAACAGTTGCAGATGTGTGAATGGACCCTTTTGCTGTCTTACAGCATGTCCCAGCGTCCTATCAATAAACAACTGTAATCATTTACATATCTGTCTGAGAAATAACTGCATGCTGATGTTTTGCAGCAAGCCTACAGTTCTATATTTCTATCTGGGTGTGTTATTTTTTTCCTTGTGGGCCCCATCAATAAATAAATACTTGGGGAGCTGGAACAGAAAACTAACATGAAACTAATGTGCTGGGACAGGGATGGGCAAACTGCGGCTCTCCAACTGTTGCAAAACTATAACTCCCAGCATGCAAAGACTGCTTACAGCTATCAGCCTACAGCAGGGCATGGTGGGAATTGTAGTTTTACAACAGCTGGAGAGCCGATCCCTGTGCTGGGAAATATCAGCAAATGCTGCACAGGCAGGGAACCAGACACATAAATGCATTTTTTATCATTATGGAAACTTTGCATTTGTATTCTAGTTTTCTCAAACAGAGTTGAGATATCAGTTTCTCAGCAGTGCTCCTCCGCTGTAACACCCATGTCTTTAACATCTCACATGCAACCAAGATGGATATCATTAAACCAACATGTGTAGTCAGTGTAAAGCTCACTAGCTAAAATTAAGACATACTCTTTTTTTTGTGGTAAAGAAATAAAATTTGTCAAATGTCAAACAGGTCGTCTCTCGGGAGCCAAATAACCTTTCTAGACGTTCCTTCTTACTTCTTTCATGTATTTCCAAGTAGAATTCCCCCCTCTTTGTATCTTATGGGATAGGAAGGTCAAACAAGAGATTCATGTAATGCAAACCAGGCCTACTAGACACTGTTACAAAGCTCTCTAAAAAGTTAAGAATGGTTCGAAATTCTGTATTAAGTTCATAAGCAGATCACTTACCACTTTGAAGCTTAACTAGCTATGATATGAAGTTTCTTTTTGTTTAAAATATAGTTAGCAATGTATTAATTCACTTTTTCAGGTATGGCATTAGTTACAACAGGCTTAAAAATTAGAAAATGTATTTTCATATACCCTATAATTTTAGAATTAGAATTCTAGAAGGTCATCTGTTTAGGACGCTTATATCTTTTCCAACGTATTCAATGCTTATAAAGAACATCTCTTGTTCTGGAGGAACTGTCACCGTGTCCTGGAGTACACAGGGAGGCAACCCCTTAATTTTAACAGGCGCTATGTAATTTTTAATTTCTCTACTAGTGGCACTGCAGGTAAACTTTTCCCCACAGATTACAGCTGATCACTAAAGTGTTTCAGGGAACACTTTGTGATCTACTTATTGCCAAGAGAACCTTCTAACAAGTAAATATCTTCCGAACTGGAGTATGCCTTAAAGGTTGCCATACATGTTAAATAACTGTCGGTTGACATGTATTTATTTTCCCAACTCCCCATAATCATACATAAGGTTCAGGTTTGCTTGAGTTCTGTCAAATGTGTTAGGCGCCTTCAGTTGTCCCTTCAAACTGAGCTACTAGTTTGAAAAAAGCCTCAAACGGTGGAAATTAAAAATAAAAATAATGGGTGGACATGGCCAACCTTGGCTACATATTTAAGCTGCATATATGGAGTATGGGGGTCATTTATTAAGCTTAAGTATGCCTATATTAGGCATATTTCAGCTAGTTGCACTGCAATCTGTGACTTCTCCCCGCTCACGCCAGGTCTAAAAAAGTGGGCATGGCGTGGGCAGGGAAAGGAACTAGCCGGTAGGCCCGTCTCATTTACCATTTTCTATGTCTGTTTTAGGCTTAGAAAAAGGTCTAAATGTGAGACAGCTCATAACTTCGGAGGAGCCACGGCCAGCTTAGGAGTTTATTAAGACCGGCGTTTTATAATTGAAAAGACACCACCCTCCTGCACCAGACGCAGCTTGTCGGATCCGCCTGCTGCTATTTCGCCGTGCCACAGGACTGCCGCTCCATCCCCATTGACTATAATGCTGGCGGGGGTAGAGTTCCAGCGCAACCAGGCAGTGCATGGAGAGAGGACGTCGGACTAAAACTACGACATGTCCAACTTTTTAGTCCGACAGCCTCTGCTGTGCACTGCCGTGCTGCGCCGTAGCTCTGCCCCCATTATAGTCAATGGGGACGGAGTGGCAGTCCGGCGGCACGGCGAAATAGCGGCAGGACGGATCTGACAGGGGGAACAGCCTGTCGGATCCATCCTGCCGCAAGTGTGAAAGTAGCCTCAGGCCGATCTTTTGTTCATCTGGGTGATAACTCACTGCCAGAAGTGTCTGGAAGAGGCTTTAACCTCCTTCCCCAACATATAAACACTCAGCCATGCACAGCATGTATGTGAATGGGGAAGTTGGGAGTTTGGCCAACAGTATTAAAGGTGTATAGGCAACTTGAACAGCAGTGTGGCTTTTTAGAATGTGAGATGATGTTTTTTATTTTATTTTATCATTTAGATTTTATTTGTGTATGTCAAGAGTGTGAAAGCTTTCCCAAAACCAGTGTCAGCAAAAGACGTAAATCATGGTGTGCTGATCTAGAAGCAACGATGTTCACTTCTCAGACAGCATCACCATACAATAACCGACCATCCATACTCACCTTAGCGGCACTAATAACTGTGGCAGTATAAGACTGAATATTATCTCCACATGCACCTCCCCGAGACTGGTGGCACCGGATAAGCTGTTGAGATATAAATACATAACTACATTAGTTTTCTAATACAATAAGCTAAAGCAAAAACTAGTGCAATCAAGAGCAAGAAAACGATTGCTAAAACTGTAGTCAATAAAATAAAAGGAGTTTCAGCATACAATCACACTAAAACGTCTAGTTTTTCTAATGAAAAAGGCAATAAAGCTTACACAGCAAACATAAAGAAAAAAAATATTTGGCGGTTTTAAAATAATGCTCGTGAATCTACGTGCTGCCCACAATTAACTGGCTATCCTACATTATAAATATATTAAAGATCTGCTGATTGTACTGCAAATATCTGAATATCTTTGAAGATCTTTCTGTAGGTCTCCATGTCATTCCTGATTGAATGAAAATAGAGATAATGTCATACAGAAAATTGCCTTGGTTTTGACTCCCACCGTATTGTGGAACATGTTGGCGCCTTATAAATAAATACTGCTTAATAATTCATGACAAGTCTGTACATTAGATTGAGATCCATCAATCGCAGGAATTCCCTCTGCCCAATGTGGATTTTTATGTCATATAATCCATATCACATACTTGTACATCCTGTGCTGTGTGAACACAAGCATGAAATAAAAATATATTACTTTTGCAAAACATCATCCTGTTTCCTGCCCCGAGATTCGGTAAACTCACATAGTACAATAAAGCACTAAAATAGGACTTTGCAGACAGATTTTGTTTGTTGCTGCTGGGAAGGTGTAGCTGTCCATTTCTCCAACCTTCTAATGTAACTCCTTGTTTTATGAAAACAGCACTTGTTCACTGGAATGGGGTGGCTACTGTAATCTGAAAAGGAAGCCATGCCAGGTTCAGCACCTGGTTAAAAATCAATGCTTTATTGGAAAAAAAGTTAAAAACATAGCAGTCATTTAATGGTATCGCTACCTGAAACGCGTAAGCACTGCTATGTTTTTAATTTTTTTTTTAAATATGTTCTGAGTTCCAATAAGGGCTCATGCACACGGCTGTTGCCCACCTTGCCCATATTGCAGCCTGCAAACAGCGGGTCCGCAATATGCGGGCACCAGCCGTGTGCTCACCGCAATCCAGAAGGTGCGGTGCGGAACTGAGCCATGGAACCCCACGGAAGCACTACGGAGTGCTTCCGTGGGGTTTCTCTCCGTGTCTCCACACAACAAAAAATGGAACATGTTCTATTTTTTGCGGTGCAGTGCTGTGCAGACGGATCACAGACCCATTCAAGTTGAAGGGGTCTGGATCTGTCTGCGGAATCTGCACGGATGTTGCACATGCATTGGGGACCGCGAATTGGATCGCGACTTGCACGAGCCCTTAAGCATTGAATTTTAACCAAGTACTGATCCTACCTCCAATTTTTCCATGTAAATCCCGGGTTACCAGCCTAGCGGTCGAGCACCACCTTAACACTGAGGTGAGCTGTTCCCCTACGGTAACTTTTTTTCCGTTCTAGATAAAGACTCATAGTATACACCAATTTCAGGTGAAGTTAAACTTGTGAATGGCTGTAAGAAAAACCTGAGCGAAGGGGCTCTTCAGATGATAGAGAATTTCGTCTCACGAAAGCTAATATGGCTGAAATGAAATTGTTTGCTCTCGTGCTAAAATCTAGACTCGTGAAGATTTAGGTGCATTGTTACACTTATTCTTGGCATGGCTTTGTCATCCATTGGGTTATCAGATTATCAGACATTTTGGGGTTGTGTGACCTTACTGAAAAGAGTCATAGGTCACATTTCTGCCATGTAATGATGGTTTACAGCTCCTCTATGCAGCCTTTTTACTAGCATATAAAAATTAAAGTATTAACTATTTTTTACTGAGGATAAGGCAGTAATAATTTTCATGAATAATAATTATAGAAAGCATCATGCAATAATACTTTCGCAAGCTCTTTGATGTTTAGCTCATGGAATGACTGTGCGAGCAAATGAGTGTACAAGATTGTATACAACTGAGTGCATGCTTTATCCCACAAAATGAAACAAAATGCTTAATTGAGATACTTATCCCGATCCTAATAATCTTCTGGGTGCCACTCAGACTGTAGCCAGAGCAGCTTTGGTCTTTAACAGCAAAACATATCCATTAAGAATGCAGATTTGTTGCAAGAGGGAGATTTGGTCTGGCACGGTTACCGCAAATAAATGTAAATAAGCATAATCACATGCTTTAGTTTTGTCTGTGTAATATTAAATATTTGATTTACTAGAGGATTTTACAGTGGATTCTTCTCTATTTAATTGATGCTAATTTTGATTTATTTATGCATCCTCTGAGAAATGGTATTAGCAGAAAGAAGTATTTGGGAAGACAGCTTTTTATACGACATTTAATTATACAGTGAGAAACTGATATTCACAGAGGAGCAGACACAGTTGTGCTTTTCAAATGCATTTTATAATACAAGGGAAGTAACCAACTTTACAATTCAATCTAACATTGAATAACACATTGAATAACGCACATGATATTAGAGAACATAATTATATAAATTCTGATGTGAATATAATGTACGAGAATATGATCAAAGAATAAGGGGACAGTTTCACAGTGCTGCTATGTTATTTCTCCTAAACTATGCCATATATTACTTTCAGGAATCTGAAGGATGTGTTATGATATAATTGATAATATTCTGCATCTAAAGGCCCCCATATACATTATTACACAGTCTAATTTGTATGGGGAGTTCTCGAATGAAAAAATTCAGTTAGTCTGAAACCGTAATTAAACCCCTTCAGGATCTTTGCCGTACATGTACGGCGGAAGTCTGGTCTTTAAACATGGCGCCTGCTCGCACATGCAGCGGCTGCCATAGCCGCCGGGTTTCTGCTATTTTAAATAGCAGAGACCCACGGCACATGTTTGCGATCAGCCATAAGGCTGATCGCATACATTTTCCCCTTCAGATGGTGTGGTCAAATGTGACCACAGCATTTGAGAAGTGGAAGCTGCACGCTTACGCTCTGGTGACAGCGTTCCCCGGATAAGATCGGGGAACCTGTCACAGAACTCTAATAGACCGATGCCTCAAGCAGGCTTCGGAGTCTACTTCAGGAATATACCAATACAGGCTACTAGGTGGCAGCATTGTATTGTTATATTGCAAATGAAGTGTTCAATGATAGCTATATATCCATCAATGATGGCTATATATCCATCAATATATCCATCAATGAACACAATGGGCAATCTAATGATTGCCAGTGATTGTCACCCAAGGTGACTTAAAAAAAGTTAAATAAAAAAATATAAAAAATTAAATCACCTCCCTTTCCTTAAAAAAACGTAACCAATAAAAAAAATAAACATCATGGGCAACGCTGTGTGCAAAAATGCCCATACAATTAAAATATAACAATATTAATAGCATACGGAAAATAGCGTAACGGGGAAAAAAATAAAAACAGCCAATTCGCCATTTTTTGTCACTTCAACTACCCAATAATTTATTTAAAAAAGTCGCACACACTTAACAAATCGTCCGGCAAAAAATGAGCTCTCACACGGTCCCGTACACATAACTGAAAAAGTGATATAGGGGTCAAAATATGGTGATAAAATGTATTAATTAAATATGGTGATAAAATGGGTTAATTTTACAGTATAGTGTACAGTGTAAAAAATTTAAATAAAAACCTTTATCAGAACTGCGTTTTTTCCCAATTCTAGCACATTTGGATTTTTTTTTTTTCGCTTCCCACTACATGGTATGCAACCGTAAATGGTGCCATTAGAAAGTACAACTTGTCCAGCAAAAAATAAGCCCTCATAAGGCTATGTGAATGGAAAAATAAAAAAGTTAGGACTATGGGAAGACGGGGAGTGAAAAACGAAAAAGCAAAAAAGGAATATCACAGGGTCCTCAAGCGGTTAAAATGAACCATCAGAAGAATAAAGCCTATATCATCACTTCTTAGAATTTATTCCCAAAGATGCTAAAATGTAACATTCCAAAAATTAGCTTAAAGCGGTTGTCCCACGAAAAATATTCTACAGTTTTCAAACCAGCACATGTATCTGAATACATTTGTAATTGTATGTAATTTTGCATACCCACTGAGTTATTCAATAAGATTTATCTGTATAGCGCCACCTGCAGTTTTTTTTTTCTTATTTCTTTGTCCAGCTCACTGAGAAGGCCGCACATGCTCAGTTTCATCCTTTAACTGCCCCCTGAGCTGTGATAGAGAGAGCTGAGACACGCCTCCTGAGCTGTGATAGGGAGAGCTGAGACACGCCCCCTGAGCTGTGATAGGGAGAGCTGAGACACGCCTCCTGAGCTGTGATAGGGAGAGCTGAGACACGCCTCCTGAGCTGTGATAGGGAGAGCTGAGACACGTCCCCTGTGCTGTGATAGGGAGAGCTGAGACACGCCCCCTGAGCTGTGATAGGGAGAGCTGAGACACGCCCCCTAAGCTGTGATAGGGAGAGCTGAGACACGCCCCCTGAGCTGTGATAGGGAGATCTGAGACATGTCCCCTGAGCTGTGATAGGGAGAGCTGAGACACGCCCCCTGATCTGTGATAGGGAGATCTGAGACACGTCCCCTGTGCTGTGATAGGGAGAGCTGAGACACGCCTACTGAGCTGTGATAGGGAGAGCTGAGACACGCCTACTGAGCTGTGATAGGGAGAGCTGAGACACGCCCCCTGAGCTGTGATAGGGAGAGCTGAGACACGCCCCCTGAGCTGTGATAGGGAGATCTGAGACATGTCCCCTGAGCTGCACCAGTAAAGACACTCCCCTTGAGCTGTCAGCTTGCTATAAATCTAGCAGAGCAATGAATGGGGAGATCTCTGGATCCATGTGAGGTACAAGGCTGGTTCTAGCTTTGTTAGAAAGAGATTGTTGTGTACTATAGGATGTCTGATTTTTTACATTAGTCGTGGGATAAGTATTTTAAGGCTAGGTCCACATCATGTTTTTGCCTTATGTTTAACATATACTTTGGGGGGAAAAAGGATGCAAAAGCATACTACACTATGCTTTTCCATCCTGAAGAGTCCAGCAAAAAAAAGTATACATTAACGTATCCTTTTTTTTTTTTTTTCTTTACAATGAAACTTTATGGTGACATCAGAGGCATGCATTTAACGTATACTGTATGTTAAACATAAGACAAAAAGGTGATGTGAACCCAGCCTAAGACTTTCTATCTCATTCACAACTTTTCTGGTTTGATGACTGCTGCATACTTTTCTTATGTGTAAGACTTAAGCCCTTGCACAATACCACCAATTGTGTATGTGTGGCAGGGTCTGTGAAATGATATGTTTATGATGTCAGAAACAACATTTATATCCGTTTCTCTTGCATGTCTCCATCCCTTAAGAGAAATAAATTACAGATGTGAACAAACATGTATACAACTGTGGCACCGAAACAAATTTCACGCTATTGGCCGAGTGAAGTTTGGAGGGAAAGGAATCTGTATTATGGGCCAAAAATATGAATGACTGATGGGGAGAAAATCTGGGATGCACTTCAGGCAAACTGAGTAACACAGGAAGCATCACAGTCTGGGCAGAAAACCACCCACACAAATGGCTTCTGGCTTCACTTCTATCAGAAACATGAAACAATCGCCTGATTGGTGCATATTGGGACAATTCTACAGGAGATACACGGGTTTTACACAACTGGAGAAGGAGGAAAACACACCTATAAAATTGCCATTATACAAGCACCATAAAGTAATTATATGCAACTTGTATGACAGCGGAAACCAAATATAACCAATTTACTGATAAAAGTAAAAAGAGAAAAAAAGTTAAAAGGCTTGTCAAAAATACTAACCTGTATGGGAGGGATGGGTCACTATGTACAGGCAGAGATGTGATTGCAAAAAGGTGTCCAATTTGAAAGCTAGTTCAAAGGGGGTTTCCAGAACCAACATATTGATGACCTAACCATCGTATTGCCCATTAATATGAGATTGGTGGGAGTCCAACACCCAGCACTTCCACCGATCAGCTGCTGGAAACAGCTCCAGTTCTGGAAGTAAGCAGTATACGGAGCCAGAACAGTTCAACTCCATAAACCGCGTAGTGGTTGTTCTTGGGTACTGCAGCTCAACTTCCATTCAGCTGATCAGCAGTACCCAAGAATGACCACTACACGGTGTACAGAGCTGTGTGGTTTACCTCTGGAAAGACAGATGACTGGTAGGGGTGCCAGGTGTCAGACCTCCCACGATCTAATATTGATATACTATCATATAGATGGTTCAATATGGTAGTCCCAGAAAACCGCTTTAAGAAACCTGGCCAAAAGAATATAAACTATTAGCTGTGAAGGTGTACACTGCCTGTACCCAAAAAACGGAGGCCAAATTATTTATCATTTAATGCATTTAGTGCAAATGGCGCTTTTAGGGAATGTTAGTTTGTTAGCTTATTCGGGATTATAATGAATGGGTTTTATGCTGACTATACACATTATGTCAACCGAACCTACTGACTTCAGTGGGACCGGATAAACGTCTAAGGCTTTGTGCAGATAACTGTTCTTCTAATCCGTCAGAAGAACAGCAAAATTTTAAAAAATATATATATATTTTTTGCGAATCAGTTGTACTCATCTTGCATCCGTTTGTCTTAGCTCCATTAGAGATGCCTTATTTTTGACGGGAGAAAAAGTCCTGCCAGATCAGAAATATGGAAAACAAACCGGTGATGTGAACGAAGCCTAATGTGTATGGGGGCCTTCCAACTCTTCCCTAACGGTGGATGTCGCCGTGGTGAAGCAATAGGTAATTGCCTTTCAACATGCACAATCCTTAAGTGCTCAGGGTGATAATTTGTCGCCAGAGGCATCCAGAAGTTGCTCATTCCCTTCTTACCGCTCAGAACACATGCACACTCAGCCAAGTATGAATATGCATGGAGGGTCAGAGAGATAGCTGTTGGCTGAACTCTATCTGCATTATATTGCCAACCTCCTGAAAAGGATATATGTCTAGTTATAGCATAATAAGGAAGCAGGGGATTTGTCACTGCACAACCAGGAACTTTACCGTTCAGGATTTTGGAAAAAGTGAACTTTGCTTTCCCCAAAACACCTTTAAATAGTACCAAACTACAGAATCTTTACAATATCGCTCAATCACTAATAATTACAATAGTTATGGGGGTAGACTCATTATGCTGCCAAAACTATAACTTTATGAATGAAATGAATGGCCAGTAATGCACTTCCAAAGGTAATTGCATCCGGTTGATAATCTTCAATTACATGGCTGACTTACGGAGGTCTCAAATGTTATTCCTTACCATGGGCCTCTCGTAGTTGGTTACATTGCTGGTACAAACATACTTATCTGTGTAGTGTACTATGAGTTAATGTACAGTTATAATAAGTAGGGTGATTATTGCTATAAATCTGCAGGTTCAATGTGTCCCAAGGAAACTCTTCAATTTGAACCTAGTTCCATTAAGTCACAGCTAATACTTTACAATCATCTAGACAGCTCTTACCTTATTTTCTGCATATGCAAGCCAGCGACTCCCCAGAGCAATAGGATTCATATTTGGCCCAGGACAGGGATAGCAGCCTGGGGGAAAAGGTTCCAAAAAACAGCAGTAAGACATTTTCTAATGGTGGAGTATTTAACACAAGCCAAACAAACACAATTCTAAACAAAGGACTCTTAAACCTCCAAACATTCATCAACAACTGCTTACATTTCTTTGAGTTTTACACGATAACATTAAGACATTGTGGTAACAGTTAATTAAGCTTGAAGCACAGTTTTTTTTTATTGTTTTGCTTTGTGAGTAGTTTTTATTTTTTCTTCTCATAAACATAGTTTTGTTTGAGAATGTTTGGAAACACGTAGAGCTTGTCTTTCACATCTCAGCATAATGTTAGCGCTCTTAAATGAAATCAAGTCCAACATTGTAAACATTTGTTTTCCCTAAGCTATAAATTCGACATATTTACCCTCAGCCTTCAGAATTATTTGGGGATATCAGTCATAGGAGAGTCACTTTTATCGACGCCTCTAAACCTGTGATGTTGCACTGTACATTGGTAATTGGTCCAATGGAAATTTTTAGGAGACGGTCAAACGATGGATTTTACAGCGGAATTTTGGCATGGACAGTCATGCCGAAATTCTTCCAGTGGCCACGTCCTTTCTGCCTCCTATATATCTCAATGGAAGGAAGCGCTGAGAATCGCGGAGAGGTGGCTTACAGCTACGGATGAGCTAAGAAGTGACATGTACTTTCTTGGTGTGGCTTTAAGCCACCGCTCCAAGATCCACAGTGCCAATCACTGTATTCAGCAGTTATATGGTAAATCAAATATGTCACAATCATTTATTTTAAAGCATTAATTGGTACAGGCAAAATATAAAATAAACTAGGACAACCCCTTCAAAGAAAACATCTTCACAAACTAGAAAGAAAAATGTGGGCACCACCAATCCCTACTCCTATAACCACCATACCCAATTTTGTCTGGGTCCTTTTAATTTTTGAAAAATTAGCCTAGTTTTACTTTGACACCATTTACAAAATGCTTGTAACCTGAAAATGCCCATGCAAAAAAACAGATGGGAATCCATTTGTACTGTACTACAGTACTGGATATTTTGTACATGTGGAGAATAGTGTAGCATTCGTTGCTACATACCGACTCAAATACAAATCCCTTTTGGTCTTGCGCAATTATAATTAATAATTACTGAGGAACGCTCATCTGTGCCCAGTTTAAGGGGAACCGTAATTGAAAAAAAGGATATTGCTAAAAATATGACAACACTACTATGAATATAGGAAATAGGGCAATGAGAAGATGAAAGAATGATGGAAGAGGACAGAGTAAGACACTGCAGGTGGCAAAACTGATTTTTTAAGGGAACTTGCCACACTGAACATGGTGTTTGAGACGCAGCTTGTTATAGAGCAGGAGGAGCTGAGCAGATTGATTTATAGTTTTATGGGAAAAGATTCAGTATAACTTGTCATTTACCCATTTAAATCTCCTCTCATTTTGGGCTTTGAAGTCCAGGAGACGGTCCTATCAGTGATTGACAGCCTTCCCTCTATGACTGTGTATACAGAGATAGCTGTATGGAGGAGGAGGTCCTATCAGTGATGACAGCCTTCCCTCTATGACTGTGTATACAGAGATAGCTGTATGGAGGAGGAGGTACTATCAGTGATGACAGCCTTCCCTCTATGATTGTGTATACAGAGATAGCTGTATGGAGGAGGAGGTCCTATCATTGATGACAGCCTTCCCTCTATGACTGTGTATACAGAGATAGCTGTATGGAGGAGGAGGTCCTATCAGTGATGACAGCCTTCCCTCTATGACTGTGTATACAGAGATAGCTGTATGGAGGAGGAGGTCCTATCAGTGACTGACAGCCTCCCCTCTATGACTGTGTATACAGAGATAGCTGTATGGAGGAGGAGGTCCTATCAGTGACTGACAGCCTTCCCTCTATGACTGTGTATACAGAGAGCTGTATGGAGGAGGAGGTCCTATCAGTGATGACAGCCTTCCCTCTATGACTGTGTATACAGAGATAGCTGTATGGAGGAGGAGGACCAATCAGTGATGACAGCCTTCCCTCTATGACTGTGTATACAGAGATAGCTGTATGGAGGAGGAGGTCCTATCAGTGACTGACAGCCTGCCCTCTATGACTGTGTATAGAGACATAGCTGTATGGAGGAGGAGGTCCTATCAGTGATGACAGCCTTCCCTCTATGACTGTGTATACAGAGAGCTGTATGGAGGAGGAGGTCCTATCAGTGATGACAGCCTTTCCTCTATGACTGTGTATACAGAGATAGCTGTATGGAGGAGGCGGTCCTATCAGTGACTGACAGTCTTCCCTCTATGATTGTGTATGTAGAGATAGCTGTATGGAGGAGGAGGTCCTATCAGTAATGACAGCCTTCCCGCTATGACTGTGTATACAGAGATAGCTGTATGGAGGAGGAGGTCCTATCAGTGATGACAGCCTTCCCTCTATGACTGTGTATACAGAGATAGCTGTATGGAGGAGGAGGTCCTATCAGTGATGACAGCCTTCCCTCTATGACTGTGTATACAGAGATAGCTGTATGGAGGAGGATGTCCTATCAGTGACTGACAGCCTTCCCTCTATGACTGTGTATACAGAGGTAGCTGTATGGAGGAGGAGGTCCTATCAGTGACTGACAGCCTCCCCTCTATGACTGTGTATACAGAGATAGCTGTATGGAGGAGGAGGTCCTATCAGTGATGATAGGCTTCCCTCTATGACTGTGTATACAGAGAGAGCTGTATGGAGGAGGAGGTCCTATCAGTGACTGACAGCCTTCCCTCTATGACTGTGTATACACAGATAGCTGTATGGAGGAGGAGGTCCTATCAGTGATGACAGTCTTCCCTCTATGACTATGTATACAGAGATAGCTGTATGGAGGAGGAGGTCCTATCAATGATGACAGCCTGCCCTCTATGACTGAGTATACAGAGGTAGCTGTATGGAGGAGGAGGTCCTATCAGTGATGACAGCCTCCCTTCTATGATTGTGTATGTAGAGATTGCTGTATGGAGGAGGCGGTCCGATCATTGATTGACAGCCTCCCCTCTATGATTGTGTATGTAGAGATAGCTGTCAATCACTGTTAGGACCACTTCTTTGACGTCAAAGCTCAGAAGTTTTTGAATCTTTTCCCACAAAGCTATATATTAATCTTCTCAGCTCCTCCTGCTCTATAACATGCTGCCTGGAGCTCAAACTCCATGTTTAACATGACAGGTTCCCTTTAAGTTTCACAAAATTACACATACAGCTCTGGGACAGCAATAAAAGTGTCTTAATTAACTAATTACCAAGCAATTATTCATAGATTCCCCCCAACCCACCCTGTCTGGCTGGCTTTCCTATAGTGATATTTTCTAGATGCCTTTAAAGATGTAAACCCCTCACATGTGTTCAGTCACTGCATCCACCTGCAGCTTTGGGATATATTGGTACATGACAGTTGAGTCATAGAAAGAGCCACAGTTTTGTAGCAATTTTTGCAAATATTATAAAAGTTTGTATAAATTGCAATCCACCGTCTCCTTTTGCAATCCACCTTCTCTCATTTTTTTTGCAAATACCATATGCGCCTACATGAGGTTTCTCTTTGTGCTGTTATAATGCAACCCCTCTTCCAACCATGGCAATTTCTATTAGGTTGCGGCTGACTCTTGGCATTGGATCTACTTTTTTGCAGTCTACCAAAGACGGCGTTGGGCCTACTTAAAGCAGTAAATTCTAGATAACTTCTTATACAGTACAATAATACTGGAGTTCAATAATAACCAATAATGCAGCTCCTCCACCTAAAGAAAATGATGCAATCTTGCAGGATTAATATATATATATATATATATATATATATATATATATATTGCTGTTTGCACATTGGAATGTCATAAATTGGTGAGTTCGTCACCAGTGCACTCATACATTTCAGGGGTGTTCTCTTCCTATCATTCATGATATTTAACAGGGTCCAAGCACTGAAATATAACCAGGATCCCTGTTTAATGTTCAAGGCCAACCAGCATCATAGTCAAATGGTAAAGCTTTGCGAAGTACGGTACATTAGGACAAACTAAAAAATAACAATGCAAGAAATAAAAGAGCAGGGTATAAATTTCATACAGTTCCTGCTAAGGCAGTAACCATGTTCATGTCTGGTACAGAGTATAACTCATTAGTAATGTTTAATTACAAGACTGTGCTTATTAGGCAATCGTTCAAGGCATGGAAAATACTTTATGTAGCAGAAAGCAATGGGAATCTGTTTCATGATACAGTCATTGACCACAGTTTTTCTCTCATCTATGTAGAATCTTAGATCTGAAGTCAGCACAATAAGCAGCACGAAGAAAAACAGACAGTCTGACCCATGCTGGACTCTACAATGAGTTCCCTAGAAACATGATTTTGTTACAGTTTAACTAGTGCATCCAGTGAACCTCCGAAAGAAATATCCATGGTAAGCACGAACGGCACTTTTTCTCATGTTTACCAAAAAAATCTGCAAACATCTATGGGAAATTTAACACGAAAAAACAAAGGGCAAAGTACACTAGACTACGCTATCAAGAGCAAGACGTTCCCACTTTCATATAAATACATATATTAGACAAGAAAGGCATGGACACAAACATGTCCTACAAAATGTATATTTCTGTCTGAACCAGAATTTTTTAATTTTGTAGAGTGGCCCAGAGCCAAGGTAGCCAGGGTACTCTTGGTTTGCTGGGATGCCACCGCAGGCTCCATGTTGCGGCAGCATCGGTTGCCATGTGGTGCCCCACTCACTAGTGTAGGGACCTACTTAAAAAAGGTCACTGTGAAGTTGGTACGTGGGCACAGTCATGGTGGTTTGGGCCAGATGGAGAAGAAAAGGAGAACTAGATAAGAACAAGTCAGAGAAGATGTCACACTTGGGAATAACCGGATGTATAGAGCAGCTGTCATCTCTTTTGACATGTCTGTTACAGTTCATTTTTGGATTCAATAAAAAGTTTGCCCAGGCTTAATTGACAACTGGATGCTACCAATCCCCTTGTCAAGAGCATTGGTCTGTACATAGCCATATATTTTCACCAATGATTGGACGCTGTCAGTGTGTAGGGAAACAGCCCTTTGACAAGGAGAATAGCAATGTCCAGTTGTCACTACTAGCACAAAAGAGAGGTGTTGACTATAGTTATTGAATGGCAGTGTATTGCACTGGTTAAGGGAGTTCGACACTCCATTTTTTAATGGACGTCTAATTTATGCTACCACTATTATATTATATGCCTATTTTATCAAGTGCTTTCATGCTTATATAATGATCAAGATCAACCCTTTATATCTTACTTTTATTTGGAAATTCTGTGACATCCACAGTGTTTGAATACCAGCATTTTCAGATTTCTTTGCACATAGCACTGCTTTTTTACTCACCTAAATAATATTTATACAGTTCTATTACGTCGCAAGTAAGGCTGAAATGTCTAAGAGCGTTCAAGGCTCTCTTCTTAAAGGGAACCTGTCACCTCAAACAGCGGTCCTAAACCGCAATCAGGACCTTCAAGACTACAGCAGTCGGATTCTGATCAAGTATATCTTACTAAATTCCGTTGCGGCACTAGTAAGAAAATCGATGTTTAATTCACGGCTGGTGCGATTCTCTGCCCAGGCTTGAAGTCAAGGGGGCAGCGGCCTTCTTGCTTCAAGTCGCGGTGACCACACCCCCTTCCCGGCCCCTTCGCTTTGATTGACAGCGCTTATGCCCGACAGCCGGCCGGCTTCTCAGAACAGCCAGCTGTCAGTCACAGCGAAGGGGGCGGGGAAGGGGGCATGGTTACCGCAACTTGAAGTAGGAAGGCCGCTGCCCCTTTGACTTCAAGCCTGGGCAGAGAGTCGCGCCAGCCGGGGATTAAACATCGATTTTCTTACTACTGCCGCACCGGAATTTAGTAAGATATACTTGATCAGAATCCGACTGCTGTAGTCTTGAAGGTCCTGCCGGCGGTTTAGGACCGCTGTTTGAGGTGACAGGTTCCCTTTAATACCCACAAACCTATAACAGTCCCTCAGATCTGCCCTCAGAGGCTATATTTTATTTGATACAGACTACCTGGAGCCCATCCGATGAAATGTGTGTAAGGACACCAAATAGCTATCACAGTCTGCAGGCATAGTTTATCCTCACACCAGTTATATTATAGATGGTAGTGATACAAAAACAAGTCAACTGTTTTAACCTATTATTTTTATAACACACAGTCCCTCTTTACATCTCATGTGTAATGAGTCAAAGACCTTTGAAATAAGGCCATGCCCAAGCTGCCCATAGAGGGTTAAATTGGTGGAAGCTAAAAGTTCCCAATAAGTAGCTCTGAAAAACAGAATTATTCGTGTGCCTGTCATCCTGAGAGGAGCATTGTGAGGACAGTCTAATCTGACAGGTGCTCTTGCCTGATTTTGAGAAATTGGAGAATACTTTGGTTTGCTAACTGGTTGATAGAAGCCAATACGCTTCTGCCAAATGTCCTTTTCGTCTGGGTGCTAGTCACAGTATACAACCCTCAAAGTGGTTGTAGGTGCTGTACATTTGGAGCTCTTACCGCCAACTAGTCTAACCTTATATGTGCCTTTTTTAGGGTTCTCTGTCTCAAGGCAGTTTCGAAGTGTTTTCTAACACAATCAAAAGTCAGGCCACGGGGGTATATAGCTAAAATAATAAAAGCCCCTGTAGTCAGTTGATAATTCCCCTGCAGTTCCAGTTTCACTGCTCTGGTGCTCCCCGCCATCTGTGCTGCAGTGATGATGTGACCATACGGGGACCAGGAGTGACGCGGGGAGCCAGGTAAGTAGAATCAGTCTGAGGGGCCCCTTTAAAGAGATAAGTCTGTGTGGGGACTTAATGGAAGTACTCCATAGTATAGAGACTTATTGGCAAGGCTCCATGGGTATGGCAATGCTCCATACTGACGAGGAGAAAGCAGCCGGAAACAGCGGTCTACAGACGGATATTTGACTTGGCAATATTCCCTTGTAAAATCTCAAGGATTGTGAAAAAGCCGAATTTTGACTCGTAGTGAGCTACTCCCACAAGGTGGCACTAGAAATATAGTTCTCTTCCTTGGAACATACTTCTTTGCATATTCTTTTCCCATGGAGCATTGGCAATAAGTCTCCATACCATGGAGTGCTATCAGTAAGTCTCCATACAGGACTGGTCTCTTTAAAAAGATACAGTACCCTGTCTAAGCAGCATAGTGAACCCCATAAATTCACAGAGCATTGAAAACAGTGACTACACTTGTTGGTTATTTCACTTTACTGTCAAAACCAGGCAGGCATATACTTGGAGAAAACACATTTACTAGTAACGGATCGATTAAAAAAGTTATGTGCGCCATCTTGTGCCCATTTAACAAATTACACAGTAAACTCTTAGATCCAAAACATAATTCATTTACTTAGAAAAAGCAATAATGGCAGGAAATACTCCTATATGATCATTATTTTATCATAAAAAAAATTTTTTTTAATGGAAGGTGGCATTTAAAGTTCTCAAGGAAAAAATCTGAAAACACAAAGTACATACTACAAAGAAACCTCAAATATTGCCTATTCAGGCACACGTAATGAAGGGGAAAGGGATAGCCTTCATTTGGGTCTTCCTTCGATTACCCAGAGCTGCTGCAAAAATGGCAAGTTAATTTAAGTGGGCGCAATGAAGTGGTAACCTCTACCTAGCGTCTGCACTCTGCGATAAAAGCTAATCGTGAGGGAATGGGATACCAAGAGAACGTAGTTGTACCAGCGATGCGCAAAAGCATTTGTGAGAAGAGCTCTCCTGCACGCTGGCACAGGTGCAGTTAAAACTTGAAGCTTGGGGAAGTACAACCCTGTTTACTGAGTGTGCACAGGAGAGTACAGCAACAGAGACTGCGCAGGATCTAATGAGACATTCGGATGACGTTCCCAGCCCATCTCGGTTCAGCTATTTTTGGTGACTTCCCAATACTTATCTTCAAAAATTCAAGAAAAGTCTCATGTAAACAGAGGATTAGTTTATCACGATCAGATTTTCCAATTTTATAATGAGAAATTTTTAGCCTCTAGTGATTAAAGGGGTTGTCCTCTTTATTTATATTGATGACCTGTCCTCAGGACAGGTCATCAATATCAGATCAGCAGGGGTCCAACTCCTGGCAACCCCACCAATCATCTGTTTGAAGAGAAAGCAGCGCTTGTACAAGCACTGCCTTCTCTTCCTGTTCAAGTGAATAGGAAGGAGCCATCCCAACGATTGAGATGTAATTACACTGGCTCACCGCTGTGAAAAATATATATAAAATATATCATGGTATGTGCAAATTTACTAATATAATTGGCCTGGACCTTGCTGTAAAATGCACCAAACATTTGGAGCACTTTCGATGCCTAAAGTCGCATCCAACAAGTTTTAGACCTATTTATGAAGTAAATGCACCAACAAATAATAATCCCCTGCATCCAGCTTGCCTGTTTTTGATTTTCCAGTTCAACAAGGGGGCCTGGCTTGGAACAGTGAATCGTTAAAGATGTGACAACATGCACCAAAATTGGAGCAACATTTTGGCATAAAGAAAGCCAACCAATAGTCGGTACAGAGTTGAGAGAAAAATGTCTAGCCCTGCACCATTTATCATCCAGCCTGAGCCTCTGCGATATATTTGTTGTATCTTAAACCTGCTTGCCTACACTGTCTACATTTAAAAGGTATTCCGGTTTTGCAATTTTCAGGATTGACAGGAAACAAGCCATACTATCACTTACTTATAGTGATATAATAATCTAATAACCTGTTTTTCCTGCACTCCATCGTGGTCACATGACATTTTCCACGGTGTTGGTTGCTATTGCGATGATATCACATCTATATCTGAGGTGTTGCAAGGCTCTGCACTGTAGACACAACATCATAAGTGACCTTGACTCTGAGGTGTTCTGCTCATTCTCCTGGACCCTGCCCTGTAGAAGTGATGGCAGACATAATGCTGTGTCCTAGGGTGGGCTTTTTCCAGCAGGGCTTGGATTCTGGGCTGTCATTAGAAATTTCAGGGCGTGAAACAAGCAAACTGTGTGCCTAGTTCCCCCCCCCCTCCTCACACATTTTTATTCACACTTATACTATCCCTATAAACAATACGTTTTGTGATATTTACTAGAACAAAAGTAGAGCTTTTCTGTATTCCTATAGCGGAGTGGGTAAGACAGCTGTTCACTGTACAGAAGGTCTGAGGTTCAAAACCCAATGAGACATAAGACAATCTTTATAGTAAAAGTTAGAGCACAAAATTAGAATTTTTACTTTCCAGCTTTTTTTCTTTTATGGTAAAAGTTACAATTTTCTGCTAAGTTATTGTTACTTAAAAAATAACAAAGCAAAAACCATTTATGTTTTTGTAACATCCTTAGAATGAAATACAGTATCACAAAACAGTATCTGGCATCCCTGTAATGATAATAAGCTGTACAATACACTTTATTTATGGTGATTAGCATGTGGAACAATTTCTTCTCTTTCATTTCAATAATATACTGTTTAGTCGGTGATATGCCTGTAAAGAAAATAGCTTCTTGAGCACTGAAAACTCAGCCTTTCCACCATAACATGTCTATAGTGTAATGGAAACTCTTCTACCTGACATACAGAAGTTCAAATTCTGATGAAGACCTGTTAAATAATGTATTTAGTAAAAGTATATGTGCTGGAAGAGGGCCACTCCCCCAACTCATATCCAACACAGCTTCATTAGGATTCACTGCATTGAGGCTGCTGACCCTGCTTGGATCTGTGATGTTCAAGCTGAGAGGGGGAGAACAGAGACCTGATGCCACAGAGACTCCCAGTGAGTCTTGTGCTGGGATGTAAACACAGGGTGCATGTCACAGATCACAATTATGCTGGAGGAGTCAAAGTGGACTCAGAATGTCATCATCTGACTTATAGAATACAGTAAGGACTGCTGGTGTTACTTATTTTTTTGTGTAACTGGAAAAACCATTTAAGGCTGCTTTCACACATCAGTGTTTTGGTCAGTGTTTGATTAGTGATTGTGAGCCAAAGCCAGTAATGGAGCCTACACAGAGATAAGATATCATGGAAAGATTTGTACCTATTTTGGGGTTTTACCCACACTTAGGCCTCTTTCACACAAACTTTTTTTTGCGAGTGTACAGGCCATTTTTTGTGTTCCGTATACGGTCTATATACGGAACCATTTATTTCAATGGGTCCGCAAAAAAAACCTGAAGGTACTCCGTATGCATTCCGTTTCCGTATTTCCGTTCAAACATAGAACATGTCCTATTACTGCCCGCATATTAGGGGCCAGATGTCATCCGTTTTTTTTTGCGCATCCGTTTTTCGTGTGCAATAGGCCTTAGTTTGGGCTCAGAATCACAGACAGAAATTACTGATCAAACACTGACCAAATTACTGTGTGAAAGTGGCCTTAGACAGGATTTTCAAACCTGTCCCAATCTGTTCAAAAGCAAGTTATAACCACATAAAAACCTATAAATAAAAAGTCACTGAGAAAGATGCAAACAGTGACCACATGAGGCAGAGAGCTTTCTTTTTAGAATAAAGACATCCCTACTTTGTGAATTATTGGATTGACCTTCATTTCCAGCTGGGATAACATTTTACATACTTCAGTGCACAAGTTCAATAAATAAACTTATGAACTTGAGAGATAATGCAGAACTGATGCAGTGTCTCGTACAAAGTAAGCATGGTATATTCATGTACATTCAGCGCTGACAGCCGTCTTATAGAAGAACATCTCCATGTGCCAGTCTTCCGCAGATTACATTTTAATGGAATACTAACAGGTTCTAATGACAGAACGTTAATCATTATCCAGTTCTAACAATTGCACAGACTCATTACACTACATATAAATTATTTTAACATGCACCTGTTGTAGAAAAGAAATACCACATTCTGGTACGTGTAGTTCTACCCTAGGTGTCATGCCAAAATGTATGCACTCGTTAAGAGTCACTAAAGTTTTTCAAGTGTCAAAAAAAGTACTCCGAAAACAGTTGAAGCAATCTGTAGCAAAATTTTCAGTTTTACCTTGCCCCCCATTTAGAGTGGTCGCCATTGTTTTTATAGTTCCTAGTCTGGGGTATTTCTGTAGTTTCAACATATTTTATCTAAATACTGGGACCTCCTACGGATGGACCAAGACATAAGAGATGTGGTTCCCAAAAATCCAGACATCACATATAGGAGAGGAAGATCACGGAGAGAGAGATTTGTTCGTATTTACATCAATCCCCCAAAAAACTGGGCACATGGCTTGACGGGAGGCCTCTTGGGATGTACAGATGTGGGTGATGCATAGTGTGCCCATTTGTGCATCCCACAAAGAGCTTCTGCAGTGTTAGTACAAGGAGAACATACTGAATGCAAGACTTTGCTAATTGCAAAAGTATGGGAGTTGTATACCTGTGTACTTGCACTCACCCCCTTCAATATGTGGGTAAAACCAGCATAAAAGTGAGAAGACGTATAGGGGACCACCTTGGGGACATCAAGCATAAAAGTGATACCCTCATATCTAAACATGAGGCGCAGAGATCACATAGGCAAGTCAAGAATAGACACACGTATTTTAAAGTAAGGGCATAATGCCCGGTGTAGCGGGCGCATGTGCACTTAGGGTGTATACTCGCCAATTATGGCGCGAAATGAGGCGGACTATTTAAGTGCACTACCTGCCCCATACCATTGGCTGTAGGTGAGACTATCAACTGGCGTTTATCTTCCTGGCCATCGTGATATACCATGAAATAGGAGAAACGCGTTGGAACTTCTGATCGTTTATAGGCATCCACTGTTTGGAAACCTTATATTAGGTAGGAATTCTTAGCATATAGGGGGAGCCACCGATAAGTGGGGCGGCCCCTATCGGGCGATTACTCTACTTTTAGGCAAGGACAGGGTAGACATACAGGGACCGTATCCCACTGCCTAAAAGTGGACTTATATCCATCCATGGATGACACCGTGAACGCAACAGGAGAATATATGCTGCAGCAACTTGACAACTAACCAATGAATGACGTGATGGCACTAGCCCCCCGTATCGTGATCTATGAAACCGTGAGTGGCCATATTTGTGACAACTGGATGCACTCCTCACCTTACCTTTGAGTGGGTGTCTATCTGTATCATATTAGATATCTTATTTCTGATTTATTATTGAAACTTCTTTAATGTGGGAGTATTTAAATGTATACTTAGTAAAAGTAATTTTTTTAGAGGGTATTTTCTTTTCAGCTATTTGTTAGATGCTGAAAACTACAATTCCTGGCATACATTATACTAGGAATAGTCTGTATGGAAAACTTCTCCCCCCAATGTTTTCTCCTGAATACTGTGATCTGCGCATTATGCAGGGTGCCTAACTCATGCATGCTTATTGTGGCCTATAGAATTTTAAACCCCCCGTATATTACATTACAAGTAAAATATACAACATTAACCAATATAACAAATAGTGGTCTATTTTCAGACGTCCCATAGTGGTGAATGGAGGGGTCTGTCTGCGCATGCACAACTTGCCCTCCATTCACTACTATGGGACTTCCAAAACTAGCCGAGGGCACTCACTCTGCTATTTTTGGAAGTCCCATAATAGCAGTGAATGGAGAAGATGCCACGTATGAGTGGTGTGCTCTTTGTTCACTTTGGGGCCCCATTCTGGAAATACATGTAGGAGCAAGTCCTATCGGTGGGACCTGCACTTTTCTGACATTTATGGCATATACTACTGATATGCCACCCTTGATCAGGCATCATCTACATCTATAACAAATAATCTGAAGGGACGTTAAGAACAAAAAACAAAAAATCTTTATTGTAATTTGCTACGCTAAAATATGAAAAAGGGTCTACATACAAGGTAGGTGCTGTAGTCTAGACTGGCAATAGAGTGCAATAGTGTACTGCACACAGATGGTTAGGTGTGCAGGATGTGTGCACTATACTGCTGGTATTAACCAGATAAATGCCAGTACATCAGACTGGCCAAAACCTGTATAACAACTACCCACACACGATTGTTGGCTGGGCTAACAGATACTCTGATTGTGACAAGGGTTGTGTCACATCAGTATCATGGTAATAGTCAATTGCCACCAGCAAAAGCTCCCTCTAAGATAAAGAGGAACTAGCTACAACAAGAGGATACTCAGTAGCACCCCCTTGATGTGTGTGGTAGTGTTATGTAATAGCCGTTCATGATCACGGACGGTTGATGTACCGCCCTATATTCGTAGTGATCTCTCCGGCTTACAATAGAGCTACCCAGAGTATAACAGGGTTACCCTATGTATCAATCCTCCTCACTAAAGCTACATGCTATATCTCATGCTCGACGCGTTTCTGTGTGTTGTAACACCACATTTCATCAGGAGCAGCAGAGACACTTTTGCCGAACACCTCCGGTCAGAGGGTCGGCGTGAGGTAACACGTGGAGGAACTCAGGTATAGAGTCTCGGCACTAGTGTGGCCGCAAAGCGGCCGCTCGCGCCTCACTTTGAAGGTAGAAGCCACGCCCACAGGGAGTGGTCTCGCAGCCGGCCGTGTCCATAGGTGAGTATCCACTGGCTGGACTAAACCGGGCGGTGACTAACTATGTTCACTGCGGGATCGCTAAAAGCGCATAATAGTGAATATATAGGGAATATTAACCGGCGGCTATATTTATATTCAAAGGACAAGATAATACACATGATAACGGAGGTGTACACTTATGAGGTGTTAGTTCTATATCATCACTCAGATAATAAGCCATAAACTGGAGGGGAACTAGTTGCTGAATAACACTTATCAAAATTAAATATCCGTAAATGACAACATAAAGTTGGTGTATAGGCATAGCAGCAGTTGGTCACCATGTACACTAAGATATAATGCACAGGATGACCTAAAGAATATGTGATGCATTCATGGTACATGACTAGTATGAGATCCAAATAGAGATGGCGCAGGCAATTTATGTACCGTATAGCCTACTAACACAATGCGTTGTGTGACACATGTGATACATCAGATGAAGGGAGTATATGACATAGCTTCATTGAGGCCAAATGGTTTCATGGTATTGAGCATGAATATCCATCTGGCTTCCTTCTGCAATAGTATGCGGTCCCCATTGCCACCTCTAGGTGATGCTTTAACCAATTGTATGCCTTGAAATTTTACTGAATTTGTCCTCCCCTCATGTTCTTCAGCAACATGTCGTGCCACAGGGGGACATCTACATCTAGACTAAATAAGGTTCCCATACCAACATAGAAGGGAATTCTTTACTGTAAGAGCAGTTAGAATATAGACTTTCTGCCAGAGGAGGTGGTGATGATAGCGCCAGGTACAAGAGTTCAAGAGGAACTCTGAAGTCTTTCCTGAGAGTACCAACAAGTTATAGTTACTGGAGAAAGGCCTCTAAGCCAGAGAGTTATTCTGATTGCCAGATATAGTCGGGAAGAATTATTTCCCCCCCCTAAGATGAGGAAATTTGACTTCTACTTAATTTCTTTGCATTCCTCTGGATGTATGTCATAAACTATGTCAATAGTAAGGTAAGCAACCTCTAAAGATCATACATATGCCCACCCTACTAAGGACCAAGGGTGTCATTTACTATCCAGAAATATACCTATATAAGCCGTATTTCTGGCGCAGAATTTGCGACTATTCTCAGCTTACGCCAGGCAGGCCCGTCTTGTCTTATTCATCCATTTAGGCGTAGAGAATGGTCTAAATGTAAGCAAGCTAGGAATCTGGCTTACATTTAGACTGGCGCCGGCCTCTACATAACTTCGGCGGATCCAACGCCAGATATAGGGGTTATTAAGATCGGCTTCTAAAATGCCCGTCTTAATAAATGACCCCCCAAGTTTTTACCATTGGTATCACGTGCCATTGAAACTCGTAGCTCTCCCTAATTTGCTATCACATCCATCTTGCAGATTTGATTCTGACCTACAGCTGCCAAAGTTTTTTTTTCTATTCTTTATGTATGTCCTTTTATGCTCTTCTGTATTTGTTTTTTTACCTACTTATAGTAGCCGTCATTACAGATATCAAGACTTTCTAGAAGCACAACAAGATTATAAAAGCCATTCTTATGCTCTAAATATTGTACGCTAATAGGAGCGAGGCTCTCATTATGGAACTAGTAACTTCTGTAAAACCCATGTATCACATTATGCAACATGATGGTGCTACAGTATATACTGTAAGTGACTAACAATAACAATGGATAACATATATGTTATAATTTGTAACTCATTTCAGCCAGTTTTGTAACTAGTGCAGAGGTCATTAGTAGAAGGAGACAATAGTGAATGTTCTGCTGCTTGGCTTCCAGTGTAAGGACTCTTTCTGGCAGACAGGAAGAGAGCATGCTGCACGCCACACACATATAAATAGAACATCATTCCTAAACTTCTTCTCAAAGACATAGGATTCCATTTGTTTAGTAAATCTTCCCGTGGGATGGAAGCTTGTTTTACCCGTCTTTCCTGTTAAGTACAAGTGTTTATTTCATTCCTTCAATTAAATCAGTAATTAATGAAAAAAAGACTTCGGGTTATGGCTTCCAAAGATCATCATCGGTGGTCACTAGAAATGAGCTAATTTCATATTTTGAAATTCGTTCACGCTTCGTTTAGTGGTAAAAGCAGAATTGCGTTATGGATTTGGTTACCACGGACCATAATGCAATTCTGTAACGGAATGTATAACGGAATGCCTTTAGAGGCATTACGTTATTCATTCCGTCAAAATGAAGTCTATGGGCTGCAAAACGGATCTGTCCCCTTTCCATTATGCAGGGGAGTCCTCTCTTGCATAACGGAAGCGCGACGGATCCGTTATGCAGGCCATAGACTTCTATTATAACGGAATGCCTCTAAAGGCTCATCTCTAGTGTTCATATAACAAAGTAACGACATATCTGCAATTTAAAAAAAACACGCAGGCCTCAAATAGTTAGAATTTTCTTTTTTTTATAGCTTTGCATAAAATGGATTATGTGATGTCTATTATCTCTGCACCAAAAGGAAGAAAACTACCCCTGAGACTCCTCCGAAAGGAAAAGGAACCCATTTGTAGACTGCTGTTTTGAGTACTGGTTGGCTGGATAAGATGCTTTATATGCAACTCTAAAGGAAGGAGTTTGCCTGGTATGAGGTATTTTTCTTCCTTTTGGAGGAGAGCTAATTTACATACTTTTCCCATGTAGCACTGCCTGAAGTCTCCATACACTGCTGGATCACTTCAATGATAACCAGTATCAGTTCTCTCCTCTTATATGCCTTTCCATTAATGCCCCATAAAAACAGTCTAGACATGCTGGAAGTTGTAGTTCTCTCCTTTTATACCTCTGTCCCTATAATGTCCACCAATGCCCCATAAAAATAGTCTGGACGTACACGTAGTTGTAGTTCTCCCTTCTTTTTGAAAAAAAGACCATGCATCCAAACTCTTCATCTCCAGTCCATTTTTCTGGCATCTTCAGCAGATGTCACCGTATAACTTCCGTTTGACGCAGCCATTTAACGTATACGTGATGTATATAATTTAATAGGACAAACATGTGATGTGAACACAACCTTACACACTTGAGTATAATGCATATCACAAGAGAGGAAGATCTGCTACATTTCTGACAGATGGTAAAGGTTTCCATTAGAACAGGCATTTTCTTTTACTGACAAATGGTTGTCTGGGTTATTTGTATATATTTGAAGGGGGGGGGGGCAATTAATCTTCGCAAATTGAGTATTCTGTAGTTTATTACAGCTCCACAGGAACCTAGCTTTCCCAGGAACCTAAAACGCAAATCTGCCAAGTTGTGGCACTATTCAGGAATAGGAAGTGGCATTTATATTGGCAGATTTAGTATTTTGTAGTCTATTACAACTCCACATGGTGGTAACCTAATCTATTTTTACTATTAGTAACTAGGAGATACTTTCCAATAAAATATCCACTCTCGCTGTGAAGACAAAATGTATCCACACTAAATGCATACCCCTCTGCCTTTCCTGCCTTACGTGCACCACCATGAGAGAAGGGAGAAGGAGTGGTAGTAGAGATGGCTGCGGCCTAAGATAATGCACTGCTTTTGTAGTTTCTTTTTCATGGTCTGCAAGTGTGATATATGACGAAACAAGAGCAAATAACAAACACACATATGGAGATTATGTTATGTTTGGTTAGTTGTTCTTTTTTCTGTTTGGAGTCTGGTTTTAGTTCCCCTTTAATGGAATGGCATAGTTACTGGGTGAAAAGAGAGACTCTTTTTTCAGCCTCCTTTAAAGGGGTTGCTCCAGGGGTAGACTGGCTATAGACGCGACAGGGAATTTTCCCAGTGGGCAGATGCCCCACAGAGCCACCCAAGCCCTCCTCACTGCGGATGGCCAGGTATGTACTACTGGGTGCAGTATAGGGGTAATTATTAGAGGAAGTCCAGGCATCATGCTAAATATAGGGCTCACATCTCACCACCTAAGACCCCTGCTCCATATCTTAATTAGAGACAACTGGAGAAGGATAGAATGTGGCAGCTATTAATGGCCAGCACAGGGGGTCAGCTTCTGGGGAGGTATTTTGTGCTGCATTGTGGTATTTGATTCTTTGGGATGGTATTTTGTGCTGCACTATGGTATTGTTGACCCTCCCAACTTGTATTGGCCCCATCTACTTTTGTTGCCACGTCTTCTGTCAATTTGGTCACACCTTCAAAATTGAGGACCCTTTTAAGTTTTTCCAGGGCCACATTAAAGGGAATCTGTCACTAGCTTTTACCCTTGTCAGCTAAACATATGCTGACATTAAGGGTCTCCATAGCAGTCCTAATGTGTTTTTATTTTAGATATCCAAGGCTTTATTTTCTCAAAAAACAGGTTTTACCCACCTGTCAATCATCAGAATAAGGAGCCCAGGGGGAGGTCTGGCCATGCAGGGTGTTCGTCCGCACCCTCCCAGTCAGTGCCGCACGCCGCTCTCCAAACCTCTGCGCCGCCTCCTAAAGCGCAGTGCCGCCTCCCCTCCTTCCCCGTCAAGAACCCGCGCGTGCGCCAGGGCACTGCGCGATGCGCCCGTACGGACTCCGGCAACCGGCTTCAGGGAGCGAAGCGCGCATGCGCCGGCACTTCGCTCCCTCCCTGGTATGACTGTACCCTGGCGCCAGCCTCTCAGAGCCCGCGAAGAGCTGTGCCCTGTGCGCACGCGCGGGATCTTGACGGGGAAGGAGGGGGAGGGAGGGAGAGGGAGAGGCGGCACTGCGCTTTAGGAGGCGGCGCAGAGGTTTGGAGAGGCGGCGTGCGGCACTGACGGGGGAGGGTGCGGACGAACACCCTGCATGGCCAGACCAGTTCTCAATCCGCCCCTGGGTTGTTCCATCTCAGCCATTCATGGCCAAGATGGGAACAGCTGCAGTAAGTGCGGGCCGGTGAAGGTGGAGTTACAGAAACTGCCAAGCAGCCAGCACTCGGTGTTTCAGTAATTTGCACAGCAGTGAAAGCAAACAGCGTAGCACAATGCTACATTCATACTCGCGTTTTTTGCGGATCCGTCATGGACGGATCCATTCAGATAATACAACCGTCTGCATCCGTTCAGAACGGATCAATTTGTATTATCTTTAACATAGCCAAGACGGATCCGTCTTGAACACCATTGAAAGTCAATGGAGGACGGATCTATTTTCTATTGTGTCAGATTGTGTCAGTGAAAATGGATCCGTCCCCATTGACTTACATTGTGTGCCAGCACGGATCCATTTGGCTCAGTTTCATCAGACGGAAATAAAAACGCTGCAAGCAGCTGTTTTGGTGTCCGTCTCCAAAGCGGAATGGAGACTGAATGGAGCCAAGCTGATGCATTCTCAGCGGATCCTTTTCCATTCAGAATGCATTAGGACAAAACTGATCCGTTTTGGACCACTTGTGAGAGCCCATTACGGATCTCAGAAACGGAAAGCCAAAACGCAAGTGTGAAAGTAGACTTATGCTGTTCCAGAACTCACAGCTATGGCAGTAAGAGTGGATTGCAAGCTGCTCTGATTGTTAAGTCCGTCCACCCCTTGCCAGCAATTACTGCAGGTTATTACCATCTCAAACAGGACAGGACAACTTTCTTTAAAGGGTTTTCCAAGACTTTATAACTGATGACTGATGTATTTGACCGATCAGCTGTTTGAGAAGGCACCAGTGCTCCTGTGAGCACCATTGCTTTTGCGCAGCTTACCAAGCACAGCGCAGTACATTGTACAGTGGTTATTCTTGGTATTGCGCTCAGCCCCAATAGGACTAAGCTGCGCCTAGGCCACATGACCGATGAATGTGTGGTCAATGGAAAGCTGAGAGAACAGCTGATCGGAGGGGTCCTTGGTGTTGGACCCCCACTAATAATCCACCGGGACCACCGCCGATCTGCTGTTTGAGAAGGCACTGGTGCTTGTAGTAGAGGTAGGGTAGGTCATCAGTCTAAAAATCTTGGAAAACCCCTTTAATCTCGTTTCACACATTTACCACCATCTCATAATTTTTTGTTAAGTTAACCAAAGATGTTAAAAATTAAGCAAGGTATACACCCCCTCCATTGAGCAACTTTATGGGTGAGACATAGGTAAACTAACAATCTTCTTAGTCTGGAGTTTTGGCTCCCGAAATCTGAAACTTTTAACAGTGTATACATCTGGAAGTGTAAGCGTCTAGTCATCTGTTATTTTTGCCTTATTTGGATATTCCTGGGAACATCTAAAATGAGGAAATCAAGTTCAATTCCTGTAATCAATGTTAGTTGAATAGTAGATGAACACTGACCTCTACTGGCAGAAGCTGTTATAACATTTACGCCGTTGATTTTGTATCACATTTGATTTAACACATAACACAGAAACCATATTCAAGATGATAATACTGGAAACAATACGCTCATAATATTAAAAACTTGACCTAATAAAACCACAAAGCTATACTACATTGTTATACAGTAGAGTGGAAGACTAGAGACTGGATTTCTAATATACTGTACAATTATTAAACACAGGAAACGGGCTGCATAAAAGTCTCGGAATATTTCAATCCACAGTTATCATAAAACACTATATACTCCTTAATACTGTCTGATAATGGTAGCAACTCTGAATACTTACTTGTCACAAAAAACTTCTTGGTGAAAGTGCAGCTATCAAAAGCAGCAATCTTTTCTTGCAGCACCACCACCAGCACCCTGCAGAACAAAGTAAGAATTTTTTTTAAAAATAGCACAATAAACATTTTATATGAATTCAAAAAAGGTAAGAATATGGGTATGCTAGTTGCCTGAACGAACACTGCTTAAAGGTGTTGTTCAGCCTTTACTAAGTGACGGCCTATACTAGGATAGGACGTAACTAGCTGATCAGCAAGGTCCGACATCCCCCACCCCTGCCAATTAACTGTTCGGATGTAGCTTCATTGCGGCCCTGCTCCATCAACCTTGTAGTGGAGGGAGTTCATTACTACAGAGCTGCTGAGAATGATACAATGGAAGTAGCACTAAAGTAAGGTAGTAACGATCTCCCTCTACGAGGTTGATGGTCCTGTATAGAGTAGTTCACACCCCTGCTTATCACTTAATAATGGCTTCTCTTAAGGACAGACCATCTCTTAAGGCAGGTTTACAAGCATTCCTTCCCAACAGTCGGCTGATCGCTCAGTGAATAAGACATTTACATGCAGCTATCTCCTTTACAGTATGAGGACGAGGGTTCACGATAGTGATCGCTCATCCCCATGCAGAATCATTGTTTCTGGGCGGCAGATCACTGTTTAGACAGCACGTCTGCTGGCCAGGAAAGATGATTGGTAGTGTTAGGCTACATGCACACGACCGTTGCCTGCCTCCGCGTCCGCTCCTCCTGCAAATTTTGCGTCCGTCAAAAAATGACGGACCGTTTTTTTTTACAGATCCGATTTTTATGGCAGATCCATTGTAAAAATGCCTATCCTTGTCCGCAAACGTGAAAAAAATAGGACATGCACTATTTTTTTGACGGAATGAAAACACGGACCACGGATGCAGAACAAAAACGGTTGACCATCCGCATTTTTTGACGGACCCATTGAAATGAATGGGGAAGCATCCTATCCGTGAAAAAAAACGGAACGGACGCGGAAACAAACAACGGTCGTGTGCATGGGGCCTTAAGCAAATCGAGCTTCGGATCAGAGACCCAGAGTCGATTCGTTCAAACACTTTGGTTTTAATGCTGTCTCTATTAAAATGTATTGCCTCAAAATTAATTTCAGCCGAAGTTGCACAAGACTTCGGTGAAGTGAATTTGATCAAAAACATTTGAAACATTTTAAAATAGCAATCCGAAGTCGGGTTTAGTACCGGCTGGTACCTCGGTATCTGATCCAAAGATTGACTCGCTCAGCACTAACGACTAGAGTACCTGCACGAACAACAGGATCACCTGATACATTTCGCTCACTGATTGGGTAATTGGCAACACATTTTGATAGCCAGATTATCGGGAACGAGCATTCACAGGAACGGACATTCCCAATAATCTGGCAGATTACTAAAAGGCTAAACAACCCTTCAAAGATGACCTTGTAGCAATCCTAACTCATCTAATTTAGTAAATAATTCTGGAGCATCCTTTATTATAACTCTATACTGTGCCCTTCTTCTAATTCCTCCTAGAAATGAATGTATAAACTGACAACTGCATGTTACCATTTCTCTTGTTAAAGGGGTGTGTCACTGCAGACTCGGACACACTGACACTGATAAGGTCCTGGTAGGTTGTCTGCAGTGCATCTCACAGCCGCTGGCGGGTGCATGGGGGAGGATCCATAGAGAGAACACAACAATCAAAGTGGTCCCACAGATGCTCAGTTGGGTTCAACTCTGGGGAATTAGGTGTCCTGGATAATACTTGGAAGTCTTGGTCACGCTCTTCCAACCAATGTCAGACATTTCTAGTTGTGACATGTCACATGATCTTGCAGGAAGATCCCATCCACCCAAGGGAAAACATTCAGCATGTATGGGTGTACGTGATCTGCAAGGATGGATTCATACTCATAACCAGTTGAGAGTGCCTTCCACATGAAGAAGTAGGCCCAGAGACTGACACAAAAACATTCCCCAGTCCATAATGCTGCCACCACTAGCTTGTGTTCTTCCAGCAGTGGTTGCAGGGTGTTTGTTCTCTGGTGTTTCTCACCTGACACACCAACATCCATTCACTTGATTAGAAGGCAACCCTTTGTCAATCAATGGAGGTCCAATTCTGATACCGCTGTAAAAACCGAAGCCTTTTCTGCTGATCCAAATTTTTTTGCAGAGGTGCAGTGACCATCTATCTGCTTCAGAGCCACATACGCTGTAGAGTAGCCCCCTGGTTCATTTTGGCAAGGAGCTGCTCCATTGTAGCATGCTGGTCTGCCCTCGTGCACCTTCGTAGTTGACGTTTACCTCCCACATCAATAGCATGTGATGCTTCACGGTTTCCACTTGACGTATTCACAGTGGTGCCATTCGTCTACTCATGATACACTTTCACCACAGCAGCACGAGAACAGTTCACAAACTGCACAGTTTCAGAAACACTGCCGCCCTTGGCCCAAAATCCTGTTTTCCAACTCTGATAAATCGCCCCTTTCACCCAGGACAGCAACGAGGGATATTTGTGAGACAGCCTATCGCACACCTTACATACCCATCAAGCCAGCTCAATGCAGAGTACTAAAAAAAGAGGCTCCAGAATGATCACTTCATGGGAATGCAATTATATGCGAACATAAGTTTGAAGAGCTGACAGATTCTCTTTAAACTGGTGTCATGCAGATATCGTAGATTATTTTTATAACAGATTATCGCCAGAAAATCTACAACGTGAGGCCTCTTGCACACAAATGTTTTTTTTTTCCGTTTCCGTTCCGTTTTTTGCATTCCGTATATGGACTGTATACGGAACCATTCATTTTAATGGATCGGCAAAAAAACGGAAGGTACTCTGTATGCCTTACGTTTCCGTATTTTTGTTCCGTTCAAAGATAGAACATGTCCTATTATTGTCCGCATTACGAACAAGGATAGTACTGTTCTATCAGGGGCCAGCTATTCCGTTCCGCAAAAAACGGAATGCACACGGAAGTCATCTGTATTTTTTGCGGACTGCAAAATACTGAAAAAGCCATACGGTCGTGTGCAAGAAGCCTGAACCTTTATCTGATATCAGATTTCTTCAGAAACAGATGTTTTCTGTCATTTCGATACAGGACTGTAGAAAATTTTAAAAATTGGTAAATTATTTTTTTTTGTTCAAAAACAGTGGCCCGGTTTAGTTTATTTAATACCTTAAGTTGGGTCAATATTGACAGCACTGCAGACAGAAGCCTGCCGTCTGATATAAAATTACTCTGAAGACAAGCAACATATGCAACATTATGTGTTAGATAAATTAATATCAGAGAAAACGCGTCAAACTGGAATATTGTCACATCAGGCGTTTGCACTTTTTGTGTCTGACGTTTCCTGTTCAACACAATGGAACAATTTACAAATTTAGATCTCTGATGCGCATTTAGGGTAGGAGAGAAAATGCTGTACTCGTGTTTTATTATTCTCCAGGGAGTGATTGATCAAGTCCAGTTAATGTGACTGTTCCGGTAGTAACTCCCACGATATGGAGCTTGATGAATCCACCCCCTCTGCCTCCATTTCCTTTGTCATTTCCTACTTGCTGCAAAGTCATAATGTTGTTACACATCTCTGCAGTGATGGAAATGTCTCTCCTGTCGCCTATGCAGCAAATCAGCTTATCATACCTACTGTAATTTTCTATAACAAGATAAAACGGTATGAAAGAAAAGTTAAATGGATAAAAACTGCCCTTGAACAAAAATAATCCAAATGTTCCACATCCACATATCAAATCACAACTTATGGCAGCAAGGTTATCATCTTACTCAATGTCAAGTACACCATTTTTAAAGTTCATAGCAGCATAGTCCACAAGCATTCGAACAGCATACGGCACCAGCCACATGACATTATGAGGGTCACGCCCCCTTTTGCAAAATTGAAATTAAATGAGAGGAATGCATGATAACGCAGGCGTCTCTGGAACATGGGCAGATCATTATCAATGAAAGGCTTTTAATATTTCATTTCTAATGAATGCTATTTCTTCCCAAGGAAACCTGGCGTTAATAAAGTATGGAGGACAAATATTATGGACTGAAGTTGGTTTGAATACAGGATCGTTGGATACTGTATTAATTCATCACAGATCTTTGCTTGACGTCACTCAATAGGAACCATTATAGGTGTTTTCCTAGGCTTTATATCTATGGATAGGTCATCAGTATCTGATCACTGGGGGTCCGACACCTGGGATCTCCACCGATCAGCTGTTTGAGAAGGCACTGGAGCATCTGTGAGCACTGCTGCCTTCTCTCAGCTTTTTCTAGGCCAGTGATGACATGTTCATCGGCCATCGATCACGTGGCCTAGGAGCAGCTCAGCCAAGCACAGCCACTATACAATGTACTGCGCTGTGCTTGGTAAATTGGGAGAAGGCCGCAGCCATCGATCTGATACTGATGACCCATCCTAAGGATAGGTCATCAGTAGGGATGTCCCGATACCGATACCAGTATCGGTATCGGGACCGATACCGGCCTTTTTTACGAGTACTTGTACTCGTGAAAATGCCTCCGATACCGCTGCCGATACCGGAAGTTCCGGTCCGGCAGCTCCTATACACTGTTGAAGTAAACCTAACCTCTATTAATGTGGCCGGAATTACTAACTATTGATGAGCAGTCTCCCTCAGGTCAGGCGCTCCGTCCCTCCATGCTCCTCCTGCCCCGCCTGCCTTCTTCATTCATAAAAGTGGGCGGAGCGGGCAGGCGGGACATGAGGCGCATGGAGAGCTCAAGCTGCCCGATTCCTCCAAGCACCTCACGTCCCTCCTGCGCGCTCCGCCCACTTTATGAAGGTAGAAGGCGCGCGGGGCAGGAGGAGCATGGAGGGACTGAGCGCCTAACCTGAGGGAGACTGCGCATCAATAGTTAATAATTCTGGCCACATTAATAGAGATTAAGTTTACCTCAATAGTGTATAGGAGCTGCGGGGCCGGTGTATAAAAGAGTCAAGCTACACCGGCCCCTGTGAGTGTAAACTGCCCCCCCACAAACACTATGATGCCACTTATGGGGGTCTGTGGATGACACTAATGGGGGATCTGTGGATGACACGTATATAGCATAATATGCTATATATGGGTCATCCACATAGCCCCCTGACAGTGTCAACCACATAGCCCCCTGACAGTGTCATCCAGAGATCCCCCATAGTGTCATCCAGAGATCCCCCATAGTGTCATCCAGAGATCCCCCATAGTGTCATCCAGAGATCCCCCATAGTGTCATCCAGAGATCACCCATTAGTGTCATCCAGAGAGCCCCCCCCATTAGTGTCATCCAGAGAGCCCGCCCATTAGTGTCATCCAGAGATCCCCCCATTAGTGTCATCCAGAGATCCCCCCCCCCATTAGTGTCATTCACAGATCCCCCATAACAGTGTCATCCACAGATCCCCCATAACAGTGTGTCACCCACAGATCCCCCATAACAGTGTGTCATCCACAGAGCCCCCATAACAATGTGTCATCCACAGATCCCCCATAAAAGTGTGTCATCCACAGATCCCCCATAACAGTGTGTCATCTACAGATCCCTCATAACAGTGTGTCATCCACAGATCCCCCCATAACAATGTGTCATCCACAGATCCCCCCATAACAGCGTCATCCACAGATCCCACATAACATTGTCAACCCCAGATCCCCAAAACAGTGTCATCCACAGATAACCCCATAACAGATCCCCCTGATGGCACATTGGTTGGAAAACATTATTATATTCCCATTTATTAATTTATTAACACTTGTACAAAGGAAAAGAAAAGGCGTTGTCCATAGCAACCAAATTCCAGCTTTAATTTTTTTCATTGCTATCAGCAACTGCGCCGCTGTTTATACGAGGTATCGGTAATTGGTATCGACGAGCACTTAAATAAAAGTATCGGTACTCGTACTCGGTCTTAAAAAAATGGTATCGGGACATCCCTAGTCATCAGTATAAAAGTGCTGGAAAACCCTTTGAATGTTTACATACGGAGAATCTCCCCTGTTAATGAGGTGGACAGATGCAGGACAAGATTATAGTTACAGTACAGGTACGAGGGCTGAGCCTTGCAAGGAGATCTGTACCTGTGTGTCATCAAATGATCAGGTCAGATCAGCATCCACTGGAAGCAAACAGTAATGGTTTCAAGAGGAATTGATGCAGAAAGTATATTGAAAAAATGTTTGCATTATATAACAAAACGAATTAGGTTTTAAAATCAATATACCCTTTTAAAGTAGCCAAGCTACACATGCTTTGAGGACCTTAATCATTTGTGGACTTCCGAATGATGCTAAACATCCGTCGAATAAGCAAGTAACTCTACAAGGAGGGTAGCCTGTTGTCAGTGACAGCCAAACTCCATATAGAGAAGGCCAAGATGCTGGCCATTCCCGCTGCAGGATCTCTGTGAGCCAGGTAACTCCAGGGTCTTAGCAGACTCTGATTAAGGCTTGGATTTTTCTGCAATTGTCGCGTCGCAGCATGTCGCATGTCACAGTGTGCCACTATAGACTATCATTATAGAAATTGTCGCACGACATGTTGCAGTGTAGTTGTGCCCTATGTTTTGCACTTATTGTCGCGCGACACATGTCTTCGTGTGGCCCTAGCCTAACTCTGCCAATATGTCAATAAGAATGGCAGGTGACCACTGAGGCCAATGGGTGGTACAGAATATTATCACACCAACCATGAAATCAAAAACTGACAGGGTACTACAGGAGCACTGGACTGGAGCGAGTTTTTTTATTCTATTACATTTTCTGCTTTTAAAAAAAACAACATCAGTTGGGGGGACACAGAAGCCATAGAAAAAGAAGCCATACCCTTAAACAGAAGCTGTCACCAGATTTAAGGTGTTCTAACTAATGGAAACATAAACTAGTGACTAGTCCCCTTAGCAAAATGCTGGGTCACTTGCTTTAATGAATCCAGCCGTTTTGCCAAAATCTTGTATTGAACAGCCCCAGGGCATGCCGAACGAGTCCTAATATTCATGAACTTCTGGCTTTCCCCAGCCTCCTGCTGCCAATTCATATTGAATAATATGTTAATCATAGATAAGTGGGCGGAGAGAGCTGTGAGCTCATGAATTTGGGGAATCGTTGGCATGCGCTGGATCTCCTAGGATTTAAAAATGGGGACAGCAGAAAACTGATGACAGATTGCCTTGAAAGGGAGAAAGGGAGGCTGTCAGTAGTTTCAACAATGCAAAACTGCATGGGTACAGGCAGGGAACAAGTGTAATACATACCCCAGTCCCTGCTTTAAATCAAGACTCAGGCTCAATGTATGAACCACTCCCTCCCCTCTGGTGTAAGTAAGGGCTGTAATGGTCTCCTAGTTGGATGCTACAGTCGTTACTCACAGCATAAGGGCCCATTCAGATGGCGGTAGTGCTTTGCGGATCCGCAAAACACGGATACCGGCCATGTGCGTTCCGCAATTTGCCGCAACCATAGTAGAAAATGCCTATTCTTGTCCGCGGACATGTCGATTGCGGACAAGAATAGGACATGCTCTATCTTTTCTGCTGAGCCGTGGAACGGAACCTCGGGGGCTGTCCACATCTTTTAGAGCCCCATTGAAATTAATAGGTTCGCACCCGTTCTGCAAAATTGCGGAACGGATGTGGACTCATTCATACGGCCGTCTGAATGAACCCTAAGGGAGAGGCTGTGGTGCTAGTCGTAAACGGAACCTAAATCACTTCAGCCTGTGGGCTGCCCTGGGATTCAAAGCAGATTTTCTCAATACTAAAGTAATTAAGAGCAGAGACACAGATATCTATTGCCTTTTGTCTCCTGCCCCTACCTGTGTCTGTCAGCAGGTTTGCATCAACAAAACTGCTGACAGACTCTCTTCAAATATACAGATTATTTTATGCCCCTTGGCAGATGAAGAAAAAGTGGGTAGGGGAGACCAAAGTTACATGCTTACTTAATAAATCTGAATCAAGTATATCTTGATCATTTTCTTTTATCAACATGCCGGTGAATTGATAAACAGGAGTGCATAGAATATGTAAGGTTTTGGCACATATCTGAATGTCTGAATCTTTTGTTTAGAGCAAACAAAAAGAAAAGTCCACATGAAAGACAGCACGACGTTCCTCTCTCCACTTGGTCTCATTATCAAATTTCATGCTCTTGAGTTACATGTTTACAGTGCTGTACAAACAGACCAAGGAAACATGACATAAATGAAAAAACATATTTTCTCTTGTTGACCAATATGTTAGAAAATCAAAGTCACATTTCTGCTTGACAAAAAGCAGAAATGAGGGAAGAAAATCATACCAAATCAAATAAAGAACAGCTTAATTCAATTTAAGTTTGGGAAACCTCTGTCAACATGACAGCTTCAATCAATCGCTAATAATTTAACATTTCATAATTGTGTACATTGCTTTTTAAAAGGAACAGACTATCCAAAAATTTTAGAATGGCGCAAAATTGAAGACTACTGTTTCAAAGTCATGTTAGATTTCAGTATTTGGAAGATAGGATAATTCTAGCAAATTCAGGCCTTGCCTGTTCAGCCAAGAGGCTACAACAACTGTCATGATGAGTAAAGATTGTTCATAAGAGATCCGAAATGCATAGGCATCTTGTTTGTCCTGTTGTTCCTGGCTTCTTGAGGTAGAAATACATTTTACATTTTTTTATAGATTTATAGATGCTGAATTTTTCTCGTTCGTTCAATATTAAGCTATACCTTCACATTTGTTTGCATACAATGGTATTTACAGAAAGTGAGAAGCTGGATGACTTAAGTTTTTTTGGCTTGAGAAAGACTGGAATAGTCGAAACATCGCAATTGTATGCTGCTATCTAAATAAAGACACCAGACTTCATTGCAAACGGAAGAGTGCTGTGGATTTATTTATTTTTTTATTTTTTTGTCATACATAAAAAATTATGTACACTAACATCAAAGCTGGACCAGTATTCCCACATGGACTGCAAGTTAACAGTGTATAATACTGTATATTGTCTTTCACCCACCTAGTCCCTGCTCTGTTGCCCACTTGCTGTGTCTCTCTCCGTCTTTGTTTTCTGACTCTTCTTTTTAACCTCCATTTTACTATTTCTTGCCTGACATTCCTGAGTTTCTATCAACTACTGTCATGGACTCCCGTGGGGGCCTCAACCCAGAAAGACCATTATTATATATTATATTTATCCTACTTCTTTAGGATGACCAATGCCACTGATGAACGCCCACCAATAAATGGCATTTTATAATCCTATCTAGTGGATCTTCAAAATCGGTGCAACAATCCCACAAGTGTACTACAATATGCATAAATTTGTCGGCACTCTGGAAAAAGGTGGTGTTCGTATCCTGGGTTGCAGGCCCATACATCCAAATAGAAGAAGTGGATCAGCACTCATTTTTTGATGCTATTAAATGGAAGATTTATTAGCATTAAAAAGTGAGTGCTGATCCATTCTTCTACTCACAAGTGTACTACAGAAATGAGAATACAGTTGGCATTTGAGCACCTAGATTATAATACCCAACTGCCCATGGCAAAGGTAAGAGGGTTACATGAAGCTGAAAATCTGATTTCCAAATGCTAATTAGACATGGCCAATCTATTAAAAATGGTATACTGGGCAGACTGGCTCACTGTTTAAAATTGTTGCCTTGCAGCACTGGAGTCCTGGGTTCGAACCTCACCAGTGACAACTTCTGAATAGAGTTTGTGTCTTCTCTCCTTGCTTTCATGGGTTTCCTCCCACACTCTAAAAATATACTGCTTAATTGGCTTCCTATGAAATTGCCACTAGTGGGTGTTGTGGATGATAAGCACCTACATGGCAGCTATGTACCTGCTCTGCTACTCTCCAATCTACACTTTCAGTTTCTTGTGTGAAAAAAGTCCATTAAAAATGTCTGTTGCATATAATTCCGTTTTAATGGTGAAGAGGAGGCCCACCCCGCAGAGCCGGTGACAAGCAGAATATAAGACAAAGTAGTGATTCAAGGTCTGTTATTAATGTTTCTGTAGCAGGGGATACAGAAAAAAAACTGCACCATGGTTTGCAAGAGAACTCTGTGCAAATGTTTTTAGCTATCAAACACAATGTACCAGTTCACATTACACTCAGACATAATTGTGAGAAGTAATTTGATCTGCGCTTCTGGTAGGGAAGGGCTATAAGAACTGGTATTCTAAACCATCCCAATATTTTGCAGCTCGTGAGACACTTCAGATGTGAAAGTGACGTTATGTCAAACTGGGTTTTAAAAGGTTGTAAAAATGGGTGGCAAATGTAGGACTAGGTGCCACTAGTGCACAAAAGTATCTAAAGCTGCAAAGATCTGTGGGGACCCGAAAGCCATTAGTGGTTGTAAAGTCACTGGCTGGAGAACACTGATTTATAGCTTCTACACAAGGATGTATTATGGCTTCTGCTTGTATTGTACATGTGGTCTGTACTGTTCATCAGTATGCCTGCCATTTAATATTAGAGAATATGAATACTTCTATGATGTATTACACAAAAATCTGGAAAAAAATTGTGGTGTGCTCCACTGGACTCTGTATATACAGAGTTATTCTCTCCTAGAACAACTGCTTCACGGTCATGTGCTTCTGTACCAAGTTGCTGCGTCTACGAGCCCTAATAATTGAAATTCACCTTTGACATCCACTGCTGACCTTTCACATAAAATGATAAATTATTAGATTCATATCAAATCTGTTACTTAAAAGGTTTCTCTGGACCTGTAGCTAAAATGGCTCTCTCAGCTAACATATGGACAGAACACACCTTCATCAGTACTTACCCTTCCGTCGCTCCTCCAATTCGACAATCCCAGCTAGTGTTACGTAACTGCCCGATTGGCTATGGGCTCTTTCTTCGATGTTGCACCCGGATGTGCTCCCCTTTCTTCCTGTTCAGCTACATCTACATTATCCTGCCAAATAGGAAGTAAGAGGAGCACATCTGGTCGTCAACGGAAGAGCCAACAGCCAGTCAGGCGGTCACGTGATCCCAGCCAGGACTGCTGAATTAGCTGAGCGAAAGACAGGTATGTACTGCTCAAAGTGTCTCCCCAAGTTAGCTAAAAATTCAATTTTAGGACCCCCTTAATGCTTATATGATAGTCATACTGTAAACCTTACCTTCTGTTGCAATACAAATCATAGATTGGTGTCTTAAACTGAATAGATTTCACCATCTCCCCTGTCCGTAAAGAATATAAGTCCACACAGCAGAATGGTTGGCTTGTACTAAAAATAAAGAAAAGAAAGTGTATTGAAAACACATACATAAACTGTGCCGCATACATTACTTCACAGATCAGTCATTTTGAGTCCTCCATGTATTTTACAAGTAAAATAATATAAACCCCTTTCCTAAAGCAAGGAGCAAGTGAAGAAGCCATGTTTAATAATTTTATGTTCTTTTTCTCTTATGTGCGTCCCATACTTCCAGCTCAACTTAGGCTACTTTCACATAGAAAACTGATCCGTCTCCATTGACTTTCAATGGAGTTCATGACGGATCCGTCTTATCCATGTTAAAGATAATACAACCGGATCCGTTCATGACGGGTGCAGGCGGTTGTATCATCAGTAATGGAAGCGTTTTTGCAGAACCCTGCGGGATCTAGCAAAAACGCTAGTCTGAAAGCAGGCTTACAATTTTGCAAACCACGTCAGTATAGCTGATGCATGACCATCATTAGCAACTATACTATCTACAACCTAATCAGTATTTACAGCATGTACCACAAACGCAAACCGTATAAGCCAATGTACGCAAGCGGCTTTTTATGTTGTAGAAGGAGGGCTCTTCAATGTAAAACTTGATGACTTCCTACATCCATGGCTCCAGATAGGAATAAGATGATGATAATCATAAACATACACCACATCCTGAACACATTTCGCTATAGTGGTAATTTGCAATAAAACAGATAATCATGCAAACGTCGAAACTGGAAGATAATTTTCTAAAATGTCGATTGACAACAGGCATTCTGTACACAAAGCAGCTGTGGATATCCAAATACCGACACACAGAAAACATAGGTCAACTGTGGCCCCTCACAAGGGGGAGAAATTCAGTATAACGTGTAATCATTTCATAAAATGGTACAGAGCCATTTTGTCTGGGAATTAGGACATACCACTAACATCCTGAATAAGAAGAGCACACATGTAACCAAGCAATTTATGCAACTTTCTTATTTCCACTGACGTCCACATAAAGCAGACAGAATGGCAACAACATTACTTTTCTCTGCTCTACTTTTTATTCACAAAGTGGTTTGAATCAAAATGGAAATGAACTCACTATATAACTTTTCTGTGCAATTACTGCTGCATAATCCAAAATTCTTTTATTTTCCTTTTAAAATAGATTACAGCATAATCCATCTTTCACTGACGCGTTTCGACCAGTACAGTCTTAGTCATAGAGTAACAAACTGTGCAATCGGGTTAAAATATATGTGCTCTCATATGCAAAAATCGGGGGGGGGGGGGGATAAGCTTGCACACCCCTACGCATGTGCTATCAGGACCATAGCAGTTATAGATCCACTTAACTCTTGTTGTGCTAAATTCTATTTACCTGGAACATATAGTCCCCCTGATAATGGCATGGCATATGAAAATAATCACCATTAACAATAGCAAAATAATGAATTAATAAAAATGCCCGAACTGTGCCAATATTAAACTTATGCTTATACATGGAGGAATTTTGTTCTCTGGTAGAAAAGGTTGGAAGACGAAAAAGAAAGAAAAAGAAAAAGGAAACATTTTTTTTTTCTTTCTTTTTCTTCTTCCAACCTTTTCTACTAGAGATCAAAATTCCCCATGTCTAAGTATAAGTTTAATATTGGTAAAGTTCGGTCATTTTTATTAATTCATTATTTTATATTGTTATTAGTGATTATTTTCATTAGAACTTAGCACAACAAGAGTTAAGTGGATCTATAACTGCTATGCTCCAGATTAAAGCATATGCGTAGAGTTGTGCAAGCTTAGGCCCCCCCCTGATTTTTTGCATACGAGAATACGAGAGCACATATATTCTAACCCGATTGCACAGTTGGTTACTGTATTGCTGTTTTCACACCTAAACGGAATATTTCCAGATTATCAAGTCCGGAGAGATTTACCAGAGTTGGCCTTTCACACATGTAGCTATCACCCGTGAGATGCTCCATGTCAGGTGCGTTCTCGCTACAGAGGAAATGTTCCAGGTGCCTAGACAAGGGGCGGGAACTTTAGGCATGGCCACTGTGATTTTCTGGAACATTTTCTGCTGTTTTAACACATGCGCTCACTCGGATATAACCCGGAGTTAGTACTAGGGCTCTGGGGAGAAAAAGTCTGGGTAAAGTCCGGGACACATATTGCAGATGTGTACATTCACAGAAAATGTAGTGTGGAAGTGTGAATAGGGCTTATGACTAAGACCATACTGGTCGAAACTCGTCAGGGAAAGATGGATTATGCTGTAATCTATTTTTAAAAGAAGAAATAAAAGAATTTTGGATTTTACTCGCTGGATCCTTTGCCTTACTTTTACTGATTACATATTTGGAGCCTGGGCCGACTCCGGATCTTTGCAGGAACAAGCAAGCAAATCTTTCCACCTGGAGAGCTAGACACACATCCTCTTTTCCAGATAACGTTTAACCCCTAAACAGGGATCTGGACCCAACTTCAGGAGAACAACAATCCTCTGCCTCCTGCAGTTGTCTCTGTTCAGGAGACTACTAACCCACAGAGGTCAAAAGACACCTGTGCAAAGTACCAAGGGATCAGGCAGGTCAGGCAGAGTTTGTGTAATTCAAAATCAGTCCAAGGGTCAGGGCAGGAGGCACAGGGACAAATTCAGGAGTCAAGAAAGCGGTAGATTTCATTCTAGGAGAACGGACTGCTGGAGGATCCACTTAATTTATCACGAGGCATGTACCTTGTTATAACACAGCCTCTGGTGGTACAGGTAATATTAGGACCAATGTTGAAAATGCCAGCCATGATAAATCTCCCCCTATATTATAGCTTTATACTCCCGAATCTTAACCTTCTTAGCATCTTGGTTCAGGTTCTGACTGATTTTTTTCTGCTTATATTACTAAAATAACAGTTTTTTCCATTGACTATGTATGACTCTCATTGTTGAACGCGGTAACTTAATGTGAATTACATAAAAAGGCTGTCCCTGTTTCGTTGTCACAATGATTTATAGTGGTTGTTTCAGAGTGAGATGAAAAATAAAGAAAACTCTTCCATGTGCAAACAATTACTTTATTTTCATGGGCAATAAGTGAGGTGGGTGGTAACTCAGAAAAGTTTTAAAAATTGGGTCCCAATATCAATTTTTTTTCCTCGACTAACCCCCATCAGACAACAAACGCACACCACATCAGAGGATCTGAAAAGCCTGGAGGGCTGCTTTGATTCCAGACCGCTGCAGGCCTTAACTGGGACATAATTAAGGTAAAAAGTTCAACCACAGTTCTAAGGTTCTAATGTTGCCAGATATAAAATTCCTTCTATTTGCTGACTTATACCGTGAGGATTGAAAGCACATTCATCTTAACAAAGAGCTTTTTTCTGATATAATTATTTTCTTGCAATCTTAAATTCCTTACACACAGGCAGAAGTTCACAGAATTAGCTGTAGCCCAGTGGTGGCACAACATCATCTAGGCTAACAATGATAGCATTTTGGGTTCGTCCAGGCCATTGACATATTATCAACAGGACTCATGCAGTTAGGAGTGGGTAAAAAAAAATTTATGCACGTCGTATGATAAATGTTATGTGACTCACTAGAAATGTCAGGGTGTGCTGAGCATAGCATCTTTAGTAAGCTCATTCTAATGTAATGAAAATTTTGGCAAAAAACTTTATCTGCCATCTGTGAACATAACCTGGCACATTTATCTTCCTTATTTCACCTTATGGCTGGCCTGCATTTACACCAGTATTTTGTGCCAAAATGCTGAAAACATTCACTAAATTTGATGCATTTTACAATTTTGCCCTGTCCCTTATTCTCATTAATCCATGTTTTTCATTATTTTGCCCAATTTACAGATTTCAGATAATCTTCCCTATTATGTATATTTTAAAATATAATATAATGAAAGTAACACAAACAAAACTCCTAATTATGTACCATGTGGCAAACAGATTTATGATGTTTTATAAAAACTAGTGAATTTTGGTCGAAATGAGGGTGCTTTAAATGAACTGGGGCAGAAAGAAACAACATTCATCATATCTAAATTTTAAAAATTAAAAAGTTTTTGACTGGTTCTTTTCACTGTTTTGCTAATTATTTGTTAATAACTTTGACTATATGGGTACATACACTTAGTGATCATTTACATGGGCCGATGCACAGGACAATAATGGAAAGATGTGATCACTCAAAATATTTTTGCTCATTTGTCACGTGATTGGCAAGATCTTCACACGGGTAAATTAAATTATTGGGAGCAAGTCTTCTCAAGGAACTAGCAAGCTAGACAACCTATTGCTCAGGCAACCTCCCACAGGAGAAGGTGCCTGAAGTAGCACAAGGTAGTCAGCCATTGGCTCGTGACAATTAGGGTTCACCCACACTGGTCTTTTAAGTGCCAGTAAGAGAGTGCACATCCCCCTATGGCAACAGGAAGACAGGTCTTGCCGGCAAGCAGCCACAGCCTACTTGAAGGGACGGAGCAATACAATGGAATATTGCTTTAGAAGCATTTTAACATACATGTCCATCCAAATGCCTTAACCTGCTGTGTATTTGGCCACTCAGGTACCTCGAATCCACACATGTATTGCCTATTATGTGGTCCTAAGATGCTAAGCATGTTTAAGTTCCTTCACATTCCATCTAATTCCGGCATTATAAAGAGATGGAAAGAAATATGTTTTGTGGTTATTAAGGTACAGTATACATGAGATGGTTTGAGCCACACACATTGCAGGGGAAATGTACAGTTAGATGTGGCATCCCCTGGCCTGTCCATCTAAAGAGTGGTTGTATTCAAGAGACAACCCATTTAATTGCACATATAACATTCTTGTCAGCTGAAAGTTGTTTGTAAAAACCCAACATGGCTTAATTGACCTCTTCTTGAGTCCTTGGCAGACACATTAGATTCACATCTAGAGCACTTTTCTGTACTTCTGTTCTGGTATAGGATCTGTGGACAAAGATGCCTTTTCAGGATTTCAGTGCTCTTGATCAGCTATTAGTTGGGGAATAAAAAAAAATGATGACATACTGTAAAGGCCCACTTACCACAAATTTCTCCAAACGTCAACACAGTCTTTATATAACTTTACACAAAATCACTGAACTTAGCATGTGTGCATATACACCTACTTAAATTTATTACAGTCATGACACTCAATATCAAATATACACCCAGAAACACTAAAAGCAAAGCATGTTAGCGTCAAACATGCTCAAGTAATCTATAAGTTATGTGACTACCTGAATCATGTGACATCAGATGACTGAATACACCACATATGCAGATGATATCACCTACGCCTTTTGAGCACTTTTCTATTTGTAGTCTGGAAAGTTCAAAACCTTCATAAATCTATGCTTTCTAGTGCCAAGGCTGAAATCAACCTGATGGAAGAACAGTTACATTTATTTACTTCTAATCCCAATCTATAATATATCCGCAAAGACATATCACTTTATTACATTGCAAATATGCTACTTGCGCTAAAATGATCCGGCAGGCTGTCCCTGTCGTGGTTTATGTATAGCCAAATCCCGGCATTAATGCCCAAAACAGACCAGATCACCGCCCGGTCCTATAACAATCAATGGGCTATGGCGGGGAAAGGTAGTATCTGGCTAGGACGGATAAAATGAACTCAAGCACTTTGTTCCTCTAACACAGGCATCCTCAAACTGCGGCCCTCCAGCTGTTGCAAAACTACAACTCCCACAAAGCCCTGCTGTAGGCTCATACCAGTAGGCTGTTCAGGCATGCTGGGAGTTGTAGTTTTGCAACAGCTGGAGGGCCGCAGTTTGAGGATGCCTGTGTTAGAGGAACAAAGTGCCGCAGTTTGAGGATGCCTGCTCTAACAGAACAGCCTGCCGCCTCATTTTAGTGCTAGTGTGAAACTAGCCTTAGAGTTCTGCAACATATTCAAGCACAAGGCACAAACATACACAGAACACTTACAGCCCACCCTGGCTGTTAAAAATGCTGAGACATTGCATACTGGAATTAATCGCACTCCTACTTTCAAACCATTATTTTACGGGGTCATTCTTATGGCAATGACAGGCTCAAATCGCCAACAGCTGTTAGCTGAAACATTTTAAAGACTGTCCAAATGTTCAACGGCCCCAGAATTACTAAATAATTTTAACAAAGCACAGTTATAGCATTTCTTAATACTAGATGTCCTTGATACAAAGAAAACTGAACTGAATACATCACTTATTTTAAAAGAAGTTTAACACTTCGCCTAATTTTTTTTTTTTTCATATTAGAAACCTAAGCTTTTCTTTCAAGCTACAATCCCCTTATGTTTTTTGGGTTACTGTCAAGAATTTATCCAGCCACAGCTGTTCTAGGAAGGGTGCTATGCATGTCAACCTATCTATCAGCCTGGATGCCAAGCCAATCAGGTTCCTGACTAGGCATCCAATCTGAGAGTCAGGCAGGGAATATAAGTCCTGTGCTGTGTGCTTTGATCCTAGTAATTCTGTGCTCAGAACTGTACAGTATTTCTGTCATACCTTTGTATTGACCCTGGCTTGTTTATGAATTAACTCTCATCTACTTATTAGGCTTTAAATTGTTTGTGTCCTCTCATACACAGGGGCATTTCGTTAGGATATGTCCCCAATGTCTGATAGATGCAAGTCCCAGAGGCATTCGGCTATTTTCGTCAGTCCCATAGAAATTAATAGAGGGGGGCCGTGCATGTGTGGTCCACTCTCCTCTTTGCAGGCTCCGTTTTAGAGACCTCTGGGACCAGCACCTATCAGACATTGGGGAAATATCATAGCAATATGCCCCTGATGTATGAGATGACACAACCCGCATGAACTGTTTTCCTGCCTCAGCTTGTTTCTAGTTTAACCCATTGTCTGCTCTTTTGGCTTCTATAAACTCTTCTGGCACATACCGTACTAACTACTCCTTGGCATCTCATGGGTGAGCTACCTGTGAGCTTGCACCTGCCGCCGTACTCTGCAGCTACTTTAACAAATCATACTTGATAATTGGAATATCTAGAGGATCCAGAATCAATGCAACATAGTTTCAAATATAATTACATAGTCTAAAATAAGTGGCACAAAAAAAGAAGTAATGCATGAGGATATCATTTCCAGGAGGAAGGAAAATAAGAAAAAACAGCACAACTTGAATTTTATTAGAGAAAATATTCTGTTCATACTGTGTTTGGAGTGTATGTCATAGGTATGTGAATTGAAGTACATTTCGTAGTGATAGGTTTTCTTTAACTTAAACAGGACACTAAGTTTTCAGCAACATTTTGAAACATCATGGAGACATATCAAAAGTTTTGATAGGTGGGGGTCTGATTGCTAAGATCCCAACCGATCCCTAGAATGAAGAGAGAGAAGTACTCACATATCGCACACTCTCTCCTGACTGCAGGGGATAGAAGACAGGCGAAACCATAGACTTTCTATTGAGTATGTCTCTTTTCTTCTCCAGAAAGTGGATAACCCTTGGCCTACCATCAGAAACTGATTTAAGTACACTTAACCTGTCCCAATGTCCCTATGACAACACAGAACTTGCCAATAACTGCAAGAGCAAATAGTTGGATGAGATAATCACAGTAGAGAGGTCTCAAGCTTTTAGAATCATACAGCACAGAACTCATTAAAATTCGTTTTTACACTTTTAATGTACTAGAAAGAATTGTTTATTTCTTCAAATGATCTACATGCCAGTTCAGTTAACTGAAGGGGTGGTAGGCAGAGACAAAGAAGGGGTCTGGCTTAGCTATGGAAGTGAGCCAGCCACCCAGCCCCCTTCCCACAGAGAAAACACTCCCCTGTGGCAAACATAAGCAAAGGTCGAAGTGTCAGGCTCAGGGCTGATAACAGGAGATCCAGGAAGCTTCGAGGAATAAAGTATCATCGGGTGATTGGCGGCGCATTTAGACTACAGATGATCGGGAACAAATGTTTGCAGGAATCGGGCAGTTTAAATCCACCTTTAATTGCTAAGACCAATTATATTACATTTCAGACACAATGGAAATATCTTTCCTCCTGCACAATACTTTGTAGAGCAATGTGGGCTGTTGACTCAAGGTGTGTGAGAAAACCAGCTTGCATCTCAATTTGGCTTCTGTTCCTCATACTGAAAATCTTTGCATCTTGATACGTTCCTCAAATTGTCCAGGTGTAGAAAAACATGGCTACTTTTTCTGGAAACAGTGCTATACCTGTCCACGGGTTGTTTATGGCAGTGTTTTCCAACCAGTGTGCCTCCAGATGTTTCAAAACTACAACTCCCAGCATGCCCGGACAGCCTTTTGCTGTGCGGGCATGCTGGGAGTTATAGTTTTGCAACAGCTGGAGACACACTGGTTGGGAAACACTGGTTTATGGTACTGAAGTTCAGCTCCACTGAAGTGAATAGGGGTTAGCTGCAATACCACACACGTGGCGCTATTTTTGAAATAAAGCAGACATGTTTTTCTAATTTTGGACAACCCATTTCACTCATCAAGTCCACTTACTCTAGGTGATATTTCCCGTGATAACTGATGCAGTCTATCTTTTTGTGCATTTCACAATGTGAGTTCCCTTGGCAATACCACGTAAGTCCAGTAGCAAAGTAAGCACAGGAAAAAAAAATGCTGGCATGTCTTTCATTTTAAAGTATTGCTTTGCTGTTTTTTTGGCACATGAGCAACTTTTTATGCACATATCAGCTTGCCAACAAGGAATTTTACTTCTTCTGCAGAAGATGTCGTCAGACGTTAAAAATGGAAGCAAATCTGATTATGTCTAAATGTAAGCTGATCATACAATAATCATTTTAGCATTTGTTTGGTCTTGGTTTTTCATACTCCAGTGCCAATGTACACAGCCTGAAAATCACTTTGAATGCAGCTCACCTCCAATGTTTACAGTTAAATTCAGTCAAAAATCGATCAAAGGATGCCAGATACATATGCAACATGAAAACTTTTTTGACAGACGTTGACATTCAGAACACCCTCATTACACTCCCAAAATAATTTATATTACATGCTTAAACTGATCAAGCAATGGGTTAGAGAACTTTATGGAGATTTTGACTCAAGTTTTTGAGAACAATCCTATAAAGAAAAATGGAAAGGTTTAAATCCAAATTAAAAAGGAAATATACAATAAAACGCAATCTAATAATAATAAAGTGGAAATGTGCCGTCAAAGTTTTCCCATTTTGCACATCTATGGCTAAGTTCAACTGCCATGGATTTCAATGGACATCCCTGAACATTAAGTAACCTGCAAGATGGGGCCATCCTGACTTGGAGAATGAGGAACTCTTGCTCTCAACACAGACAGGTGTCTAAGAGGTGAGACTCCAACATATCAAACACATTCAATATGCTAGCGTAAGAAAACCTATTTAAAGGTGGTTATCCCAGGAAATGCATTTATCACTGACAGGTGCTAAATAGTTTTCATGAGATAACCCATTTAAGAAAAGGGAAAGATGTGAGAACAAATCAGGGCAGCAGATGATAAATCAAATTTCTTACCAGCTACATTAGCCAGTATTCCCATTATCGCGCAACAGACACAGTCTGTCATAAAACAGCTGCCCATCCTCTCTGCTCATAATAGAAGTGACAGGTTTTATGCTATTTATGTGATCCCAGAGTACATTAAAGTTGAACCTACTGTTGAAATACTATACAATTAGTGGAGCATTACTATGACTTACTGGGAAGTGCTTCATAAGAAAAGGAATGAGCATTATCACATGGCGTACTCTGCTAAGGCCGGTCTATAGCAGCAGTATAACAAGACGTCACCGATGCAGCCACACCAGTACACCACTGGCTGCAGCCTGGGAATGGGATGGAGTGGTGGTGCTGGATCGGAGGGGGTCTAGGAAGGTGAATATAAGTGCATTTATTATTTTATCAGGCCCCCTGCAATTTCTAGATAGTTGGAAGACAGTTGTACAGAGTTGTTATGCGAGTTTTAATTTCATTCATATACTGAAAGAGTTCATTCTCTGCAGCCTTTTTTCGTTTTTTAAATCTAGTACTTTCTTTACACAGAGCATGTTTAGTAGCAAAATACTGCCCTATCTGATAATGTAGTAACGTCAAACACAAAAAGTAAAGTTGTGCCTTAACAAAAACCTCTTTTACCTCCTAGTACAGAAACTGTTGTATGTACCCACAACAAGGTGAAAGAGTCAGATATATTGGAAATATGAGGTTAATGTGTATATTTTATGGGGGGGGGGTTTCTGGTCACATGGTGATGATATGTTTCTGGTCACATGTCATCACCATGTGAACTCATATGGCAATGAGATCATTGCCATATGAATGTCAAAGGTCCTTTAACCTATCAGCATCCAGCACCGCAAGGACCGTGTTGAGTTTCTCTCTCCTTGCCCTCCTATTCTCCCTCCTCCCTCCATCTCTGACATTTCCCCATCAGGCTCTCCCTCCATCTCTACTGTGCGGCCTTTACGCGCGCCATGTTCTCTCATAGAAACTGAAACTAAGTTGTGCAGCTTTGTATTAAAAAAAATGCCTTTTCCGGAATCAAACCGAACCGGGTATCAAAGTATTGAAAAAGTATTGAGACTTCGATAACTGGTGTAACCCTAATATATAGTTCCTTGATTCCACGTTTTTTTTTTTTTTTAGTCATTATTATTTTTTACATTGCATCTTCATATAGAAGACATAAACATGATGAACAAATATTAAGAAGTAATCAAAAATGTGTTAAAAAACAGAATATGTTTAATATTTTAGATTCTTGAAAGCAGCCCCCTTTTGTTTTGATGACAGCTTTGCACACTCTTGGCATCAGCTTGGTGAGGTAGTCACCTAAAATGGTGTTAATTTGTGGAATTTCTTGCCTTCATGAAGTGTTTGAGACCATCACTTCAGTTGTGTAGAGGTAAGTTTGGTACACTGTTCCATATAGTGTTTAGCCCTATTCTACTAATAATCCACATTTGGCAAGAACCACTCAAATAAGTAAGGAGAAACCATGGTCCATCATTAAATATCAGTTAATCTGGAAAAGTATACTAAAAGCGCTGTCATGAAAACCATTGTACACTGACACTATGATGAAATTGTCTCCCATGATGGCTGCCCCAGGAAAGGAAGACCAAGAGTTTCCTCTGTTAATTAAAGTTACTAGCCTCAGAAACTGCAAATTAACAGCAAATTAGAGCCTATATAAATGCTTTAGAGATATCAAGTACCAGACACATCTAAGCACCAACTGTAGAGGTGGCAAGAATGAGGACTTTATGGTGAATCTGCTGCAAAGAAACCACTGCTGAGAAACAAGAAAAAGACAAGAACTACTTGGGCCAAGAAACACAAAACGTTATGCAACAACATGCCATCCCATCTGGTTTGCATCCATAGTGACCAACATTTGTTTTTAAACAGGACAATGATCCCAACACAACTCCAGGTTATGTAAGGGCTATTTGACCAAGGAGGAGAGTGATGGACTGCTACATCAGATGAGATGGCCTGACCAATCACATGACCTTAACCCAATTGATATGGTTTGGGAGCAGTGTGAAGATAAAGCGGCCAATAAGTGCTCATAGAAATATTCTCATAGCGCTCACAGAAGTGTTCTCACAGAAGCATAGACTCCTATGCCGCACAGTACTCATAGGTCCCAACCCTTGAGATGACCTCCCTAGAGAACACGCAGTAGTTAGTGGAGATGAAACAGCACATCAAAAACAGCACACGTCTGTTGAGATATCGAGATAAACAAACTGTACAAAACTGAAGTAAATATGGGGCTTTCTCAGACACTGGATGATACACAGAGGGGCCTAAACATAGAGTGTATGATGTCAGCTGGATTTCAATCTAAACTGTGGGAGCACACAGAGAGCAAAGAGAGTGGCAGCTGGATCCCAAGGTTGATGCAAGTTAAATTAAAAGGTATGTTCACTTTAAACACCATTGCAGAGCTTATATTTGTACAGACATTGTGCCACAATCTGTGACTTTTCCTGCTCAGGTCAGGTCTAAAAAAGTGGGTGTGGCATGGGCAGCAAAGGGGTCTAAAAATGGTCTAAATGTAAGGGCTCTTTCATACAAGCAGATGCCGTGCGGGTAATCCGCTGCGTGAATGAGTGCCAAGCCCCGTTCCAGACAGCAGAGACAGAGAGAGCATTAACATGACTGATAATGCTCTTTGCCTCTCTGTGGCCTTTTTGCTACAAAATCACAGTGACAACTTTATCTCACTGTGATTTTGTAGTAAAAAGATCACAGAAAGGCATGGAGCATTATCAATCATGTTAATGCTCCGTGTCTCTGCTTTCCGGAACGGGGCTTGGCTCTTCTTCACGCAGCGGATTACCCTCACAGCATCCGCTCGTGTGAAAGAGCCCTAAAACAGCTAGGAAGCTGTCTTTTAGAAGCATTTAGAAGCGGTGGTGGATCCGCCAAAGGTTATGTAGAGGCTAAAACTCCAGAAGATCCACCTCCAACTATAGGGGATATTAAGACCAGTGTCTAAAACACTGGTCTTAATAAATGACCTCCAAAATGTTTAGTAACTCTGTAAAGGTTTTAGTAACTTGGCACATAAATACCTACATGTTACATACTGTAATACTGTTTAGAACCACATTCAGTGTTTTCCTGTTTCTAATGCCAACCTGTCACATCCATAAAAAAATAATTTGTAGAGATGCAATAGGACAGTTAGTGTACAGTGAATTTTTTTTTATCATTCCACCCCATTTAGAATTTTTTTCCTGCTTCCCACTACATTATATGCAACCATAAATGTACAATTTGTCCCTCAAAAGACAACCCCTTATACGGCTATGCGAATGGAAAAATAAGTTATGGCTCTGGGAAGGCAGGGAGTAAAAAACGAAAAATGGCCCGGTCCTGAAGGAGTTAAACTGTCAGCCGAACCTGCCCAGTTTGGGTTTGATCAACAATACGCTAATGTGTATGGGGGCCTTTAAATAAAAAAAAATAAAAAAAAATTATTAAAAATGGTGGATGTTTTCTTTACCTCTTTAATTGGGCCAAAGACAATGAGTATTTCTAGCGGAAAAACAGCATTAGAAAATATTTATATAGATAGATGTACACCCGGGCAATGGCAGGTATATACGCTAATATATAATATCAGTGAGGTTAAATGTTACATAGGTTTATATAATGGTGTATTCAGCTCATTCATTATATCCCCATAATACCATCAAATTTGCTTTTCCTGCAGAACCTTTCCACAACCTGGTCCGAGTTCCTTCAGAAATCCCACATGGACAGAATTTACCCAGATGTTCTTTTCCTTTTTGGTTTTCCTTTAATTTGCAAATCTTGTAATCTAAGCCTGGAGTTGACTGAAGCAACATCTGAACCAGGGACGGCGAGTGCCAGCCAAAAAACACAATGTGTTTCAAATTTCTGTTCTCAGGCCTACATCCTTTTTGGTGGTTGATATAAAACTGTTATTCTGAAATGATTATACAGTAAAAGCCCTGAAAGTCCTGCAGTAGTTTTATAAACCTCCATTTAGATGGAAAGACTGATTAAAGAAAGAAAGAAAAGTCTCATCTATCGTACATTAAAAAACAAAGCATTACAAAAAAAAATAATAAGAAACAAAATGACTAAGATGGTGTAGCAGTAGGTCACCTTAGCTCAGCCCTCAACCCCTGCACAGCATTTATGGCAAGCCCTGACACATTTACAGGAGCAGGATCCAAGGAAACTTGTCAATCAGAAAGTTTTAGCAGTACTGAGTTGGTTATCACCGACAGGCTGAACATCAACCATCTGACATAAGCCTGTCCATTTTAAGGTAGTTCCATAAAACATGGTCTGTGTGAAGGCCACGTTACCCGGACCATGGGGCGGCTGAACTGAACTTACTATATGATAGTGATTTATAATGCTGTGAGTTCCTACCCAACCGTGCATCTACTGTACTCACAAAATGCTGTGAGTACAGTACAGCAGACGCACGGTTAGCAGGAACTCATAGCATCATGAATGAATAAGATGCAGGGAGTTCAGGTCAGCCAAGCCATGGTCAGTTCAGGAAATGCAGCTATTACATGTTATGCAAGCGGGTGTGGACCCACTGCACAACTGACTGCCAATACTCTGGAGAGGGAGGACTAAGCACCTACCTGGTCTTTACTAGAGCCTCTGATGGTGAGGATAGGCTTGGGCCATTAGGGTAGTTGCCAGGTGTCACTCCAGAGCAGTACCAGAGTCCGTGGCAGCTGACCAGGGGGTGAAAGATACCGGTGCAAGCACCGAGGGGAAGTACATGGTCAGGAAGTGCAAAGTCAGGGCAGGCAGCGATCAAGGAAAGTCCGTAAACTAAGTCCAAGGTCAGAGGCAGGTGTCAAATAAGCAAAACCCAGAAGCAGGGTTTGGTAAACAGATAAGCAGAACTCCAAAAACACCTTCACACTAGGAACTAGACAAGCTAGTGACCACGAGTTGCTCAGGCATCTTCCAGGGGCAGGAAGCGCCTTTAAATACTTCCTTCAATTCAGCCATAGGCTGGGGAGATAGAGGGTGTGTACGTGGTGCCTCACAACGGAGGAGAGACACAAACAGTACAGGTCTCAAGCAGGATGTAAGCTCTGGCACGGAGCACAGATACAAGAGTTAAGCTACCTGCTGCCCACGCTTGTCAGCACGGTGCATGGCAGCAGGAGGAAAAGAGGGAGCCTGGAGGCTGTGCCTGTGGGTAGGGGCAGCAGCACCGGCACGGAACACTGGGCTAACATTACATAGAATGTCTCAACCTGGCCTAAAATCTAGAATAGTTCAGGTACACACCAATGTGAAGAGATTGGCATTGGCAGCAGTCAGACAAGGAAAGAAACAACCAAATAGCTATGTGCAGCGGACAGTGTCTCAGAATAGCTCCAGAGTGCTTTACTTGTCCCCACAAAGCATACAGGGTTTCTTTGTTCATGTATTTTTGCATTCAAGAGTTTATTAGCACTCCAAAGTATAGGTGAATGGAGCTGAACTGCAATAGTTGGGACACCCTATGAACAGATGTGGTGCTGTTTCTAGGAAAACTGAAGCCCTTTTCTTAAAGGGGTATTACCATCTCAGGGGGGCATATCGCTAGCACCTATCTCTAAAGCGAAGCCTAACACGAGGCTGGCAAAATAGTGTTAAGGTGAGCCTTCCTATTGGCCCGATGAAAATAGCCGAGCGGTGAGCTCGGCTATTCTTGGAATTCCCATAGAAATGAACTGGAGCGCACCCCTGTTCCCATTCATCTCAACGGGGCCGACAGAAAGCTCAGCAATTTTTGTCAGCCCCACAGAAATGAATGAAGGGCATCACCACATGGGCGGTGCGCCCTCCGGGACTTTGTCGGCTCCGTTTATGAGATAGGTGTGGGTCCAAGAGGTGGGAACCCCACCTATTAGACAATGGGGGCCTATCCTAGCGATATGCCCCCACTGTCTGAGATGACACAACCCCTTTAAATCCTTGCCAACTCCTTTAAGATATTATTACATGCAGCATTATACTTTATTATATTTTAGTTTGCTAAAGTTGATGCTTAGATCAAGAGCTACTCAATATATAATAGTTGTTTTTGTTTTTTATTGGTGTTTTAGAGTCGCACTGTTGTACTCAATAAAAACATAATTCTTCATATTGTTCAAGACTTATTGTTTATAAGAATAGTACAGGCAATTAGTAGTTCCTTTACTTCATATTCCCTTTCACAGAAAATTGAACATTTCCATGGGAGTAAATCAATCACATTTTTTTAAATGGCTCTAAACAGTGAGTGGCAAACCTTCTAGAATTACTTCAACAGCACAGTACCACTTTCGTCCATTTCCTTCCAATTCACAAAACATCCCTAAAGAATACCCAATCAACAGTCGTCCAACCTGCCAGAGCTAAAACCTCACCTCAAGATTTTTCTGCTGATAAATGTAAAGTAATGCACCTAGGCAACAGTATTACTGCATATACATTAAAGAGAACCTGTCACCACAAAATGCAGTGCAATCTGCAAGCAGCATGATACACAGCATGAGGAGCTAAACAGATTGATATATAGTTCTGGGAAGGATTACACAAAACTTGTACTGTAATATATTTACTTAAACCTCTGCTCTTTTTATGCATAGCACCATGAGGAAAGTCCTACTCATTGATTGATAACTCTCCATGTATACTTAGTTATGTATAGTTAGCTGTAAATCAGTGAGTGGCACCACTCACATGACTTCTAAACTTAAAGAGGACCTTTCATCACTTCTAAAGATATTAACTAACGATGCTCACATGTAGAGCAGCGCCCAGGGATCTCCCTGCACTTACTATTATCCCTGGGCGCCGCTCCGTTCTCCCGGTATAGGCTCCGGTCTCTGTGCTCACTAAGTTATAGTAGGCGGGGGCTTGGGGGACTTGGTTATAGTAGGCGGAGCCTGCCCTTCATCTCCTTCTCCCAGGCTATAGGTCTGGCCAATCGCAGCGCAGAGATCATAGCCTGGGAGAAGGAGATGAAGGGCAGCTCCGCCACTATACAAGTCCCCAAGCCCGCCTACTACTTTGTGAGCACAGAGACGAGGCTCTACGGAAACGGAGCAGCCCAGGACTAGTGTGCAGGAGATCCTGAGCGCCGCTCTACATGTGAGCATCGTTAGTTAATATCTTTAGAAGTGATGAAAGGTCCTCTTTAAAGCATACCTGAATTTTCAAAAAAGTTTGTATGATGGTTTCTTTGTACAATTATAACTGTGAAGGAACAGGTCTGTTTAGGCTTTCCTAATGCTGTTTCAGCAATATTATTCACTGTTTCAGTTGCAAAGCTAGATGCATTTCTCGCACAAGCATGGTGCGTCTACATTATGTGGAATCCTGCCTGCACTGTACTGCTGTGACATCCTTTCCCTTACTTCCCACTATGTCTGTTTTCAGCTCTGGAGCTCACAGAACAGATAAGGAGGGGAAACCACACAGAGACACAGGAGGCTCCTATAATCTTCAAAAAGTGTGTAGAAACAGTTTTTATATAAGGTTCAGGATCTCAGTTAGCCCTGCCACACCCCCACTTCCTCTCTGCTGTCTTCGGAGTCTTTGTTACAAGGGACGGATCTCGTATGACAACAGGCAGTGGACTGCAAATTAGGTGGAAGTGAGACCCCTAAGGGCCATGAAGTCATAGCTTTTTTTCAAGTGGATGCAGACATATTTTTTAAATGAAGTTATGTAGAAATTTGCTGTTTACACAATTAAATGAAATTAAACTGTGCAAAAGTACAGTGAATATTTAAAAAGACAAGAGGTTTAAATTAAATACTTTTACAGATCCACAAAGCTATATATCAGCTTCTCCTGCTCTAGAACATGCTGCTTGCACATTACTCAGCATTTTTTTCGTGGTAGGTTCCCTTTAAATGAAGTAAAAGTGAACAAGAGAGAGATATGGCTATTCTGGTTACAAGTAAACTAAGCTCAATGTCAAGTAGCGCCTGCAAAAACCAAATACGATTTTAGGTTGTAAATAAAGAAATCCTTTCTGAAATCCAATATGACTCCTCTATAAATCCCCTATAAGATCACATATAGATTTCCCTTACTTCCCACTATGTCTGTTTTCAGCTCTGGAGCTCACAGAATAGATAAGGAGGGGAAACCAAACAGAGACACAGGAGGCTCCTATAATCTTCAAAAAGTGTGTAGAAACAGTTTTTATATAAGGTTCAGGATCTCAGTTAGCCCTGCCACACCTCCACTTCCTCTCTGCTGTCTTTGGAGTCTTTGTTACAAGGGACGGATCTCGCATGACAACAGGCAGTGGACTGCAAATTAGGTGGAAGACTCCTAGGGGCCATGAAGTCATAGCTTTTTTTCAAGTGGATGCAGACATATTTTTTAAATGAAGTTATGTAGAAATTTGCTGTTTACACAATTAAATGAAATTAAACTGTGCAAAAGTACAGTGAATCTTTAAAAAGACAAGAGGTTTAAATTAAATACTTTTACAGATCTACAAAGCTATATATCAGCTTCTCCTGCTCTAGAACATGCTGCTTGCAGATTACTCTGCATTTTTTTCGTGGCAGGTTCCCTCTAAATGAAGTAAAACTGAACAAAAGAGAGATATGGCTATTCTGGTTACAAGTAAACTAAGCTCAATGTCAAGCAGCGCTTGCAAAAACCAAATACGCAATTTGTTTGAGGGATAGGGAAAAAGACACCTTAGAGATAACCTCATTTATATGTGGAAATATATGTGTGGTCAATACAAAGAACAGGTATATGATTTGCTGTTTGAAGGACTTTACAAAAGACCAAAAGACATTTTTCAGCTGTGGAAGTAAGTCAATTTCATGCAGCAATTATCCCCGCTATAAGGGGATGAATGATTGTTACTACGTTATAGTGATCATTACAATTTTATTATTAAATAAGCAGCACATTCCTGTTTATGTAGGGCACTGTACTGCTGACAAACACAGAATTTATGTGCCGTATAACCTACTGCATTCCCTGACAAACAAGCTTTTGAAGCATTTGTACAAATGGCAGTTCCTAATAATTGGCCTGATAATCTAACCATGTTAATGAAATCAATATAGGAAAGAGTTCTTCACAGTTCAAGTAGTCAAGCGCTGCTCCAAAAGGTAGTATTGCAGATACTATAATAGTATTTATAGGGTAACTAAATCTTTGATGGGAAAAAAAGGGACATAAGTGCTGCTCAGAGCTCTTCCACTGCAGCTTTCATCAGCTCTGCCCAGATTTTCAAGCATGTTTAACCGTTTAATACTTTGTAACATATTATTACGCCACAGAGCGCTAGTACTTATAGGGGTTGTCTGAGTTATTTTTTTGTTCTTTGTATGTTCCTAACTAGGCAAATGTAACAGCTTTCCAATTAACTCACGTTATCTCCAATTGCTGGTTTTTCAGATTTCACTGAGGGTCACATGACCTGTGATGTCAGCTTCTCTCCCTGCTCTGATAATGTTCGTGCACAAGCCTGTACACAAGACATCACTGTGTTGGCCACGCCCCCCTTCACTGCCGTCTGCTGCATTGCTCTCTCCCAGGATTCTTAACCCCTTCAGCTGCACAGACTCAGGGCTGAAATGTTTACTGTGTAGCTGCAGGTAGTGAGGAGACAAATGCTGTGCACAGGAGCTAAAAGAGAAGTTCTGCAGAGCATTGCAGGTAGGGGTAAGATCCTGTGTGTATTAGCAGTGTCAATGTACAGCTAGGACCTCTAGTTCTACACATACAACATGCTGCTGAGTCTCCCAGCACTCAGGGCAGGTCTTGTATTCACTCCCTTAGCAGTGTCATTACACAGCTAGGGCTTGTAGTTCTACACATACAACATACTGCTGAGTCTCCCAGCAGGCAGATATGTCCCTCAGGGCAGCACTTGTATTCACTCCCTTAGCAGTACAAGGGGAAGGGCAGAGATTGTTGTTACTGCAGGTAAACAAAGGGCAAGAAGAGAAGCAGGGAAATTAGAAAATAGATATTTTTTTGCCTAAAACTTGCTTAGCTTAGTTATATATTGCTAACCATAAGATTTACAGTGCTATATTTTTTTTCCATAATTCGGACGACCCTTTTAACACTCTGTGCCGTAATAGTATGTCAGGGTGATGGTGCAAGCTCAGGAGCTGGGTACAGTGCATCACTTATAGGTGCAAGCTGTATTATACAGCAGGAAACCAGCTATCAGTGGTATCAATGATCATTACAAATAAGGCAGTTTAACCTCAGATGCCACAGTCAATAGCAACCGCTGCACTTGAGGGATTAGACAGAGAAAGAGAGTTCCCGCGGTCCTCCAATCAGCACCCTGTGAAATACATTGTGGTGTGCCAAGTACTAAAGGGTCCCCAGGCCTGTCATGTCCTGACTGCCAATACATCTTGCAAGAGCCTGCCTGTTAGAATGATTATACACTGTAATACAGGAGTAATACAGTTTACAGTACATGAGATCAAAAGATTGCAGGTTCAAGTCCTCTAAGGGGACTAAAAGTGTTACAAAAATGTTCAATAAAGATTTAAAAATATAAAAAAAACTAATATATTAAAAAAAATAATAACTGGTATTGCCATGTCGACAATGGCCAAATCTTATTAAAATATCCCATTATTTAACCCACATGGTGAACGCTACAGAAAAAAAAATCCCTAATACCAGAACTGTTGTTTTTTGGTCACCTCATCTCCCCAAGAAACTGAATAAAAAAATTATCAAATGGTTGCATGTATCCCAAAATGGTATTAATAAAAACTCAGCCCTCACACAGCTCAGTCAGCAGAAAAATAAAAAGTTATGGGTGTCAGAATGTAATGACACAAAATAATTTTTTTAAAAAGCTTTTTTAATGTAGGAAAACCCAACAAAAACACATACATTTCTCCAGAATAACATTGACCCACAAAATAAAGATAAAATATCTATATTACCGCAGCAAACACCGTAAAAATGAATCCCTAAAGACAATTGCGGAATTGCAAGGTTTTTTTTTCATACTGTCACCCCATAAAATGTTTAAAAAGGTATTGAATTCACTTGATATACCCTAAAATGGTGTCATTAAAAATACAACTTGAACTGCACAAAACACACACTTATAAGGCAATTTAGATGGAAAAATAAAAAGGTATGGCTTTTGAAATGCAGAGATGAAAAAAAAAAAAGAGCCTTGTGGGGTTCTCCCCTTTTCCTATATTGATGACCTATACTGAGGATTGGTCATCAATATCAGATCGGCGCGACCAGACTGCCAGCATCCCTGCCAATCAGCTGTATGAAGAGAACACAGCGCAGCACTGTTTACATGCTCGCTGTCAACATTGTAGTGGCGAGCCGGTGTAGTTACTGCTCCTCCATCCCATTCACTTCAACAGGATGGCTCTGTCCTATTTAGTTGAGTGAGTGGGACGGAGGAGCTGAACAGCGAGGGTGCCGGCAGTCAGAACCCCGCTGATCTGATATCGATGACCTATCCTGACGATCATTCCACTATTGAAGGAGCAGAATGATCTACTTGTATTATTTGTATTTATATTAGTTTACTATATTATTATTTATTTTTAGGACTAAATACCACTTTACCATTATTAAATATATTTTATATATATATTATATTTATCCTTGAGAGTCATATACCTTTTTTCCTCTTGGAAATATATGTTTTCAATCATATTATGTATAAGAATGTATGACATTCAGAAACATCCTTGCAGAGTTATATGCGGGCCCACCAGTCTTATAAATCAACTCACGTTCTGAAAGTGGTTGAAATGCATGAAAATTTTAAGTGCTAAATCCTGACAGAATCTGAATGTGAGAACATGGCCCAAGTCAGTTTGGTCGCTAACTAGCTAAACAAAGTGCTGAGGATCACCACAATAGTGTCCGATAGCTGTCCAATACTGGAGCTCTGAAGACAGTTTGTATTATTATCCATTTCACGTTAAATTAGGACAAAAAGGATGGAAAAATGTTATGACACAAGTTTCCTTAAAATATCACGATCCCAAAGCCAGTAAAGTAAACTTCTCACAATAACAATACGATGAATCCTTTTCGCTTCACGTCTCAGTGTTTTAAACCCCTAATTTGTGTTACTTTTTCCAGAACATAAAGAGTAAATAAAATAACAACCAAAAGGAAGGTTAAGGGAGCAGATTGCTGAGAGAGGAGCGCACTCATCTAAATATTCCGAATAAAGCAAGGCCATATATACACAAATACATCGGGTTACTTGGTGGTAGAAACTCAGTACAAATCCTACAAGCAAACAACCCGAATAGAACATTCACTGGCAAACTAGAAATAAACACTGCTTCTAATCTAATCAGATTTGCTCCTGGGATTATATACATTCTGACAAGCATTCACCCAACAAAATGTAAAGTTTACCTAATTTCAAACAGATCTGCAACACATTAATGCACACCAGCAGTTCTGAACCCGCTTCTAGAAGTGTGTGCCGCACAGCCATGGCTGTCATCTGTTTCAGAAGTTTTTATTACAAAAAGAAAGGCTGCGCCATGCAGGTACACGGTGATCTTACACGGGTTTGTCACTGTTTGTTGCAACATTAAAATAAGGATGCGAAGCACAAAGAAACTCCAATATAAGGACTTCCATATCTGACATAGGGACTGTGATTTTTGCACTGACAAAGAAGCGGGTGAAGAGGGACTATTTGTTGGTAAAATCAACAGCCCTCAATATATAAATATATTTTCATGGTGCATTTCGTGGGGACAGGTTCCCTTTAAACCAAATAGGTTGTGCTTTCTTTGTAATTTTGCTATAATCAGTAAATAACATGATATGGAAAAGTGCCTTCTAAGCTTATTTAAAAAGAACCTGTCATAAACGTTTTAATGACCTCACTGAGGGCATCATAACGTGGTAAGAGACACACTGATTTCAGTGGTGTGTCACTCATGAGTTAATAATAGGTGGCTGCAGAGAACCAGTCATCACAGCCCAGACCTGGAAAAGAGTTATAGTTATTCATAAGCTCCAGGCCCAGACTGGTAATCTACCCTACCTGGCAGATTCCCAGTGGGTTGGTCTGTCAGGGGGCTGACCTGATTAAGATAAACTACACTCATAAGCAAACACTGTGGCATGAGTGCACTTCAGAGTATATGACAGCTCAAGGACCTGTAATGACATCATCACTACAGGTCCTTAACCCTGTGAGAGAACAGTGCACTTGCAAAGTTAGAAGTGCTTTAAAGAGGTTGGCCAGTTTCCTATATTGAGGACGTATCCATCAATAGGGATGAGCGAATTGACTGGATGCCTTAGCTTAAGTCGATTCGCATAAAACATTGTTGAAATACTGTACGGAGCGAGCGCTCCGTACAGTATTAGAATGTATTGGCTCCGATAAGCCGAAGTTATTACTTCACAAAGTCTCGCGAGACTTTGTGTAATAACTTTGGGAATTAATTATTACTGTAAAAAACCTTGGTACCGAACTCGGGTTCGGTTCCTAGTGGTACCAATATATATACATTTTATATTGGGTATATATATTTGCATTTTGTGGTTCATGCACTTCAGGTGGTTGAGTGCCTCTCATTAACAGATTTTTCTACAGACTCTCCGGGAGGTGTGCACCTAGCTATATTGGTCATTGAAGGTGGAGCCACTTTAAGTTATCATACATTCTAATACTGTATTACAACGAAGTTTTATGTGAATCGACTTCGGATGAAGCATCCAAAGTCGATTCACTCATCCCTAGTCATCAATATAAGATTGTGGGGGTCGAACTCCTGACACCCCAGCTGATCAACTGGGCGGGCTCTCTGTATGTAAGCCTCCTGTTTGACACCGCTGCAGCTAATCACAAATGGTCACATGACACAAGGGGATCAGGTTGCCACTGCAGCGGCGTCAAACAGGAAGTTTTCATCCAGAGGGCCCAGTGGAGCAGCCGAGGCTGTGGAGCGAAGGAGGTTGGAGCCAGCAACAGGAGAAAGGTAACTGCTTCTCTTCGCTGGTCTGGTCTGGAGGGTTGACAACTCACCCCTTTCCCCCTCCCAAGGTGTACAACCCCTTTAAATCTAAAATCATAATTGTTTGTTCAGAGGCTAGTAAATGCCGGCTATTGTGATGGATGTTAGCTATAAAAAAAAACTTCTAAATGGATATGGAGGGGGGGGGGGGTACTTATCAAAGTAATTAGGCAAACTATTTTATCTGAGTAGAAGAAAGATGTACTGTAGCTTATTGTGCAACTTTTCTGAGGAGAAAATCGTCATAATGTCTTCCAAAAAGGAATAAAAATATTGTTTACAATCAAGGAATTGGTGACAAAGAAGGTGTTCTTGCTTTCAACGGATAGAAGCAGAAAGGCTTTATTTATTGGCATACCTACCAAAAATCCTGGGGAAGAGGGACCCAGCGTTCCTGACACACATCTACTACATTTTCTATCAGCCACCACTAAGAAAAGCTCAACGCAAAGAGATTATTTACAGCTTCCACTGAAGTCAACTGTAACTGTATAAATCCCTATTAAGCTCCCACCAGTGGTAGCTGCAGGTAGCCAGTTTTATGTATACCATGTGAAAGGTAGAAGATTTATCAGTGTATTTATGCAGTTTACTGGGTAAATACATAGAGAAATATGGTGTTCAGAAAGAGTGCCTAATTTAAAAAGCACTGGATCCATTTTTTGTAACACAGAAGTTAGATAAAGTAGGTGAGGAGGAGGCTGATTTTTTTATTGTAAATTCGTCAGAAATCTTGGGAGTCATGCTTTGCATTCCGCGTTGCCTCCCCAGTGCATATTGGGGTACTAGTTAAGTTGGGGGCCTAAACAAGTTTTGAAATGGGGCTCTATGAGATCTGCATATACTTTTTAACTCCCTGCTGTGGGTAAATGATGTTTTACCATAATTCATCTGTGCGTGAAGATGCTACAAGACTGCTGGGTGGGAGGTGGAAGCCAGCAACAGGTGACTGCTGGGTCCGCGCATGCGCACTGCTCTGCCCCCTATGAGAAGAAACGGTGACCGGAGCTCGCACAAGATCTAAGCCAGAGGACGAGGCTGAATTAGGTGAGGAGGGCGGGCCAGAGGATTCCAAGGGGAGCGTTATGCCGGCACATCATAGAGGGGCCTGGGCACTTGCAGCCATAATGCCGGCCCTGGGAACTTGGGGGACCTAATCTGCATATCTTTATAAAGTGTTTTTTTCAGCTTGTGGAGGTGGGAAAGACACAATGCAGCTACTATTTTTATGTTGGGCAACTGTGCTATAACATGATATGAGCAGTCTAAAACGCTCAAAGTAAGTGACAGACTCCCTTTAATACCATGAGGGTAGAAGGCATACCCCCTACTATGGGGCCCAAATCCACCTAGACAAGTCAGTTCATGATTACTATGAAAGGGAATCTGGAAAACTGAATAGGACCCATTCTATTTTTCAACTATGGAGCCCCATTATCCCTTGGCATGACTGTTTTCAGTATCCCTTGTGATATCACGAGTATTTTATACCTGAGATAAGTACATTTTTCCCTATGCTGTGAGGTCACGGGTAGATGGTGACCATTTGCATTATCTTGTGCCTATTCCCTGTACTGTGACATTCCCATGTGCATAATTCCTGTATTGCGATATCACTGTGCACATTACCCTGTAAGGTTACATCACTGTGCACATCACCCTGTAAGGTTACATCACTGTATGCCATAATTCAGAATTGTGCCATCACTGTGTGCATTATTCCAGGATTGTGACATCACTGTGTACATTATGAGTTCATACTTCAGCACTGTACAATGACATTACTGCATGCATTATTTCTGAATTGTGGCACTCCTGTGTACGGCATCCCTGTACTGTGACATAATTGTCTGCATTATCCCTGTGCGTTAGGAAGACCAATATAATAATAAGCTTTTCCTGCTCTGAACTTGTTGATTAGGGTGGTCATGGTGCAGTCTGGCCCGACTCTAAGTTTTGCTATGGAGTCCCAAAGGTTGCTTAACAATATAAGCATTACAGACAAAATGACATTACATGATACATGGGCATGTTATTAATTGAGATTCTCTAAATGATGACATTTTTATAACACTCCACAGAAATCCTGCGTAGTCTGATCGCACCCTCTTCCTCCTGCCCACTCTTCTTAATAATACACTTGTCTTGTAAAGGCTATGTTCACGTCTGCACACCACTGACTAATAGGAGCAGTTGTTTTGACTGCAAGAATTTGGCAGAATTTTGCTCTATTCTTGTTTTGAACTCAGAAGGGACTAACAGTGGAGTCTCTGACTTAGGGTCCATTCACACGTCTGTAAGTGTTTTGCGGATCCGCAAAACACGGAACGCACATGGCCGGCACTCTCATAGAAAATGCCTATTCTTGTCCGCAATTGCGGACAAGAATAGGACATGTTCTACTTTTTTGCGGAAGTGCGGAACGGAAGTGTGGATGCGGGCACCACACTATGTGCTGTCCGCATCTTTTGCGGCCTCATTGAAAATGAATGGGTCCGCACCCGTTCTGCAAAATTGCGGAACAGATGCGGACCCATTTTGCGGACGTGTATATAGACCCTAACAGTGTGAACAGGACCTTAGGTAACAAAAAGAGGGAGGAAGAAGAAATGGTGCAACACATGATGGGACTAGACATATCTGTACAGTATACTTGTACACAAACAGAAGTCAGTAAAAAACTGCATACAGACATCGCTCCCTAGTAACAAAGGAAAAATGATATGGTATCAAAGATTGGCTCCATATCAATATATTTTTCTCAATCAATTCTCTTTTAACCAAATAAGGTCTTACCTGCAAGACCCGGTACTTTTGCACATTCCAAGTAGTGGTCTCTTTTCAGAAAAACTGTCAGCCTTTAAAGAACCTAAAAAAGAAAGCAAAAAAACCTTAGAAAATTAGCAAACTATCAGTATGTACAGTATGCACAGTTATTCTACACCGAACAATGTGTAACCTCCAAAATGCTAAACACAACCATTGTATTATTCTGCATCCAGAATATTCCTGCGAGAGACTGGTAAATATCTGATCAGGAGAAATCCTGGATGAGGAACCGCTTGTGGCACACATTCTATGCAAGAAGATAATGATTTTACAGACCCAAACAAGGCGATCCAGTAGTCACCCAAACTTCTGACAGCAGAAGGCAGCAGCAGCCACATTTTAGGCCTCTATCACATGTCAGGGTGTGCTGTCCATGTTCTCGAAAGGCAGCACACAGATCCATTGATTTTAATGTATTTATTCACGCATCCTTGTTTTCCACTGACCAAGGGAAAAAACAACTGGGACTACTTTGCTCTGTGGTGCAGACCAAACATGCCCATTGAAAACTGTGGGTCCATGAAAACCATGGACAGAACATGGATGGCATCGGAGTTCTGTCAGTGGTTTTCACTGATCATTGGTAGGATATACTCTGGAAAGTCTCTTTTCAGCCTAGCAGTACACATAGTAAACAAATGACAAGCAAAGGACAAAAAACAAGACACACGGACCAAAAAAGGACTGTTTGTAGACATCTTTACGGATAAAACACTAATCACCTTCTCATGGATGTCCTCACGGACATGTGAACAAGCCCTTAGGAAAAAAAAGTAATTTATTTCGTACAGAACAGAGGTGGAAAAGGTTAAAGGGCTTGTCCAAGTTATATGAAAATCTCTCTAGTGCCCCCAAGTGTAATCTGACAAACATTGTATTACCCAACTGGGCCTAGATGACTCATTTGACCTTTTAATATTCGCTTTTAGAAGGGTATAAGTATTTGTTTGAATACATGAACATGAACCATGTTCTGCATTATTTTAGAATTTATTGTCTCTGTAATTTGCCAAGTGCAGAATTATTAAAACCATGAGTCACCTTTCTTCCTAAATATTTTGGCAATTTAGCACTTGTTATTTGTGTGTACAGCAAAAAACTGTGTGCTACTAAATGCCAGAAAAATCAACATGATGTTAAATACCTTGGCGTAAAAAAAATGACAAAACTGTTAGGCCCCTTGCAGATGAGCGTGAGCGGATTAAGTCTGGATGCGCTGCGGATGTGTTTAGTGAAAACTGCGCGATTTCGCAAGCAGGTACATTCAATTCTGTTTGCGATCGCGTTCAGTTGTTATCGCGCGAGTGCAATGCGTTTTGCACGCGCGTGATAAAAATATGAATGTTTACAAACAACATCTCCTAGTATCCATCCGAGAAAAACACATCGCATCCGCACTTGCTTGTACAGAATATAGAACATGCTGCGATTTTCACGCAATGCACAAGTGACGATTGAAAACCAACGCTCATGTACACAGACCTATTGAAATAAATGGGTCTGGATTCCGTGTGGGCGCAATGTGTTCGCATCACGCATTGCCCCCGTGCGGAAAACTCGCTCGTGTGAAAGGGACCTTATAGGAGTGATACCTTTACTGGCTAACCAGAAAAAATATATTTGTAAGCTTTCAGAGCACCAAGGCTTCTTCATCCAGCAGGTTTGCAAATGAGGAGTGAAAAGAAGATAACATTTAAAGGAAAATGATCAAAAAAACAAAGATGCAATACTACTGCTCAGAGCACTCTGCTTTCTTGGCTTTCATCTGCTCTGCTCAGATTTTGGAGCATGTGGAGTACGGATCCATAGAAGATACAAGAGATCTGTACTCTGTACGTTCCAGAACAGTGGAAGGTTCTGTACCTTTGTTAATTACCTGTTAAAGCTGCCCATACACATTAGATTCATGTCGGCCAAACCAGTTAGTCGGAAACAGCTGACCATCCAATGTGCATTAAGGCCTCCTGACTCTCCCTGGATGGCAGATGTTGGCAAAGATAAGATTTAGGCAGTTGCTTTTTAAAGAGGTTTAAAAGTGATGACCTATCCACAGGATAAATCATCATTACCTGATCGGTGGGGGTCTGACTCCTGGATACCCTGCTGATCAGCATGAGCGCTGTGACCTCTTCCTAGGCCAGTGATGTCATGTTCGTTGGCCACATGGCCTAGGCACAGCTCAGCCCCATTCAAGTGAATGGAGCTGGGTAGCAATACCAAGCACTGCTACTATTCAAATAGACTGCTCTGTGCTTGGCGAGATGCATAGAGGCCACAATGCTCACCAGAGCACTGCAGCCTCTTCAAACAGCTGATCGGCAGTGGGTATCGGGCGTCGTACCCCCACCAATCACATACTGATGACCTATCCTGAGGGTAAGTGATCAGTATTAAACACTCGGCCATCCCCTTTGACAGTTTTTTTTTCTTTCAAGGAGGTTGCAGCAAATGGGGACATTCTCCCCTCTCTCTCCTTAGGACACATGCCTGCTCGGCTGAAAGTGCATGATGTAGTAGAGAGAGAAAGTTGTCAGCCAAATATACATGTGTTAGATTACTGTCTGACTGTGTATGACCAGCTTCAGTCATTCATTTCTGCACAAATATTAGTTATTTGGTTGTAAGGCGTGTACAAATATCAAAAACATATACAAAAATAATGATTACACCATGTTCAACTTAAAAAAAAATGAATGCACCCATAAGCAGCACCTGCAAATATCTCATCAGTAAAAGGGCTGGAGGGAATCAGATTAATTGCAGGCTCACTGATTGTGCTGCAGACACGTGCTCTGCCTAATGGAGTCAGTATCCACTTCAATTGCGTGTGTGGGGGAAAGTATAATCCATAGGTTGCGATGGATTAATTTTTTTGATATCTGGAATTGTATTTGTGTCTGGGGGAATATGCTGGCGATATGCACACCTGCTCAACACTCTTTGTTTAATGCAGCTCGATGATTGAAAACAAAAAAGCAAAAATCCAGCCAAATCCATCAAATATACAAAGAGTTGAAATCCTGTTGCAAAGTCCTTTTCTTAAACTCCCAAATCCTTTTAATTCTGTCATATAACACTACAGCATTTATCAAAAGCTGAAAATCCAGACAAATCACACAATTAAAGTAATGAAAAATGCACCACCTGCCCTTATCTAGCCCTCCACTTAATAAAATGGTGACACTGGTTCACCTATCTGAAAAAATGTGCATAATAATTCCGAGTTACTAGGCAAGCTTTCATTTAATCAACTTGGAGTACTTTAATCACAATGAAGACATCCAGCCTCATTCCGATGACCTCCAATGTAATTCATTTACTGGTCCATGCCCACTGCGCTTTATCGCACTGCAGCCATTCACACGTCCTACATCAGAACGTGATATAAATATATTACTCAAGCCGAGTTCTTTCTAGGTCACTGCAATGTAAATGATTATTAAAACTGGGCCCGGATACCACTAATGGGAGCCCGAGTCTTTTACAATGTGCAAAGTATCATAGAATATCTATCTATCTATCTATCTATCTCATAGATATCTATATCTATCTCATATCTCTATCTATCTATCTGATATCTATCTCATATCTCTATCTATCTATCTATCTATCTGATATTTATCTGATATCTATATCTATCTATCTGATATCTATCTATCTATCTGTCTGTCTCATATCAATTTATCTATCTCCTATCTATCTATCTATCTATCTATCTATCTATCTATCTATCTATCCATCCATCCATCCATCCATCCAGGGGCGTTGTTAGCTATAAACATTTGGGATCTGGGCCCCTCATGTTTTGCCCCAGGCCCTGAATGTCCTGCCTGCCAGCTAGATACAACTGTATTGCCGTCATCAGGACGGCAATACAATTGAATCTAATGCAATGGAGGAGCTGAAGGTCATGTGACCAGTAAAACAGGCAGTGGTTGAGAAGGACCTGCGATACTGTCACCATCATGTGACCAGTGCAGGAGAGCAGTGAAGAGCAGAAGTCCTGGGGGAAGAAGCTGTGGTGTTGTCTGTACATGAGGAGAGGTAAGTGAAGGGACAAGCAGAGCAATGCTGGGAGTTGTGGTTATTTAACTGGGACTGTATGTTAGGGCTGAAGGGAGGAATGTTATTTACATGGAACTGTGTGTTGGAGGTGGCTGGGGAGGGGGTCCTGTTATTTACATGGAACTGTATGTTGATGGTGGCTGTAGGAGGGAGTGATGTTATTTACATGGGACTGTATGTTGAAGGAGGCTGTGGGAGGGGATTATGTTATTTAGGGCAGGTTCACATTACCGTTATGGATTCTGTTTTTGTTTTCCGTTATAAAGGAAAATAACAGAATTCATAAGACCGAAGTCAAAGCGGAAGCCTATAAGAGGCATTCTGTTTTGATCCTTCATAATACAAGTCTATGGGCATTATAACGGATCCGTCCTGGTTTCCATTATGCAGGAGTCCAGTCCTGCATAACGGAAACCAGGATGGATCCGTTATAATGCCCATAGACTTGTATTATGACAGAATGGTCTAATGTCCATTCCTTGTGTTCTTTAGCCCAAACAAGTCTCTTCTGCTTGTTGCCTGTCCTTAGCAGTGGTTTCCTAGCAGATATTCTACCATGAAGGCCTCTTAACAGTTGTTCTAGAGATGTGTCTGCTGCTAGAACTCTGTGTGGCATTGACCTGGTCTCTAATCTGAGCTGCTGTTAACCTGCGATTTCTGAGGCTGGTGATTCGGATGAACTTATCCTCCGCAGCAGAGGTGACTCTTGGTCTTCCTTCCCTGGGGCGGTCCGCATGTGAGCCAGTTTCTTTGTAGTGCTTGATGGTTTTTGTGACTGCACTTGGGGACACTTTCAAAGTTTTCCCAATTTTTCGGACTGATTGACCTTCATTTCTTAAAGTAATGATGGCCACTGTTTTTCTTTACTTAGCTGCTTGTATTCTGGCCATAATACAGAATTCTAACAGTCTATTCAGTAGGACTATCAGCTGTGTATCCACCTGACTTCTCCACAACGCAACTGATGGTCCCAACCCCATGTATAAGGCAAGAAATCCCACTTATTAAACCTGACAGGGCACACCTATGAGGGGAAAACCATTTCAGGTGACTACCTCTTGAAGCTCATCAAGAGAATGCCAAGAGTGTGCAAAGCAGTAATCTAAGCAAAAGGTGGCTACTTTGAAGAACCTAGAATATGACATATTTTCAGTTGTTTCACACTTTTTTGTTATGTATATAATTCCACATGTATTAATTCATAGTTTTGATGCCTTCAGTGTGAATCTGCAATTTTCATAGTCATGAAAATAAAGAAAACTCTTTGAATGAGAAGGTGTGTCCAAACTTTTGGCCTGTACTGTAGATCCTGCCTTATTTTTACTAAGAGCACTGTGGGGAGCCTGATTACTACTGAGGGGTCTGTAGAGAGCTTTTACCACTGGAGGAACAATAGGGGGTCTTATTTCTACTGGGGGCTCTGTGAGGGTATTATTAATACTGGAGGGCTCTTCTATGAATGGAGGCACTCTTGGGGAGCATTATCACTGTTGGGGGCACTGTAGGGGGCAGTATTACTAGTGGGGGCATTCTAGAAGGGAATTACTATTGATGGGACTATGAGAAGCACTATTACTACGGGGGCACTCATTTATTCAGGATAGTATTTGGGGGTATTGGAGAGGACAGCGAGCAGCAGGATAACATTGTGGGGACTTGAGGTTGGGGGAAGAAAATAGAAATGTGAGGAAGCCAAGATGTCTGTGTGTTACACTCTGCAGAGACAAAGCGGCTGAGAGAAGTTATACGGACCAAATGGAGAAGATGATGACAGAGAAGATCTACATCAGAGGAGACGTCACCTGGCAGGCCCCGGATGTGAGAGGTATGTGCTGCTGTATAGCAAGTACAGCAAAATGCGGTGTGCGGGGGGGTCGACTGAGAGAACTGGGCCATATTCACTGATACCCTAGCAACGCCCCTGTATCTATCTATCTATCTATCTATCTATCTCCTAATCTATCCATCTCCTATCTCTCTCATATCTATCGGTCTATTTATCCATCCATCTATATCAATCTATCTAATATCTATCTCATATCTTAAAACAATACAACAGCAGAACTATCACTGAAAACTGAGGAAACCTGGGTGTAATACATCCAAGAACATTGGTTGACAGTCCACAAATTCCACTTGAAGAATGACAACTATTTTTAAACTATTGATCTTCTTTAACCACCTCAGCCCCCCTAGCTTAAACACCCTTAATAACCAGACCACTTTTTACAATTCTGCACTACACTACTTTCACAGTTTATTACTCCGTCATACAACTTACCACCCAAATGAATTTTACCTCCTTTTCTTCTCACTAATAGAGCTTTCATTTGGTGGTATTTGATTGTTGCTGACATTTTTACTTTTTTTGATATGAATAAAAAATGACCAAAATCTTTGAAAAAAAATTACATTTTTTGCTTTCTGTTGTAATTTTTTTTTTAAAACTACATTTCTATATACATTTTTCTCTAAATTTATTGTTCTACATGTCTTTGACAAAAAAAATGCAATACGTGTATATTTATTGGTTTGGGTAAAAGTTATAGCGTTTACAAACTATGGTGCAAAAAAGTGAATTTCGGCATTTTGAAGCAGCTCTGACTTTCTGAGCACCTGTCATGTTTCTTCAGGTGCTAGAATGTCAGGATAGTATAAATACCCCCCAAATGACACCATTTTGGAAAGAAGACACCCCAAAGTATTTGCAGAGGGGCATGGTGAGTTCATGTATGATTTCATTTTTTGTTCACAAGTTAGCAGAAAATGGCACTTTCTGAGGAAAAATTTTTTAATAAAGTTTCCATTTCTGCTAACATCTGGCAAAAAAAATAAAAAATCTCCCACGGACTCACTATGCCCCACAGTGAATACCTTGAGGTGTCTACTTTCCGAAATGGGGTCATTTGTGGGGTGTGTTTACTGTTCTGGCATTTTGGGTGGGGCTAGACTCGTTGGACTTTAGGCCCCTTTACGCACCTAGGCTGCAAAAAAGTGGCACACATGTGGTATCGCCGTACTCAGAAGAATGAGGGCAATGTGTTTTGGGGTGTATTTTTACATATACCCATGTTGGGTGTGAGAAATATCTCTGTAAATTGTCAACTTTGTATAAAAAAATTTAAAAAGTTGTCGTTTACAGAGATATTTCTCTCACCCAGCATGGGTATATGTAAAAATACACCCCAAAACACATTTCCCTACTTCTCCTGAGTACGGCGATACCACATGAGTGACACTTTTTTGCAGCCAAGATGCGCAAAGGGGCCCTAAAACCAATGAGTACCTTTAGGGCATTTTTACGCATTTGGATTCCAGACTTCTTCTCACGCATTAGGGGCCCCTAAAATGCCAGGGCAGCATAAATAACCCACAAGTGACCCCATTTTAGAAAGAAGACACCCCAAGGTATTCCGTGAGGGGTATGGTGAGTTCATGTAAAATTTTATTTTTTGTCACAAGTTAGTGGAATATGAGACTTTGTAAAAAAAAAAAAAAAAGCCAATTTCCGCTAACTTGTGCCAAAAAAAAAAATCTTCTATGAACTCGCCATACCCCTCACGGAATACCTTGGGGTGTCTTCTTTCCAGAATGGGGTCACTTGTCGGGTATTTATACTGCCCTGGCATTTTAGGGGCCCTAAAGCGTAGTTAAACTTCCTCCCGACGCGCGATCCTGTGAACGCGCAATCTCTCCTCTCGCGAGATGATGCACCGGCGCATCAAGGAGGAATAACCCAGCCGCCCGCAGGTCGCATCCCTGCGTTAGGCGGTCGGGTAGTGGTTAAAACAAAAGCTTTATTTTCAGTCATTTAACAGTGAAAGTTTATATCAATGTGGAAAAATTAGAAATATGGTCTAGTATTTGTCTAGTGATTATTGTTCTATTAAATAAAGACCTAGTTAAAAATACATTAATTTTTAAAAGGGTTCTAAGACACTGAAGTACTGATTACCTTTCCCTAGCTGAAGCTCCTGAAACATCCTAATTGGTGAAGGTGTCGGGAGTCAGAACCCCACCAACCTGATACTGATGACCTATCCTGAAGACTTCAGTCCCAGAGATCCTTTTTTGAAGGCTTGAAGACACAATGGGGTATATTTATCAAACTGGTGTAAAGTAGAACTGGCTTAGTTGCCCATAGCAACCAATCATATTCCACCTTTCATTTTTCAGAGCTGCTTTGGAAAATAAAAGGTGGTATCTGATTGATTGCTATGGGCAACTAAGCCAGTTCTACTTTACACCGGTTTGATAAATATCCCCTAACGGGTTTCATGCGTAGGCTGGTAACTCCCTGAAGCAGTTTTCATAAGAGCACTTTTATTATACCATGTCAGACTAAACCTAAAGAGAATATATAATCAGAAAATGGGTTATTGTTTAAAAGGGTTCTCACAATCTAAGACATTTATGTCTGACAGTTGTGGGTCCTATCTCTGGGACCTGCACCTATCTCCTAAATTGCTTGGACTAGTGTTAGGGTTAGCGGTTTGAAAAAATAAATTAAAAAAAAAACATATATATAGAACTGAATTGTGCAGTTGAAACGTTGCAAGAGGAATAAAGAGGTTCACCATCTTCTTCACTACTACGGTGTGCTGCTTCTATTTTGGGATTTTTATCCTCTCTCCCTCTGTGCTCCTGGTGGGTAAATGCCCTTTTCATATCGCTAACTTACCTGTAGTTTGCGCAGGACTTAGGTTGCTCATGACATACAGTGCGGTTGGATACATGTATTAGAGAGTGCACCCTTGGTGACTCCATGTACTGCGTGTATGACCAGCGCTGTGTATGCATGAGAGTATGGTTTTGTGCTCTGATATGTAGTCAGCAATTTTGTTACATCAGTCATCTGCTTCATGTGTATTACACGGCTCTTTTTGCCGCTCATTTGCTGGTATCGGAGTGAGGGCTTTTATCTACTGTGGGAGTCCTGTGGGAGGGAGGGGTTCTGCTTGTCAAAGTATTGTCCTGCACTGCTACCACTACATGATTTGTGTTCTGTGTATTTGCTATAATATGTTTTTAAACAATAAAGAATGATGTGACATTATATGTGTGTAATTGTATATTTGGTGTGCTATTGTTTAGAAACACACATATTCAACAAATGGTATTTTTCTGATTGGTTGTTATATACACCCTTATTCTACATAATTAAAAAACTAATCTTTATTTTATGATGGAATAACCTTTGGATGGTAATATATTTTCCTCAAAAGCATTTCATTTAAAAAAAAAATCTGATTTAAATAAAAAAAAATCCGATTTAAATAAAAAGAAATCTGATTTTTTTTTTTAAATCATTGATTTTTATCCACCCTGTCCCAGGGCATTTCCCATCAGAGGTGCCCCCTACTGCGAAAAAAAGCAGAGCCCAAAAAAGATGTAGGGTCTGTTACAAGAATGGGATACGGCGGGATACCATATTTCAATGTGACACCTGTCCAGATAACCCTGTACTTTGCACAAAGCAGTGTTTCCGCATTTACCATACTTCCCTAGATTATTCATTTAATCAAGTTACATTTTTTTTACTTCTTTAATGCACTTCTGGCCAATTTTTGTTTATTATGCAATCTTCTGTTTTTTAACTCCACATTTCATTATATTATTAGCCAAATATAATTTGGAAAATTAGACAAACTCCAAAATGTACAAATAAATTATCATTATAAAGCCCAGTGACGTCCGATGCTCGCTCTTCCCTCAGCGAAGAGGGAAGAGCGAGCATCGGACGTAACGGGGCTCGGCGCATGCCCAGTGACAACGATAAAGCTCCTGCCCTCAGTCTCCTACTCATCGCACTGGCGCAGCCCTCAGTGGGTACTGTGTCTGCGCGAGACTTTGCCCGGCCGTCAGGGAGGGGGAGGAGAGGGATGAGGCGCTGTGGGCGGTTAGGGAGTAAGGAGACGTTTTGGGCACTGCAGGGGGGCGTTACTGGGCACCCAAAGTAGAAGATAACGCCCCTTTGGGCACCTTCACAATTAATTAGCATATTTATAAAAGTCATTTTCTGCAAAACTACTGGACAGATTTCATTACAGAAAAGCAAAGCTGATTCAAGGTAATCTGTGCAGCATGACTGGTTTAAAAGCTAAATTTGTGTTATCAGAGGTGACAGAATCCCTTTAATTCTTGTGGAGCACCTAAAGGGTTAACAAAGTTTGTAACATCAGTTTTGAATAACTTGAGAGGTGTAGTTTCTAAAATGGGGCCATTTTGGGGTGGTTTCTACTATGTAAGGCCCACAAACTGACTTCATAACTGAACTGGCCCTTAAAAAAGTGGGTTTTAGAAATGTTCTTAAAAACCTTCTAATGTCCTAAAAAAATAAAATGACATTTCAAAATGATGCCAACATAAAGTAGACATATGGGAAATGTACAGTAAATTAATAACTATTTTGTGAGGTATCACTATCTGCCTTAAAAGCAGAGAAATTCAAATCTAGAAAATTATAAATTTTTCCAAATTTTCTGTAATTTTTTTTTTATAAATAAAGGTGAAACATATTGACTCAAATTTACCACTAACATGAAGTACAAAATGTTACGAGAAGACAATCTCAGAATAGCTTGGATAAGTAAAAGCATTCCAAAGTTTTTACCACATAAAGTGACACGTCATATTTGCAAAAATCAGTCTGGTCACGAAGGTGCAAAATGGCCCGGTCATTAAAGGGTTAATCAGGTGAACCACAACTATGTGTCTATGCAAACAGTTTGACAGAAAGCTCGCTGCTGACTTATTCCTTTTAAAGCAGCGTTTCTCAAATAGTGGGGCGCGCCCCCCATGGGTGGCGCGAGGCTCCGTAAAGGGGGGCTCCAGGTGACAGGAGATGAACGCTTCCACTGTGGAAGCGTTCATCTCCATAGTGATCTGTATCGCCGTCCTCTGGACACCGATACATATCGCTGTGCTGTGCGGCAGTGGAGGGAGAGGCGTCTCCCTCCCCTGCTCCTCTGATAGGCTGCGGGCCTTGTGCCGGCAGCCTATCAGAGCGGTTCAGGCGGCGCGATGACGTCATCGCGCCGCCTGAGCAGAGTGCAGAGCGGGACACAGGCCGGAAGAGGCCTGCATCCAGCGCTTCCAGGGAGGTAAGTATTGGGTGGGGGGACCCTGGACCCTATTGGGGGAGGCCTGCACATGATTTGGGGGAGGGGAAGCCTGGACCCTGCACATGATTTGGGGGGGGGTTAATGTAGCCTGCACATGATTGGAGAGGGGGGTTAATGGAGCCTGCATATGATTTGGGGGGGGGGGTTAATGGAGCATGCACATGATTTGGGGGGAAGGGGGGGTTAATGGAGCCTGCACATGATTTAGGGGGGAGGGGGGGTTAATGGAGCCTGCACATGATTTGGGGGAGGGGGTTAATGGAGCCTGCACATGATTTGGGGGAGGTTAATGGCCCTCACCTGTGGGGAGATTGGTGTACTTATAACAATTTTATAGACAAATGATACTATTTACAGTCGCGCGGGGGGCGCGAAAAATGTTTTCTTCTTCCTAGGGGGGGCATGACAGAAAATAATTGAGAAGCACTGCTTTAAAGGGATTCTCAAGGAGTGTATCATTTTGAACAGGGAGTAGGGTCGCATGACTACTATAATGATGAGATCCTGCTCTCCATTTTGTCACACTTCTCAGCCATTATTATCTACTCTAAGGCTACATTCACACGACCGTAGTGTATTACGGATCCGCAAATTGCGGATCCGCAATACACCCAGCCGAACCCCCCATAGAAATGCCTATTCTTGTCCGCAGGCTGCGGACAAGAATAGGACATGTTCTATCTTTTGCGGAGCCGCGGACCGGAAGTTCGGGGCCGCGCCCCGCAAATGCGGAAGCGGAGAGCACCTAGTGTGCTCTACGCACCTCGTCCGGCCCCATAGACAGTGAATGGGTCCGCACCCGTTCCGCAGAATTGCATAACGGACGCGGACACATTCACGGTCATGTGAATGTAGCCTTAGAGTTAGGGTTTTTTCACACTTGCGTATTTGTTTTCCGGCATAGAGTTCCGTCGTCGGGGCTCTAAGCCGGAAAAATCCTGATCAGGATTATCCCAATGCATTTTGAATGGAGAGAAATCCGCTCAGGATGCATCAGGATGTCTTTAGTTCAGGACTGGAACGTTTTTTGGCCGGAGAAAATACCGCAGCATGCTGCGCTTTTTGCTCCGGCCAAAAATCCTGAACACTTCTCGCAAGGCTGGATCCGGAATTAATGCCCATTGAAAGGCATTAACCTGGATCCGGCCTTAAGCTAAACGTCGTTTCGGCGCATCCGACATTTAGCTTTTTCTGAATGGTTACCATGGCAGCCAGGATGCTAAAGTCCTGGTTGCCATGGTAAAGTGTAGTGGGGAGCGGGGGAGCACTATACTTACAGTCCGTGCGGCTCCCGGGGCGCTCCAGAGTGATGTCAGAGTGCCCCACGCGCATGGATCACGTGATCGCATGGATCAGTCTTCTAATGCTTTCAGGCGACTTGCGTTCTGACGGATCCGGCAGGACGGAAGTGCCCGCCGGATCCTCAGAACGCAAGTGTGAAAGAGGCCTTAAAGATGTACCAAATTTATCAAACATCCAACATTTGATAAATTTGACCGAAGTTTTGGCAACACCAGACGTCTGCAAAGCTAACTTTACAATTTCTTCATGATAAACCCCACCACCACCAACTGTGCTTAGAACATAAAGCACTGAGTAAATGTCCACCCTTGAATACAATTTTGTTCTTTCAAATTACATAGATTTTATATTATTTGCTATTTTTCTGACACAAAGGGGGAGATTTATCAAAAATGGTGCAAAGGAAAACTGGCATAGATGACCATAGCAACCAATCAGATTCCACCTTTCATTTTCACAGCTTCTTTGGAAAATAAAAGGATTGATCTGATTTTTTGCCATGGACAACAATGCTAGTTTTCCTTTGCACCACTTTTGATAAATCTCCAAATCTGCATACACAGATATTTAAAACATAAAATCCCAACTACCTGCAGCTACCAATAGAGGGAGCATAAAAGCTTACTCCATAGGGTTTATACACTGAAGTTTTTTTCTGGAAATAAAAAACCATCAGTGGGGTCTGCCTCTTGGCACCACCAATCAGCTGTTTGAAGAGGCCACAGTGCTTAGAGGAGAGCAATGATTGTAAAATGTGAGCTCAATTCTGATGCACAAAGTGATCTGTATGTAGTAGTGTGGTTCATACTTCTGATAACTGGCAGGCAGAGAAAGGAGCAGGGCTTAGGCCCCTTTCAGACGAGTGAGTGTCACGCTCTGGACTCACAGCGCAGCACACGGTGTGAACTTCTGGCACTGCGGAGGTCGTAAAGCATTATATTCAGGCATGGGATTCCGACAGTTCCCTTAGGTTCTCCAGATCCGGTTGTTAACTTACAGCTGGATCGGAGAACCGTGTTACCGCCTAAATCTCGATCCGGTGCTTTGGCGGCGGCAGCTAGAGATGAGCGCTTCTATTCCATAGTTTAGCTCCTTAGGCTTTTTAAAAGTTGGGTGGTATGTGTGTGTAGTGTGTATATATGGTGCATTTATGTATATGTGTGTCGTATATATATGGCGTATGTATATGTAAACATGTGTTGTGACGCCGCATGTCCGCTGTTGAGTAGGGAACCTGTTGTTAAAAATTTGAATCCCCTCCCCTGATTATATTAATTTATGATGCTATGTAACCCTGAATGTATTGGATAACACTGACAGCATAATCTGTCCTGCAGTGTAATTAGGACAGTTTTCTAACTAGGGATGTGACAGCAGCCATTTTAATTCTTCCACTGATTGCCTCCTAGATAAAATGACCCTGGGTTCACACCTGAGCGTTTCTGGGACGCGCGTTTTACGCGCGTTTTTGTCGCGCATATTACAGCGCGTTTTTGCAAATAGGAAACGCGCATCATACGCGCGTTCGCAACTCTGGAGACCAATTGAAAAAGGCATATCTACACTGAAGTGCTGTAATAGTTATAAAGGATGGATAGTGAATGGACTAGCTAGCATACATAATGTTCCCCGTACACATATTAAGTATCATTTTAAAATATAAGAGGAGCTCTGTCAAAAATAATGTACTATAAATTGAAAGGCAAAACACAAATCCCAATTCGATATAAAATTTTAAACCTTTTAAAATAAAATCTAACAAGCAAACGCTCAAATATGGTTAAAATAAACACCTGACATGATAAATTGTCAAGAACTTTAATCTCACTGCTGTTGTGTTAAAATCAAATCATAAAAGTATAAATTCCAAATTCTTAGCTTCATGTTTCACGTTATTTAAATCATAAGATATAGCTTTTTTTGTAAGTTTACTACATGTCAAAAGCATAAAGCAAAAAAGTCAGCATGACCATAACGGCTTTTAATAAAGTTTTATTTCAAAGTATAAATTTTCTTGTGCCAAATCTTTACAGGCTTCTCAGTTCTGGAACTTTTACTAAACAATATTTTATGACGCTTTTATTAGTCAGATCTCTTGGCCAATAACCACCAATGTTAAAATTATACTAGTACTAGGTTTATGGTGACCACAGAAAGTGGTGCCATGTTCTAGGTTCTTTTATATCATCCGGATTTGGCCATTTTAGCAGTGTAATAGGATTATCCTGAAATTGCTTTTTTTTTTTACTCAGTGGCAACATGACATAGAGTTAAATCCTGTTATAATATGAACAAACATCCCAACCGTCCTATATCCGGCAGGACAGCCCTGGATTTCTGCAGCTGTCGCATGGTACTATGATAACTGTAGAACATCCTCAATTGTCACTGCGCCTAAAAAAGACGTAGAAAATGATAAAAAGACGGACTAGCCCGCCTGCCCCTTTCCCGTCCCCTTTTTTAGACCAGGCTTGAGCAGGGAAAAGTCGCAGATTCGGTCATACATCTCCTTTGAGACTGAATCGTCGACAGATATATGCCAAAAATTGGCATGTATCTGATAATAAATCACTCCTTTAATGCCTTCACTACTGAAAAGGTAGATCCTGGTCTCATCATTCCTGATAAATCTGTCCCATAGTTTCTCTGTCCAGATAACATGGGTTTTAGCACGGCGTAATCTTTTTCAATCTTTGTTTGAGCAATTTAAATTGACTTTTTTTTGTGTGGAATTCTAGTATTTAGACCCAATTCTTTCAATATGCTGCGAACAGTCCTTGCACTCAACTTCAAACCCCATTTGTGATAGTTCACTTTGTATAGACACAGATGATTCTCTTCTGTTACCTAGACACAGTCTTAATTCTTCCATTACCACCTGCTGCTGTGACCGTTTCCTGCCTTTACCAGTCTGGTTTTGTAGTGACGGAGTCTTCTTATAGATCCCCAAATGTTTTGAAATACCTCTTTGGTGAGGTTTCCTTCAATTGTTTGTCTAATTGCATCAAAAGTATAGCATTACTCACGTAAAATGACTACTTTACATCACTTTCTGGGTGACCAGTCAACCCTTTTCACAGTTTTTTTACTAGGTTTTACAAGCTCACTACACAAAGGAAAAAAAAGCAACCACCTTGATAACAATCACACAATGCACAGACAGATGTTCTGCTGTCAGCTCTAATACATGACCTTGAGAGCTGAATGCAAACCTTAACCTCATTGGCTCCTTGCCAAAACATAATAGCACCTAACTGACTCCCTGAACGGCTACACTCATTGGTTACATCCCAGCCAAGGAAAGCCGGTTCATATCAACAGGCTTTCCTTGGCTGGAATGTAACCAAGGATGAGAAGTAACCAACTAATGATGTTAGTTGTTTTTTTTTTATTGGTTATTACATTTGCATTACATTTTACGTTCAATTGTTTTCCCATTGATATATGTTTATGGTATTATTAAAAAAAAAATTGTGTATGAGCCATTAATTATCAAAAATGCACTTTTTCCACAAGGTTTCCTCACGTTTAGCCACTAGTGTGTATACACATATGATTTATCCTATTTTCACAAAAACATTTGATTTGCGATATGTTAAAATATTTAGCTTTTTAAGTACATGGATCGGTTTCTGGTACTACACATTTCAACACAAATAACAAAGCAAAACAATTAAATAAAAAAAATACTGTTAAATAATTTTTGCGCAATTTAAAAACTACTGTGAAAGATTCCCTTTTGTGTGATCAAAAGGGGAAAGTATCTGTCCAATGACACTTCCAACATGACTCCTCGAACAAGCACAATAAAGGGCTGCTTTCAGTCTGCCCTGTAATAACTGTCTGCAACACCATGTACAGACATAATGCAGACAGCTTATCTAATGATTGCAGACCTTTATTTACAGAGAAGTGAAGTCGGAGGCCTATTAAAATGTGCCGCTCAGAAGTGTATTTAGCTGAAGCTGTGAACTTTTCGCTTCACACCTGGGAGTGAATTCTTTATCACGTAAGGACATCTTTTTTAAGGCCGTGCCAATTCGTTTGAAGCAGACTCCAACATTAAACAATCCTTCTTTTACTATTCCACAGTAAAACAGTGTGTGAGCCTTGCTTGATGGTAATCATCAGCTCCATTACAATTCATTTTATTTTGTTCAGAATCATTAAGCTGGTGCGTTCGAAAGCTGCTGAGTCCTATTACACTGCTCTCTTTTATCCGATTCCAGATATTAGTCAAATGCCTTTCTGTGCTTTTCAAAGCTTTTCTCATTTGCAGAGTAGGTTAACAGGGGAGGTCAGAATTTGCCTTTTACTGCCATACCAAAATGATCCATTTTTTTGTGTTTTTTAAATGATGTCTTTGAACAAAACATGTCCTAATTCTAAAAGCAATTTCAAAATGGCATGGTATTACATTTTTACAGTATGTTTCGGTTATGGATAGTAATATAAAAATAATGATGACAATCATCATTGAAAGGAATTGTTTCAAATAATTTCTGATCTAACCCATCCGGTCAAGTTAAAATTCCCCTTGAGTTTCCTGTCAGAACTGCTAAGAACCACACCAGGAAAGTGCTTCGCCCCATTGGCAAAGTACATCAGGTAAATATCTGAGGAACTCAATTTTGTTACTGAAAGACTTATGAGCTTCATTTCGGTCCCCGGTTTGACCACTTGATCTGCTGTTTGACTCTCCAAATCCTATGATGTCTTCTGTGTGGACTGGAGTTCAGTCTCTGTATGCGAGACTCATAAGAATACGTAGAGCGAGAGACACTTTGAGGAACTGTAGAATTTGGAGAGTCACAGTGCTGTCGGTGTATAACCGATGAAACTAAATGAACTGGATCCTTATAAATCAGCAATAAATCCAAAGGTAACAAACTTAACCAAACAGATATTAACCTGATGTACTTTACAAATAGGGTGAACAATCAAAAATTTTCCTGGACTGCTTCTTTAAACTAAACTAAAATGTAACATACTGTATATCGCATGCACAGTAAGAAAAATCCCACCTTTCTAACTAAGGCTACTTTCACACTAGCGTTTTTTGCAGATCCGTCATGGATCTGCAAAAACGCTTCTGTTACAATAATACAACCGCATGCATTCGTCATTAACGGATCAGGTTGTATTAAGACTTGTATAGTCATTACGGATCCGTCTTGAACACCACTGAAAGTCAATGGGGGATGGATCCGTTTTCTATTGTGCCAGACTGTGTCAGAGAAAACGGATCCGTCCCCATTGACTTACATTGTGTTTGGCTCCTCTTCGTCAGGCAGACAGCAAAACGCTGCAGGCAGCATTTTGGTGTCTGCCTCCAGAGCGGAATGGTGACTGAACGGAGGCAAACTGATGCATTCTGAGCGGATCCTTTTCCATTCAGAATGCATTAGGGCAAAACTGATCTGTTTTGGACTGCTTGTGAGAGCCCTGAGTGGATCTCACAAACGGAAAGCCAAAACGCTAGTGTGAAAGTAGCCTAACACATGGGGTTTTCTTCATGGTTATTTTCCCATCCAATATGAATGAAATTTCAGAATAATCTTTGTGGGTAACTGAATTAATACTGCATCCTACTAGCTATCATCATTCTAGCCATCTTTCTCTTCTGCAGTCAGCGGCAGACTGGAGACTTGCTGTAGGTTGGTCCAAATTAACAGAAGACAAGGCAACACAAGTAGGGAGGGCCACCAGGAGTGCAATACCTTAGTGCAGCACAAAATACCATCACAGCAAAACCAAATATAACAGTGTGACAGACAATTTTGCTTCAGCAGAAACATATACCACAGTGCTGCACAAAATACTGCCATACTCACCACAGTATTCAACTGTATCACCATCCTGAGGACAGTTATATAGTTCAGGAGGGCACCTGCAGCTGTTGGACCGGTGCATAAGTACCTGATGCTCCCAGATGAGAGCATCAGATTAGGGTTGTCACGATACCAAAATTTTATTCGATTTCGATACCATAAAAAAGTATTGTGATGCTCGATATCATGCACATTTTTTTATTTTAATTTTTATGGAACATCCGGCCCATAATAGAACAGTCCTATCCTTTTTTTGGGAGGACAAGGTGACTAAAAATGGTGAATCAGACTGTTTGGATTTTTTTTCTGTTACGGCATTCACCGCATAGGAAATATTTTTTAATATTTTAATAGTTCGCACTTTTTCGAGCGTGGCAATATGTAATATGTTTATTTTTTATTGTCTGTAAATTTTACTATGTAAAATTGGGAAAGGGGGAGATTTAAACTTTTAGTATTTTGGTGGGTTTATTTATTTTTTATATTTTATTTACTAACTATTAGCCCCCTTGGGGGCTAGAACCTTTTTCCTATTCACTCTAATAGAGCTCTATTAGGGTGAATAGGATTTCACACTCTCCCTGCTGCCCTGTGCATATGCAAAATAAATGTGAAGCCCCAGTATTGGGTCTACGACACAATGAAATGCCAGATATCCCTCAAAGGAAGGAAAACTGAGCAAAGAGGTGTCTCCATTACAGAGATCACCAAATCCACCATATTAAGTGGCCCCTATGTCATGATCCCGCTTTTTTACAAGCTTTAAGGATTTGACGGGAAAAACCTAAGCCAGTTATCCATCCAGAGACAGCTGTTTCGGGGTGTTGCCCCTCATCAGTGTGGAGAAGGATTCTGGCTAACCGGGAGCAATGCCTTGGAGACTACTCAAACAAAACAATAGCTGATCTCAGGGAGACCAGCTACAGAAAACACTGCAGAGCCTCATTTAAGAGTCTCAACACAGCAATCCGAAGTGCAAAGCTCCCTGGGAAACAGTAATATGCAAAATAAATGTGGAGCCCCAGTATTGGGTCTACAACACAATGAAAGCCAGATATCCCTCAAAGGAAGGAAAACCGAGCAAAGGGGTGTCTCCATTACAGAGATCACCAAATCCAACCTAAGCTAGTTATCCATCCACAGACAACTGTTTCGGGGTGTTGCCGCTCATCAGGCTTACCATGGCAGCCAGGGCTTCAGTAGCATCCTGGCTGCAATGGTAACCTGATCAGAGCCACGCCATTTCACTGCTGGGGCTTCGATCAGACAATGCCACTGCCATCAATGAAGAGGAGGAGAGAGGACCCTGTGGTCACTGCCACCAATGAATATAACAATAGGGTGGAGGGTACCTGTGGCCACTGTGCCACCAATTATACTAATAATGCCCAATGGGGGGGGGCCCACTGCATCACCAATGATACTAATACTGGGCGGGGCATACTGCAACATACCTGTCACCTGGCCTCAACAACAGGGCATGCGTTCATCTGAGATCAGAACCAGACGAACAATGCAGTACCAAACGGGAGACAGAGTGGTCAGAAAACAAGCTGGTGTCAGGAACAAGCAATCCAATAAGCACAGGGACAAGGAACCAGGAACACAGCTAGTGAGTCAGAGTCTATCACTGGCACTGGAGTATAGCCAGGAAAAGGTTTAACTAGAGCACCAAGTCCCTGGATCAAACCCTGATAGGTCATAACTCGTGCTCCATTAGTCAGAAACACTAGCACACAAGAATAGAGCAGCTGAGCAATCAGCCCACTGCTAGTCTCCTCCATCACACACCCGCGGCAGGGAGAAACAGAGCATTGCATCCTGTTGCTAAGGATGCTGTCGCATCACCAGGGGGAGTGTCTTATCAGTGCGTCTCTCTCGATGCAGCCGTTCCGAGGAGGATGAACGCGCCATTGGAGTCCAGACAGGTAAGTATGTTACAGACCTATGTCTTCTCATGTCTCTACAAGTGTATTCAGCAACTGCAGGAGAAATGAAGCACTGTCTTATATGGCAGCCATTCAAGTCCTCCATGTAACATGAGGATGGCTCAAGCCTGCAAAACAGAAGCCACTCTCATCAAGTGGCTTTCCGTTCTGGCTCATAATATTGTGGGTTCTGACATAGAACCCCTCTGTGAATCGCCTATAAGGGCATATGGACAGGGATTGTCTTCATAAGGCTCACGTGAGACAGCCTCCACATGCTGTTACCATGAACAGAACTTTTCAAAATATAAAAGATTATCAAAAACATCAAAAAGTCTGTCCTTTGTACTTATTTTTAATATTAGGGATGTACCAAATCCACTATTAATTCATAACAAGGTCAGATGAGCTTAGCTATGCTTTTTCTAATGCCTGGAGATCTTATTTGCTATTTTTCCATGTTTACATCACATTAATTGCTACGTATTACCTAAAAACCATAATCACTGTTGCTAAGCCTGACTTTCCAAGCCGACATAAGCAATAACGTCTTGGAGAAACAAGTTGAACTACACATTGAGAGTAGATTATAAAACACCCTTGAGGTTGTCTTTCATAATCCTCTTGCAGAGCGTGAACTGATAATAACTGAATAAATAATATAATAAATTCTGCACAATGTGAATGCTTAGAACATAGGAACATAACCAAAGATTTTAAGTGAGAGGATCTGGTTCTATGCCTCTGACAGCCAAGGGAGCAATCTGAGGGGAGATGGGCAAATAATTTTCCAAAATACTACAAGTTTTTTTTAAATCACTTTTATTATTTTCAGAATTTTTTGTCTGGAAGAACTGACTGATGGGTGTCATGTACCCCACTTCACTGCACATCGCTTAAGTGGAAGGGAATACTCAGCTTTTCACGCTCTCTCTTAAACAAATCTTCCATACAAGGCTAAAATGAGTTAGGCTAGTTTCACACTAGCGTTAAAATCTTCTGGCAGAAGAACAGTCTGCTAGATTTCAAGCACACTGTCATTCAAAGGGTTAACTGATCTAAGCGATACTTTTCCTCTTCTAGGTTGTGGGTACGCCAAAGCAAGTGGCAAAAACAAAATAATCAATTAAGAGTTGAAATGAAATAGTACAGTGCTTTAAGGGTATTCCCATCACAGACAATGGGGGCATATCGCTAGGATATGCTCCCATTGTCTGATAGGTGCGGGTCCCGGAGTGGGGAGAGTGGTGGCAGGAGGAGCCCAGGTTTCCCCATGTAAGTGAATAGGAGCGCACCGCTCCCATTCATTTCTATGGGGCCGATGGAAATAGCCGAGCCATTGCACGGCTGTTTTCAGCAGCCCCATAGAAATGAATGGAGGGCGGCTGCACATGCGCAGTGCGCCCTTCTGCCACTCTCCCCAATCCGTTCTCGGCATCGGTGTGGGTCTCAGAGGTGTTACCCGCACCTATCAGACAATGGGGCATATCCTAGCGATATGCTCCCATTGTTTGTGATGGGAATACCCCTTCAAGAAAGGTTACTAAACATGCTGAAATAACAAATTACATAGACATAAGGCAAACCAATTGTGTAATGTATTTATTTTATTTTACTTATGTAGCGCTGACATATTCTGCAGCACATTACAGATTACATTACCATCACTTACTGTCCCAATGAAGCTCACAATCTAAGTTCCCTATCAGTATGTCTTTGGAGTGTGGGAGAAAACAGGACTAAGTAGAGGAAACCCACGCAAACAAGGGGGGAGAACATGCAGACTCCATGCAGATCTTGTCCGCTGGAAGTTTGGACAGGTCTGCAAAACTGGCTTGTATCCCCTGAGTCTGACCAAGTCTGCATCTTATATGACATTTTTCCTCACCAGACGCAATAAACCCTTCCACCTAATCATGTGAGAGGAGGATGGCTAATCCTATGCAAGTAAATAAATCTGGCCTATATTATATCTTCCCACAGGGACCGCCCAGAGAGATACTATGATTGGAAAGCCAATCTAGGCCTACCAAACATGAAAATAAAACATTAATAAGTTGAAGCAACGGCTGTAACTCCTAGTGCTTGAGAGCAGAGAAGCGTCTCAATTCCCCGATCATAAATACATAAATGGTTTATTATAAAACATGGATTATTACAGGACTGGCTATGAAGTATTATACCTTCTTTGTCCCATATAATCACCTATATAACGTCACTGGAGTCTTTAAACCTGGTTACATATGCATTTGCTTTGTAATATCCAGGTAAGCTGGGACTGCAGAGAAACATTTGGTCTTAATGTTCACCTGCAAGCAAATTTAAAGGTAACCTCTCACCATAAAAATGTGAATAAATTTGCAAGCAGCATGTTATATAACAGGAGGAGCTGAGCAGATTGACATATAGCTTTGTTGGAAAAGATTGAGAATAAGCTGCATTTTATACATATAAATTCCTGATCATTCTGGGCCTTGAAGTCTAGGAGACGGTCCTATGAGTGATTGACAGCCTCCCCTCTATGACTGTGTATACAGAGAGAGCTGTCAATCACTGATAGGACCTCCTCCTTTACTTCAGAGCCCAGAATGATCAAGAATTTATATGTATAGAATACAAGTTATACTGAATCTTTTCCCATAAAACTATATTATCAGTCTTCTCAGCCCCTCCTGATCTATAACATGCTGCCTGAAGCTCCAACATGACAGGCTCCCTTTAACCTCTTCCCACTATACGCTGTTTGGGCCTTAGAGACAAAGCAATTTACTTATCTTATTATCATCACATTTCAAGAGCTATAACTTTTTTATTACACCATTTGATGTAGCTGTTTGGCTGTTTGTGAGCTTGTTTTTTTTTTTTGGGGGGCATGTAGTTAAAATGGCACCATTATGGGGTACACAACTCATTGATTAACTTTTAATAACTCTTTCTGGGGAAGAATGGAAAAAGACAGCAATACTGCCATTGCCTTTTTAAGTTGTACATTTTGCGACATTCAATTTGCATCATAAATGACATCATAACTTTACTCTCTGGAAAATTACTCTCTGGGTACAATTACAGTGATACCAAATAAATATAGTTTAAAGTATGTCAAGAGTACATATTCCAGCAATCACATAGATAAAGACTGTAAATCAAAACTGATTCAGAAATTTTTGAGGGTAAGATGAGACTTCACAAAGCAAAGAAACCCCGGGGAAAAACAGACAAGGTAAGGAATAGAGCAAATAGTGGGACATCCCACCAGCCTCATAGTAAAATAACTCAGATCTAAGTTTCAACTGCTGTATCTACGAACATAAGATGAACCTCCTTCCACCCACCGAGTATACCCCTGGGAGGCCCTGAACCACAGCAGCCAATGCTTGAGAAAGACATCTTGGGAGCTTGCATTCTCAGCCCTAAATTTCTTCATTCTCATAATCTGATTAAGAGCCTCAACCCAGTACAATCTAGTAGGAGGAGAGGTAGACTTACAGTGTCTAGGGATGATCCGCCGGATAGCCATCATAAAGTATCCCAGAAAACCCTCTTGGACCCTGTTTAATGGGTTTTGAAATATAGATAAAACATCAATTTCTGGAGAGAGGGTCATGGACTCTTTTGTGAGAATAGTGTATAAAGAGGAAACATCTTGCCACAAGGGGGCAAGAACTGGACATTGCCACCAAACATACAGCATGGTACTCGGGGCTGCACCGCACCTCCAAAATATAAGGGAAGTCTGAGGGAATATTCGCTGGAGTCAGATAGGTGTCATATACCAGTGGGACCGTATCCTATAATTAGTTTTCTGAAATCTACTGGAAATGGACATCTTATTGGTAAAGTTAAAGGCCTTATTCCACTGATCCTCGGTAAAAGAGGAGTGAAGCTCTGATTTCTTACTACAGTCTTGTTCTCCATCCCTCAACATACCATATAATAGCAAAATGCCAAGAGAAGGTGCATGGTAAGAAAAGCAAAGCTTTTCAAATTGGGTAAGAATGCGTAATGGACTAGGACAGTGATGGGCAAAGTGCGGCTCTCCAGCAGTTGCAAAACTACAACTCCCACCATGCCCTGCTGTAGGCTGATAGCTGTAGACAGCCTTTGCATGCTGGGAGTTGTAGTTCTGCAACAGCATGAGAGCCGCACTTTGCCCATCACTGGACTAGGAGGAGAGAGAGGACAAACAGACTAATTCCAGGAGTAGTAACACTGTCAGGGATTAAATCGGACTAAGGCTTTAAACTCCCATCTTGCAAAACATTGCAACCAGGAATATTCAACCAGGAATAAAGTCTGCCGAAAAAAAGTGGATTGCCCACCAAGGGCATGAGAGGCCCGGAGTGGTAATAAGTTTTGACTGCAAGGCAAAGCGTCTGCAGGAAGACAGGAGGGACTCCAGCAAAAGAGGTAAAGCGAGGCCAGTCAGTGAAGCTTCACCTGGCAGCCACAATACCCCCTGGGCTCGGACTTAGTCTCTTGTATGCTCCATCTGGACCCACAACATATTAGTTCTTAGATGGAAGAGGTGTAAAACACATTTACCAATCGTGGCCCTATAATACAGAGAAAAATTAGGGAGCCCAACTCCACTCTGTGATTTATGTCTGATAAAAACATCATGGCGCAATCTAGACCTGCATCCATTCCATAAAAATTTAGGGAGGAATGATCGAGGCAGGTCAAGGGGCATAGTCTGGTACCGGAATAGGAGCTTGGGTAAGGTATCCATTTTGAGGACATACACTCTTCCAAACCATGAGAGAGGTAGCTTACACCACTTAGCAAGATCTGATTACAGTTTTATCGCAAGGGCTTATAGTTAAGCAAAAACTAATAACCCTTTTTAAAAATGTTTTTGCATTGCCACATCCCAAGACCCATACCTTGGTTTTAAGGGGTGACTTGTAATTTTTATTGAATCATTTGGGAGTAAATAAGGCTTTTGAATCACTTTCATTCCGCCTTTTTGGTGGCGGATGAGCAAATAACTGTAATTCTGGCTTTTCTTTTTTTTTTGTTTTGTTTTTACGGCAATCACCATGAAATATAAGTTACGTGATAATTGTATAATTTTTTTTAGTTATATTTTAGCGGCTCACCACCAGCTGAAAAGGTGATTTGTCTGTATGACTCACCCTGTCAAAAAACAATAACATATATACTGTAGACAGGCACTCTTCACTTGGAACCATCTAGGGACAACAGTTACATCTTTTGTACAAGTATTTATTAATTCACAATATCTAAAGATACAAATAGCAATATATATACAAAAGCAATATAAATAAAATAACAAAAATAATGAAAAAGTAGAATAAAATGACATAAACCACATTTAAGGTCAAAATCTCATTTTTGGCTATATATGTGATAGGTCCAATAGATCCCTTCTCCTTTCTACAGCAATGTCCCTGTGGGACTATAATAATGATCTGTTGCATGTGCGGTTAGTCTCTGTCACATATATAGTGAATAATACAATTCATAGTATGAGCTATAACCACGTTCTTACAGTTATTCTAATTGTGATGGTAATGTCTCTCAAATTTTGGTCCAAATGGCCCACACTTATTGCACATAGAGATATATTGTCTGTTCAGTGCAATGAATTGGTTTGCGTTTTATATAATGTTCAAAGTATTTCTATATCCCCATTCAGTTGTTTTTTCCACTCATCTTTATGGTGGTGTAAATTCCTCTTTGACAATATATTCCTAACAGTAATCCATGTTATGCACTCACTATTAGTGGTATAATGCTCACCAATCGTGGCATCCCACGTTGTAGCAGGCAAGCTCACCTCTGCCTCTGCAGCTCCATGTTCAGTGTAAATAGTACTACCTGTCTCGCAGTCGTGGTAGCTGTTCGATCTCAATATCACACGTCGTGCCTCTGTTCGCTCTCAGAGTCCCACGTGATGCAGCGCGCAGAATTCAAGTTGCTCGCTGTATTCAAATTGCCTGAGTTTCCATAAAATAGTGCCCGTATTGTCCATGGAGCATGCCACAATCTTATAGTAAGGCTTAATGGATTATCTTCATGGGTCCTGGGTTTTATGGATGGTCTTATTAATACCAAACGCGTTTCGGAGTTTAGCTAACTCCTTCCTCAGTGGCCATGTTTCCTTAAAAGTCCTTCCCACGTATATACCCATTTTTCCAGTCCCACTTATAACCCACACTGGATTTTCAGTTTTCGTCATCTCTTGTTTCCCCTTTCTCCATATCTTTAGGGAAAATCTTATCAATTTTCACCTCCAAATGTCCGGATATTTTATTCTTCTCCTTTTGTATTAATATTATGATATCTCATACTACTCAAAAACTCCATGTGGTTTCACTGCGTATCTGATGCGGTTTTTTATCTACATGTGCGTTTTTTTGGGTATAGTTGCCTCACACCTCAAATAATGATAGTTCATTTTTTTTTTTTTATATAATGTATGTAAAGTATACAAATACATAAATTATACTATTCTCATATTGAAACGTATTAAAACATAAAAATATGAACAAAAAACTGAATAAAATATAAAAATATGTGAATAAATAACTTGTCTATTGAGAATCTTACGCTCTTTGGATTAGTGATAAATCAACACCTACTGATCACTATATTTTTTCTTATTAATAGTCTTATACACACTCCAAAGACATACTGATAGGGACCTTAGATTGTGAGCCCCATTGGGGACAGTTGTATGCTAATGTCTGTGAAGCGCTGCGGAATATAGTAGCATAAAATAAATAAATATCTGCTTCTAGTGTATACTAATAATAAATGTCCCCTTTCTATTTTCCCATATTCACATATATTCTGTGTATTTTCTGCAAATGTCCTTCTGAGAGATTCCCACATCTTGGCGTCTGAGATGGGGGCCTCCCACCGAGGGGAGATCGGAGTGCTGGTACAACAGCCTGACTCGGATTTCCTGTCAGTGAAGGGCACCCATCCTTTTTTCTACAGAAAACAAAAAAGTTCTAACTCAGCATTGAGTCCCCCAGGTGAGAGTGTATCAAAATCAAAAATTCTTCTGGATTCTAGACGTGACATCCTTGTAATATGGTTTCCTCCTCTCCAATGTCTTTCTACCTTTTCGAAGGCCTCAAAGGTTAAGCCTGTTGGGTATTTATTATGGAACGGTTTGAAATGTTTGGATAAAGAGTGTTTTTCATATCCATTTTTTATATTCACCATATGTTCAGATATTCTCTTTTTGAGTGTTCTTTTCGTCCACCCTATGTATTGTTTTTTACAAGGACAATCACGTATCTATAACGTTGGTTGAGTTGCATGTACAAATTCCCTTATTTCATAAGTAAAAGAGTTTCGTGTGGAACTGACCATTATTGTCTTTTTTGGAAATATAATATTTTTACAGTTGTTACATTTTTTACATTTATAAAAACCTTTCATATTGAGCCAATTATGCATAGAATATTCTCCTCTTTTATTTTATTTAATAGATGGTGCCATTTTTAGTCCTAAATTTGGTGCCTTCAGGACTCCAGCAAAATCACAGTGAGAGCCATTATCCAAAAATAGAGAAAACTTGGAACAGTGGGGAACCTTTCCATGATTGTCCAGGAGCTCATCCATGATTCATCCAGAAGGTCACAGAGGAACCCAGAACAACGGCTAAAGAACTGCAGGCTTCAGACTGAACAATAAGAAAGTAACTGGGAAAAATGACATTCATAAGACAGTTGCAAGGTGCAAACCACTGCTGACTAATAGGAACACAAAGAATTGTCTTGCATTTGTCAAAATACATCCAGATGACCCTCACAACTTTTGGGATAATATTCTGTGGACTGAGGAGTCAAACGAGGAAACTTTTATGAAAACGTGTGTCCCATTACATAAGATGTAAAGCTAACACCACATTCCATCATGAGAACATTATACCAATAGTCAAATGTGGCGGTGGTAGTGGTGGTCTGAGGCTGCTTTGATTCAGCAGGACCTGAACATGTTCAGTTTATGACCTAAAGCTCAAGCGCAGTTGTGTTAGCAGCAGGACACTGATTCAAAGCACACAAGCAAGTCCATCTCTTAACAACTCAAAATGAGAGAATAAAGGTTTATAGTCAAAGTTCTGACTTGAACCCCATTAAGATGCTGTGACAAGATCTTAAAGGGCCAGTTCATACTCAAAAGCACTCCAATATAGCTAAATTAAAACAATTCGGTACGTGGTAGGTGGGGGAGTATGTGGGGGACTTTCGGGAGTCGGTGTTTGAAGATGGTCAAATTTTATTTTAGCTCCTGTACTAGCCCTGCGTGGTGAACTTTGCCACCAATCCGGGGAGGATAAGATGTGGGCAAGACCCCTATACCATCAGGCTAGCTCTCCACATTCCATGGAAGCCAATACCCACACAGAAGAGAGAGCCTGAAGCACATCTGAGACTAGCGTCCTAGCAATACAGCACCTGTCCCGGATTGGGAGTGAACAGCGCACCAATAAAGGGAAAAGCAGAATAAGGACAGCATGCAGCAACAAAGCGCCTTTGCTTCCACCTTGACGCCGCTCTCTAATAGATAATATTAACACCGCGCAGGTATCTGAATCGTAAGCCCTCTTTATATAGAGACACTTGTGTCCCTACATTATGCCATTACTGATTTAGGCCTTCTTTTCAACAACACTATAGCCCACCTCAGCTGCTTCAGCTTTAGGTCTCTTTTAGGTTACAGAAGGGGGGGAACTATATAAAACTGGCACCTTATCCCCTAGTTTCCAAAATGGGGTAACTTTTTGGGAGTTTTTACTGTAAGGGTGCATCAAGGGGACTTCAAATGGGACATGGCATCTAAAAACCAGTCCAGAAAAATCTGCCCTCCAAAAACCATATGGCGCTTCTATCCTTCTGCTCCCTGATGTGTGGCCGTACATCAGTTTACGGCCACATGTGGGGTATTTCTGTAAACCGCAGAACCAGGGTAATAAATATTGAGTTTTTTTTGGCTGTTAACCCTTGATGTGTTAAAGAAAATAAATTGATTAAAATGTTAAATCTGCCAAAAAAGTGAAATTTTGAAATTTCATCTCCATTTTCCTTTAATTTTTGTGGAACACCTAAAGGATTAACAAAGTTTGTAAAATCAGTTTTAAGTAACTTAAGGGGTGTTGTTTCTACAACGGGGTAATTTATGGGGGGTTTCCACTAAGTAAGCCCCACAAAGTGACTTCTGACCTGAACTGGTCCTTAAAAAGTGGGTTTTGGAAATTTTCTTAAAAATTTTAAGAAATGCTTCTAAAATTCTAAGCCTTTTTACATCCTAAAAAATTAAAATGACATTTACAAAATGATGCCAACATAAAGTAGACATATGGGGAATGTTAAGTAATATATATTTTATGAGGTATCATTTTCTGTTTTAAAAGAAGAGAAATTGAAACTTCGAAAATTGCGTTTTTTGCCCCAAATTTTTGGTGAATTTGGTATTTTTTCATAAATACAGGTGAAATATATTGATTCAACTTTATGACTAACATGAAGTACAATGTGTCACGAGAAAACAAACTCAGAATGGTTTGGATAAGTAAAAGCGGTCCAAAATTAATAGCACATAAAGTGACACATGTCAGATTAGCAAAATTCGACGTGGTCACGAAGGTGAAAAATGGCTTGGTCTTGAAAGGGTTAATGCACCATCTTGTGACTAGACCATGCTATTACAGTAATAAGAGAGCATCTTAGTTGTTATGCATGGTGTTTCTGCCTACAATCTTTACAAACCTTGCTTAAATGAAGCATTCCTTCCCGACAGTTGACTGCTCATGCAGTGATCTCCTTCACTGTATAAGGACGAGGGATCGCTATTGCAATCCCTCGCCCTAATACAGAATCATGGTTTCTGAGCAGCAGATCGCTGTTTAGACCACACGATCTGCTGCCCAGAAACTATGATCGGTGGTGCCTGCATGCACGAGCAGGTCTCCAACTAGTTTATCAAAAAAACTAATATTTTAGGTGGAGAGATAGATCTGGAAGACTTTTAGTCTCTCTAACTGAGCCATTCCATTCCTTTACGAAAAACTTAAACACCGCTGCATCTGACAGCTCTGTGAGAACAAATCGAAATGAAATTTGCCAGATCTTTAGGGACTTGCATGCAAACCTATACAGTTCTCAAAGAATTGACATAACGGAAGAAACTAATTTCCTCAATATGGCTCAGCCCTCCACATTATATTCAGTTCAAGCAGATAAGTTAGGTGCACCCATCACACAAGCTTAACTAGATCTCGCCATAAAAGACTTAAATTAGGTAAGGCACCAAGGCCAGGCAGTTTCTCGTGGGAATTCTCAAGACCAACCTAGTTAACTATATCCTCCTTCCTGTTAAAATTATTTAATAACATTCTGCCTACAGGTACCATTCCAGATCCTTTTAATGACGCTCGTCTCTCCCTCCTACCAAAGCCAAGCAAAGATCCCAATTACCAAACTCATACAGGCCAATCTATCTCTTAAATGTTGATTTCAAACTGTTTACCAAAATAATGGCAAACAGACTACAATCCTTACTTCTAGACATTCTGGCTTTGTACAAGGCAGATATATCACACAAAATATTCAAACGGCATTGGGAGGTATAATTTACTCATTTTCGAAAAACAAATCTGTAACGGATCAACGGGTGTGGACCCGCTGTGCCACTTACCGGTTTGGCTTTGGGACAAACTTGGGAGCGGAGTCTAAGTGTCCCCCTGGTTTTCACCCTTTATCCCGCTCCAGGATCCGGAAGCTGGACTCAGCTGCAGGGCAGACACCACGTCGCTACCGCAAAAGTGGTCCCGGTTAAGTGGCAGCTGGCCGGGCAGGCCAGAAAGCCCTGATGCTAGCACCGGGGAAACAGGCAATATAGCAGACAGCCGCAGGATAATGCTGGGCTGAGCAAGCGGTATAGCAGAGCTAGTGCTGTGAGAACAGCAGAGCTGAGTTAGTCTAGGTGGAGCTGGTGTAACGATCTGCACAGTAGACAGAGGCGTGGTCGACAGTCCGGGTCTTTAACTTGAGAGCAGCGAGGTACAAGAGGATCAAGCAGAGACGAGGTCAGGATACAGGCAGAGGTCATAAGCAGGATATCGAATGCAGGAACAACAGGAGCCTTAGCTGTAGGAAGTACAATATTGCTCAGGCATTGCAGGAAGGGGGAAGCACCCTTATAAAGGTGGTGCCTGGCCAGGATTGGAGAGAGGGCAGACTCAGGGGCGTGCATTAACCCTTAAGGTACCAGGACGCCTGCGGCTCCTACAAGATACAACAGAAGCTGTCGTAGCCTGCGACAGCGCAGGAAAGCGGGTACGGAGCCTGCAGCGAAGAGGAGGAGCCCCGCGTGCAGCTCGACTGAGGTACGTAGTCGGACGCACTGCACGCTGGCGACTGCCAACTGCCATTGTTACAAAATCAAAGGACAATATCACTATACAGACAACGCCTTTGAATGAGTATCTTATCTGCTTCGCACACTCTACTTTCAATCATTTGACCCTATTTTATTACATTCATTGAATCCATATATAACACACAAAGTGCAATATGGGCAAATGGCAGTCAATTCATGCCTTTCACAGTATGCAGGGACAGCGGGCAAGGCTGTCCACTGTCTCCCTTTCTATTTAATTTTAAACTTGATCTCATCAAAACGGAAGTTTACATTCTTCAATTTTACAATCTATTGTTCTCCACAAGAAGGGCATTATTGAATTGCTTTCAATATACTGATTGGTACTTGAAAGAATTAGCTGGTCGAATGCAGAGGCTGTCCTAAGGACACAGACAAATATTTAACAGTGAGGCAGTGTGTGGGACTGGAACAGGGACAGGTGAAAAACACACTTCAATTTGACAAATTAGCAGAAATCGAAGAAATGGTGTGAAAGGCAAATACTTTTTCACAGCACTGTACTTAACACAGGTATGAATTATGACCAGGAGAACAGAATTTAAAAGGACACCAAGGCCAAGACTGAAATTCTTTGTCCATACAACCAGGCAAAGACGCCTTCAAGACATTTATAGCATCCCTATATTTTATGATGGCAATGCACCTTAACATAAAACTTTCCTATGCTTGTACTGATCTGCCTTGACGTTTTTTGAAGTTTTGCTTCCTTGGCTGCTAGCTACATTCATTTGGATAGCTATACTTATGCGTCACCATTATTCTTAAGACTGATGTTTTAGATCCTCGCATAAAATCTTCACAAAAACATTTTCTGGACAAGATCTTCACAAGAATTTAATTGCTTGAGATGGAATTCTTTTTCTTTTCTGTAAAACCCTGCTGCTTAGCAGATGGTGATAAAAAGTTGGAAATATGTTTCTCCTTTTTACGGCAATACTGCGTGTAATTAGAGCTCCTGATTATGTCTTTAGTTCCCAAATCCATAATAAATCAAGATGTGTGAGCTAGCACAATAATATATTTTTTGGCACTGGTCAACAGGTGAAGACTGAAAAAAAAATCTAAACAGTCCTTACTAATTGGCTGTGAAAGTACCTCTGCCTTCCTGCAACCATGTCCGGGTTCACATCACCACTATTTTTTTCAGTGCCAGAAAGGGAACATAACTGACCCCAAAGAGAGCTGAACAGATTCCACTGACACATGCTTTGCAACACATTTGCTTTATTTTAGAAACTTTTATAGCCTTTTTCCAACTAACATGTCAGGGGGCAAGACTTTGCAGCCATGTGATTGTTATAGTGATTGTTATGGTGGCGCTCTGTGCTCACTGCTATTGCGCTGTCCAGGTGGGGCACGGTTGCCACATCTCTCACCCTCCTTCTGTGGCTGATGCTGCCAGGTTCCAGAGGCTTCTGTCTCACTGCTCCCACATGTCTCCTGACTGCAGGGCCAGTGAGCGCACCCTGCTTTATTCAAGCTTATGGCTGGTCATCTCTTTCCCTGGAGAAAGGTGCTTGTGCTTTAGGTTTCCTATTTGCTAGTAACCAGTGAAGGTGTGCTGTTTGTCTACCCATGTACCGACCTCTGCCTATTTACAGAATCTGACCCTTCACTGCCTATCCTGTCCCTTGCCTGTTTATATTGATGGTTTGCTGCCTGCCCTGATCTCACACTTGTTTCACTAATTTGCACATATGCTGCTGACTCTGACCACTGCCTGTTTCCTGAAGTATTGCCTGTCCCCCTCGGTGCCTTGCACCAGTATTTCTGACCCCAGGGGGTCAGCTGCCAACTGCACCAGAACAATTCCAAGAGGCCTGGGGGCTCCTCTGCAGCGAAGGCCAAATACCTTAAAGGGTTAAAGGGTAAAAACTAGGGGACTGCCAGGATAATGCCCTTAGTCAAACCAGTTAGTTGGTGCAGTGATTCCATACCCACTGCACGTAAAAGTGATGTGACATAACCTAAAAGCAGCATGGCTTAATATGCATCGCCATTTTACAACATTCTGGGGTATAGTAAGTTAACTAATACTGTAGGTGGTAAAACTAGACTAGAAAGCATAGAGGTGTGCATCAGACACTGTGATAAATCTGGCACATTTTTATACTGTCCAGTTTTAATTTAGACTAATAATTTATGTTTTATTTATTTTATTCACTTATAAAGGGCTGACATATTCTGCAGCGCTTTACAGATATTATCATTGCCTCCTAGGACCCCAGCGCTGCAGGGCATCAGTGCTAACCACTGGTCCACCATGCTGCCTTGTAAGCATTACACAGTATTGGCAAATCTGACCCAGTGTATTCACAGATGGACTCTGAATGTGACTTAATCCGATCAATACCTGTATAACTAATTTAAGACTAATAAAATTTTGATTTTTACCAATTAGGTATCTTTCCGGCCCATTCCAAAACAATAAAGTCAGAGAGAAGAATTAAAACTCTAAATAAAGAAAAAAACTGGAAGAAAAAAGGTTGCTCCTGTTTGCAATGTGCATAAGCCCTAAGCTTAGCTATAGTATAATAATGTGTAATACCTATTTAAAGACTATGTACACCTTTGGGGGGCAATGTTTTTTATTATTGCATTGTACTTATTTTGAGTTAAAATCATGTTTTCAATTGGTCTTTATTAACAATATGGAATCCTTTTTCTGTACAGAGCTGACATGCTTTACTAGCTGCCTGTGTATTTTTTGTCTTTTCCGTCATCTAAGGAGCAAGACGGACTCCTTATATCTGCTCTCTCACATTATAAACATTTATTAAAGCTCAATCCTTATCTTACTGATAAGAATGTGGCTTAAATAAGTGTTTATGATCTCTCAGTAGTTTAGAGATAAGGCTTATTAGATGACTGGCACAAAGTGAAAGTACCAGTCACACAGTTAGAAAAACAGTTAACTCTTTGTGACTGAACAGCTCAATATTTTTTAATAAAGGTAAATTGAAAATATGATTTTTAGCCAAAAATAAGTTTAACTAAAATAAATTGACTCCAAAAGGTGTACATAGCCTTTAATGTTGTGTCACAAAAGAAAAATTTTGTATTCACATAGTGGTAATCCATGCTCTGTATTGCCATGGCTATCTTAGTGACACAAAGAAACCAGCCGTGCCTCCATGTGTCCTTTAGTAGGCATCAACATTTAATAGTCCAGCAGCTCAGATGTCATTGCACAAGCGGGCACAAAACATTTGTGCTTCATGAGCATTAAGATCACAATAAAAGGTTTTACATGACAGATCAATGACTGTGCTCTTATGAGGGGAAATGGATGAAAGGTTTCTAGGACTCTCTTATAACATTGTGCAAGTCACCTTACCCAGTACAGTGAGTCCACCCACAGCCTTGATGGGTGGCAATGGTTTCTTCTTCCCTGCTCTAGTACTTTCTCTGTAATCGCTGCTTTCAGCTTTTATCAGCCGTCCATGCCACACTGGCAACCAGCGGCCAGTGATCACGTTACACCCGAGTTATCTGGGACCAAGACGTTACCAGCAGATAATTTAAGCTCTGCAAGTTGTGAAGAGGGGCCTCTACAGATGCTTGATTAGACTGCAACCTGGAGACTTTGAAGGCCAAATCAACACATTGGACTCTTAGCCATGCTTTTTAAACCATACCTGACAAACTGAAGAGGCCACTGCCATTAGAGACATTGCTCCCATGGAGGGTTGTACTTGGTCTATAACAATGTTTAGGTCCTCCATATGAATGCCAAGACTGAATGTTTCTCAGCCGAATATTGTACAGAACATCACACTGCCTCTGTCAGCTTGTCATCTTCCCATGCATTCTGGCACTATCTCTTTCCCAGGTAAGCGATGCAAATTCACCAGTTCATCCAAAAAGAAAATGAGATGCATCAGAGCTGATCCCCTTCTTCAGTAACTCCATGATCCATTTCTAATATTGAAATGCCCACTGTAGGTGCTTTCAGTGGTGGAGAGGGGTCAGCAAGGACGTTCTGAATTGTCTGTGACTATGCAGCCCAATGCATAGTAATCCATGATCCACTCTGTGTTCTGCTACCTTTGTATTATAGCCATAATTAACAGCAATATCTACTACAGTAGCTTTTCTGTGGGATCGGACCAGACGTCCTAGCCTTTCCTTAACATGCATTACAGTGATCCTTGGGCACCAGGAACTGTTACTGGATCACTTGTTGTCGTTACTTGAGTAGACTTTTGGCAGGCAGGGGCGTAGCGTGGGGGGAGCCGGGGGGGCCGTTGCACGGGCTCCACACTGCAGGGGGCGCTGGCCGGCCACTGTGGATATTTTTTTTTACATAGCTAGGGTTGAGTGGGAACGGCGTTCCTGCACTTTTTTCACAGCAGGAACGCTGTTCCCTTTCAGGGCAAAAGGACCAGGAAGCGGTGAAGACTTTGTACTCACCGCTTCCTGGTTCTCGGCTGTCTGCTGTCAGGGATGCGCACAGGCATGAGGCGCTCTGTGACCTTAGGCTGTGCGCAGCCTTTACAGCACAGCCGACAGCAGGAAGAGAGGAGTGGTGGCGTCCAGGAGCAGGAGAGGGTAAGTGTTTTTTTGTTTTATATTCTCGCGAGAGGCACTGACTGGGGGCTGATGGAGAGGCACTGGGGGCTAATGGAGGGGGCACTGGGGGCTGATGGAGGGGGCACTGGGGGCTAATGTGCAGTGATTTATATTGATAACCTATGCTCAGGATAGGTCACCAATATCTGATTGGCGGGGGTCTGACACCCGACACTCCTGCCGATCAGCTGTTTGACGAGGAGGGCCTGCTCCATGCTTCCTGAAGACAAGTCTTCAATATAAATCACGGCACATCCCCTTTAAATATTATGTCTGATGACGTGACCACATGTGCCATTGCTGTTTGGTTCAATGGTCACATACTACGGTTAACAGAAGCTGACTAACGCTATTAAGCTGACCAAAGCTCAGAAGGCAAGGAGCACCATAAGGTTTTTGGAGGGCAGATTTTGCTGGAATGATCTTTGGGCACCATGTTTCATTTGAAGAGACTCAGAGGTATCCCCACAGTGAAAAAAAAAAAAAAAGTGACCACATTTTGTAAACTACACCACCCAAGGAATTTTTAAGGGATGTAGCGAGCACTTCACTCAGCAGGTGTTTCATAGAATTTTTAATACTTGGGTGTGAAAATGAAAAATTACATTTTGTTTTGTTTTTTTACAAGAAAATGGTGCTTTAGGCCCAAACTTTCTTTTTCACAAAATATAACAGGAGAATATCCCCCACAATCCCCCACTTTCTCCTGAATACAGTAATACCCCAATTATTCATAAGCTGTTATTTGGTGATCAGAAGGGAAGGAGCGGCATCTGGATTTTCTAACATGGAATTTTCTGTCATGGTTTATTTTGTGTGGGACAAGCTGTAGTTTTTATTGGCACCATATTGGCATCACAAAAATGCTGTTTTGGTATAATTTTTATTTGTTCTTTTTTACACGTTCACTTGATGGGGTAGATCATGTGATATTTTTGTAGAGCCTATTGTTACAGATGCGGCGATACCAAATATGTCTATTTTTTTTTTTTTTATGTTTTACACAATAAGAGCATTTTTAGAAAAAAAATCATGTTTTTCTGTAGCAATTTTCTTAGAGCCATATTTTTTTTATTTTTCTGGCTATGGTCTTGTGTGGGGTCTAATTTTTTGTGGGATGAGGTGACGTTATTATTCCTACCATTTTGGGCTACATACAACTTTTTGATTGATTAACATTATGTATTTTGGGAGGAGAGCTAACCTAAAAAAATCTGTTTTGGCGCAATTTTTTTTTTTACGGCATTCACCTGTCATTGTGGACGCAGTGATACCAAATATGTCTATTTTTTTATTTTTTTTTAACATTTTTTAAATTACAGATTTGGGGGGGAATTTTTTTTTTATGTGAAACTTTTTTTTTTTTAACACTTAATTATTATTTTTTTTTTATTTCATACTTTGTGTCCCGCATGAGGTCATACAAGACCTCTGGGGGACATTTAACTTCATTTTTTTAAACTATTGATTTCTCCTGTAACTGGAGCAGACATAGTAGCTCCAGTTACAGGGGAAATACAGCCCTCTGGGGTGCCCTGCTGTCACTGACAGTGGGTCACCCGCTCGTCAGCTGCATTATTAGCGTGCAGCTGCAATCTCTAAATGGACGTTCCAAAAGAGATAAACACAACCGCCTAGGACATTTATAGTCAATGGGCGGTTGGAAAGTGGTTAAGTAGAAAAAAATGTTTTCTAAATTTTTTGGGTGCGTATTATAGTCTGAAAAATATGGTAATCTCTGTATTGTAAATAAAACACAAAACTTGATCAAATAATCAGTAAAATAGCAATTTAAATCAGATAAAAGTATTTGTCCATTTTTACAACAATCCAGATCTCATGAGTAAGCAGTGGGCCGCGTGTTAAATTTAGTACAAGTAATTTTTCATGTAGGAAGTTGAAACAAATTTAATACAGAATTTAAAAAAAAACTATAAACAAAATGAGTAACTAAAATTATTAAAAGTTATGTAATGTAAAGTGTATAAAAACTAAAATACAATTACTAGACTTACTAATCTGAGGAGATGGCAAGATTCTTGCAGATCGTACTGGACCATGTCGAACTGAGAACAACTCCTGAGCTTCTCCACTAACCTGGAAAAAGGAAAAATTAAATTCAATCAAAATTCATTAGGACTATAATCTATATTGTTCAGCCATGTCAGGGCAGCCCCTAAAAACCTCACTGAAGGTTAAAACTAATGTATATTTGATCGATTCTTATTTATTGCAAGAAATAAAAATGATAATTTACTTCTCTCCTTTATAGATATTACTAAAAGGCTGTCAGAACTACACACAAATTATTAAAGGGGTTGTCCGGGCTTTTAATATTGATGACCTATCCACAGGATAGTAAAAATTCAAACGACAATGGCAGCATTGCTCTTTTCCTTCTTTATTTGGGTTCCATAGCGGATATACACGGAAGCTACGTTTCGGCTGTTAACCAGCCTTTATCAAGCACAAGTACCAAATGACATATACACATATATATACGTTAAAATATGGTACCTCCCAGTGTGTCAAACACCAATCAGCCAACACTTCACAGCCCCTAGATGCCTCCTTGACCTATACAAAATGGCCTTTTCCCAATACCTACTTTGTATAAATACATTTAATACATCACCTGTGGGTTCCACCTATGAAAGAAGCTCTTCTATTCCACATAGTGTGTGCCGCGTTCTAGATCTCAAACTGCGCATGTCCCACATAGTTCCAGCCAGCTCGGTCTCCCAGGATGACGCTGGGTTGCGAGTTCTCTCGAGAGATGATATCGGCGTCACCGCCGGTCATCACTGCGTGTTGCTCACACCCACACCGTTCAACCAATAGAAGACCAGCATCACGTAGCCAAGGAGATACAGCGCTGCATACGGAAGTGGTATCGCGGCGTACGTCATATAGTGCCGATCAAGGCCATAAAAGATAATATCTAATACATCTTTGGATAATGACCATGTAATTAGGGCAAAAAGATATATTGAAGGACCCAATCAGGTGCAATAATCCTATATATCCAGACCTAGTTATGTCAATCGGCAATCCATTGGTGTGACATGGCTAGAGTGGTTTATTTTTACATTACACATCTCAATCGGCAATACCCTAACAACATGGATAATCCCATCTATTTTACTATTGAAAAATAAAAATTGTGGCATAATGTAGATCATTCAAATAACCACCATACATGGCCCCCAATGGTACCACCATCCATGTTGAATGGGTAATCCTAATACAGAACAAAGGAGGTTCCAAATACATGTTAAAAACAAATATAAAAAAAAAATCACAGGTACAAAACAGATACCCATGAGACATATTCACCAAATATAAATTAATCAATGTTAGCAACATTGAACTCCAAATTGAGTCCATAGGGCTGTAGCGATTTTAAGGTATGTATCCATTTTAATTCCTTTCTTCTTAGCACTTTGTTCTTGTCTCCTCCTCTTCTTAGTGGTCCGATAGTGTCAATCGCCCGAAAGAATAATTGATTTATGGCGTGTTCATATTCAATAAAGTGTTTGGCAACAGGTTTTTCCACCAACCCTTTACGAATTGTACTCTTGTGTTTGTTAATACGCTCCCTGAGCTCCATAGTTGTCTCTACTACGTATATGTAGCTACAGGGACACTGGATCATGTACAGTATATTACATCCCTGGACCTACATGTGAAATATCCCTTTATTTTAAAGACCCTCCCACTATATGGGTGAGTAAAACTATCGTCCTTCATAATTCCACCACAATTACAGCAGGACAGACAAGGAAAGTTGCCCATCCTCCTTGGAGCCAACAACAACTGCCTCTCCATGTCTGTCCCCCCCACATCCGACGTCACAATTCTGTCGCGGAGGTTAGGGTTTCTCTTGTAGGCCATCATGGGAGGTGACATCAATTCTTTGATATTTGGTAGCCCCCGTTGGAGGATATGCCATTCCTTTCTCAATATAGAGGAGATCTTGCCACTACAAAGATGGATACAAACGGAATACTGTCCTTTGTTTTATTAACCGTAGATGTATTAAGTACGACATCTCGTCTGACTGTCAAGATTTTCTTTTGAGTCTTATTTAGCAGGTTAGAGGAATACCCTCTCCGGGCAAATTTACTGCACATTTCATCCACTCGGGTAAGGAAATTCTCCTCCTCAGACACAATCCTCCATACCCGTAGCAACTGGCTCCAGGGCAAGGAGTCAACCATTCGTTGAGGATGGTTGCTATTGTATGTGAGGAGGGTATTTTTATCCGTAGGTTTCTGAAAGAGATCAGTCCTGATCTCCCCATCTACCAAATATGCACGTACGTCCAGGAATTGTAATTCACTGGTCGATGATGTTACTGTAAACTGTAATCCCGGAACACCATCATTCAAATGTTGGTGAAATTTCTCCAATTCCCGCTGGGTGCCACACCAAATGACAAAAATGTCGTCGATGTAGCGTCACCAGCACAGGACCCTCCTCATATATATAGAGCGATACAGAAATGTCTAGTTATCCTGTTATCAGCTGTTTACCTCTCCTTGTTCACCTTCTTGCTAAAAAGCCGTGAAGCAAGGACTAGCTAATTGAAGGCTCCGATTATACATGTCAACACAACTCTATGGAGAGGGGAGGGGGAAGAGTGAGCAGAAACATATAGACAGGTATAGCAATAGCGACTGCATAGACAGTTTCTGTCTCAGCCCAAGAGCTAAATTCACATTCATGCAAGTCAGCACCTTTCTGTAATATACTCCATCATCTTGAGTCTGATTCTGAATGAGTAAGAGAAGGTTAGGGAGCAGATTTTCCTCTACGTTCTGTGTAATGTAGATGAAAGCTACTCTCCACCCAGCAGATTTGAGAGCTCTCATGTACATACACTGTACTACTGATTAATGTAAAGTTTTTTGAAAGGTTAGGTACACTTTAAGGCACAGAAAGGCTCTGAAAAGTGCTAAATGGGTACATAAATGTATTTATGATGACATGTCTAATGAACTTAGAGAAATCTGGCCACTCTTTCGTAACTTTGTGGCAACTTTGAACGTAAATGAGATTGGTCTCAAATTTACATCAGAGATTCATGCGGTTTCTATCAAATTTCTGGATGTTCAGGTCAGAAAGGAAGGGGATAAGTTAGTAACTACAATTTTTAGGAAACCCACTGCCACAAACTCAATCCTCCACTGGAACAGTCATCACCCCTTGCCACTGAGGAGGAGCATTCCGCGCAGTCAGTATCTACGGACGCGCAGGTATTGCACTAAGGAGGATGACTTCCATGTGAAGGCGAGAAAATTACATGGCAGATTGGTGGATAGGGGATATCCCACTTCAATTCTTAAAAAGGCATTTCAGGATGCCCGTACCACTAGAAGAGAGCTACTTCTCATACCCAAAGAGAAGAAAAAGGAGCAATCAGTCACACACCTTATATCCACTTTTGATAATAAAAATAAGGAGGTGCGGGAGAATCTAAATCGATATTGGTCCATCCTCAAAATGGACTCGAATGTGGCTCCGTTAATAAGCCCAACCCCCAGTGTAACCTATAGGAGGGGTAGAAGCTTGAGAGACTATTTGGTCCATAGCCACTATAATCCCCCCAGACCTGAAGGTACCTGGCTTGAACGTCGCCCGATTGGAGTATTTAGATGTGGTGCATGCAGAATGTGTAGATATATTTCCACGTCAAAATCAGTAACATGCTCGGCCACCGGAAGAGTCTATTCTGTACGGGACTTTGCCAATTGCAGGACAAAAGGAGTGATATATTTTTGTCAGTGTCCCTGCCCGAAGGATTATATAGGAAAGACCTTTCGTGAACTCCGAGTCCGTATGGGCGAACATATTAATGATATTGTCAAGAAAAGGGCCACCCCGGTGGCCGATCATGTACATACTGTACATGGAGGGGACCCTAATACCCTGAGATTTTCTGTCCTGGAAACAATCCCACCCCCACAAAGAAGGGGAGATTGGGATAATAGGATTTTAAGGAAAGAGGCTGAATGGATTTACCGGTGTAAGAGACCTGAGTGAGAGACTAAATTACACCTGCTTTATATGAACTGGTAATCTTCTCTGGGCTGACACTTTTGTAAAATACAAGTATTTGACTCCAGACTGGTCATGGATGTGAAAAACGTCCGGATGCATTCTTTATCTACAGCAATAACTACACTGGTTACTGCGATCTTTTCATATCTTTATATAATATCTAAGTGAGCCAAGCAGGGGTTAATATGAGAATGTAGGCAGAGTTAATGGCAATCTTTCACATTCACTGTATCAAAAGCTAAAATATCAGGCTAAGATACCACCCTACTAACAAGTAATGACATATATACGCCTGTTTGGTATGTTTTAATTTGTTAGTTATTGAGGCCATGGACTTTGTGTAGGGGGAGGACCCCACAACTGTTCCGATGTGCAGGGCGGATGCGCGTCACCGGACCGGAAGTGACGCGTGCGCTCCAGCACCCGGAAGCATGTGCAGCGGCGCGCGCTATTTAAGAGCTACTGGCTTCCAGAGGGCCCCACTGCCGCACTGACAGCAGGCAGTCTGGCTGGAGGTTGTAGCTTGCTATCTGTGAGTATGATAGCTCCTTAAGATCTGCATAATGTATCAGCATTTATCAGCATACATAATGTTGTTTTAGGTATGAACTTATCAAAGGATATCAACATGTTTGGAGCTCCACTTAGGCCCTGTGTAACTTATTAGTGACTGCAACCAAGTAGGTCATTCTTACTTTATTATATGTACCAGGACTACAATCAACTTCTCCCCAGTTTTGCTTCTGGTGGTAATATCCTATCCAGAAAGCTGTGTCATTTGCATTATATTCCCCCTGAGGAACCCGGAAAGGGCGAAACGCGTCGGGGACAATACGGGGAATTATATGTATTTAGTGCCACTTTATACCTCTGCTAATCAGGCAATAAGGTATAATAGGGGCCAACGGTTTTACATGACCAAATAAGGGTGAGTATAGGGTGCAAACAGGGTAGGAACGGGGACAGGGAAATTCCACCATAAGGGATTGTCCCTGGGCTGAGGCCTAGACAGGGCGGACTAGGGACAGGTATCCCACTCTGCCCCGCCGGATATACTACACCCTACCTCACACCCGGAAGTCACATTGTCTGCCACTAGGTGGCTAATTTTAATGTTGGCACAACTGTCTATCTCACTATTGGGTTATGTGGTGTATTTTATCTTATATATCTAGTAAAAGTTATGTTTTAATAATAAGGGTCCACTAGACAATTGTTGAGGTGAGATTTCAATGTGGCTACTCTACTTGGATTTTTTTTAAATTAAAGTGTAACTCTAGAATTTCAACAGGTAGCGTTATTTCAGTTCTTCTAGCTCCATCACACTGTGGAGAATGACCCTTTAGATTTTGCAAAACCAAACCACAGGGACGAGTGTATGCAGTTTTGAAACCCTTCTTAGAAAGCAGATGGGGAGTTGTAAAATTGTGTATCTGATGTGTGGTTTCTTGGCGTCCCATAGAAACTTTGAGGGTATTCTATTGACAGCTACAAAGAATGTCTTTGAAATATGTATAGGTAGTGCTTGGCTAAATAAGACATTTAGCTAACTTTTTACGTCCGAACCAAGAGATATATGGGACTGACCAAGAGGATAAGGTTTGGGTTATCTTACGTAGTAAAGGTGGAAAGCTGTTTTTATATAGATGGGAGATTCTGCCCTCGCCCATGTTTCCCGCTCCCTCCCAGAGTTAGTATTCTACAGTTGAATGTTTATGAGAAAATATATTATTCTAATCCTGCCTGTAATGATATCCCCTCTGTCTATAGATAAGACAGGATCCACTATTTATAATAGGTGATTGTCAAATCTTATCTATTCCTTCCTTGTACAATGACCTCTGCACAGCTCACAGAGCATGCCTAGAAGAAGTCAATGGGGTCCCCTCCTGACCATGTGTCTATGGCCCATGTGGCTGCCGTAGAGTAATTTTTGTAATGCTGTGTAAATGCATCAGAAGATAAAAACAGATCAGTAAAAAGGATGTGTGTCACTATCTGTTTTTAACTGGCAGATGAAACGTTTGGTGACACATTTTCTTTAAAGGGGTTCTCCGGGAAATGTAACAATGAAAATACTGAAAATACATGTTATTACAAAAAAACTTTTAAATGGCATTAATTATTTATAATGCCTCATTTAGGCTAAGGGACATTCAGTGAGGACACTATAATGGCTGCTCTTACAAATCCGTCCTGCACATGACCCGTCAGGACGGCCAGATACAGAACAGAGCTCTATGTGACATCTGATTTCTCAGCGCTGTGAGACTGCATTTTTTTGTAAAGATAAAGGTGAGATAAGAGATCCGCTATGTCCATGTGCTTGAAAAGGCAAGTTGGAGACTGAAGGGGGGGGGGGGAATGAGGAGCAGACATGCTGATGTGGGGGAGGAGAGAAATTAGAAAACACTTCAGCTGACTAGATAAGGTAAACACACTGCCTTCTGCGTGTCTGCTCCTTATTCCTCCTACTTCAGTCTCCGACTTGCCTTCTCAAGCACATGGACACCTTTTTACAAAAAAATGCTCTGCAGGCACTTCTTCACAACTAGCAGAAGATTACAGTGGAGAGAACTTCTACAGTTATTTTCAGCTCTGTGTTTGCAGGGTGAGGAGGAAGGGTAGATCCTGTAAATAGCATTTGTCCCTTTAGTGCCTGGAGAAGAGGAAACCCTGTAGCTGCTCACTACCTGAGGAAGAGCCTCCAGACCCGAGTCTGTGCTGTTGATGGTAGAAGGGGTTAAACTGTGCTGAAGAATCCAGTGGGAGGGGAGACTCAGGGAAGACACCTAAACTAGCAGATATAGGCAGTGCAAGGGGGTGTGGCTTGTTGCTCCAAGCAGCACAGCCTTCACAGTAATGCCATCAGAGCAGGGAAAGAAGCTGAAATCACAGGTCACGTGACGCTCAGCTAACTAAAAGAACATGAAGTAAGTGAATTGAAAACCACATTACATTTACTTATTTAGAAACATACAAAGAGCAAAAAAATAACTTAGACAACCCGTTTAATGGTTATTTTTTAGTGCTTTTAAAATAGATATGTGCATTCCAAGCTCATTTTCAGAACAACACAGTAAAAAGGGACATTTAACATGAAATACCTCCAGGTCAGATTACCAAGGGACAATTATTTCAGGATTGCAATGTGTAAATACCCAGAGCAGTCTCCACATTTAATCTTGATCACTTATGTATGCATTACACTTTGTGCATAATGCATTTTATCATCCCAGAATGTAGATAATTTGTCCATCCAGATTTAGACCGAGCATTAGCATGTTTACTGATAAATGATTTCTTCAATATATGAAACAACAGCTCCATCTGCCAGTAATGAAGTATACAAGAATAGGATCTGTGCATGCATTGTTAGAGACAATTATAATATTGTATATAATTGATTGTTGTGGTTAGCATACTTATATGGAAATAACAGAACGCAGTTTGTCTCCAAAAGATCACCAAAATACAGTATATTCATTAGGTCAGGTAACTTCACTCAAAATATTTTAGTTAGTCTATCTTTGCATTAAGCTGGAAATGGACATGAAATATATCTTGATGCCTTTCCCCAATTATCAAGCATTGATTGGTCACATGTTTTTGTGCAAAAGCCCAATATTGTGAACAGCTATAATCTGCAGTTTACTCTATAGTTCAATCAGAGTCCATACAGACTGGGTAAAAGGAGTAGTTCAAGAGATACTGGTGGAGATTTATTAAAAGTGGTGTAACGGAAAACTGGCTTAGATGGCTGTAGCAACCAATCAGATTCCACCTTTCATTTTCCAAAGGAGCTCTTAAAAATGAAAGGTGGAATCTGATTGTTTGCTATGGCCAACTAAACCAGTTTTCCTTTACACCACTTTTGATAAATTTCCATCATTAAGTTTAGAGCTAGATCAAGGTAACGAGGGGGCAGGGGAAAAAGTAAAAATGCAATTGTAAGTATAGCCACCAAGTCAGGAATAAGGGCTGCCATAATTAAGAGTGGCACTAGCAGTGGTGCCTCTGGTGACAATAGTTGTGATCCCAACTGTTCAAGATTAAGGGATGGAAAAAGGTTGGTGGCAGTCCCCTTCACTTCCTGGTGGATTGTAGTAGTGAAGATAATGAAGTACAGGTCAGAATCTGAAAAACAGGACAGGATATATCAAAAAGAAGCAGAGATGAAGGGAAAATAGTGGGACAATGGAGGCGATGGCTAGCGGATAGAGGGAGAGGCATAGAATTTTTTTTTAAATGATTGCAAAGAATGCCAGCATCTCAGGGTGCTACAAGAAAGAGTTATTGAAGAGTCCAAAAAGCAGGTCAAATGGGACTGTGCTCTTTTGTGCACTACAACTAAGGTCATAATATATTGACCATCATCATGCTATTACCTGGGAGACACAGAAGAATTATCGATAAGGTCTCTGGGTTCCTGTCTTTCTCCACCACTACAAAAACTTTATTTTACTTTGGCTTCCAGATTCCTGGAGGCAGCAATTTCCTCCTCATTCTAATGTCTTGTTGGTGCCATGGGTACTTTAGTAGCTATTGCTGGTGTAGAAGTGCAGCAGCCCACTCTTTTCAACTCTCCAAGGATGACATCAGTCATCTTTGTAGGAATTTCTGTTACGTTGTCAGCAATCTATTAGCATGTCAACTGAATGCTTGCCTGGCTAGGCTGCTAGTGAACCAATACATGGAAGATCATTGCCGTCTTTACCTGTCTATTTCTATTCAGACAGCACCTCTAATACCAGGAGCAGTAACTATGGAAAGGGTTAGAGTATGTGTGCTACATCCCACTAAGACAATCTACTGCACAGCTGGTAATCTAGAGCTAGGGACTTAAGCAACCAAGATCGATGGGGATGACTTAGCAGTAGAGATGAGCGAACATTAAAAAAAAGTCCGTTGTTCGGCGTTCGGGTGGTGGTAAGTCGCGCATCCCGTTATGGATTCCACTATAGCGGCATATGGAATCCATAAGGGGCGGCTGCCACCAACCCGAACTGTTGAACAGCCGAAGGACCTGGGGTGACGTCACTGTCATGTGATCAGTGCAGGGGGCGTGGCTCAGCACGGGATCAAATCCAGTGCTGAGCCACGCCCCCTGCACTGATCACATGACAGTGACGTCACCCCAGGTCCTTCGGCTGTTCAACAGTTCGGGTTGGTGGCAGCCGCCCCTTATGGATTCCATATGCCGCTATAGTGGAATCCATAACGGGATGCGCGACTTACCACCACCCGAACACCGAACTTTTTTTTAATGTTCGCTCATCTCTACTCAGCAGACATCTGACACCTCTTTTCTTGGTCTGCTTCTAGCCCCAAACAGCATGCCATCCATCCATACCATCCATGCACTTGTGTACAGAGCGGTCATTATTAACAATATTATGTGCAGAGTGCATATTGAGGATGGGAAGAGGTGGAAGGCGGTGAGGTGGAGCCTCAGCCAATAGCTGCAGAGCACTGAGAGATGTCATATACGTGGTTGTTGTATCATGTGGCCATTTGGTAATCTTGTGTGTGGTTAAGGACCAATAGCATGCAGAACACCTTGTAAAGCTGCATTTGAGGACCAGAGGAAAATAATTTCTATTCCTGGAATGCTAACTGACCCTAGTACATCCATTTTACTAGTTATGAACATCTGCCATGGGCTGCACTTTAATACCACAGTCAACAGATGCAATCTTTCTGCAGACAGTTAAAAATAATTAACCTACTATAAAATTTCAAAGTCAGGAAGCGTCCCTAACTTCCTCTTGGTTCTACTACTTAAATCAACAGAGCAAAATAAGCACTCATCACCAGTGGCATACCTTTCATGGAGGCAGACCACGGAGCATGGCCGTGAACTGCTTCTTCGGTTCCCCACAAGAAAACTTTCATTTTTCATGCAGCTGCTACTAGGGGGGAGATCAGTGAAAAGGGATTTTTACATCTTCCATCACAATCAATGATAACTGTGTCTGGCATGAATACACGGGCGTAGGAAGCGGGGGGGGGGGTCGGATCCCCCAAGAAATAATGCGGGGGGGGACAGGTATGCAAAAATCCCCCCCAGCGGCAGCAGGGCAATGTGTGCGGCGGTGGCGGGGCACAGGGAGATGAACGCTTCCATTGTGGAAGCGTTCATCTCCATAGTCATCTGTATCGCCGTCCCCAGGACAGCGATACAGATGGCTGTGCTGCGGAGCAGGAGAGGCGTCTCCTTTCCCTGCTCCTCTGATAGGCTGCCGGCACTAGGCCAGCAGCCTATAAGATGTTGGTACGTCTGTGAGCCGTACAGCGCGGGACACAGGCCGGAAGAGGCCTGCATCGCATCGCTGTGACAGATGGAGGTAAGTATAAGTGTCTTGTTGTGTGTGTTTTTTTTTTTTTAAACCGGACCCACTGGCCCATAAGGAGGGGGGGGGGGGAGAGATTTTTGGCACTTGGGGGGTGGGGTGGAGAAATGTGGGTGTGGCTTGAGGGTGGGCGGGGACACAGGGGCCCCATAAGTGCTGTCCCCCAGATTTTTGGGGCTTCCTACGCCCATGCATGAATACATTGAAAAATATGGTGTTCAGAATGAGTGACATATTTATGAGGCCAAGTGGGACTTTTTTATTACAATTTTTTTTAATTAAAATTTCTTCCACTTAATAAAAAAATGCAAATTCATCAGGAATCTGGGGTGTTGCGCTTTGCAATCTGCACTGAATGGGAATGATTGATGCACACTTACTCAGAAACTGGGAGGGGCAGGGGGCCATACTAAGGTTTGCTATGGGGCCCTATGAGATCTGTGTATGCCCCTGAATATATAGATGTGTCACATGCATAACATTTTTTTTATAGCTGGGATTCAATTACAGCAACAACAGAATTCCCATAGCTAGGCTGCTTTTATAAGGAAAGCAAGTGTACATGAGGAACAGAAGAATAAATGTTTCTACTGTCTGTCAGCTCACATTGTGACGTTTTGGCAAAACAGCATAAACACTTTCTGGCTGAAATCCTTCCATAAAGATTTACGAGGCCGACGGCTCCTGCAAATCAGTTTGGTTTCTTGGTTGATAAGTAAGCAATGCCAAACACGCTTCCCTCATTCAGGAAACATTTGCAAAATGTCTGTGTGATTAATGTTGTCCATTTCTTCTTCCATTCACCAAGGTGTCCAGCATACAAGAGGGAAATAAAATAAGGCAAAATAGAAACCACATTTGTTGAGCTGTTTTCAAGTTTGTTGCAGTAATATATATATTTCCGCTGCAGTTTGTGATGCACTTTTTATAGACAAACATGGGACTAGACACAAAATATAGGAGATGAATCTACCATTTATATTCACGATTTTGTTTAAATTTATTCTGGGCTTAGTTGAGCATGCGTGCAGCAATGTAAGATGCCATGGTACCTCCTTGTCCCCGTCTCCTGTTACTAGAGAGAACACTGTGATCGCCGTGGTGGTTATCCCCATAGGGAGTGTACGGCTGCTGTCGATTTGTAGTGGGTAGACCACATGTCTACTGACACCACCACCACTATCTCCTGCTGAGGAGGATATGTAACCTGCTTCCTAAGCTCATCTCTGGAACAATAGTGGGACCGAATAGCGTACGAAAGGAAAGGGAAGAAGATGGAGAATTGAAGTGTAGAGCAAAATAAGGCCACATTAGTGGTAGTGTGATGAGAGCCTGCCTGGTTCCCATATTGACGGAACCTGAATAAACTAAATTGCGTTTGAAGAGTGGCTTCTGGGGGAGTCGGCTGGAAGATCTTCAAGTGCTGGTTAAGAGCAGATAGACTCTGGTGACGATCTAAGCAGGAGTTCTATACAGTTCGGTGGTTTTAGCACATGGAGTGTGAGTATGCATAATGTAGCGAAATGCTTGGTTGATGACCACTGATGTACTGAAGCTTTAATATCAACTCTCTCAGTATAAGCAGACTGATATTGGTTTGTTCTTTTTGCGAAACAGTAGACATAAAATATTAAATTGCAGTGAATTGGATGGACCGAAATTTGAGATAATTAAGTTTAATTGGGACTTTAATGGTGATTAGATATTAGGGATGTTGGAACAGGGGGGCTGGGTGTTATCTTGGTTTAGCATAGTGATAATGTGATAGGGTCTGTTATTCGCAGGGGATGGAATGATTTTTTTTTTCTTTGATCTATGATTACAGTTTTTTCATAAAATATTAGAGGACTTAGAGAGAGATTGAAGAGAATGGTGATGTTTAATCTGTCTTGTGTCGGTTTATATTCTGCTCCCCTTCAGTCCAGAGATACTGAGAATAACAGGATGTTATCGATAATAAAAAAAAAAGTTAATTTGCCACAATTGACAGTTGGAGACATCAATGCTGTAATGGTTAATAACCAGAATAGATATTATCCTAACTGTAACAAGTGGTATAGGAAAAAAAAAAAAAGAGTCAAATCTTAAATGATAGCTAAATTAGTTACCGGTAGATTGACGAGATATTTGGAGGGGGTAAAATCCAGAACAGGTACAATTCTAATGTCATTCCAAAACTCAGGAAAGTTTTTCAAGAATTGATTTTGAAATTGGGAAAAGGGCCATGCTAAGTAGGGTGAAACCTGCCATTTGGGTCACATTCCTATTACTGTAGAATTTGGGGGTAAAAAAATCACTTTTGAGATTAAATGGCAGGTGAATTCGTATAAACTCAGTTGGACGGTATGAACGGTTCTGTGGGGATATGTGAGAAAAAGAAAGAGAGAGTCAGTGGGCGCCAGAATCCAACACATATAAGATGATTTTTGGTGGAAGTGATCTTTGATAATCGACCTATGAGGTGGATTATGCGCTGACAATAGTCTAATATATTAACACAAGGGAAAAATTTAAATATTCAGGGTGACTGAAATTAATAAAAATAATAGGATAAATACATATATATATTCTCTCCGTAATAGGATGTTACTCACCTCACTGAGGGGGTTACCACCAGGATAAACTCAAGACACTTGGGGTAAATCCCCCCCGGCCGGGATCGCTTGTTGAATATTGGAGATCAGGATAAGAAATCCAGGAAGGCAAAAGTTGACAAGACAGCAAACCGAACTCGTTTCTTCATCCAGCTGGTCTCTTTATTGGTAAAAAACATGGCTCAACGCATTTCGGGGGTCTTTCTAATCCCCCTTCATTAGGAGCAAACATATGAAGGGGATTAGAAAGAGCAGGGATGGCCAACCTGAGGCTCTCCAGCTGTTGCAAAACTACAACTCCAAGCATGCCCACACTGCCTACAGCTGTTAGCCTACAGTAGGGCATGGTGAGAGTTGTAGTTTTACAGCAGATGGATAGCCGCAGGTTGGCCATCCCTGCACTAGAGACTCATCAAAAGAGAATTATCAAAAATATCAGGAGGTGGTATCTGAAGAGCTTCTTGGGACATTGGTACAGTTTTAAGTGAGGGGAAAGCTGCCTGATATTATGGAGGAGGGGGATATAATCTTGATTTGTAAATAGGGAAAAGATCTAATGGAATCAGATTCATATACATGAATAGATTAAGGAAAGTTATTTCAGTAGTGATTTATAAGGATCAATGCGGATTCATACCAGTGAGAACTACTGTAATAAACATTTGAAGATTGTATACTGACATGGGGGCGAGGTTAATTGAAGTAGATGGGGAGGCTATCCTGCCACTGGATGCAAATAAAGCATTTGACAGGACTAAATGCGATGCCTTTGGAAGACAATGGGAAAGGATGGGCTTTGGTTTCATACATCAGTGTTTTGGTCAGTGATTTCCATCAGTGATTTTGAGACAAAACCAGGTGTGGCTCTAAACACAGAACACGTGCAGATCTTTCCATTCTACCTTATGTCTGTGTAGCTCCAGTCCTGGTTTTAGCTCACAGTCACTGACGTGTGAATGAGGCTTTAGAAAGATACACACCTGTCTATATAAGGTCTCACAGCTGACAATGCATATCCAAGGAAAAACCAAGCCATGAGGAGAAAAGAACTGTATGTAGAGACAGGACTGTGTGGAGGCACAGATCTGGAGAAGGATACAAAAGGATTTCGGTTTCAATGAAAGTTCCCAGGAGCACAGTGGCCTCAGTTCTTAAACAGAAGAAGTTTGAAACAAGCCACTCTTTCTAGCCACCTCACCAAACTAAGCAATCAGGGGAGAAATTAAAAGAGGGAACCAAGAACCCAATGGTAACTCTCAGTTATATCATGTGTTACCCAATGGTAACTCTAGGTTAAATCTGGTGTGCAGAAGAGTGGAACTTCCAAAAGGTCGAAAATCAGTCCACCAATCTGGGCTTTATTTGTGAGTTTCCAGAAAGCCTCTACTCATCAAAAGACACATGAAAGGATACCCGGAGTTTGATAAAATGCACCTAAAAGACTCTCAGACTGTGAGAAACAAGATTGTCTGGTCTGATGAACCCAAGATTGAACTTTTTGGCCTCAATTCTAAGCATCATACCTGGAGGAAACAAGGTACTGCTCATCCCTCATGCCATCCCTACAGTGAAATATGATAGTTACAGCATCATGCTGTTTTTCAGTGGCTGGCACAGGGAGTCTGATCAGGGGTGAGGGAAAGCTGAATAGTACAGAGATGTTCTTAATTATAGTCTTAATGAAAACCTGATCTACAGCGCTTTGGAACTCAGACTGGGCTGAAGGTTTATCTTTCAACAAGAGAATAACCCTAAGAACATAGCCAAAACAAGACAGCCAGTGACTTAAGGATAACTCTGTGAGTGTCTATGAGTGGGCCAGCCAGAGTCCTGACTTGACCTCAATCAAACATCTCTGGAGAGACCTGAAAATGTATGTTCACCAACAGACCACATTCAACCTGACAGAGCGTGAGAGATTCTGCAAAGAAGAATGGCATGAAATTCTCAAATCCAGGTGTGTAAACCTTGTGGCATCATATGCAAGAAGACTGGAGGCTGTAATCGCTGCCAAAGTTACTATAACTAAGTGCTGAGCAAAGGGTCTGAATACTTAAGTCAATTAAATATTTTAGTTTTTTCAGTTTCAATAAATTTGCAAATATTTCAAACATTCTGTTTTCATTTGGTCAATATGTCACTTTGTCATATATATAACTTATAATTAAAATTTTAAACGTTGTAAAAGTTAGATTTTTAATTTTAGCGATTTTTTTATGATTGTTATTTTAAATTACCAATCAGTATTTTCCAGAAGTGTTGCCTGTAAAGTGTTGGAGAAGGTTCTCATTTCCAAGACTCACTTTGCCAGAAAAAAATATTCCTGAAGAGAGCTATATGTATATTGTGTGTCCAGTCATTTTGAAAATGAGAGACTGGAAAGTCTAGTCTAAGACCAGTCACACAAAATGTCAGTGTCTGCCAGCTAATTAAATATTAGGAGTAGTTAAAGTAGTTGTCTCACTTCAGAAAGAGGCATTTATCATGTAGAGAAAGCTGAATACAAGGCACTTACTAATGTATTGTGATTGTCCATATTGCCTCCTCCGCTGGCTGGATTCATTTTTCCATTACATTATACACTGCTCATTTCCATAGTTACGACCATTCTGCAATCCATCAGCAGTGGTCGTGCATGCACACTATAGGAAAAAGCACCGCTCACTCTGGTGGCCAGGATCATGGGAGCCCATAAGTGGAGATCACAGGAAATTAAATTATAAGCTCTATAAGAAATTATAATTGAACTAAATTAACCACTTCCTGAGATGCGGCGAACATGCATAGCGCATGTAGAGTCTTTGAAGACGGTACACTCCGGAGAACAGCAGGTACCATAGCCGCCGGGTTTCTGCTTCAAGCAGGATGTTCTCAGACAGAAGTGAGCCACTGAACTTAGAGTGTCACAGAATGTCATCAGCAGGTTGCAACAGAGATACAGAGAGACTGGAAGAGTCACAGAAAGGCATAGAAGTGGACGTCCCTTGGCCACATTGCACACTGATGCTTCATTGTGACAAAGCCCTGAGGAACCAGATGATGAATGCCATACAACTCCAGGCACATTTACAGGAGGTGAGAGGCACCCAAGTGTCACGTCAGACCATTCAAAACCATTTGAATCAGTGTGGTCTGCGTGACCTGCATGGGTACCTGATCACAGTCGTCTTGCATGGGCCAGGGAGCATCTACACTGGATGAGGGACCAGTCGGCCTCAGTGCTGTTATATGATGAAATTTGATTCACGCTGAGCAGAAATGATGGCCGCCAACGATGTTTGAGACGCCAAGGAGAGCGCTATGCATCAGCCACAGTTGTCACCAGACGAGCCTTTAGTGGTGGTGTTAGTGTGGTCAGGTGTGTCTAGTCCATACAGAACTGCCCTACACTTTGTGAATGGTACAGTGACAAGCCCATACTACTTGAATACCATAAATAATATAGTGATTGTGTCTCTGCATGAACAACACAGGACTAATTTAATCTTCATGGATGACAATGCGCCAGCTTATTGAGGTCCCATCATCACGGAACGGCTGCTGGAGACTGGGGTACCTCAACTGGAGTGGCCTGCACTTTTTCCAGACCTGAATCCCATTGAAAAGCTATGTGATCAGCTGAGTCGCCGTGTAGAGGCTCGTAACTCTGTACCACAGACCTCAATGACCTGAGGGCCGCCCTTCAAGAAGAGTCGGATGCCTCAGCAGACAATAAGTCGGCTTGTGAATAGCATGAGACTTCGTTGTCAAGCTGTAATTGATGCTCAAGGTAACATGACAAGTTATTGAGACAGTGACATTTTTTGTGGGGGTATACCCATCACTGGTGTTGGCTTTTGTTTCAATAAATTGTTTCAGATGAGGAAATTACCATTGCATGCTTCTACTTGAATGCCCTACTTTCATGATATAATATCACTTCAGCATGAACTTTTAATGTTTTCCATAAATCCATAAATTTTACCCAAAAGCCAAATATTCCTTACTTTTTGTGAGTAGTGTATATATATATAAAAAAAATTTTTTATTGAAATCACCCCCTTTACCCATAATAAAAATAAAATAAAAAATAAAGATCATTTGCACTGTCAAGTCTCAAATCGCCCATACTATTAAAACATAAACATATTTATCCCATATGGTAAACACCATAATGGAAAAAAAAATTGAATGGTTGATTCACTAATTTTAAGTTGTTTTACCTCCAAAAAAAATATATAATTAAAAGTGATCAAAAAGCCATACATACTGGTATCATTATAAACTACAAATTGCCCCGTAAAAATGAGGTTCACACAGATCCATGGACATAGCCATAAAAGTTATGGGGGCCAGAACATGGCAATGCAAATAAAGAAGTTATTTTTTTCCCAGTATTAAAACACAAGAAATACTATAAAAATGTGGTATTGCTGACCTGGAGAATGATAGTAACAGGCCAGTTTTACCACATAGGAAATGCTGACATAAAAATGAAATCCATAAAACTATGGTGGAATTCTTTTTTTTTTTTTTTTTCAATTTCATCCCATTTGAATTTTTTTCAGCCTCCCACTACATTATTTGCCAATAATAAATGGTGCCATTAGAAAGTGTAAAATTTATTTCAAGTAACAAGGCTACGGGAACGGAAAAAAAAAAAAAAGTTATGGCTCTGGGAAGGCCAGGATTAAAAAATGGAAAAGGGAAAACCTTTTAATCACTGGTTTACGCAAACTTTTTGGATGCATCGCAACTTCAGCACTGTAGTCCGTTTCTGTGAACGTACCTATAGTTTATTAATGCAATTCATTTTTCTGCCTTAAACAAATTGTATTGACTTTGAGAAATCACTCTGAAACATAGAGCACTTTACTAGAGAAAAACACGGATAGACATTTAGTATGTCCTTTTGACACAGTATTGCAATCTTTTCACATCACCATGAAAGCAAGGCTTTAATGTATTTCACAGTCTCCTGTCCCATTAAAATGATGATTGGAATGGAAGATTGTCCTGTATATCTGACACCAGTAATATTTAAGCAATTACACTTCAGAAACTCAGCAATTCCATCACCCACTCCCCCCTTTCACCAACCCAAACACTACTGTAGTCTTTTGAACCACATATAATGGTTATCTCTCATTTATAAGTAACACTCTCTAGTCAAAGATCTTTCTCCAAAGGGATCTTAATGCAAAACCACTCAGACGATGGAGAGACGCACACTTTTGGAGGCAGACTGTGAAGGTGTTTGGGAATCAATGTAACACCATTACAGACGGTGTCGGCTTAGCAGCTGTCATAAACACTTCATAATCACTCAGGCATTCCAGCAGGGTTCAGATTAGTGCATTATTTCATTAACTGCTTCGTAAACGACAGAAACAGAGGTGGATATTCACATTTTAAAACTATTACAAAACACCAGGGCCTCCGAAATAAATAGGTCCAGAATTTCTGGAGGTCTAAGTAACAATAGCGGTGGTTTCGAATAGTGTCACAGAGCTTTTTTTTTATTTCAAATGCTAAGTTTTATGCTATGATTTGCTAACCTTCCATACACCAAGCAGCTTCCAGTTTAGTGGTTTGTGGCAATAAGGGGATGAACTTTGACTGTTTGTCTTTTCAAAACAGGAAGATAACGGGCTGAAAGGTTTGGCAAGGTCAATGATAGCCATGACCCTACTCCATAAGTAAGCTGACAGGTTACGAAATGGTTTCAGCAGGTTTGTTCCTTTAAAGTCCTTTTGAGCGAGGAGATGCTGGCTGGACAAAACAAAATCTTGCCGAAATTGTAAAGTCACATTTACACATGGGGATGGAAGCGTTCCTTGTCGATAAATGCTTGCTCATCAGTGGAAGTTTAATTTCAGCAATCACCTCCACTGTTTGAGGACGTGCGATGGCAGCTGTGATCATTCATCCTCATACAGATTGTTTCTGGGCAGCAGAGTGATGTAGACAGCACAAACTGCTGCCCAGAAATGATGATTGAGACGCTGGCACCAGAGATCATTTTGGCACCTTTACACGGGCTGAATATTGGGAACAATCGTTCGGGCCATGTAAATCCATCTTAAACAGCTGCAATGTACTCGGTGAGTAGTCAGTTCAGCGATATAGTAACATAGTCCATCAGGTTTAACCTATTACCCTGCAGTGTTGATGTAGCAGGAAGGCAAAAACAACTGCCAACATTTGTATCCAAATAATTTTTAAAACCACTGAGCCATATTCAGTCATTTAGAAGCCATAATATTACTTTGAAGAAAGGCATCTAGATCCTTCCTTCTACTAATTCACTTTGACAACTTCCCCTAACAGAGAGCTTCTGTCTCCCCTTCTATATTGGCAAGACAAACGTGATTCTTCAACATAAAGGTGCACAGTCCGTTTTCAGTCCAAAAGCCACATTGCCAGATTATACTACTCCCAAGGGCAGGAATGAAACTTAATGGGGCTTTCATGCCTGAGACATTTATGTGTTTATTGTCCATATGTAATATATGTCTAATAGGTAAGGAGTTCACTTCTAGAGCTGCATTTACACGGCTCAATAATCGGATTGATTATCTGGAATGAGCATTCTTCGTTCCCCATAATCTGACCATCTAAAGCAGGCATGCTCAACCTGCGGTGCTCCAGCTGTTGCAAAACTACAACTCCCAGCATGCCCGAACAGCCTACAGCTATCAGCCTACAGCAGGGCATTGTGGGAGTTGTAGTTTTACAACAGCCGGAGGGCCGCAGGTTGAGCATGCCTGATCTAAAGGCTCCACATATCACTAAACAGCACTATGCTGCCCAGTAGCAATTATTTTGCAGGGGGATGTGCGATAGCTGCAGCAATCGCTTGCTCTCATACAGTGGAGGTGATCGCTGCATGTAAATTAAGAGTTTCACCTCCACTTAATGAACAACCGATTGTCGGGAATGAACGAATCCTTTCCAACAATTGACTGCTCCTAGTAGTGTCTAAATTCAGCTTTAGACTTCCCACTGATTGGGAGAATGAGGGTCCCTGCTTCCCCCCTTTGCACTCCAGAGGTCGGGTAGCAGTGGTCACTCACTGGTATGGCTATATCCAATGGTGGTCTTTACCCCCATGCAAACCACGCAATTACGTGGAGCCCCATCCGGGCTCCCTGTCAGGTGAGTGAGACAGCGCCACATCCCGCCTCAGGTTGTGGGGCACCACCTTAGGCCACTGAGAAAATAAAGAAGGGGAACTAATAGGGGACATTATAAAAATACAGAGGTCACTACTGGGGTCATTATAAAAATACAGGGGGCACTACTAGAGGTCATTATAAAAAATATAGGGGGCACTACTGGAGGGCATTTTAAATATATAGGGGCAATATAAATAAAGAGGGCACTGCTGAGGGACATAATACAGGAGGCACTACTGGGGCAGTACAGAGGGGAGAGCATCATAAATAAAGGAACACTGCTGAAAGACATTATAATAATACAGGGGACATGAATGGGGACATTAAACATGCTGGCGGCATTAAATACTAATGGCACTACTGGAGGTTTTATAAATACTCGGGGGCATTAAATATATGAGGGGCAATACTGGGGACATTATAACTGCATTATTACTACTGGGGTACTGAGGGGCATTATTATTGGGCACAATATCGAGGGAATTGCTACTAATGGGGGCACTCTTGGCGTGCATTATCACTATTGGAGGCACTATAGTGGGCATACTCCTAGTGAGGTCAATCTGGGAGAGAATTATGACTATTGGTAGACTTTTAGGAGCACTTTAGGGACTGTATGGCACTGCTAATATGTAAGTATAGTATATGGGGGCATTGGGGAGCACAACGGGCACAGTATAGGGGGTTGCAGGAATATGTAGTACGGTTGGTGCACCAGGAGCAGGGAGGATGATAAAAAAGGGAGGACTCTAACATGACTGTGTGTCAAACGCTGCAGAGACGATTTGCTGGAATACATTGTAATGGCAGTCTGGTCCGAATGTCTACCATTACAAACATTTGTGAAAGACTGGCTTTTGATGTCAGTAAATGTGACCTCTTAATGCTGCAAATTCAAACTTGAGTTTTTTAATTTGTGAAAAAAAACCATTGGGAGGTTTGTTCTATAAAATTTGATTTATACTGTAATGGTTGAAGACTTGAAAATTATACAGTATATTTGTATCAACCATTGAGGAAAATCAAACAAAATATATAATTTGAATAATAATTTGGAACGCAGAGTAGTGCATAAAAGTCTCCAACGCCTGCTTACTCAATAACTGCAGAGATCCAATGGCATTGAAAGGGTTTTCCGAGACTTAAATACTGATGACCTATCCTCACGATAGGTCACCAGTATTTGATTGGTGGGGATCAGCGGTTTGAGAAATCACTGGCACTTCTGTGAGTGCGGCGGCCCTCTCTCTGCTCACCAAGCACAGAGCCGTACATTGTATCGTAGCTGTTCTTGGTATCGCAGCACTGCCCCATTCACTTCTATGGGGCTGAGCTGCGACTAGGCCATGTGACTGATAAACGCGTCACAATTCACCATTCTGTAGCTGGCAGCCTGGATTTAGTGAATGGCACAAGAACGTTGATTGCATTGTACCAACTATAGTTTGGTGGTGGAGGAGGGATAACGCTATGGGGTTGTTTTTCAGGGGTTGACCTAAGCATCTTAGTTCTAGTTAAGGGAAATATTAATGCTTCAGAATACAAACACATTTTGAAATCGGCTTTACTGGTTGAAAAGCCACATTCCCAGACATTTCTTTCATTAAATTGACCTATCCTACCTCTTTTATGGCGCATTTATAGGGGCTGATGAGAAGGAAAACAATTGCACTTGATCACTGCCCAAATTAAACATGCCCCATGATCAACCGACCCATTTGTCAGGTGATGGCATCTTTAAAGAGGACCTTTCACCAGTCCAAAGTTTGTTAGTCAAAGGTATGTACATGGAGAGCGGCATCCAGGGATGACCCTGCACTTACTTGTATCCCTGGGTGCCGCTCAGTTCGCCCGCTGTAGCCCCCGCTACCGCTAGTTTTGCCTTGGGCAGAGACATCCTCTTTTGCCCTGGGCATCTCCTTCTCCCAGGCTGGACCGCTGGCCAATCGCTGCTCTCAGCTCATATCCAGGGAGATTGCAGGATATGAGCTGAGCGCTGCGATTGGCCAGCGCTCCAGCCTGGGAGAAGTAGACGCCCAGGGCAAAAGTGGATGTCTCCGCCCCAGGCAAAATTATCAGCAGCACGTGCACCGGTACCGGGGGCTACAGCGGATGAACGGAGCGGCACCCAGGGATACAAGTGAGTGCAGGGACATCCCTGGGTGCCGCTCTGCATGTACATAGCTTTACCTAACAAACTTTGGACCGGTAAAAGATTCTCTTTAATGTGGGCATAAAAATCTTCAGTTATCGGCAACAGATCACCTCATGTAAACAGGGATGTGCTGCCAACAATAATGAAACTGTATGTGTCACACTTCGCCACATACAGTCCCGATAATTGCTCCATGTAAAACAGAGCTACACAAGCACCAATCAATGTGCTATGGGCTGTGTTTCCCAGGGTGCCTGAAACCGAGCCCATGCACAGTGGTTAGTGGTGGCATGAATTTATTACCAGAGGCATCAGCATTGTCTGCCACTAATGGTGTTCCATGTGGATGCGGTAGCTGCATCGGACAGGTGTAAATTGACCCATCCTTAGATTTTTTTTAGAGGTGTAGTTGTAGTTTAATAGCTCTTCCTGCTATACATTCCTTAAAAGGGGGTCTCAGCGTCGGAAGCTGCAGAGAACAGCTGGTCGGTGGGGAAGCAGGGTGTCGGACCCTCACCGATCTGATATTAATGACCTATCTGAGGACAGGTCATTAAAATCAGAAGCATGGAAAACCCTTTAAAATGCTCAAGTACAGCTTATAGAAATGACTGGATGCTTGACTTATCTGTCCTGAGGTATGTTAATAACCTCGCTATGCATGGAGAGATTTCCTATACAAACGGAGATACATATCTAAATGGACCATTTGGCTCAAGCCCAAGCAGTTAGTAATAAACAATCGCTGGTTAACCTGTAGCATATTAAGGGTGCTATTGCTTCACTTTGCCATCATTTCATGATTGCTGGGGGTCTGACCACTGGTATACCCAAAGATGATGATAATGAAGCATAGCATCTTCATCTAATTTCCTGAACAGGCTCTGGCCATCAATATGAAAATCTTGGAAAATCCCTTTAATAAAACTGCTTCATTGTGCCTCTGTGGGCAAATTTATTACAAATAGGAGCTTTCCAGTGAATATGCAATCCATGTGAGTCCCCCTGTTTACATACGCTTTCTCTGCAATAAAAGAAGATTTTTAAAGGGATGGTGAGTGCGCCCATCTGCTCTACTTGATGTGTCGCATTTGTTTCTCTGAGGCTCCAGCACCCCGATCCTGGTATAGTCGGATGAGGCCGTAGTGAGGTTCCGATACGAAGTGTGCAGGTACAGGACAGTGCCCTCATTCATTCTATGTGTTGGAGCCTCTACATTATCAGCAGTAGCAAGACACTTATTTGAATTTAAAAAAAGACCTGTCAGATCTTTTTCAATCCCCTTTTCTGCATTTACATCCACCATTTTTTTGTTTATAGTGTAAAATACATTGTGATCCTCAATAATAAATATTACAACTAGAGATGAGCGAATCGACTTCTGATAAAACATCCAAAGTCGATTCGCATAAAACTTCGTAAGAATAGTGTACGGAGTGAGCGCTCCGTACAGTATTAGAATGTATTGGCTCAGATGAGCCGAAGTTATTACTCCAACAAAGTTTTATGTGAATCGACTTTGGATGTTTCATCGCTCATCCCTAATTACAACGATAAAAAAATTAAATTAGAATTCAATACAAGTATTACTTTGAATATTTGCATCTATAAAGACTATTTTGTAAATCATTCTACACACATTGGATGCTGTTTTTTTATTACAAAATACAAGATCCAGCCGCACCATTATCTCTGTCAACAGATGCATTCTGCATCTTAAATGTACTAGTGACACCTAGTGTTCAACGCTTGTATTACAGGTAATACATTTCCACGAGATTTATCAAACAGATGTAAGGGTACGTTCACACGACGACAATTGTCGTGCGACAAAAAGTCGCGCGACAAATAGGGCACAACTTCACTGCAACATTTGTCGCGCGACATTTTGTCGCACTATTGTCGCGCGACAATTTTTATAATGGGAGTCTATGGTGTCGCATTGCGACATGCGACATGCTGCGACTGCGACGCGACAGTCGCAGAAAAACCCATCTTGAATGGATTTTCTCCGACTTTCGTGTCGCAGTCGCAGCATGTCGCATGGCGCACTGCGACACCATAGACTCCCATTATAAAAATTGTCGCGCGACAATAGTGCGACTTTTTGTCGCGCGACAATTGTCGTCGTGTGAACGTACCCTAAAGTAGAACTGGCTTAGCTGCCCATAGCAACCAATTAGATTCCACTTTTCATTTTTTACAGCTCCTTTGGCTGCTATAGACAACTAAGCCAGTTCTACTTTACACCAGTTTGATTACTCCATTACTCCTTTCAAAGCCACATTTGATCATTTTAAAATATAATCAATAAAATTAATCTACATAAAAAGTGAGTAGCTTTGAAAACACTGAACCCTTTCCCTGGTAGGACAATTTTCACACGTGACAAACATACATTCATACACACATACATAAAATCCGAATTATATAAAACAACACATTACATTCCTGAATCCGTACATCGTCTGTAAGTAAACAGCTGGCACATTTTGGAAATGGCACTAAGAAACCTCATGTAATTTTGCATCACACTCTAAAAGGCTTGAAAAAAAGCATATATATTAAAGTTCGTGGTCACAAATTTAAACCAAGCAGAGCCTGAAAATCGAAGTAAAAGATGAGCAGTGTTCATACAGGTCACTTATGTCTATGTTTACATGCACATATCGTCACATATTCATCAGAACTAAACATTTCAGACACAAATGGCCCGTTTTTAAGGGGAAGAGGTTAACTAGATGTGCAAGTGCTCATCTTCTCATTTCTCTCTCAGATATAAAAGACAGTTCTAAATGTGACAGAGGGCATCTACAATTTATTGGGAAAGGCTCAGACCAGGGGTGGGATTCAAATTTCCCTACTCAACGGCGGATATGCGGCGTCACGACATATACATACACCATATATATGCAACACGTATACACATAAGTACACCATATACATGGTACACATACATAAATACACCATATATACACTACACACACATACCACCCAACTAAGGAGCTAAACTATCAGCGGCGCTCCGGTAAGACGGTGCGCCGATCCAGTTGTAATTTTAACAACCAGATCTGGAGAACTGGAGGGAACTGGCGGAATCCCATGCCTTCTTCAGACCCTTTCACTTTTTCACATTTTGTTATGTTATTAAAATTAAAACAAATCTAGTTTTTCTCCATCATTCTGCACTCAATAACCCACAATGACATAGTAAAAATAGAATGTTCGAAATCTTTGGTAATTTATTGAAAAGGGAAAACTAAACTCTTGCACCGACATAAGTCTCTAGACCCTTTATTCAGTACTTGTTGAAGCCCCTTTGGCAGCGATAAGAGCCTTGAGTCTTCTTTCACATGATACTACAAGGTTTGCACACATCGATTTGGGGATTCTCTGCCTCTCTTCTATATACATTCTCTCAGGTTGGATGGGGACTGTCAGTGGACAGACATTTTTGATGTCTCTCCAGAGATGTTTGATTGGGTTCAAGTCGGGGCTCTGGCTGGACCACTCCAGGACATTCACAGAGTTGTCCCTAAGCCACCCCTGTGTTGTCTTGGCTGTGTGCTCAGGGTCGTTGTCTTGTTGGAAGGTGAACCTTTAGCCCAGTCTGAGGTCCAGAGCAGTATGGATCAGGTTTTCATTAAAAGGCTTGGCCACTTCTGGTTACTGTTCACCAATGTGTATATTAGGGTTGGGCAATATACCGGTGTCTGCGATATACCGCGGTATTAAGAAACTGCGATATAGCGATATCACAGTTTCCTAATAACCGCGGTATTTAATGACGTCATAGTAGTGGTCGCACGTGTGCCGACCACTCCTAAAACATCCATGTCAGGGGTGTGGAATTCCTATCGACCGGCGCCTGGGACACGTAGTGCCGGGCAGGTAGTTTAAGTAGCGGGCTCTGCCGGGAATTTAGCACCGGCCCCGCAGTGAAGTAGCCCGACCTTAATAACTATTGTTGCGCAGGTTCCCCAGGCAGCTCTCTGTTCTTCCATGCGCCGTCTGCTCCTTCATTCATAAAGTAGGCGGAGCAGACAGGCGGAGCATGGAGGAACAGAGAGCTGCCCGGGGAGCCTGCGCCACAATAGTTATTAAGGTCCGGCTACTTCTAAAGAGATTAACTACATAAATACTGGATCAGAGCTGCGGGGCCGGTGTATTACTGCAGAGTAACACTGCACCGGCCCCGCAGCTCTTATCCAGTATTTATGTAGTTAAATCTCTGTAGAAGTAGCCCGACCTTAATAACTATTGTTGCGCAGGCTCCGGGCAGCTCTCTGTTCCTCCATGCGCCGTCTGCCCCTTCATTCATAAAGTGGGCGGAGCAGACAGGCGGAGCATGGAGGAACAGAGAGCTGCCCGGGAGCCTGCGCAACAATAGTTAAAGGGCTTCTGTCACCTCCACTGATGTAATTTTCAGTAGCTGACATTAGCTACTTGCTAATGTCAGCTGAGTTCAAACATATGTTTCATAACTTTTTCCTGTTTTCTATCTTCTAAAAACATACTTTTGTGATACGCAAATTATCTTCGCTACCAGCAAGTTAGCGGGTACTTGCTGGTAGCCGGCGCATCTTCATGCCCTGGGAACGCCCCTCTTCTTTGATAGACAGGGCCAGCGCTCTCCTCCTCCCGCTGGCCCTGTCTGCAGCTGCAATCCCGCGCCTGCGCCGTATCGGTCTTTAGTCGGCGCAGGCGCTCTGAGTGAAGGACGCTCGCTAAGGCGCTCCGACCTCAGTGCGCCTGCGCCGATGACATCAGCGCTACACCCGGAAGAGAAGACGCCGGCATCGCTGGTAAGGAGCATGCGATGCCGGCGTCTTTTCTTCCGACTAAAGACCAATACAGCGCAGGCGCGGGATTGCAGCTGCAGACAGGGCCAGCGGGAGGAGGAGAGCGTGCTGGCCCTGTCTATCAAAAGAAAAGGGGGCGTTCCCAGGGCATGAAGATGCGGCGGCTACCAGCAAGTACCCGCCCAACTTGCTGGTAGCGAAGATAATTTGCATATCACAAAAGTAAGTCTTTTAGAAGAAAGAAAACAGGAAAAAAGTTAGGAAACATATGTTTGAACTCAGCTGACATTAGCAAGTAGTTAATGTCAGCTAGTGAAAATTACATCAGTGGGGATGACAGAAGCCCTTTAATAAGGTCGGGCTACTTCTAATAACATTAACTACATAAATACTGGATCAGAGCTGCGGGGCCGGTGTATTACTGCAGAGTAACACTGCACCGGCCGCTGCGAGTGCCCGCCCCCACAGTGTTGGGGGTCTGTGGCTGACACTGTTATGGAGTATATGTGTCAGCCACAGTGCCCCCCCATAACAGTGCATCATACAGTATAACGTCTCCTTGTGGCTACCCCCATACAGTATAACGTCTCCTTGCGGCTGCCCCCATACAGTATAACGTCTCCTTGCGGCTTCCCCCATACAGTATAACGTCTCCTTGTGGCTGCCCCATACAGTATAATGTCTCCTTGTGGCTGCCCCCATACAGTACAACGTCTCCTTGTGGCCCCCATACAGTATAACGTCTCCTTGTGGCTGCCCCCATACAGTACAACGTCTCCTTGTGGCCCCCATACAGTATAACGTCTCCTTGTGGCTGCCCCCATACAGTATAATGTCTCCTTGTGGCTGCCCCATACAGTATAACATCTTCTTGTGGCTGCCCCATACAGTATAATGTCTCCTTGTGGCTGCCCCATACAGTATAACATCTCCTTGTAGCTGCCCCCATACAGTATAATGTCTCCTTGTGGCTGCCCCCATACAGTATAACGTCTCCTTGCGCTGCCCCCATACAGTATAACGTCTACTTGTGGCTGCCCCCATACAGTATAACGTCTACTTGTGGCTGCCCCCATACAGTATAATGTCTCCAAGTGTTTTTTTCTTCTAAATGGGCATTTATCGTGATATATATCGTTATCGCGATAAATTTCTTAATATCGTTATCGTGGCAATATTTTTGATATCGCCCAACCCTAGTGTATATAAGGTGACTATATGGCTACTATGTCATAGTAGAAGGCCTGAATACTGATGTCCATGCTACTTTTAGTTTTTCCTTATTAATAAAATAGCACAAAAAAAATCTTATTATGGATGCAGATTAATGGGGGAAACTAGATTTTTCCCCATTTCTTTCTGGAGATAGATTTCCAGTGGATAGGAGAGTGGAGAGGAAGCGCATGTCAGAGCTCCTACTCCAAGAGACCGTATCCATTCTCCCTTGAGATCATCGCGCCAGAGAGATCTTCAGAATCAAAAACACTATTTCCAAGAAGCGTCACTGTATCTAGACAGCAGAGCGATCAGTGAAATCACAGCTTTACAGACACTGGTGCAGGTGAGGGACTATGGTTCCGACACTCATCACCTAGAACAACCCCCAGGCCAGGTGCTTAGAAAAAGTAAATGGAAAATAAGGCATGGTGAGTTGTGTTAATTAGACACTCACCAGATTTATCAACTGCAATTTTCTGAAGGCACAAAAAACGCAGTCTTACTCAAATGTGTACGATTTGCTAAATTTGGTGCAAATGATGGCAACACAGACAACACAACATTGTTAAAATAATGAAACAACTTAAACTTACCTTCCTGAGCTCTCTCTGATCCAGTGTCACTGCTCAGTCCCCTCCTCCGAACTGCAGAAGTGAAGGGGAAAACCCATACACTGCTCTAGTCAATCACTGGCCTCAGCAGCCTTGTGCTGTACACTGCTTACGGCAGTGGTCAGCTGCAGCAGTATTCTGGAAGTCACTACAACATGCTACATTATAAAGGAGGGGACTGAGCAGTGGTGATGAATCAGGGAGGGGTCAGGATGGTAAGTTTTTTCTTTTCTTTTACTATTAGCAATGTCCCTGCAGTTGGCGCCATTAGGCTATATGTATACAGTGTGTATTATGCTTGGATATTCTGCAGCGTAAGGGTATATGCACACTGCACGGTAGTTTATGTGGACTTTCTGCACTGATATTCGCTGTGTTACTTATGGATTCTGTTGTGGTTGTTGACATGGATATGCCCCATATCTCAATGCAAAGTGTGAAATCTGTACTAAAAGATATGCACAAAACTGATATGCTGCAGATTTCATATTCAGCACCATCAATTTCTGTCCACAAAATTCCCGCACCATGTAGCTGGTACTGTATTAGACTGCGGATGTTTTGCACCATGTACAGCATAATACAGTACCAGATCAACAGATAAGGTTTTCAAAATCTTATGTACACGGACCAGCGGTGTGCATTTGTTGATTTTCAGTGCAAATCTTAACTTTTGCAAATGGTAAGATCTGGGGCAAATCTGCATCAAAATGTGTGATTCAACAAGCAGACTTTGGTGCAGAAACACAACGAAAAACAAGTGAAAAATCTGCAAAAACTATACTGTTGTGTGCACATACCCTTAAACGTCACTCTTCTTAAATTTATAGTGAGCCTGTCAAGTAATTATTTCTGGGCTGGGCAATATATAGGTTTATATGATTTATGAGTACAGCTTTCTGAGTACACACTGACACAGAAAGAGCTGGCAATTATTTGGGGTTAGATGTAAAAAGGATACACATTGGGATATTCAATGTCCCATTCAAATTGCAAAAACCCTCCCAAAAATGTCCCTTTTTTATTGTAGATTTTGAATCTATGTCTCAAATAAATGTAGTTGGCACGCAACTCAGGTGATAAGTGTATTTTAGCGCCTTAGTGACATAACTAATACTAGCCTTAAAGGGGTTTTCCGGGAGTAACGGCATTTTAGGGTACTTTCACAGTAGCGTTAAAGTTTTCCGGTATTGAGTCGCGTCCTAGGGGCTCAATACTGGAAAAAAACGCTTCAGTTTTGTATTAATGCGTTCTGAATAGAAAGCATTCCATTCAGTATGCATCAGGAGGTCTTCAGTTCAGTCACTTTTACGGTATTTGGCCGGAGAAAATTCCGGAACACTTGCTTTTCCATTGATATGTATTAATGCCGGATCCGGTACCAAGTGTTACCAGAGAGATGGATCCGGTATTTTAATGCATTTGTCAGACGGATCCGCATCCGGATCCGGAAACAAATGGTATCCGTTTGCACACAGATTTCCAGCGGAAACTGCCTGCCGGATTCCCCCAACACTAGTGTGAAAGTATCCTTAGTCAGCAGCCTGCCTCACTAAGCTGAGGATTCATACGTGTTCCTGCTGCTCTGGTACTCCATACTGTCTCTAGTGTGTCATGTTCCAATCCCCACAGTGTTTACATCTGGCACATCATGGGCCTGGTCACATGCTCCACTGCAGCCAATGACTGGCTTCAGCGGTGACATGCCGCTTGTGGCCACGTCCCAGGTGAAGCCATTAAAAACCATGTATTATTTTCTTTTCACTTCAGACATACCGTATTTGATACTTTGTGTTGGTCTATCACATAAAATCCCAATAAAATACATTTAAGTTTGTGGGAGTAATGGAAAAAATGTGGAAAAGTTCAAAGGGTATGAATACTTTTTCAAGGCACTGTAACTGTAGGTTTATGTGTCTCTCACTGAGACCCCTTTCTAATGACTGTATCTCCAGTCTTATAGTACAACGATCCTGGTCTTGTTTTAAAGCTTAGACTGTGAGCTTTAATGCAAGACCAAGATCACGCCTGTTGTTCAGTTGAAACCTAAGAAATCGCTCTCAGAAGTGTCCCCCACCCTCTGCAGCCACACAGCCCAAACACCTGCTGTGGTATATTCATTCTGATAACTCTCCTCAAAGTCTTTTAAAACTTTGCACTCACCGGTATACTCCATATCTGCAAGCCATCTGTGTATCCAATCATCAAAAGCAAAGGGGGATCGTTGCCAGTACTGTGCATCTCATGAAACTCCATATTCCTGTACGTATCTAGAATCGACAAACAGACAACCATAGTCTCAGATTAAAAAATTTACTTGAGAAAGTTTAGTAGACATTCATAGTGTTTCTGCCAACTCTCATGTCTGAAAAGGTACTAATCAGTCATGGGTACACGATGAAGATTCTCCACGTAGGAATACTTATTTCTGGTAACTCTGGGAAAAAAATTCTGTTTATAACCTTAAATTTCACATTTCTCTTCTTTTGTAAATGTAATTTGTATAAATTGTGACATGTTTCCTGTAGTGTACTCTTCTCAAGATTTCTAAGCAGAGTCCCCCTATTCAAAAAAAATTTGTGTAAAGTATCCCCCAAAGTTGTAATGTCGTAAGCTTGGGCCAAATTGTTCAGTTATACCATATAACAATGTGTTGAGACCATTAACCCTTTCGCCATCAGCGCCATACATGTACATCAAGGGTGCGTCAATAATGCAGATTGTGGTCATTAAAGCCTTTAAATGCCGTGATCAATTGAGAACACAGCATCTAAATGGTCAAAAACCCGGACACTCATGCTTCCTGGGTGTTACTGGCATCCTCTGTGGCCAGTGAGGATGCAGGCAATTGATTTGAATGCGCTCAGCCTCGCAGAAGAGGCTGAGAGCATTCAAACTGCAATTCTTATTTTGGCGACCCGATGGCAGGCCAACATTAGAAATGAGCAATAGACAGTAATAAATTTATTTTAAAAATACATGATTGTTCAAAATAAAAAAATGTATTTTGTAGACTCAAATACAAGCTTCAAAATCATTACAAAAAAAGTTAAAAAAAAAATGTTAAAAATACATACAAAAATAAAAAAAATATATAAAAGTTTCCATATAATTAAACAATTAATACCTAAATAACAAAAATATAAACACCGGACGAAAAGGATCAAACTGCCAAATTTGCCATTTTTTCGTTGCTTCTCTTACCCCAAAATTTTTTATAAAATGTGATCAAAAAAATCACACACACTCCAAAATAGTATCAATAAAAAAATTCAGATTGTCCACGCAAACAATGAGCTCCCACACAGCTCAGTTGATATAACTATAAAAAAAAGTTATGGGAACAGAATAAGGTGATGTAAAAAAAAGTTTAATTTTATTTTTACATTATTTAGACATAAAAAAAACCTATACATATGGGGTATCGTTATAATCGTACTGACCCAGAGAATGAAGGTCAGTTTTGCCGCAAATGGAACGCCGTGGGAACAAAACCCATGAAACAGTGGAGGAATTCCCACTACATTGTATGCCATAATTAATGGTGACATTAGAAAGTACAACTTGTCCCGCAACAAATAAGCCCTCATACAGCTATGTGAACGGAAATATAAAAAAGTTATGGCTCAAGAAAGATAGGGAAGAAAAATGAAAACGCAAAAACGAAAAAAACCTCCGGTATCCTAAGGTTTAATGGCAAAGTACACATGTATTTTGTCCACCCAAAAAATCAACAACAAAACCATTGGGATCACAGGAGCAGGAACTGAATTTGGCAACTCACTAATGTGTTCAATATTTGGATCTATAGTAATAAATATTAAAATAATAATATATGGCTGTAAGTTTTTCTTATCATGGTGTTGTTATCCCTGATGGCCTTACCATTCAGATCTGAATTTTCAAACCGGACCCAAACTATTTTCTCTTTTTCCTCCGTTGTAGGTGTTCCACTATAAGCCTAACAATGCAAGTAAAAAAGACATGAGTGTGAATATATATCATGTAAGTGTAACATAACCTCTTCACAACGAAACCCTTACTTGTAGACACAAATACATATTAAAACTAAACAGACGCTGTTTTGGCAAATGTAACCCTATGGACACATTTAGCGAGTTTGTTGGGTGGTCTCCCAGCGTACACGCAAAATGTACATCACAGTCTTAGGCTACATTCACACGACCGTATGGGTTTTGCGGTCCGCAATTTGCGGACCCGCAAAACACAGATACCGGCCGTGTGAATGTAGCCGGCCCTATGATAGAAATGTCTATACTTGTCCGCGATCGCGGACAAGTATAGGACATGCTCTATCTTTTTTGCAGGGCCGCGGATCGGATCTACGGATGCGGGCAGCACACTGTGTGCTGTCCGCATCTTTTGCGGCCCCATTGAAATGAATGGGTCCGCACCCGTTCCGCAAAATTGCGGAACGGATGCGGAGCCATTCATACGGTCGTGTGAATGTAGCCTTAGAGTTTGACAGCAGGTCCATATTCAGCAACTGGAACACATTGAACAGGGTACAATACAGGAGTGCCTATACACTCCTAACATGTAAATCTAGTAGTGATTAGAAGTACTAACCTGTGGAACGACATCTTGAAGAAACGTGACAACACTTTCCATATATGACTGCTCCCTGTAAAACAAGCAGAATGAAATCATATTCATGGAAAAGGTGGGAGGGAAAAGTAATACTGTATATTTACCTAATAGCAAAGGGTCAAAGCTACTACTAATACTATCTAAAAAGCTTTAGCAAAACTGGTGCAAAGGAAAACTGGCTTATTTGTAAGATTTCACCTTTCATTTTTAGAGGTCCTTTGGATCAATCTGATTGGTTTCTAGGCGTAACTAAATGGGGACATTTATCAATGATGGCGGGTTTTGTGCGAAGTGGCGATTAGTTTCTCCTCATTTATGAAAAGGCAAACGCTACTTTTCAAATGTGTCTTTTGTGACTGTATACTTATAATTCATCATTTTTAAGAAAAAGGCAACATAATAAGGCAGCAATAATTAGCAACAATGCATCTGTTGAAATCTGAATTAAAATGCGCGACTTTTAAGGCTAAAATGTGACATTTCATTGCAAAAAATGCAACTTTTGCCAAGCCATAGTTATTATGCCCCCTTTGTGTTCCAACATTGTAGAATGACAAAACACAGTAGTTAACCTTTATATTAAATGGCCCTAAATGCATCCTATTTTACCACTTACCTATCATACTTTCCTACAACGGGCAGAATGCTCCGTCTGCTCCGCTCTGTACTGTCAGAGGCTATATGCAGCAGTGCCTGCTTGCGCTGAACTGCAGACAACCAGGTAATAGTGATGTGGGGAGCAGGTGGGTCTCGCCTTCAACATCAATTTCAAAAGTATATGCGTTCTGGAAAGAGGTTATTTTTACAATGCGACTTTTTGATTAAAAGTCATTCTGATGTGCCGTGCACTACTACAGAGACATGCTAACTCTAACGCTACATTTTGCCGAACATACGCCAATTTGCTAGCCTCATCCAACTTTAACATTTATAACACTTTTATGGTAGAAAACTGTTGATATATTTTAGTTAAAAAAGGAAATTCTGGCACTGGATAATTCGTCTTTATTTTTCCGTTACACATTAGGTTATATATAATGGACATCACCTCCCACCACCTTTGGTTAGGTTGACATGTTTCGAACTACAAAGTTCTTAATCATAATATGTCAACAGGTGGGAGGTGATGTCCATTATATGTAACCTAATGTCAAACGGAAAAATAAAGACGATGCAACGACGAATTATCCAGTGCCGGAATTTCCTTTTTTGATTTCTACGTATGGAGGACTAGCCTTGGCTCGTCTCGTGCACAGAGGATATTGGGTGAGCTGGACTTATTTTATATACAGTTTATATATTTTGTCAAATCAAAATGTCAATAATTGTGGCGCATTTTACACCATAATTCAATCAGTTTTCCTTTGCACCAGTTTTGTTAAATCTCCCCCAATATGTACCTACCTTCAACTGTAATGAAAACTAGTACATTAGCCATAGGAATATGCAGTCCTTTCATGCAGCTTGGAGATGTTATTTTTTTATATTTTGCTTTTAAAAATAGAGGATTCACACGCTCATTTAAACATGTACAACAAAACTGATATTCTTACGTGACAGCCTGAGGCCGGACCATCACTCCTCCCGTACAACGACTTGGGCGCCGTGGAGATTCCGTCGTCATGTTTGACAAGTGTCTTTTTTAGCTCTAAAAATTAAACAAAATTCAGATAAGCAAAAAGTAAGCTATGGTGTATAACACACTACAAACTCCGGCACACACATCATTACCCCTCTACTCTATAACAAGGCCGCAATCATAGGCCTAATGCACACGACCGTATTTTTATGCGGATAGCACAATGACGCATTCTTTCCTAAAGGGCCATGCACAGGATCCACACAGACCGCATCCGTATTTTGCAGAACTGCAATTTGCGGACCTCAAAACAGATACGGTCATGTGCAGGAGGCCTAATAGTGTTTTTTTATTTCCCCCATGCCATCTTCAACTTTCTTATTAAAAATTATCTACCATCTGTCTGCAGATAGTAGCTCTGGTAACTACATATACCATAATGCTTTGCCCAGGCATCATATATAAGGGGGATTATTTAAAATTTATGATAGAATATATCTATCAGAAATTTTAAATAATTGTCCAGATAGTGAATAGGGTGCTAAAAGAACACAGATGCAAGTCTAAGGCCCATTTTACACCAGCCAAAGAACAGGCAATTATCAGGGTTGAACCAAACTTTCCAATAATTGCCTTATCATGAGCAGAGGTGAGAGCTGCACTTACATGCGGCAATCTCCTCTGTATGAAATGGTTACTAAGCATAAATATTCATTTTTCATGGACAGCACATGCCTGTTTATATAGGATAGTCAAACGAGGCTTTTATGTGCCTTTTGGCTTTGATTGCCAAGGCCAGGCAGTGAAAACATCATGCCTGGCCATGTCAATCAAAGTGCAGACCAAGCCGTTTCAGAGAGAGCAGAGCCTCTGGGTGTAATAACAACGTCCCCATTGTTCCTGGAGGCTCATTTGCATATATTAAAACATTATTCTCAGCAATGTCAAAACATAGAGCAAGGCGGCACTCACCATTCATTGAAAAGGACTTCTTTATTCGTCCAAAAAGACATATACATACATGGCAGGCGGACAAACTTTCATGCAGTACAAAGCGGAGACGGCCATTTCGCGCAAATGCGCTTTTATGGCGTCAGTGGCCAGAAGAAGCGCATTTGCGCAAAACAGCAGTCGCTATGTATGTATATGTCTTTTTAGACAAATAAAGAAGTTCTATTCAATGAATGTGAGTGCTGCCTTGCAATTTGCTCTATGTTTTGAGATTTATCGAAGACTATTTCGGCTGAGCACAGCATGATTGAGCTATACGCGGTTACAGGATTGCCAATCTATTCGTGTTCCTGAGTTTTCGGCAGTGCCGCCCGATCTCTATCTCATATATATTTGAAATTATTATTCTCAGCAATGCGGGCACATGTGAACATGGGACCAACACAGATGTTCTCAGCTGCCAAGTGGACATGTAACAGGTCAGCCAGTGTCATAGGTACAAATCTGCAGACAGGTGCCCTTTAAGTGTCCTTTTGCACAAATATGGGGACCCTAGCTTGAGTCATTTAGTAATCCAGAAAGTAATCCAGCAAGACAAAAAGAAACCCATGAATTTTCACATATATTTTTTACCTTCGAATTAATTGAGCATGTATAAAGCGTGTTTCTAATGATCCCTGTGTTTAGTAAGTCAGATGCTTTAGATCATTAGAAACACGCTGCTGGATACTGTCAGGTGCTGCTGGCGGCTTGGAGTGGTTTCTGGAGGTGACAGGTTCCCTTTAAAGGGTTGTCCCACAGAAAATATTTTACAGTTTTCAATCCAGAACCTGGATCTGAATCCTTTTTTAATTGCATTTAATTAAAAATGTAGTATAGCCACTGAGTTATTCAATAAAATGTATCTGTATAGCGCCATCTGCACCTTTTTTTTTTTCTTATTTCTTTGTCCTGCTCACTGAGGAGGCCGCACATGCTCAGTTTCATTCTTCAACTGCCTCCTGAGCTGTGATAGGGAGAGCTGAGACACACCCCCTGAGCTGTGATAGGGAGAGCTGAGACACGCCTCCTGAGCTGTGATAGGGAGAGCTGAGACACGCCTCCTGAGCTGTGATAGGTAGAGCTGAGACACACCCCCTGAGCTGTGATAGGGAGAGCTGAGACACGCCCCCTGAGCTGTAATAGGGAGAGCTGAGACACGCCTCCTGAGCTGTGATAGGGAGAGCTGAGATACACCTCCTGAGCTGTGATAGGTAGAGCTGAGACACACCCCCTGAGCTGTGATAGGGAGAGCTGAGACACACCCCCTGAGCTGCAGCAGAAAAGGCACACCCCTTAGCTGGCAGCTTGCTATAAATCTAGCAGAGCAATGAATGGGGAGATCTCTGGATCCATGTGAGGTACAGGGCTGGTTCTAGCTTTGTTAGAAAGAGATTGTCATGTTCTATATGATGTCTGATTTTTATTTTTTACAGTATTCATGGGATAACCCCTTTAATAATATCTAATAAATCACAACATAATAACAGAACGAACACTGAACTTATTTTCTAAATTCCATCCTTGACTATTATTAGTCCTTACAGGTCAGCAATGCAATAACTAATGATATCGTCTCGTAATATGAAGCTATGTAGCACGGCCAGAAAAGTCAGTTTCCTTCAGCACATTAATAAAGTTAACAGCTCACAATAAAAACCTTTCATATACTAAGAGGACTAGGACTCTCTCTAAGATTACTCTCCAGGGATAACAGACTGTAGGTGAATACTTAAAAATGCACAAATGAAAATGACCGCACTCAACCGGAGATGTTAACATCTACACTCTGTCCTTTACAAAGGCACGAGGGTTACCAATCAATGGCATCTTTCAGGAACTGAATTTGATGTAAAAGGGGCACTGCTGTGTCTACTGGGGAAGGTAGAGCTTGGTACAGTGTGTACAATTTGGAAGACACTGCTGTGACAACTGGGGAAAGGAGAGAAGCACCCAGCTAAGAGTAGTGGCGAAATTGGGACTAGTTGAGGAAAGGGAGGAATGCATGCTACTGTGAGTATGAAGGAAGGCGTGAATGACACACGTGACTATTGAGGAAAGCCATGCCTCTGACCAGTAACCTAGTCAGAATGTGGACAAAAACATACCGCTGTTACTAGTAGGGAAAGGAAGAGGGGCACTGTCATGAAACCATAGAAAGGGGAAAAGCACTTATAAGAAGGAGGCAAACCACCTTCTGTGACTAGGAGGAAACAAGGGAACAAGGTACTGAATTAGCTGGATCCTAGATTTGGGAAACATTTGACCAAACCAGTGCAGGCCAAAAAAGTAGGGCCACCATATATAAACAACCAGGCAGCACGGTGGCTCAGTGGGTAGTACTGGTGTCTTGCAGTAATGGCATCCTAGGTTTGAATCCAACCAAGGACAACATCTGCTTGGACAATCGAAGCAGAGGACCGGCACTCTCTGCTTCGATTGTTCATTGGGGAATCCGACCCTCTGACCGAGCACCTTTATTCCTTACACACAGCGCTGACCAATCTGAATGATACAAACATCTGCTTGGAGTCTGTATGTTCTCCTCAGGTTTGTGTGGCTATTCTCCCACACCCTAAAGACATACTGATGGGGAACTTCGATTGTGAGATCCACGGGGGACAGCAAGTGATGATAATGTCTGTAAAGTGCTGCAGAATATGATGGCGCCATGCTGGAAAATCAACAGCTGTATTGTACCATCAATGAGCAATGCTGTAGCTGCAATCTATGTCTGTCTTCTATAAGAACTCAAGTTTTCTTAAATGGTTAATAGGATAACTCAACTTTATACCGTTCCATAATAAAACCTCTAATAAATTATGAAACATTACAATTTCTGGCATCTTGCTCCCAGCAAACAATCAATGCACCAAATATTTTAGAACAATCTATGTTGGACTAAAACGGTCTAGAAAGCAATAACTAATACCATTGACCCCCGATTGGGATTCCACCTTCAGTGTCTAATAACTTTTCCATCTGCGTATTAGCCAGAGGAATCTGGCACTGGTCCGACTGATTGTGAGGAGATAATGGGCTGCAAAAGCTGGACACAGTGGCAAGAACGGACTGCGCATAAAGAGGAGTCCGTCCACTCCCACCCCATGTACGAGGCATCAGTAATAACCGTATATACCGTACATTAAACAGCAGGGGTGTACACAGATCTCATAGAGCCCCATAGCAAAATTTAACATGTGGCCCCACGACCCACCAATTTTCCCAGAAAGCATGTATCCAACAATCCGAGACCCCTAATTTTTCTTGTAAATTTCAGATTTTTTTTTTATTAGGCAGAATATATTTTCATTAAAAAAAATTGTCATAAAAAGAGATGCTCTCCCCTCACCCGCTTTATCTGATTTCTATGTCAGAAAAAGGGGAACAAGTGGTTCATAAAAATGTTCTCATTCTGAAAACCGAATTTCTCAATGCATTTACACCACACAAATGGCATAAATACACTGGTAATTCTCCCCATACAATTCCCTCGGGGTATTATAAAACAATCCACCTGAAGTCATCACTAGGCGGAACGCGTGCACAAACATTTATACACTTACCACTGACTGCAATAGAAGCTGTTAAAATCTCTTTGCACTAAGCTCACCCTAGTAGCAACTTTATGAAAATGCAGGAACAGAAGAAGTTCAGCTCAGGGCCCACCTCCCCCGAAACCCATAGCAGTTGTGTTGTCTGTCAGAGAATGGGCAGTTCATGACAAGCCTCGGAAAACCACTTAGAACCGGCAACAAAGGAGCGATATGTTGTGGATTTTCCACAGCTGAATGCATGTGGAAAATCAACAGAATAATACAGTAGCAACACAGTGGATGAGATTATTTTAAATCAAATCTTATCCACGTATTTTTTTAAATTTCCATAACGGAATTCACATACAACTTGACCTGAGGAGCAGATTTAAAGTTCTGTCAATTTATGTTTTCACTGTGGTCAAGCAGCTGACTTTATTATATTTTATAAAATTTTGCCTATCCCTGTGTTAAGATCATTTTGTGCCATAATCCAGAGATAGTGTGTTAGGCTACTTTCACACTAGCGTTTTTATGGATCCGTCATGGATCTGCAAAAACTATTCGTTACAATAAAACAGCCGCATGCATCCGTCATGAACTGATCCGGTTTTATTAGGTCTGCTATAGCCATAGCCATGAACACCATTGAAAGTCAATGGGGACGGATCCATTTTCTACTGTGCCAGATTGTGTCAGCGTTTGGCTCCGCTTCGTCAGGCGGACAGCAAAGCGCTTTAGGCAGCGTTTGGTGTCTGCCCCAGAGCGGAATTGAGACTGGTCGGAGGCAAACTGATGCATTCTGAGCGGGATCCTTTTCCATCAGAATGCATTAGGGCAAAACTGAAGCGGTTTTGGACCACTTCTGAGAGCCCATGACGGATCTTACAAACAGAAAGCCAAAATGCGATTGTGAAAGTAGACTTAGCTGCACTGTCTACCGGAAATGTGAGGTCAGTCTAAAATCCACTTGTTTAAAGACTAAGGGATTTTCTGAGACAATTTAACTGATGACCTAACCTCTGGATAGTTCCTCAGTATCTGATTGGGGAGTGGGTGGTTCTGACACCTTGGACCCCGCTGTTCCTGAAAGCGCCTCAGCCTTCTCTCTGCTTTTCCTAGGCCAATGATGTCACGTTCATTAGTTACATGGCCTAGGCCAGGGATGGCCAACCTGCGGCTCTCCAACTGTTACAAAACTACAACTCCCAGCATACCTAGACTGCCTACAGCTATCAGCCTACTGCAGGGCATGGTGGGAATCGTAGTTTAACAACAGCTGTAGAGCCACAGGTTGGCCATCCCTGGCCTATGTGCAGCTCGCCCCATTCAGGCAGCTGTGGCACTCACAGGAACACCAATGCCTTCTCAAACAGCTATGCATCCGTGAGCAAGTCTCAGAAACCCCCTTATAAGGGGTTTTCCCAGGTGTTTGATATTGATGACCCATCCTTATGATAGGTCATCAATATCTGATTGGTGGTGTCCAACTCCCAGCACCCCCGCCAATCATCTGTTTGAAGAGACTACTGTGCTCCGTTACCACCCCGGTCTCTTGTTAGGCCTGTGACGTCACATTCATCGGCCACATGGCCTATGCACAGTTCAGTCCCATTCAAGTGAATAGGCCTGAGCTGTAATACCAAGCACAGTCGCTATACAATGTACTGCATTGTGCTTGGTAAACTGCGAGGAGGCCTCGGTCCTGCTTCAAACACACTGATATATAGTTTTTTGGGGAACGATTCAGTATACAATCTGCTTAGCTTCTTCTGCTCTGTAACATGCTGTCTGCAGATCGTGCACCATGCACAATGTGACAGGTTCCCTTACATGAAAATCCCAGGATCGGAGTATTCTAGATGCTTCCCAAAATACATAAACCAGGTAATTCAGGGAGGCCGATCATTTCAGGTGTGGATACCCTCACTGAAAAAATCTCAGGATGGGTAGAGGGCATCCTCAAGTCATTAGTGAGGAACACAACATTGCACAAACTTTCAACCATAAGTCCCCTCCTTGAAGGCACCATCTTGGCCTCCATGGATGTGGAATCCTTGTAGTCAAATATCCCACAAGATCATGGATTAACGGCTCGCCAAGTATACCTAGAGTCTAATGTCTGTGCTGCAACTTACTAAATTCTTTTTCTAGCACCGTACACAGGTTCCTTACACATGCCCCTTCAGAGTTACTGATACCCGATGTCTATAATCAATCTCACCAATAAATAATAATGCATGATATCAGTAATATTATTAACCATGTGGTCAGACAGATAGAAAGTGTTGAGGCCAGCAGGGTGATCCAGTCCAGAACTCTGCAAACAGGTGACTTATGGCCGGGCCAAATATTCAAGATGTTATTGATAAAGTGCTCAGTCGCCCTCCGCACTACAGCGGCCAAAGACTGATTGATATCGGCTGCAACATTTTTACCTAAAATATGGCTACACAAAATATATAAATAACGCTTCTTTTGAAAATGAAAGCATAAAGGGGTGTTTTGGTTGGACCTAAAAGCTCTTGGACAGAAGCACATTTAAAAAGGCTTCCCACAACAACAAAAAATTATTAATATTAAAGGGAATTAAGAAAATGAAAATACTTAAAGGCTATGTACACCTTTGGAGTCAATTTTTTTTAATGATAGCATTTTAGCTTACAAACATATTTCCAATTGGCCTTTATAAAAAATATTGAGCTGCTCAGTCACAAAGGGTTAACTGTTTTTCCAACTGGTACTTTCACTTTGTGCCAGTCATCTAATAACCCTTATCTCTAAATTCTAAACAGATCATAAACACTTATTTAAGTCACACTCCTATGAGTAAGATAAGAACCAGCTATAATGAGTGTTTATAATAGAAGAGGGCACAGATAAGGAGTCCATCTGCTCCCAAGATGACGGAAAAGACAAAAAATACACAGGCACCTAGTAAGTATACTTACTAAGTATGATGCAATAATAAAATAAAATGCCCAAAAGGTGTACATAGCCTTTAAAGGGTTTGTGATACCTATTTTCACCCAGGCAGACCCTCTGATATGAGCATCGGGGCATTTCATGCTCCTATGCTCTCCCTTGCCCTGCCCTGTATAGTGCAGGGCAAGGGCTGTTTACATTTTTTACACTGCTAGGCAGATCCTTCTGTCTAGCAGTGAGCCCGATGACATCACCAGCACTAATGGGCGGTCTTAAGAGCTGCCCAAGCCGTTTTACAGGCTAGGGCAGCGCTAAAGCCTGCCCATTAGTGCTGGTGATGTCATCAGGCTCACTGCTAGACAGAAGGATCTGCCTAGCTTTACCCATGGAGAGCCTAGTACTTCACCGAATCTCCAGAAAAAGCCTTTGCCGTGCACAATTCAGCACAGGGCAAAGGAGAGCATCGGATTATGAAATGTTCCGATGCCCATGTCAGAGGGGCTGCCTGGATGAAAACAGGGATATGTCTGGGTTCAGCTCTGGGTTACAAAATCACTGACTTTATTTTATTGTGAATTTGCCGCCGGCACCCCCACTTCCAGGTGGACTGACGTCGCCGGCAGCTTGACACACAGCAGGATGGAGAAGTAAGTATTTTCTCCTTCCCACACTGCGCATGCTCCCCTCTGCAGAGGCTCCGCTGCCACTAATAATTGCATACATATTGGCCACAGCACATTATCAAAATCTTGCATTCCTTGATAAAACTCACTGACACCAATGTCCATATAACATATTAAAGCTGGACCACCAATGATTATTAGGGAGTCACAGCACAGAGACCATTAGACACAGCTATTAGCCGTGTCCATCAAGGGGGAGAGGGGAGTGTAATGAGCACTAGGGGCACAGCTACAGCATGATCAACCCTAATAGGCAACCTCTAGTTAACCAGGGTTGATCATGCTGACATTATACTTCTTTTTCTGGACTGAAAAAGCTGGTTTTGCATTTTTTCCCCGACGTATATGTTAAACATGGGATAAAAACGTGATGGTAAACACGGCATTATGCACTTCTGACCCATGCTGATCCCCAGCAACTGCTACAACTGTAGATACAACCAGTTAAACACCATATGCGGCAAACACTGAAAAATGGACCAGAATTATGAATCGGAATATTCATTATCCATGTATGACTTGTCTGAATTGCATTACAGCATGGAAACAACAGTGAATAACGGACAAATGTATAATCAAATGGGTTTTCTAGGTGCTTAATACTGATGGCTTATCCATAGGTCATTAATATCAGATCAGTGGGGGTCCGATTCCCTACACCCCCGCTGATCAGTTGTTTGAAGAGGATGTGGTGCTTTGGTGAGCGGCGCAGCCTCCCAGCAGCTTACCAAGCACAGCGCGATCCACTGTATGGTGCCTGTGCTTGGTATCGCAGCTCCGCCCCATTCATTTGAATGGGACAGAACTGCACCTAGGCCAGGTGGCCAATGAGCGTGACACAGCTGGCCTGGAAAGAGGCCGCAGCAATCACGAGAAATAGCTGATCAGCGGAGGTGCAGTGCTCTGGTGAAAGCTGCGTCTTCCTCACAGCTTACTAACCACAGCGCCGTCTAGCGGCTGTGCTTGGTACTGCAGCCCAGCTTCATTCACTTGAATGGGACCGATAAACGTGATGTCACTGTACATGGAAGAGCCGTAGCCTCTTCAATCAGCTGATCTGTGGGGTGACAGGTGTCAGACCCCCACTGATCAGATGCTGAAGATAGCTCATCAGTATTTAACACCCATATGACCATTAATGACACACTGACTGAAAGAAAACACAGTGCCAATTCCCGAGTGTGGTCTCATTCCCCAAGACCTTGCTATGGTATAATTTCTAGCTTACACATCAGAAAGCCATCATTATAAATAGTAACTGAAGGGTTATTTGAGATACTATGGACATAAAAAATAGAAAATAATATTCAGTAACAATGTGTACAACAAATAACAATTAAAGATGAATTAGTAATTAGAGAAGCGTTCAGTACAAGAGATCTGCAATCAGATATGTGCTGACTACGTCAAAAAACACTAAGGGGGTCATTTACAAACAGATATACTCCACTTTTGTGTTGTGTGTCTGCCACAGATTCTGTCGCACGCCATGTTGCGGCAGATTCTGCAACTTCTTACCCGCTTACGTGGCTGCCCGTCTCATTCATCATATTTTACGCCTGGTTTAGGAGTAGAAAATGGTCTAAATGTAAGATGGCATGGGAGCTGGCTTACAGTTACAATCAGCGCTGGATACTCCGATGTTATGTAGAGGCCGGCGCCACTACATAACGTCAGCGGATCTACCGCTAGCGCAGGGGCTTATTAAGACCAGCCCCTATGGTGAAATCAGGTCAGGGGAGCACGGTCAGCCCAGACACAGACAGTTTTTCTCCGGCTGATCAGCCTTTAGTGGCCTTAGTAAAGGATGCCTCAATGGCATCACCATAGAGTTAAGGATAAATTAACGTATAGGTTTTTTACCGGACTCTGCAGGATAAAAAAGCGTGGTATGCTATCCATTTGCTTCCTTTTTTTCCAACATTTGTTAAACAGATGACAAAAATGTGATGTGATGTTAGACAGCCCGATTTAGGCTCCATTCACATGTCCTAAGTGTTTTGCGGATCCGCAAACCACGGACACCGGCAATGTGCACATGGCCTGCACTATAATAGAAAATGCCTATTCTTGTCCGCTACTGTGGACAAGAATAGGACATGTTCTATTTTTTTGTGGAAACGGAAGTGTGGATCCGTAAATGCGGATGCGGACAGCAATTAGTGTGCTGCCCGCATCCATTCCGGCCCCATTGAAAATGAATGGGTCCGCACCCATTCCGCAAAATTGCGAAACGGATGCGGACCCGTTTTGCGGATGTGTGATTAGACCCTTTAAATGGCGATCGTTGGGAGGGAAGAGTTCCTTCCTGGCAGTTGTCTGCTCACTAGCGGAGGAGACAAAGGCAATTACATGCAGCGATCTCCTCCTCAGTATAGGGAGCAGTGATCCCTATACTGAATCATTATTTGCCGGCAGCAGATCGTGATTAGACAGCACCATCTGCCGCCTGCAAACAAGGATTTTTAACCTGTCAAAAGATTTGGGTTGTATTACACCGCCAGATGATCGCTAAGGAGCGTTACTACGAACTCTTGTTAGCGATCATCTGCTGAAAAATCGGCAATACACCCTGAAAGTCAACTTCGGGGGGAGTAGGTGTGGATTATGCAGATACAAACCCAAAGTTGTTTTTGTTTTAACTATGTCCATGGCCACTTACCCTACCAAATGTGCCGTATATAGTATGTTGGGTCTACAAATCAGCTGCTAAGAACAAGGACTTCTGTTTACGGAGTAGTCGCTTTATATTACGGTAAACCGCTCTGTGTATCTTTCCATGGAGTTCTCCAACTGAAAAATATTTCTTTAAAAAAAGGGAGAGAAAAGGTTAAAACATAACACAAGCCATACGCACGTCAACGATTCCCCGATTCCCAGATTCCCGTTGGTTTCTGCTTCCTGGTCCCTCTTGACAGACGGGAAATAAAGGATCAGCCGATCACTGGTTAAGGCAGTTTACCGCTAAGGCTGAGTTCACACTTCAGTTATTTCCCTCAGTTATTGTGACCTAAAACCAGGTGCGGGTCAAAAAAAAACAGAACAGGTGCAGATCTTTCCATTATACCTTATCTCCGAGTGGGCTTCACTACTGATTTTGGCTCAAAATAAGGCTACATGCACATAAACGCATTTTCGTTCCGGGGTTTTTTTGCAGATAGGATGCGGACCCATTCATTTCAATGGGTCCGCAAATAATGCTGACAGCACACCGTGTACTATCCGCATCCGTTTGTCTGTTCCGTAGCCCCGCAAAAAAAATAGAGCATGTCCTATTCTTGTCCGTTTTGCGGACAAGGATAGGCATTATTACAATGGATCCGCAAAAAAACGGATGCCATACGGACGTCATCCAGATGCGCAATTTGCCGCCTGCAAAACACTTGCGTTCATGCGCATGTAGCCTAACTGATGGAAATAACTGATCCAATAACTAAAGTGTGAACTTGGTCTTAACTGACTGGTTATTTCCTGCATGTTGAGAGGGAGCAGACAGCAGAGGAAGCACTAAGGGGACGGACGTGTCATGTAACATCTCACGTCATGTGTTTCAATGGTGTTGCCATGTGACATACTGCGACTGTCACAAAAAGTCCGACTTGGAAGGATGGAGTATTGTTTGTTTTATTTTTTTAATCCATTATTTCCTTTTCTAAGAAATTTTTAGGATACTGCTATTGTTTTTCAGTGTGATGTTCCATTCTGTATTTTTTATCGACAGGGGCAAATAGAAGACCGTGCCAAACTATGCCACACTGCCCAGAAGAGGTTAATAAAGGGAGCCTGTCAGCAGGTAGGCCTCATATCTGTTTGCTTTTAATACACTGCAAAAAACAGAAACATATTGCGCACTATATTGCGGTGTATTGTGTAGCTTTCTGTTTTGGATAACTTGGATCTCATTGATTGAATCCCTGGAGGAGTCTGGTGGGCGGTCTCTTGCTGTGAGTGACAGCCTCCCTCTACAGGTATGAATAGGGAGATAGCTGTCACTCACTGATAAGACCGCCCACTGGACTCCTAAGATCAAGGAGAAAGGTATAAAACTGGAGCAGCTCCTCCTGCGCCCTCACATGGCGTAGTGGCTGTGCCAGGCTGCCCATAAAAGACTTCTGTTACATGTATTCTACCACAGAATAATGCCACAGCGGGCAGTATACCCCTCTCACATACCTAAGGGTAAAGGCCATAGAGATGATCATACATGTGCCAGACTTGGGGTGTTCAGTGGCTTTACTGGGTCCTACAGCCATGATTTGTTTACAAGTGGGCATGATGTTGGCATGCAGTAACTGTACTGATGGGCACCTACCACATGAGTGTAAGCCCTCCACAGTGCATGGCAGCAGCGGGCTCCCCCCCATAATAACACCCCCTGACTGCAGTGTTTACCTCACCCGATTGTCAGCTGGCACCAGGAGCAGCTTCTCCTGTTCTTGTCACAGTCAGTCCAGCTCCAGCAGCAGCACATACAAAATACAGCAACAAGGAAAGCGGAACAGCAGGAGCCGACCAATCACCGACCAGCTCGCCCTCCAGCGCCGGTGTCAATCACAAAGTGACAGCCAATCATAAAGCGGGGGGCGTAGACGCCGCGCTGATGACGTAGGCTCCTTGTCAGGGGTCCCCACGCTGCCTGCACTCTGGTCTGGTCGCCTGGGGCCGGGGCAGTGGAAGGAGTCGGAAATGCCGCCTCTTCTGTGAGGACTTGAGCCCTCCTAAGTCTTTTGTGTACATTGCATTCTCTCGCGAGAAGATAACTGTGGGTGCACGTGTTGTATACACAGTGGTTATAGCTGGCAGGGTCCTGTGCGGCTCAGGTGCGACAGCTATGCGGTTTCGTGTATTTTTGCGCTGTTATATTGTCACGTGCTCTGTGCTAGCCATGAGGCCGTGCGGTCTTCAGCCATAGACTGGGGCAGATTTATCTATGCTTTTAGATAGAGACCCCAATCACAAAAAGCGAAGTTTGGCTTTCGGGGGAAATGGAAAACGTAAAAAGTTCACGCTACGTGGTGAGTATAGTAGGTATAACCCCACAAACATGTCACTGTCTCATAACTGGCCTTGAGCATTAAATACAGCATGATAATGACCTCTCATGTGTTCACAAGTCGACTTGGGGTACTTTCACACTTGCGTTGGTGCGGATCCGTCTGTTTATTTGCACAGACGGATCCGCACCTATAATGCAAACGTTTGTATCCGTTCAGAACGGATCCGTTTGCATTAGTTTTAAAGAAAAATGGCAAAGTCCAAAACGGATCCGTTTTGAATTACATTGAAAGTCAATGGGGAACGGATCAGTTTTTAAATGCACCATATTGTGTCATTGAAAACGGATCCGTCCCCATTGACTTACATTGTAATTCAAAACGGATCCGTTAGGCTCCGCCTCTTCAGACGGACACCAAAATGCTGCAAGCTGCTTTTTGGTGTCTGCCTCCAAAACAGAATAGAAGCGTAACGGAGCCGAACTGATGCATTCTGAACGGATCCTTAGCCATTCAGAATGCATTGGGGCTGAACTGATCCGTTTTGGACCGTTTGTGAGAGCCCTGAAACGGATCTCACAAACGGAATCCAAAACGCCAGTGTGAAAGTACCCTTATTGTCTGCTGAGGCAGGGCATCCCATTCTTCTTGAAGGGCGGCCCTCAGGTCATTGAGGTTCTGGGGTACAGAGTTAGGCCCCATTCAAACATGACGCCCGGATAAGACGCGGGTGCGTTGCGGGAAAATGCGCATTTTTTCCGCGCACGTGCATTTAATGCGTTTTGCACACGCGTGCGATAAATCGGCATGTTTGGTACCCAGACCTGAACTTCATCACTGAAGTCCGGTTTCGGGTTGAGTATTCTGTAGACTTTATTATTTTCCCTTATAACATGGTTATAAAGGAAAATAATAGCATTCTCAATAGAGAATGCAAAGTAAAAAGGGCAATAGAGGGTTAAAAATAATACACGATTAAATGGAGGTGGTGAGTTTATTTTTTTTATTATTTTTAACCCTCTATTGCAGTGGCGTAACTAGAAATTACTGGGCCCCACAGCAAATTTTTGAATGGGGCCCCCTCCCCCAGTAATTTTTCACAACCCCTTCCTTTCATGCCGCCCCCTTTCCTGTGGCTAGTAAAGATCGCTCTCTCAGACCAGGCCCGGCAGCTGTTCCATCCGTTTTCTACACTGTCTGTACTGCCACTGTATATCATTTCATTGTGTAATACTGTTGAGGGGCCCTGACAAAATCTTTTAGTACTTCTCCTCCTCTTGGATGGGCCCCTTCTGGGTCAGGGCCCCAAAGCAGCCGTTTCTCCTATAGTTACGCCCCTGCTCTATTGCCCATTTTACTTTGCATTTTGTATTTAGAATGCTATTATTTTCCCTTATAACCATGTTATAAGGCAGGGCTCGACAAATCCCAGGCGCCAGGTCGCCTGGGTATTTGTCAGCCCGTTCTGTCAGGTGCCCGGGGTCAGGGCCGGCGCGGACTAGGAGCGCCGGCCCCCTTCATGCTGCAGCCGCCCGAGCGCTCTGTATAGAGCCTCAGGCGGCTGCAGCACTGCCCGGGCTGGCGCGTCCATGAGGGCGCACCGCCCGGGCACAGCATAAAGAGAGGGACTGACAGGAGGGAAGCGCTCAGCGCTCCCTCCTGTCAGTTCCTCATTGTAGCGTGGCCGAGCCCTGTATGGTCCACGGTACAGGAGCATCTGTCTCCTGTACCCGGCCGGACTGACATGAAGTGCGCACACAGTGTGCACTTCCTGTCAGTCCGCCCGGGTACAGGAAACTAAAGCTCCTGTACCCGTGGGACCATACAAAGCTCGGCCGCGCTACATTACAGGCAGGGGAGGAAGGGGGGGGGATGGAGAAAGTGAATGACAAGGGGGAGAAAGTGAATGACAAGGGGAAGGGAGAAAGTAAATGACAAGGGGGAGGGAGAAAGTAAATGACAAGGGGGAGGGAGAAAGTAAATGACAAGGGGGGAGAAAGTAAATGACAAGGGGGGAGAAAGTGAATGACAAGGGGGTGAGAGAAGGTGAATGACAAGGGGGAGGGAGAAAGTGAATGACAAGGGGGTGAGAGAAGGTAAATGACAAGGGGGATAGGGAAAAGTGAATGACAAGGGGGTGAGAGAAGGTGAATGACAAGGGGGGGGGGTGAGAGAAAGTGAATGACAAGGGGGGAAAGTGAATGACAAGAGGGGGGGAGGGAGAAAGTGAATGATAAGGGGGGGAAATGAATGACAAGGGGGGGGGGTGAGAGAAAGTGAATGACAAGGGGGAAAGAGATTGACAAGACGGACCCCTCTGCCCTCCCCTCCGGACCCCTCTGCCCTCCCCTCCGGACCCCTCTCTGCCCTCCCCTCCCGGACCCCTCTGCCCTCCCCTCCGGACCCCTCTGCCCTCCCTCCGGACCCCTCTGCCCTCTCCTCCGGACCCCTCTGCCCTCCCCTCCGGACCCCTCTGCCCTCTCCTCCGGACCCCTCTGCCCTCTCCTCCGGACCCCTCTGCCCTCTCCTCCGGACCCCTCTGCCCTCTCCTCCGGACCCCTCTGCCCTCCCCTCCGGACCCCTCTGCCCTCCCCTCCGGACCCCGTAATCCTTGTAAGGGTTTCCACATGTCATGGCGGCCGCAAGTGGCGATCACTTAGACGCTGGCAGCATCTGACGTGTCATATAACCTATTGAAAAGGGGAAGCATTATGGGGGGCCCTATATACTCGCACATTATGGGGGGCACTATGAAAAACAAGGGTAGGAACACTATGGGGGCATCTACTGGGGGCCCTATGTACTGGCATGCATTATTAGGGGGCTCTATAGAGAAGTGGGGGGGGGGGAGCACTATGGGGGCATCTATTGGGAGCTTTATGACGCGGCTCCGCCTGGCTCCTAACTTTTTTAGCTGGCTCCTAGATTCCAAGGAAATTTGTCAAGCCCTGTTATAAGGGAAAATAATAAAGATCGGGTCCCGTTGCTAAGCAACCATGTGGGAAAATCGTACCGCATCTGCACTTGCTTGCGGATGCTTGCGATTTTCCCGCAGCCCCATTCACTTCTATGGGGCCTGCGTTGCGTGAAAAACGCAGAATATAGAACATGATGCGATTTTCACGCAACGCAAAAGTGATGCGTGAAAATCACCGCTCATGTACACAGCCCTATTCAAATGAATGGGTCCGGATTCAGTGCGGGTGCAATGCGTTCACATCACGCATTGCACCCGAGCAGGGCCGTCTTTGACGCGGGGCAAAAGGGGCAGCTGCCCCGGGCCCAGTTGCTCCTGGGGGCCCGCCACCAATGGCAGCTCTAAGACTCAGTCCTGCTTCTGTCCTATGATTATGCGAGCGGCTGCTGAGTGTGGCTGCTTAGTGCTTGCATTAGTGATTACTGTCTACTGCCGCTGCGTGCCCGATGCCTGCCAGTGCAGTGCGCTCCTCCTCCCGACCTCCCACCCCTGCCCTTGCGTACCTACGCGGTACCCGTCGCCGTCGATTACGTTAGGTACGCAGGCGCAGCCACTGCCTGCTCGACATTCTCCCGCCGGCGCGGCCTCAATTTGCAGAGCAAGCTGCAGCAAAGGAAGTTCAACAAGAGTCACCTGCCTCACTGCCTGGCCTGGACCATCCCCATTCAGTTACTCACCCGTCCTTCACCGTGTGACCTATCAGTAAGTCGCTGCCTGGGCTGGAGAAGTGTGCACAGCTCAGCTGGACTCATATGATATGCACATGCAGTCTCACTTAGTCCACCACACCACTGCCTTGCAGCCTCACAGGAGTACAGTACAGGACCAGTCCAGTATGTGTATGGCATAATTGGGTTGGCAATTAGCAAGTGGCAATAATAATGTGTCTGCTGGCCTGCCTGATGGTAAAGACCTCTGTCAACTCATCTGTAATTATGTCGTCGTCATTGCCAACCCAATTATGCCATACACATACCGGACTGCTCCTGTATTGTACTCCTGTGAGGCTGCAAGGCAGGGGTGTAGTGTGGACTGAGACTGCATGTGTATACAGTCCCTAAATAATACTGCCAGATTAGCAACCCAACCATACACTACTGCTGCTCAATGTCCACATATAACCAATAACCCCATACAGTGTTCACATAATGATAATACTATACTGCCATAATATAACACCAACATACTGCCAACACCAACATTAGGCTACTTTCACACTTGCGGCACTTGTATCCGCCAAGCAGTTCCGTCGTCGGAGCTGCCTGCCGGATCCGCCGTTTAGTGTCACAACTGACAGCATTTGTAGACTGATCTGGATGCGGATCCGTCTACAAATGCATTGCAAGAACGGATCCGTCCCTCCGCTTGTCATGTGGATGGACGAATCAGTCCTGCACTCATTTTCACAGTTTTCCCGGTCTGCCCTTCAGTTGTTTGCAATGCCAGATACGGCACTAATACAAATCAATGTAAATTAATGACGGCATTCCGGCGACTGATCAGGCATTTTGGAAGGACATAATACCGCATGCTGCGGTATTATGTCCGGCCAGAACACCTGACAGTGACTGAACGGAAGGCGTACTGATGCAAACTGAACAGATTTCTCTCCATTCAGAATGCATTGGGATATGCCTGATCAGTTATTTTCCGGCATAGAGTCCCTTTGACTGAACTCTATGCCGGAAAAGAATAACGCAAGTGTGAAAGTAGCCTTACATAACTAGTGTTGTGCGAACTTGTGTTTTAAGTCTAAAGTTCAGGTTATTGACGAATCCTGTTATGGATTCTGCTAACATGGACCATAAGGATTCCGAATTCCATTATGGTCTGTGGTAGCAGAATCCATAATGTGATTCGCCGATAACCCGAACTTTAGACGCTGAACTTAAAAGACAAGTTCGCTCATCTCCTCATAATCCTGCCACAGAGTAGGTACATTCATTTCAATGTGGCAGCATGCACATGGATTTCTGCAAACCTCATTACAACAGGTGATAAGTGTCTGAATGATGGGGTCTGACTGCTGGGACCCCCATGATCAAGGTAACGTGGGTCTTAAGACCCTTGTGTACATAGACTGGTGGTAATGTAATTGAATGTCTAAGGACCCCATTTTTCAGGATCAGTGGGTGTGGTGTAGGGCGTGATTGCATGCTAGGGTGTGTGAAGGCGCGATCCAGGGGCCCCAAGTAAATTCTTGCCCAGGGTCCAATCAATATTAAAGACGGCCCTGCACCCGAGCGGAAATCCCACCCGTGTGAAAGGGGCCTTAGGAGCCTCTACACGGCTACTTAGCTGATCCCATAGGTTTTCAATGGGATTCAGGTCTGGAGAAAGTGCAGGCCACTCCATTTGAGGTACCACAGTCTCCAGCAGCCGTTCCCTAATGATGTGACATCGATGAGCTGGCGCATTGTCGTCTATAAAGATGAAATTAGGCCTGTGTTGTTCATGCAGAGGCACAATGACTGGATTAATGATGTTATTTCAGTAGTATGGGCTTGTCACTGTACCGTTCACAAAGTGTAGGGCAGTTCTGTATGGACTAGACACACCTGACCACACTAACACCACCACTAAAGGCTCGTCTGGTGACAACTATGGCTGATGCATAGCGCTCTCCTTGACGTCTCCTACATCGTTGGTGGCCATCATTTCTGCTCAGCGTGAATCGACTCTCACCCGTGAACAGCACTGAGGCCCGCTGGTGCCCCATCCAGTGTAGATGCTCACTAGCCCATGCATGACTCCTGTGGTGAGGTACCCTTGCATGTCATCTACCATGCAGACCACGCTGATATAAACTGTTTCAAATGGCCTGACGTGACACTTAGGTGCCTCTCACCTCTCTTAAATGTGCCTGGAGTTGTGTGACATTCATTATCGGGTACCACAGGGCATTGTTCACCATGAAGCATTCATCAGTGTGGGACGGGGCCAAAGGATGTCCACTTCTATGCCTTTCTGTGACTCTTCCAGTCTCTCTTATCTCTGTTGCAACCTGCTGATGACATTCCGTGAAGCTCTCAGCTCAGTGGCCACTTCTGTCTGAGAACATCCTGCTTGTAGCCTTGCAGTGGCGAGGTACTGTTGAATTAATTGTTAGGTGTCATCTTGGTCTCAGGATATTAAAATGTGAACAGCATGATGAGGAGGACTGTTTAAACAACAATTCTAACTGAACCAGGAAATGTATTGGGCGATTCATGGATCAAACGCCTGTTGTGAATTTTGCCGTTAAACTCTGAGTTAGAGAACAGCAAGTTGTGCTTAAAGTACTGAAACATTGAACAGTTGGACATGTGCATTTAACAGTTTAGAGAAGGTCACATTAAGTTCACCTGTAAAGGTTAGAGTCCATTTTAGATTAATCATAAAATTTTACCCACAAGCCAAATATCGCTAACTTTTTGTGAGTAGTGTATATGAATGTATGTAAAAACATGGGCTGGGCTTCAGAAGTGCACTGGATGTCCTCTTTTGCTTGGATTCACACATGCAGTTTTCAGGCAGTATTTTGAGCCAAACACTGCTATACACGAAAGAAAAGTATAAGGCTAGGTTCACACAGGCGTGACGGATTGGGGCCGGATAGGAGGCGGGTGCGCAGTGGGGAAATCTTGCGAGTGAGTTCAGTTTTTTCTGCGCGAGTGCAATGCGTTTTACACGCGGGTGAGAAAAAACTGAATCTGGTACCCAGACCCGAACTTGTTCAGTGAAGTTCGTGTTTGGGTTAGTTGTAGTGTAGATTGTATTATTTTCCCTTATAACATGGTTATAAAGGAAAATAATAGCATTCTCAATACAGAATGCTTAGTAAAATGTGGGTTAAGGGGGTTAAAAAAATTTTTAACTAAACTCACCCCTTCCACTTGTTCGCGCAACCTAGGAGGCAAAGGACCTTTGGTGAAGTCACTGCGCTAATCACATGGTCCATCATTTTTAACCCCCTCAACCCACATTTTAACCACTTCAGCCCCCCTAGCTTAAACACCCTTAATGACCAGGCCACTTTTTACGATTCCGCACTATGCTACTTTCACCGTTTATTGCTCCGTCATACAACTTACCACCCAAATGAATTTTACCTCCTTTTCTTCTCACTAATAGAGCTTTCATTTGGTGGTATTTCATTGCTGCTGACATTTTTACTTTTTTTGATATTAATCAAAATTGACCGAAATTTTTGCAAAAAAATGACATTTTTCACTTTCTGTTGTAAAATTAAAAAAAAATACATTTCTATATAAATTTTTCTATAAATTTATTGTTCTACATGTCTTTGATAAAAAAAAAAAAATCCAATAAGTGTATATTTATTGGTTTGGGTAAAAGTTATAGCGTTTACAAACTATGGTGCAAAAAAGTGAATTTCTGCATTTTGAAGCAACTTTCTGAGCGCCTGTCATGTTTCTTCAGGTGCTAGAATGCCAGGATAGTATAAATACCCCCCAAATTTTAGAAAGAAGACACCCCAAAGTATTCGCGGAGGGGCATGGTGAGTTCATGTATCATTTCATTTTTTTCCACAAGTTAGCGGAAAATGACACTTTCTGAGGAAAAAAATAAAATAATAAAGTTTCCATTTCTGCTAACTTCTGGCAAAAAAAATAAAATCTCCCACGGACTCACTATGCCCCTCAGTAAATACCTTGGGATGTCTACTTTCCGAAATGGGGTCATTTGTGGGGTGTGTTTACTGTTCTGGCATTTTGGGCGGGGCTAAATTGTGAGCAGCCATGTAAAACCTAAAGGTACTCGTTGGAATTTGGGCCCCTTTGCGCACCCAGGCTGTAAAAAAGTGTCACTCATGTGGTATCGCCGTACTCAGGAGAAGTAGGGCAATGTGTTTTGGGGTGTATTTTTACATATACCCATGTTGGGTGAGAGAAAGATCTCTGTAAATTGACAACTTTGTATAAAAAAAATTAAAAAGTTGTCGTTTACAGCGATATTTCTCACACAAAGTATGGGTATATATAAAAATACACCCCAAAACTTATTGCCCTACTTCTCCTGAGTACGGCGATACCACATGTGTGACACTTTTTTTGCAGCCAAGATGCGCAAAGGGGCCCTAATTCCAATGAGTACCTTTAGGATTTCACAGGGCATTTTTACGCATTTGGATTCTCACGCTTTAGGACCCCTAAAATGCCAGGGCAGTATAAATACTGTCTTCTCTTTCCCTGCATTAGCTAACAACTAAAGGACCTGTGATGACGTCACATCACATGGTCCAATCACATGGTCCATCTTACCATGGTGATGGACCATGTGATTGGACCATGTGATGTGACGTCATCACAGGTCCTTTAGTTGTTAGCTGCAGCTTGAAAAGAGAAGACAGATCGCAACTACACGACCACTGAATAAGGTAAGTTAATTTTTATTATTTTTAACTCCTTCATCTTCATTTTACTAAGCATTCTTTATTAAGAATACTATTATTTTCCCTTATAACCATGTTCACACGTCCGCAATTCTGTTTGCGGAACGGAATTGCGGACCCATTCATTTCTATGGGGACAGACTTTGTCCCGCTCGGATCCGGAATTGCGGATCCGCACTTCCGGGTCTGCACTTCTGTTCCGCAAAAATATAGAACATGTCCTATTCTTGTCCGCAATTGCGGACAAGAAAAGGCATTTTCTATAAAGTTCTGGCAATGTGCGGATCTGCAAAATGCAGAAAGCACATTGCCGTCGTCTGTGTTTTGTGGATCCGCAAAACACATATGGACATGTGAATGGAGACTTACAGGGGGGTGATCAGTGACAGGGGGGTGATCAGGGAGTCTATGTGGGGTGATCAGGGGTTAACAAGGGGGTTAATAAGTGACGGGGGGGGGGTAGTGTGGTGCTTGGGGCTACTTTACATAGCTACCTGGTCCTCTGGTGGTCGATCCCAGTAAATGGGACCACCAGAGGAGCAGGTATATCAGACGCTGTTAATAAAACAGCGTCTGATATACCTGTTTGATGCTTTTTATTTTACATCTACAGCCTGCCAGTGATTGATCATCGCTGGCAGGCTGCAGTACAACTGCCGAGGCGCAATCACGGCAAATCTCGTCTCTCGCGAGATGATGCGTCAAGGAGGAACAAGCCTGCCACCGCCTGGACGCAGCCCTGCGTTAGGCGGTCGGCAGGCGGTTAATGAGCATTCTGTATTGAGAATGCTATTATTTTCCCTTATAACCATGTTATAAGGGAAAATAATACAGTGAATAGACGTTTACCTCCTAGCAACCCTGCGTGAAAATCGCATTGCATCCGCCCTTGCTTGCAGATGCTTGCGGTTTTCACGCAGACCCATTCATTTCTATGGGGCCTGCATTGCGTGAAAAACACAGAATATAGAAAATCACCGCTTATCTGCACTACCCCATTGAAATGAATGAGTCCCGATTCAGTGCGGGTGCAATGCGTTCACCTCACGCATTGCACCCGCCCAGAAAACTCGCCCGTGTGAACCCAGCCTAAAAGAAAGCCTGACACATCTCTCAAAAATCTATGATTGCAGCCACAAGGACATTTTGCACCACTTTAGATTTGGAGATAATTTTCAGCCCATGCCCGATTTAGCGACACAATACTGGTGCACAAGTGAGAGGTACTGACACCCTGGTGATGAACCTCCCCCATTATTACCTCATAGCGTGATGTCACCGTGACCCGATATAAACTAAGGTATAAGCGGTGGGAGACAAGGCAAGTGGAGCGGCCATGATACAGGATGCTTTTGAGCAGCTTGGGATTGGCCACCTTTTTGGGGGTTTGGCAAATGCCCTCTCCAGGCCAGACCTGCAAAGGGAAGCATACTTACTTGCTCCCCACTTCTGCAGCCAATCACTGGCCACAGCAGTGAAATTCTCCTCATGTGTCATGTCATTTGGTCATGTGATGCAAGGGGTGCAGGTTATAGCTGTGACTAGTGATTGGCTGCAGTGGTATCAAAGCCGATGTTGACAGCAGGGGATGTGAGTGAGGCGGCCGAGGAGCGATCGAGCCGGGACTCAGCAGGGAACAGGTACATATGCTTCCCTTTGCACGTCTACCCATGAGGGAGGAGTTTACCAAAATCAGCCCCACAAAAGGTGGCCAACACCTATAAAGGAGCTGTGGCAAGTAGTGAAGTTATCCCGCAGCCTCAAGATAGGGCATTATTTTAAGGCATCTGTCAGCCAATTTGTATCTATGATACCACCAGCTGAAGGCATCTGTGTTGGTTCCATTTTCATATGTGCCCACATTGCTGAGGAAAATGAGTGGGAGTGGGTCCGTGGGGCCTCGCCAGTCTCCAGACCTCAGTCCAACCAAAAATCTTTGGAGGGAGCTGAAACTCAATGTAGCCCAGCGGCATCCTGAAACCTGAAAGATCTGGAGAAGATCTGTATGGAGTTGTGGGCCAAAATCCCTGCTGCAGTGTGTGCTAACTTGGTCAAGAACGACAGCAAACGTCTGACCTCTGTAATTGCAAAAGTTTCTGAACCAAATATTAAGTTCTATTTTTCTATTGTATCAAATACTTATTTCATGCAATAAAAAGCAAATTAATTATTTAAAAATCATACCATGTGTTTTTTTTTTTTTTTTTTTTAGATTCTCTCTCTCACAGTTGAAGTGTACCTACGATAAAAATTACAGACCTCTCCTTTCTTTGTAGGTTGGAAAAACATCCCCCATATTCCCCACTGTATATGATATGCCTTGCAATGATTCGGTTAGCATAACTAGCTGCATATACATGTGCAAGAAATGTGCATGTCTTTTACCATTGTTGTTTTTCATTTCCAATATCCCTCCTTTAACTGTTATGATCTTTAACTTAATGTGATTTTTTTTCATACAGGAAGAGCAATATTAGTTATTTTTGCTGTATATCGTATTGTGCACATTTAATATATGTTTCAGTTTAAAAACATCATGTGCATTTACCCCTTGCATGTAACTTGCTGCATTCAGACGTACAGCTACATCCGAACTATTAACCGGGGCTGTGATACTTATAGTGAGCAGAGACAAAGGAGAAGTCTGCAAGGGACCAATCAGAGTGGTCTCTTGCCGGCGATCACTCTGATTGGTTAGTCTGTGCAGACTAACCAATCGGATGGTAGGCAGTGTAAAATTGCAGGTTTCAGGCTCTGATCTCCACTCTGAAGATCAGAGTTTGAAATCAGCCATTACTCCCTCTGTGGCCCTGATGCCCCCGGTATGCAGTGGCGGCAGCTCAGGAACGAAGCCACTGTCATCAGCAGCAAGTGTCAGCTGTAACATACAGCGGACACTTTGCTGCAACGCTGGCACCGATCCCAGGCGTGCAACCCCTTAAATGCCATGATCAGTATCTACCCATGGTGTCCATGGGGTTAACAGAGGATGGGAGCTCCCTCTGTCCCCGGATGGGCCGACACGCTGCGATGGCAGTGCCCAATGGCTGCCATTTGTGTTGAGCGAAGTGAGCTTCGAATGCTTCACCCGAAGTCACTTCGTTCAAATCTTCGGAATAATACTGTACGGAGATCCGGCTCCATACAGTATGAGAATGTATGGGCTCCGATGAGCCGAAGTTGATTTTTAAAGTGGAAAACTTGAAACCGAACTCGGCTTCGGTTCCGAGGTACTAGTTGGAACCGAGCAGAATTCAGTTCAAGTTTAAAAGTAGTTTTCCACTTAAAATCAACTACCAAAGTTATTTAACAAACTCGTGCGCGACTTCGCGAATAACTAACTGGTTCATCAGAGCACGTACATTCTAATACTGTATGGAGACGACTCTGATTGAAGATAGAAATCTTCTATCTTCATTTAGCAGGACCTGCGCTGACGTCATCGCGCTCGCCAAGTGGTGAGCGCGATGACGTCCTCAAAGGTCCTTCGGCAGGTCCTCAAAGAAGACGATGCCGGCTGTGCAATCAAGTGGATGAGGTGAGTTAATTTTTTTAATTTATTTTTTAACCCCTCAATCCACATTTTAGTAAGCATTCTGTATTAAGAATGCTATTATTTTCCTTTATAACCATGGTATAAGGGAAAATAATACAGTAAAATGACTTGAATCAATTTACTAACATCATCTCCTTAGCAACCATGCATGAAAATCGCATTGCATCCGCACTTGCTTGCGGATGCTATGCGATTTTCACGCAGCCCCATTCACTTCTATGGGGCCAGCGTTGCATGAAAAACGCAGAATATAGAACATGCTGCGATTTTCACGCAACGCACAAGTGATGCGTGAAAATCGCTGCTCATCTGCACAGCCCCATTGAAATGAATGGGTCAGGATTCAGTGCGGGTGCAATGCGTTCACCTCACGCATTGCACTCGCATGGAATACTCGCCCATGTGAAAGGGGCCTAAGGGTCTGATCAGGCTTTGGCCTCATGCACATACCCGCACAGTGTTTTGTGGTCTGCAAAACACATGCCGCCCGTGTGCATTCCAGGCTGCCAATAATAGAAATGCCTATTCTTGTCTGCAAAACTTTTTTGGGGTTTTTTTTGTCCCAGAAATTGTATAAAAAGTTAGCAAAAAGTGAAGTGTACCCAAAAATGGTACCAATAAAAACTACATCTTGTCCCGCAAAAAACAAGCCTTCACATACTGTAGTTCAGTGAACAAAAAAAAAAAAAAAGATATGGCGCTTAAAAAGATTACCGGTACTGCAAATTCCATGTTAGAAAATCCAGGTACGGCTCCCTTCTGAATGCTGCCATGTCCCCAAACAGCAGTTTATGACCACATATGGGGTGTTGCCGTATTCAAGGAAAAACGCATTACAAATTGTGGGGTGCATTTTCACCTGTTACCCCTTGTGAAAATGAAACATTTGGTGCTAAAGCAACATTTTATCATTTTTCCCCCAAGCTATGTGTATGCTTGATACAATCAAAACGCATCAGCAGAGAGCAGCATGGACTTTTTAATGTAGCTATTAAAAGTTAAGTTTTATTCATCTTTGCGCTGGATTCCCTATCTCTTACTGTTCTAGGCTTATGCTATGTGCCTTGTGTCTAATCAGTACAGCCAACTTACTGGCCTCATTTCCTACACTCTGGATGAGCTGTGAATCATTGATTCTTTTGGCTACTATCTACCAAAACTAGCTTTGACTCCAACTGCACAGGCCTGCTTTTAACTATTGTAGGGATCTGTGTGTGAACAGGGATGACAGATGTCACGGGGTTCAGCAGTTTAATTTGTATCCAGTACAAAACAAGGCATCTAACTTATACAAGCACTTGGGGCAAAGGCACAGCACCAATATAAGGCCTCTTGCACACGGCCGTTGCATACGGCGGGTCCGCAATACACGGGGCATCGGCCGTGTGCATTCCACATCGTGGATACGGACCCATTCACTTGAGTGGTTCCGTTACGTGCCGCAAAAAATTGAACTTGCTCTCTCTTTTTGTGGAACGGACGGAACGCGGTTCCCGCTCAAGTGAATGGGTCCGCGATCCGCATGCGGCTGCCCCGTGGTCGTTGCCTGTGGATTGTTGACCGCAATTTGCGGTCCGCGGCATGGGCCCGGCCAGCACACGGTCGTGTTCAAGAGGCCTAACACAAACGTTAAATCAAAGTCTGGGCACTAATTAAACAGTGGTTTCTACCTCCCTTAGGTACAAATCCCATGCAGATGAGACTTTTCACAAGAGACAGGTCTACCAGCTTGAAGGCTCTGACCCAGACTGAGTCCTCTATTTCTTCCCCTGTAACAATCCAAGTGATTACACCTAGGAACACCTCAGGGAATAGCTGTACTGGAATGGTAGATCCCTCTGCCACTCCTACCTACCATTCAAAAAAATCCAGCCCATAAACAGTCTGAATAAACAATCTCCACCAAGCTATACTTTGCTGAAACCACACAGCCTTCTGGATTCCTTTTGTCTCATCTGTCTGAGCAATCTTGATGAAATATAAATACTCTCCATTACTTTACTAAATACATTGTTATACTATATATTACTTTTTTCTAATAATAATAACTAAAAGTAAAACTAATAATACTAAAATAATAAAATAATATTTTTTTTTTTTTTTTTACTGACCAATACTGCTGCCCTGATCCCCACTTGGCCTGTAGTCATCATGTGTCATTCATCATTCATAGGACTACTGAGGGCAGTGACTGACAGGTCCATTATTGCATCCATAAACTCAAGACAGCAAGGATGCATACCTGACATATTCCAGTCCGTGTCTCGCCAATGGTGCCTTCACTCAGTGATTTACTCCAACTACTAACAGTTTGTGGCTCTACCATTTAGGATGTTGATGGCCCTTCAGGTCTTCACAAAGTTTTTTTCTGCCGTGATGGCTCTGCTTCACTCCTAAGGAGTTGTGGTCATCCCCCACTTTGGATTTAGAGAGCCTTCACATCACCCTGGACATTGTCTCATTTCTGATGCATCATCACCTGTCCCAAGTCTTTTCTTTCCTCCTTACAGAGCCTAACATTTCTGGACATGTGTTTTTACACAGGTATCGCCATAATCTTTCTACCCCTGGAAAATTTTGTTGTACTCCCCTGCCCCTCAATTCTTTTTCCACTAACAGTCTCTCCAGTTGTGGTTTATCCTCCCCATTCTGACCCAGGGCCGCTTCTACCTTCTACCCAACTGGCTGGTACTCAGAGGTCACACTACATTGTTTCTAGAAGAGTAAAAATACTCCTCTTACCATTTTTGAGGAGTTTTTTGTTTGTTTTTTAACTCGTTTTAGTGAACAAATCAAGTAAACATGTACACCAAATATCTGTTATATCTGTTTCACATCTGACAGAATATTACAACATAGTATGAGGTTGCGACATAGCAAGGTGCAGGTTACAAGAGAAATACATATTGCAGCATGTAGAAATTAATCATTTATCTTTGATTATCAGCAGAGGCAAACAGTGAGATAAAGTGTTCAAGGTATTGATAAATGCTTGTACAGAGTATGGCATCAAAGAAGAAGAGCACCATGATCTCCAGATCTTGTTACACTTGGAGTCACATCCTCTGTGTTTATACACAATGTGCTCATATGGGATATTGGTATTTACCAGGGTTTTGCATTGACTAAGAGTTGGACATCTGTCCCCCATCCATAGAGGCTCAATGGCTTTTCGTGCCAGAAATAGTGCCTCCTTTAAGAATATCCTGGTATAGTGGGGATATAGTGCCTCATCTAGGATACCAAATAGGCGGACAGTAGGTTGGGTTGGTAGAGGTAAGTTCACTACTGTGGATAGAAGACTGGTAAATTGAGAGAGGCGACCCTTTCTATACAATCGGGAGGGCGATAAGTAGCTCTGATGTATGATACAGAGCTGAATGAATCTGTTGTTAATAGCAGGGGAAACCCCGAGGGGTGACTTCAAAATGTCTGGGATATCCTCATCTGATAGATCAGGGATCATGGCCCTTCATTTATCCATAACGTTAAGGTGTATAGGATTCAGTTTAGTATTGAGTAGATGGGTATAGAGGGCTAAAATAAAGCCACGGGGTCCCTGAGAGCTATATATTCCTATGAGGGGTAGGTAGATATAGCCAGCAGGGTCCCTGAGAAGTGAGCATGTAGGGCATGTCTAAGTTGTAAATAGTGGCAAATTGCAGTTCTAGGAAGTTTATGTTTGGATTGAAGGTTGTCGAATGCTTATATAGTATTAACCTGATATAAATCTCCAAGACTATACACACCATGTGATTTCCAAAATTGGGGATCTGGGAAAGAACTCAGAGATGGGTTCATGGAATTATCCCATAGAGGGGTCTTAGCACTGATGTCACTGAAGGCGTGTATCTCTTTAGTGGCTGACCAGACCTGTATAGCAGTTCTGTGGATTGGCAAGAGAATTTGAGGGAATAGTGAAGGTTTTTCCAGCACGGGCCAAAGGGATTTCAGATTGCGGCCAGCAGTACACAGGCACCGGCCTTGTGCACCCCGCACCACGCATGCGGACCAATTCACTTGAGATTGGTCTGCAATCCAGGAGGTGCTGTGCAAAACAGAGGCACGGATCAGAAGCACTACGGAGTGCTTCTGTGGGTTTTCTCGCGGTGCCTCCGCACTGCAAAAAAATAGAACTTGGCTATTTTTTTTACGGTGCTGACGGATCATGGACCCATTAAAGTTGAATGGGTCTGGATCCATCTCGGCTGCCGCACGGATGGGGCCTATGCATTGGGGACCACAAACGGCCGTGTGCATCAGGCCTTAGGGAGTTGCTCATTTGAGCAGAGCCAGGATTTTAAATATATTAGCTGTCCAGCTAAATAATAGAAGTAGAAGTCAGGCAGTGATATTCCTCCTCGCATCTTGGGGCGACACAGTGTCGATAGCGATAACTTGGGTCTGGTAGATCCCCATATAAATGGAGATAGTAGAGAATTAAGCTGTTGGAAAAATCTCTTCGGAACAATACATGGGGAGTGTTCCAGTATATACAGGCATTTAGGAAATAGAATCATTTTTATCAGATTGATACAGCCTGCTACAGACAAAAGCAGTTTGAGGTTCATTTTTACCCGAGGAGGAGTATGAAAGTTGCAGTAATACAAATACATAATACGTAGGCATACACTTGCTCACATCTGCTTTGGATGCTGCGTTTGGAGCCTCTGTTGCAGATTCAGTAAAAAAAAAAAAAGCCTTATATGCAGCACTTTTTTGTTTGGTAAAAAGACAGGCTTGTGAATGGAAACTGAACGGACTTCATCATAACGAGCGGAGTCTATTCAGCTTCTTCCCTGTCAGGTAGGCTGGGTTCACATCACATTTTTGTCATATTTAATGTACACAAAAATGTACCGCATATATGTTAATAGACGCCTCAGACTGCGGCATCCATGACTATAAAGTTCCAATGTATATTGTGGGGAGTTGCTCTGGTAGACAGTGGTGCGGGAGCAGTATAGAGGCAAAGAGAGTCCAGGTAGTGCAGCAAACAGTGTTTTATTTCACACTTGCACAAAAAAACTCAAAACAGTCACTTAGTGTTACTTCACACACATAGCAAAAACTTGAGGCAAAACAAAAGTCCAAGACTGAATCAAATTCACCTGTGTGGTTTAGGTGCGTGTTCACACCCGGCTGTCAGTCCAGCCGCAGGAAAGTCCAACCTCAGGCTTCCAGGCAGACTGCACGCCTCTTTGTAAGCTCTTGCTTCCAGCCCTGAGAGCTCCACGGAACACCAGCAGTTTCCAGGTTAAATCACCTCAAATCCTAGGTGTCAGTTCACACCTGGCTGAATGCTCGGCAACACAAAAAGTCCACTGACCGTCTTTAAATGGCCTGCTCTTCTGACACAGGTCTCAGCTTTTCAGCCCAGCACAGGGCTCAGATCCCAAACACAGAGAGAGAGCTTTGCATAAACCCAGCTGTTTTTTAAAGGCAGCTAGGTATTAACCCAAAAACCCGGACCGGCACCTAAAATCCGGTCCAGTATTTGCCCTCACCTGGCTGCAATCAACCCAGCAGCACAGGCTGAGAGGAAAATACCTGTTTTTTACCACCAAACCTCTCACTGTGTCACATATATATACAGTTTTTTTGCTGCATTTTGCAGAATGGAAAAACACGGTACACTATGCTTTCACATCCCGCATAGTCCTGCAGAAAAGTGCTTTTATTTTACAATGGAACTCCATAGTGACAGATGCCACATGAACGTATCACAAAAAACCACCCTTACGTGCCCGATCCAGCACTTCTGTTATTTTCGTTATTCTGCTCATCTAACGGAGCAGAACAGCAGAAATAAATAGCGGTGGTGTAAACGTGCCCTAAGAGGTGGGTTTTTATGCAGGGAACCATTACTGGCCTAAATAACATCAGGCAATTATAGCGAAGTGATAAAGTATAGTCCAACATGGTGGATCTTCCCTGTAATGATCACACACTGCACCACATACATCGATACATTACACGCTGCTGCTGTCATCTTGTTCTGCAGGTCCATCTTGATGTCTGGGCAATAGTCTTCAGCTCCACCGGGGCTTTGTCAGGGTCCTCAGGCAGAGTGCACCACTCTCCTTACTACAGCCACCCCCGGGAGCTAGACCCTCCTCCTTTCAGCTCCCGCTATCCTTTCCTGCTGCAGGACCTGTATCGCTCCAGAAGCCCGCCCAAACTATCCAATAATAAAGCTCCTTGCTGTACGGAGCTTGGTTATTGCAGGAACAGGAAGCATTGCTGCTCTGTCTGTGCCGTTCTCACCACTCTGACAAACGTCAGTGAAAAGTTTAAGGCGTATTGGTACGCCTTAGAATTTTTCCAGAGAGTAAAATGGCCTGAACAGGCATCTCTGAAGCTTGGACAGGCATTATTGCGTCCTCTGCTGGTAGGTGATGATGGATGCCAGCCTCCTTGGCTGGGTAGAAGTGTTTCAGAATATTTACAGTTCAGTTGCATGGTCCCGTCAGGAATCATTTTACCATATCAAAGTCCTGGAGCTTCAAGCTATTCTTTTGTTTGAGCATCACTGGACTTGCATCCTGGCTGGTCCCTCTGTTACATGCAGACAGACTCCACAATGACAGTCCCCTACGTAAATCATCAAGGCAGAACCATCCTAAAATAGCAGAAATGGGCATCTCTTTCAGCAGTACACATGACTGTGTCAATAATTGGATCACCGATTTCCTCAGCCAAGAACAGATGCACGCAGGAGAGTGGTTACTTCACCACATTGTTTTCCAGATTTGCTCCATGTGAAGTCTTCGGGATATAGATCTCATGGCATCCAGACTTAACCACAAACCTTTCAAAGACGCGTTATCTCCTGGTGGTAGACATACTGGTCATCTCATGGAACAACTTCACACTTTCCTCCTCTAATTCCCTGGCTTCTCAAAAAAGTTAAGACAAAAAGCATCCCTGTGATTCTTATTGTAACACTAAAGCCATATTGAGCATGGTATGCCTAACTGGTTACCCTTCTGGCAGGGCCGGCGCCACCTAGTAAGGCGACCTAGGTAGTCGCCTAGGGCGCCATTTAGCAGGGGGCGCCCGTTGCGGTTTAAAAAAAAAAAAAAAACGTTGGTTATATAAGTTAACTTAGGGCCGGCCGGCGGCGCCCCTCATGCTGCCTGAGCGGCTGAGCGCTCTAAAGAATCTCCGGCCGCCAGCTCAGTGCTGCGCAGCCTGCCTGTGCCTGCTGTCTGCTCTGTGCTGTCTGACATGTCGGAGGAGAATCGGGGCAGAGGCTGAGCCGCTGCCGCCTGCCTCAGTGAAGCCATCGGGCAGCAGGCGGCCCAGAGAGACAGTCTGTCAGACTGTCACTGACAGTGACAATGATAGTCTGACACTGCTGTGCTGTCTGTCTCTCTGGTGGTCTGAGTGACTATAACTGCTGCTAGCTTACCTGGCTGCTGGCTTTAGGCTGCTGAGGGTGGGGAGCGGAGGCGGAGCTCTGCCGCCCTGGCCTGAATGATCTTGATCTAACCCCCTGACCCCTCCCACCCTTGAGCATGTGATGCAGAGAGGGGCATGGAGCGAAAGAGGAAGAGAAGGCCGCATAACAGTGCGTCATCCACAGATCCTCCCATAACAGTGCGTCATCCACAGATCCCCCATAACAGTGCGTCATCCACAGATCCCCTATAACAGAGCTTCATCCACAGATCCTCCCATAACAGTGCGTCATCCACAGATCCCCCCCCCCATAACAGTGCGTCATCCACAGACCACCATTAGTTCAAAACCTACCAAGACCAAAAGCACACCTTTTGGTTTAAAAATGTTTTTTCTTATTTTCCTCCTCAAAAACCTAGGTGCGTCTTATCATCAGGTGTGTCTTATAAAGCGAAAGATACGGTAATTGTTTAGTTATTAATACTACATTGAAAACTAATTTACCTCACATTAAAAGTACACTATAAGTCCCAGAACCACTACAGTTTAATGTATGTAACTGAATCTGGTGTAACGGTTAATGGCGTAACTGAATCTCAATGTTTTTTTGCTAGTTTAGGTGGTTTTAAGAAGCTTCATAAAATAAAAAACTGGATTTATTTTGTATACTGTTGCCTAATCTGTATTTTGAGGCTGAAACAATGTCACTTCAGTAGGGTGTCAACAGGGGGCGGTAGAAATAGTTCATCCTGCGTGACGAGAAGGAGGGGGTACACGGAGTAACTCGCCATTACATTTTGTTGCATGGATCCAGATGAAAGATTGAATTACTTTGTATGTGACTTTGTAATGTGACTGTGTGTGTAATTATGTTGTGACGGTGTATGATTGTGAGTCTGTGCATGGGGGGTGCTAGCTCTCGCTTGCTCTCTCCATTTTTACTTACTCGTGTTTTCATCAACTTCTCTCATACATGTAAGCCATAGTCTTACACACACATATTTTCCTCTTTCACACACACACGTGCGCGCACATATGTACAGTAGGTTTCAAAATAATTTTCAAGTATTATTGTGGTTTAATGATCATCAAAGAGAATATTAATTAAATATTAATAATTTTTGATGTACATTCATTCTACAATAGTTATTTTGATAATTGAGCAAGATGTCTGCACCGCCAGCACGAAATAAATTGTCTGGTGCTGCTTTCCGAAAGAAAAGACGGCTCCAAGAAGAAGACACTTCTAAGATGGCTGGATCAATAAATAAGTTCTTTAAACCTGATCCAGTACAAAACGCTGTAAGAGAGTTGGCTTGCAAAACTAAAGAGAATCGCGAAGCTGTAGATGTCGAACCACAACCTTCTACTTCAACTGTGGGCGAACATTCTTTGGGTATTGAAAGTGACACACACACTGAGGAAAATAGTTCACAGAAATCAGTATCATCATCAGAAAATGAAAATGGAAAAAGCACGCTGGTAGACTTCTTGGATCCAGCTGACTGGCCTGTTATGCTTACTAACTCACTTAAAGAAACCATCATTATTAAAGGTCCAGCAAAGCCAAAAGAGCACTTTACATTTCCTAAGGATGCATCCAAGAGACAGTTTACATCAACCCACTATAGATGGCGCCTTGGAAATGTGGAAGTACAAGTGAGAAAGTGGCTTAGTTATTCTCCTAGACTGGACAAAATATTTTGCTTCTGTTGTAAACTCTTTACAACTACACAAATGAAACCTACAAAAATGTGTGCTAAATCCCTTGCAATAATCGACAAAAATAAATGGTTCATAAGCAATTTTATTAAATCTTACTCCATAAAATCCATAGATGACATATAATAGACATAAAAAAACATCCAATGAGGGAACATATACAATATGGAGAGATGTACTGGAGGAAGACCCCAGTGGAGGGACACACCAGTGTGCATACAGTGCTATCAAATCAGCTAGTACTAATCCGTACCGGAAGTATAATAAATCCCGGTCAGATATGCACGTGCTGAAGGATCTGCTTCAGACTATGACAGTATTTCTCACAAAAATGTCAGGTCTATATGTATACACAGATATAGTATCACATCAATAGAAACACAGGTACCTAGCAGACTCTAATAACGGAAGATCCTAAGCAAGAGCATGTAAATAGTTAAAGTGTTGTAGCCCTCCGTCTTCAGACCCATCTCACCTACTAGCGCAGCAGCACTTAGCTTCGTCAGGGGTAACCCCTGACGGCTAAGTGCGGCGAAACGCTGGGTAGGTGAGATGGGTCTGGAGACGGAGGGCTACAACACTTTTAACCTATTTACATGCTCTTGCTTTAGGATCTTCCATTATTAGGGGTCTGCTTAGGTACCTGTGTTTCTATTGATGTGATACTATATCTGTGTATACATATAGACCTGACATTTTTTGTGAGGAAATACTGTCATAGTCTGAAACAGATCCTTCAGCACGTGCATATCTGGACCGGGATTTTATTTATACTTCCCGGTACCGGATTAGTACTAGCTGATTTGATAGCACTGTATGCACACTGGGTTGTGTCCCTCCTCCACTGGGGTCTTCCTCCAGTACATCTCTCCATATTGTATATGTTCCCTCATTGGATGTTTTTTTATGTCTATTATATGTCATCTATGGATTTTATGGAGTAAGATTTAATAAAATTGCTTATGAACCTTTTATTTTTGTCGATTATTGCAAGGGATTTAGCACACATTTTTGTAGGTTGTATTGTATAGTGTGTCCCAGTTAGGTCTCTGGTTTTTTTTTTGATGTATGAACTACACAAATGAGCCTGACAATGGGAGGCTACAACGATTGGAAAAATGTGTCCCAGTGTCTGGCTACACATGAAGTTTCTCCATCTCACCTTACTGCTATGGGAGACTGGACAGAACTGTTAACAAGACTTGGATCAGGAAGTACCAGGGCTGCCATCAGAAATTTTGGGGCCCCTTACACAGCTCAAGGCCCCCCCACCCCCGACACTGCCCCAGTGGCGGATCCAGAGCCTGGTCTTTGGAGGGGCACTTCCCCCAGGAATAGAAGATCATGGGGCCCCTGTGTCCCCGTCCACCTTCAAGCCACATCCACACAGCCCCACCCATATATCGCGCCCATACCTCTTACATCCAAGGACGTCTCCCACACGGCCCTCCACTATGTATTTCGCCCGCCACACTGCCCCCCACTGAGTAATTTGCCCCCCCAAGTTAATTTTTCCCCCACACAAGTTAATTTTGCCCCCAGACAGCCCTGCATTATGTAATTTGCCCCACACGGTCCTCCATTATGTAGTTTGCCCACCAAATTGACACCCTACTGACTAATTTCCCCTCCCCCCTCACAAGTTAATTTTGCCCCAGACAGCCCTGCATTATGCAAGTTGCCCCCACTAAGCAATTTTCCCCCACACTAAATAATTTTGCCCCCACACGGCCCTCCATGTAGTTTGTCCGCCACACTGACCCCCACTGAGTAATTTTCCCTCCCCACAAGTTAATTTAACCCCCAGACAGCCCTGCATTATGTAATTTTGCCCCACACGGCCCTCCATGTAGTTTGCCCGCCACACTGACCCCCACTGAGTAATTTGCCCCTCCCCACAAGTTAATTTTACCCCCAGACAGCCCTGCATTATGTAATTTGGCCCCACACAAGTTAATTTTGCCCCAGACAGCCCTCCATTATTATCCACTCCACTTGAACCCCACTGTTCCTGAGTGCTCCACCTGCCCCTCATACATGAGCTGCCCCTCACCTGCTCTCCATGAAGCTCTGTGGACTCCAGGACTGCAGCACATCCTCCATCACTGAGCAGCCTACAGGCACACAGCCCCTCCTCCCTCCACAAGCTGCTGCTGCTGTCGGGGTTTGTCCATGTGACTATGAAGGAGCATGTGACCAGTGATGTCACAGACCTCCTTCTAGCAACTACATTCTACCCATGGATCTCCTGAGACTCCAGCTATCTTGTTCTCAGAACAAGATAGCTGGGGTCCGGGGCCCCGGGAGGTAAGGGACGGGCTGCAGAAGGAAGAGGGGGAGGAGCACTGGGCCCCAGAGCTGGCTGCCAAAATAAAAAAAATAAAAAAGTTTCAGGACTGGCCGGGCCCCCCCCAGGGTCAGGGCCCCTTACTGGGGTATGGGCTGTACCCCCCTGATGGCGGCCCTGGGAAGTACTATTGACGATTCATACCAAAGATTATTGGCAACTGAAATGCAGCACTGGCAGCAGGTTCTTCAGCGCCTTGTAGCCATTGATCAATACCTTGGGAAGCAGTGCTTGGCCTTCAGGGGTAGCAGTGACACGCTGTACTCTGAAAATAATGGAAATTACTTGAAACTTGTCGAAATGATGGCAACATTTGATAGTGTGATGCAAAACCACTTAAAAAAGATACAGAATTCAGAAATTCATCATCATTATTTAGGAAAAGACATTCAAAATGAACTAATTGGTTTAATTGCAAAAGAAATACAAAGACGCATTCTGCGGTTGCTTAAGGGTGCCAAGTATTATTCCATTATTCTTGACTGCACCCCTGACATCACTCTTGTTGAACAGATGACTATGATTTTCAGGTTTGTATCAGTTAAGCAAGGAGACTCACCTACTGCAAATCCTGAAATACTCATTGAGGAAAGATTCCTTGGTTTCCTGCCAGTTCGCAACTCATCTGGAGAAGGATTAACAGAGGCAATTTTGAATGAGCTTGAAAAGCTGAAGATACCTCTCAGTGATATGAGAGGTCAGGGATATGATAATGGCTCCAACATGAAGGGCAAGCGTACAAAAAAGAATTATGGACCTGAACTCACGTGCTTTCTATGTTCCCTGCAGTGCTCATTCCTTAAATCTTGTAGTAAATGATGCTGCTATGTGCTGTAGGGATGGCAATACATTTTTTGGCATTATTCAGAAAATATATGTTTTTTTATCAGGTTTAACAAATCGATGGAATGTTCTAGAAAAACATGTGAGTAAGCTGACAGTAAAGCCGCTATCCGATACTAGATGGTCAAGCAGAATTGATGCTATTCGGCCATTTAGGTTCCATGTTGGAGAAGTGCATGACAACTTAATTGAAATCGGAGGTGATGTGAAGTTTGCCAGATGTTGTGGAACTTTTGGAATCAATCAAGACATTTTTTCAATCTTATCGGACAGATTATGGTTTTCAGAATTTGCTTAAGGAAGCAGGAAAGCTAGCAGTTGAAATGGAAATAGACCCAGTGTTCCCCCTCAAGTGCATCAGATGAGGAAAAAACCAGTTGTTTTTGTATGAGGTTCCAGATGAACCTATCTTAGATCCTAAAAATAAATTTAAAGTGGAATGTTTCTTCACAATATTAGACACAACAATAAAATCTGTACATGAAAGATATGAACAGCTCAAATTTCATTCCACGCATTTTCAATTTTTGTATGACATTTGCAAGCTAAAAGATGTGCAAAAAGAAGAACTCCTGAAGTTCTGCATGGAATTGCAGAAGGTCTTAATCAATGAAAAATCAAAGGAGTCTGATGTAGATGGAAGGCAACTGTGTGAAGAACTTGCTGTCTTGGCTCCTGTGATAAAACTTACGATGACACCTGTTGATATTTTGGCCTACGCAGTAAGGAATGGATTTGCTCCAAATGTGGCAATTACACTTCGTATTATGTTGACCTTGCCAATCACTGTTGCCACAGGTGAGCGAAGCTTTTCAAAGCTAAAAATTATAAAAATTATCTGCGGTCTTCAATGTCCCAAGAACGGCTTGTGGGACTTGCCATGATATCAATTGAGAATCGGACGGCACAGGAGATTGACTTTGAATCATTACTGAAGGACTTTGCGAATGCCAAAGCAAGAAAAGTAAATATTTTTTAGATAGAATAACTGCTATTTAAGTTATCTAAGTTGTTGAAGCTGTTTACAAAGTTGTTTAGCACTTATATTGTATGCTGCATTTATATATTTATGTTGCTATGTGTTAGGAGTTATTTGAATGACTATACCATTTCTATTGTTGCACTTAAACTATGCAAGTATGCCACTATAATAAAAATGTGTGGCATGTATTTTTCTCTTACCTCTATGTTGTATTGCACTTTCAGAATGTTTATGTATTAAACAATTTAAATTTGCACTTTATTTTACATTATGGCCTTTTGTGCAATTTGTCAGTGTTTTGAACCAAAAACTACTGGGTTAAAAGTGAATTTTAAATTTAAGGTTAAAAAAAATTAAATGAAAGCATAACTGATGTAGATAATTTTTTTTACAAATCAGTTATTTTGTTTGCACTAAAGAATTTAATTTGGGTAAGAAACCATGAAGTTACCAAATTTACAAGTAAGCGAACAATCTAATACACAGGCTTGTTTCTTTATCTATGGCTTAAGATATGGTAGTTATTCTCCACCATTCTTAATAGGGGGCTTTATTGGAACATATAACTCTCTTTTAATTTAAATGCTGAGAAAGGGCTGGAACATATGTGATGTCATGATATGGGCAGATCATCCTTGCACCGGCCCTGCCTTCTGGACAACTTATGACCTGGAAATCTTACTGCTGACATGAAGAGAGGCATTCTAGCTGCTGGTTTTCTGTGTGTTGCTTTCTCTCATTACTTCAGGACTGTTTGGAGCTTTGACCTCAACTCTTTAAAAGAGCAATTTTTAGCCCTATGTATTCTTTCAGCACACCCCTGCTGCCAACCTGCAACTCCATGGGACCTTAGTCCAGTCCTTGACACCTTGCAGTGCTCATCCTTTAACCCTAAGAAGACCTTTCAACTTTCCATTTTAGCGTTTTCATTTTTCACTCCCCACCTTCCCAGAGCCATAACTTTTTTTATTTTTCAGTTCACATTGGCTTGAGGGCTTATTTTTTGCAGGACAAGTTGTACTTTCTAATAGCACTATTTAATATTTTATATGATATGGTTGGAAGCTGAAAAAAATTCAAAAACACACACACACATTTTTTTTTTTTTTACGGTGTTCACGATGCGTTTTCCAGGTCAGTACGATAACGATACCACACCTGTAGTTTTTATTGCATTTCGATACTTAAAGAAAAACTAGAAAAAACGTAATTTTTTCTTTTCGGCGACATATTCTGACCCCTATAACCTTTTTGTAGTCATATGTATGGAGCTGTATGAGGACTGCTCAGATGCCATGGTCACATTTTACCACAGCATTTGAGGGATTAAACGTATGCGATCATCTGTAGGGCTCATTGTAAACATCTGCCGTGGGTCTCTACTGTTTTAAACAGCAGGAATCCAGTGGCTATGGCACTCACTGCATGCGTAAGCGGGCACCATCTTTTAAGTTTTGCATGTACGTTGGAGTTTGCTAAGGGGTTAGGCCCCTGACCAATATTTTCCTTCATCTTCTTTAATAGAAGGTAGCCTTTTTAGTGGAGATCACCCAACGGTTCCAAAAAGGCAACACTTTACTCTGTTCTGTGTTCATAGGCTATGGTAGTACTCCAACTGGTCCCATATTGGCTTCCAAAAGTGGTATATACTTTTGCTATCACTGAAGATGTTTTCCTCCCATGTTTTTGTCCCTTCCCTTTCCACCCTGACATAATCTGGATGTGTCCTGATGATTTACCTTTCTGAGATATGTTCCTTCTGCTGATCCGATTCCCTCTTTGGGAACTTGGAGAGTCCAAGGCGGGGTCTTGCAGCTTCCAAGGCCATAATAACCCACTGGTTCCAGTTAACAATTGGTCATGCTGTTCACTCTAGTCAAGCAGTGGACTTCTTAGTGGAAGACCACTGTCTCCAAGTTATATAGAATGCTCACTTTTGTATCCTCTGACCTCACTCATTTGTATTTTTGTCCCAGTGTCATGTGTCCCCACAATAAAACTTATAAGTACTGGATTTTTATTACTTACTGTAAAAATCCTTTTCTTATCATTTTAATTGAGGACAAAGCACCCACATAGTTTTGTTTCACTGAAGGCAGCATAATGTAGTGACAGCTCACTTCTATGATGGCAGACAGTACTTTTAAAATACTGACATGTTAAACCTCACAGCGCGCAACAGCACTGCAAATGAGATGACGCTCACTGCCCCGTCCTCTCCCATTTCCAGACTGTGACTGATGGGGTTCTTTACTGATGTGCGTAGGAATAAAACCTGTCAGTCATAGTTTTGAGGTGGCGGAAGGCAGGGACAGCAAGCCTAATCGTACTGCATGTCAGTAGATTAGGGGCTGCAAATTGCGGTCCACAAATTGCGAATCCGCAAAACATGGATGCCACCCATGTACGTTCCGCAATTTGTAGAACTGAACGAGCGTCCTGTTATAGAAATGCTTATTTTTATCCGCAAAATAGACACGAATAGGACATGCTCTATCTTTTTTGTGGGGCCATGGAACAGAGCAACGGATGCGGACAGCACTCGATGTGCTGTCAACATATTTTGCTGCCCTATTGCAATGAATGGGTTCCCACTGCAAAATTGTGGAACGGATGCGGACCCATTCATACATGAAATCCTCACTGTTTACTTTTGTTGCGGATTTGATGCGGTTTTTTTGTTGTTGTTTTTTTGCCACAGATCTTACCCTTCCATTGAAAAGGATGAAATCTTCACAAGAAAAATGCAACAATTTACATGCTGCAGATTTGAAAATCCACACTGCTGGTCAATTTCAGCATTTTCCTTAGTGTCCACCTAGTGTTAGCAGCTATACCTATGGTCATCATCTCTGTCCCCAGTAAACATGATGAGAAAAGTATTTTACAGTAAGTAATTTTCCATTTTTATACTAAATAATGGCATTTTATTTTTGCTGTGCCAATGGAAAGGTATAGTGTTAAAAAAAGAAAAAAAAAAGTCCCTCAGTGTTCCTTTCTGACCTTTTTGAGGGACAGACCAAACATTCTTAAAATAACCCACCCCAGAAAAACTATTCCCCTTGTGACTCATCATACCACTAGCCAAAACAGACTACCTGGAAGTGGACTCTATTTTAAAGTCCAATATATAACAATTTTTTTTTTAAAGTTCTAAAAAAAAAAAGTATTTGTGTGTATAAAAATCAATATATGAAAATAAGACTGAAAATGACCTGAATCAGATAATTTTCTAAAGAGTCTTATGGACAGAGGACACCCTTGGTTCGGTAATATTCATTCTATGAATAGAACCTTTAGCGGAATCTATTCGTTTATCTAATTTTAGGAATTAAAATGGGCAATACCCATCACAAAATCAAAATTTCTCAGAAACCATAGTATCTCTCTACCTGCTGCTATACATATTATTAATCAGTTCAGTCTCATGTCCAATTATAAATTAAACATATCCAAATGCCAAGTTTTGAATATGGAGGATGATCCAGACACAAAATACATTCATTACACTTAGCGGTAATCTGTTTTCCATGAGCCCATGACAGCACCTGTGAGAGATCCCCTTTCCGGAGAGGAAACAGGAACTTCCTAGATCTTTAAATAGGGTGCTCTACAGGGGCGTAGCTAAAGGCTCATGGGCCCTAGTGCAAGAGTTCAGCTTTGGCCCCCCTTTACTCTGCGTTGGTGCACCTAGCTTTTCCGCTACCCGAGGCAAATATTAAAACGGCCACTCCCATGCCAAATTATCAACCTAACCCCTCCCCTCCAGTCCTACTGTTATAGGGGTTGTCCTCTTTTTACTACTGATGACCTATCCTCAGAATAGTTCATCAATATCAGATTGGCCGGGGTTCTCCGGCCTCCCCAAAAATCAGCTGTTTGAAGAGAGGGCAGCGCTCATATGAGAGCTGCTTTCTCTGTTCTCCTCTTCCTTCTACTGATGGACTTAATTTTTTAGGTCCAGTAACAAAAAAAAAAGTGAAGTGGGGCGGCACTCACTAGTATGGTAGGTTCAAGTTGCTTTATTCAAAGATAGCATAGGGCAGTGTCGGGCAGAACGCCGAAGACTCCATACAGATAAAACGAGCGACGGCCTTTTTAAGCAGAACGCGATTCGTCAGGCTGCTACGTCAGAGCGCAAATGCGCTTGCCTTCTTAAGCCGAGTGATCAGTGTATCACCTGGGCAATCAATGACGCTGCCACGGCACTCCCAGAAGACATAAAACTGCTCATTAGGGAATAGCATACTACAGTCAAACCTAGCGGCAATTCAAATGCCCATAATACAATACAGGTTAGTTTTGCACACATATCACTGTGCAACGCTGTACCAGCATATTTAAAGGAACATACTCAAATCAATACGGTCATTTAGACCTAGACCTTCTGCTGGCTGGGTACGGATAATCCATCTCGCTTCCTGTTGGAGAAGGAGTCAGTGTCTGTCACCCCCCTGCGGTGGTGACTGCACCGTCTCCAGTCCAGAGAAGGATAAGGAACTAACTTCCCCACCGTGTGCTGTTCTAAAATGTTCTATTACCCTAGGACAGCCTTTTCCCGAGGCTATGGAATTGATGTGTTCACGGATGCGTTCATTCAGGCATCTGATTGTCTTACCCACGTAGAAGCGGCCACATTTGCAGTTTAAAACAAAGACCACAAATGTGCTCCTACAATTGATGAAGTTACGTACTCTGTGGTGTATCCCTGCAAATTCCATGGCCTTCTTGCAAGAATTGTATCTGCACATAGGGCAACTTCCACACCTGAAATTGCCCACTGGGCGATCAATTGTGAGCCACTGACTAGACCGTGTGGGTGCTAATCTGCTCCTAACCAATTTGTCACGCAATGTATGGCTCCTTCTGAAGGAGATTAGTGGTCTCTGCTCAGTTACTTCACTCAGGGTACTGTCCCTTCTAAGTATCTCCCAATTCTTAAAGATCGCGGAGCGGATCTGGTCAGCCATCGGGCTGAACTTAAATGAAAAAGCAAATCTGCCCCTACTCCTATCTCCGTGACCCGACACAAATTTATTCAGATCTCTATTTTCTCAACTGTCTCTATATCCCTATCAATCTCAGGGTACCCCCTTGCTAGCAATCGTTGTTTAAGTTCCAAAGCCTGACGTCGATAGCCTTCCAGTTCACTGTCAATCCTGCGCAGTCTAATAAACTGTCCGTACAGCAATGATTTTTTAACCGTCCCTGGATGAAAGCTGTCATAGTGGAGCAAGGAGTTGGTCGCCGTGGTCTTGCGAAAGCCCTCCGTGATCAACCCCTCGCCACGACAGCCACATCCAGGAACTCCAATCGTGCCCCCCCAAAATTAAGGGTAAATTTCATGCCCATATCAATTCTATTCAGGTACTGGACGAAGTCCTCACACTGGTCCTTAGTGCCGGACCATACAATGAAGACGTCATCGACATAACGCAGGAATACTTTCAGGAACCTAGAAAACCGGTTTGGACACAGAGAACACAAACCTGTCCTCCAGTCTCGCAAGATACATATTAGAAAAAGTGCATGAGACGGGGATCCCCATTGCCGTACCCAGTTTTTGTCTAAACCATTCAGTGCCAAACTTGAATGTACATCCCCCAGTGACACCAGGAAATCATTGGTGTCCCTGAGGTAACCCGGGGCGCTGGAGAGTAACGGTGTCAGGAGCCAGTCAATATATTTGGATAGGGACTCAGTCACCGAGCCAATCTATGAAACGATTGGACGTCCCGGGGGCTGGCTTAGTGATTTGTGGATCTTAGGAAGAAAGTACCAGAAGGGTCTAGAAGGGGATGTAGGTACGAGTTTATCCACTATATTTTCTGCCAGGAAACCCCTTGCCACATAATCACGAACAAAACACTCAAGCTGACGCCTAATGCTCAGCGTGGGGTCCCCCCGTATCACCTCATACGTGTCAACATGCCTCAACTGTCTGAGGGCTTCATTAACATAGTACACCCTTGACATAAGTACCACATTACCCCCTTTCTCTGCCGGTTTAACCACAATATCATCCTGAGCACATAGCCAGTTTAGAGCCTGTCGCTCTTCACTACTGACATTATCCGGGGCTCTAGGATACAAAATAGCACGTACATCTCTCATCACTTGGTGGTGGAAGATGTCTATGCTTCCGCCGGCGGGCAGAGGGGGGCAAAAAGTGGACCTAACGCCACCTGTGAAGGTAGGTTCACCCTCTGGTACAAATTCCTGGGTAGACAGACTACCTCCTGACAAGAAATCTAAACACTGTAATTCATTTTCATTGAATCTGGTAGATATAAAAAAGGCCATGGGATCGGGACGAAGTGGTCGCTGACCTTCGGGCTTGGGAATAGTCTCCTGAGGTGTGTTTTTAAACATTTTATGCAGACATAATTTTCTGATAGCTTTAAAGAGATCGATTTAAAAAGTGGTGGGGTCGAACTGCTCAGTCAGACTGTACCCAAGCCCCCTGCTAAGGGCCTGCGTACAGCCCGAGGGCAGCTCGCGCCCTGTCAGGTTAACCACCAGGTTCTCATCATGCACATTGGTGGTGGGGGAAGTATCTTCAAACCGCATCATCGACGAGTGTGAATTAAGCACTGTGGAATGGCAACGATACCTATAAGCGTTCTTAACGATGGCAGAGAAGGGGCGGACGCATTCTTCATACAATGTAACGATAAGGACATTCTACAAAACATCAGCACTCAAGAAGCACTCTTTGCTTAGAAGCAAAGGTCATATAATTGGCCGATAAAGAGGTGCGACTCTTTTGGATGGGGGAATCGCTTCGGTCTTACAGAGAGAGTGGCAGAGTCCCGCGTGGACTACATACATACAAAGATCCAGCACAATTTGAACAGGATGACGTTTTTGTTAAAGAATGGCAACAATTATACTCTGATTTTTCCCTGCAAATCCTTGAATTAGTGTTGAAAAGAAACACAATGGAATATGAGAAGATAAGATGAGTTGTTCAAAGCTAAAAATTAATTGACCACTAGACTAACAGACAACCAATTGATTAATTTTGATAAAAGACTAAATAAGAAATTGGTGGTAATACAAACAGAGATCAAGGAAAGAAAACATGACAAATTTGTCAGAGATAAGCAAGACTATGAATCTGGTCGTGTCTTCGATTGGAGTAACATCAAAAAAAGGCCACAGAGAAGGAGGTTTGGATGTCGCCAAAAAAGTGATTACTGGACAAGCGAGTCAGATTCAAGCCTGTCGGATGAATCAAACCAATCCCAAACTGACCTAAATAGAGAAAAGAAAGTAGCCCTTTAGAAGGCACGTCAGAAGGGGTCGTCGAAAAACCCAGGCAAAAATAAACCAGAAAATCGGGACACACAAGGAAACAGGTGTCTTGGAGGAAGTAAATACTTCCCCCACCACTAATGTGCATGATGAGAACCTGGTGGTTAACCTGACGGGGCGCGAGCTGCCCTCGGGCTGTACGCAGGCCCTTAGCAGGGGACTTGGGTACAGCCTGACTGAGCAGTTCGACCCCGCCACTTTTGAAATCGATCTCTTTAAAGCTATCAGAAAATTATGTCTGCATAAAATGTTTAAAAACACACCTCAGGGGACTAGAGATGTACGTGCTATTTTGTATCCTAGAGCCCCGGATAATGTCAGTAGTGAAGAGCGACAGGCTCTAAACTGGCTATGTGCTCAGGATGATATTGTGGTTAAACCGGCGGAGAAAGGGGGTAATGTGGTACTTATGTCAAGGGTGTACTATGTTAATGAAGCCCTCAGACAGTTGAGGGATGTTGACACGTATGAGGTGATACGGGGGGACCCCACTCTGAGCATTAGGCGTCAGTTTGAGTGTTTTGTTCGCGATTATGTGGCAAGGGGTTTCCTGGCAGAAAATATGGTGGATAAACTCGTACCTAAGTCCCCTTCTAGACCCTGCTGGTACTTTCTTCCTAAGATCCACAAATCACTGAGCCAGCCCCCGGGACGTCCAATCGTTGGATGAGTCCCTATCCAAATATATTGACTGGCTCCTGAGACCATTACTCTCCAGCGCCCCGGGTTACCTCAGGGACACCAATGATTTCCTGGTGTCACTGGGGGATGTACATTGGCAAGAGGGTTATCATTTAGTATCACTGGATGTGGAGAGCCTATACACCCGCATTCCTCATGATGCGGGTGTGGAGGCGGTCCGCGGCATCCTTGAGAACGCAGGAAAGAGTGACCTTTTTTGCGATTTTGTATGTAGAGCCTTGAATTTTATACTTGCGAACAATGCATTCATGTTTGGCACTGAATGGTTTAGACAAAAACCGGGTACGGCAATGGGGACCCCCGTCTCATGAACTTTTGCTAATATGTATCTTGCAAGACTGGAGGACAGGTTTGTGCTCTCTGTGTCCAACCCGTTTTCTAGGTCCCTGAAAGTATTCCTGCGTTATGTCGATGACGTCTTCATTGTATGGTCGGGCACTAAGGACCAGTGTGAGGACTTCGTCCAATACCTGAATAGGAATGATATGGGCATGAAATTTACCCTTAATTTTGGGGGGGGGCACGATTGGAGTTCCTGGAAGTGGCGAGTGGCGACGGGTTAATCACGGAGGGCTTTCGCAAGCCCACGGTGACCAACTCCTTGTTCCACTATGACAGCTTTCATCCAGAGACGGTTAAAAAATCGTTGCCGTACGGACAGTTTATTAGACTGTGCAGGATTAACAGTGAACTGGAAGGCTATCGATCAGGCTTTGGAACTTAAACAACGATTGCTAGCAAGGGGGTACCCTGAGATTGATAGGGATATGGAGACGGTTGAGAAAATAGAGATCTGAATAAATTTGTGTCGGGTCACGGAGATAGGAGTAGGGGCAGATTTGCTTTTTCATTTAAGTTCAGCCCGATGGTCTACCAGATCCGCTCCGCGATCTTTAAGAATTGGGAGATACTTAGAAGGGACAGTACCCTGAGTGAAGTAACTGAGCAGAGACCACTAATCTCCTTCAGAAGGAGCCATACATTGCGTGACAAATTGGTTAGGAGCAGATTAGCACCCACACGGTCTAGTCAGTGGCTCACAATTGATCGCCCAGTGGGCAACTTCAGGTGTGGAAGTTGCCCTATGTGCAGATACAATTCTTGCAAGAAGGCCATGGAATTTGCAGGGATACACCACAGAGTACGTAACTTCATCAATTGTAGGAGCACATTTGTGGTGTATGTTTTAAAGTGCAAATGTGGACGCTTCTACGTGGGTAAGACAATCAGATGCCTGTATGAACACATCTGTGAACACATCAATTCCATAGCCTCGGGAAAAGGCTGTCCTAGGGTAATAGAACATGTTAGAACAGCACATGGTGGGGAAGTTAGTTCCTTATCCTTCTCTGGATTGGGGGGTGACAGACACCGACTCCTTCTCCAACGGGAAGCGAGATGGATTATCCGTACCCAGACAGCAGAAGGTCTAGGTCTAAATGACCATATTGATTTGAGTATGTTCCTTTAAATATGCTGGTACAGCGTTGCACAATGATATGTGTGCAAAACTAACCTGTATTGTATTATGGGCATTTGAATTGCCGCTAGGTTTGACTCTAGTATGCTATTCCCTAATGAGCAGTACCAAACACTATTTTATGTGCGATTTTGTTTGTGTATTTGTATGTACCTTTTTTTTGCTTATGTCTTCTGGGAGTGCCGTGGCAGCGTCATTGATTGCCCAGGTGATACACTGATCGCTCGGCTTAAGAAGGCAAGTGCATTTGCATTTTGATGTAGCAGCCTGACGAAGCGCGTTCTGTGCGAAACGGCCGTCGCTCGTTTCATCTGTATGGAGTCTTCGGCGTCCTGCCCAACACTATCTTTGAATAAAGCAACTTGAACTTACCATACTGGTGAGTGACGCCCCGCTTCACTTTCTTTTGTTACTGGATTTATTTCTATATAATTTTTTGGGGACTGTGCACCGCCGACAGTGTGTTGGAATTGGAGGGCTAGAGCGGTGCCATTTCCCCATCTACTGATCTTTGGAATGGATATTTGGAGTGCCGCTCCATTTTCTCCTCATCACACTTAATTTTTTAGGGGACAGGACCGTGACCCCCAACGGAGACGACGATGTACCAGATGAGGGGGCCGGAAGCACCGCAGACTCCGTCAAACCTTGCAACAACATAACACAGTCACAGAACAGAGGACAAACCAACAAGAAGAAATGACCGTAATTAATCTATCTTCTTTGCTACTCACCCCAACACAAGTGAGTGTCTTGTCCAAAGGGTTATCCTATTGTCATTGTTCTTCCATTGACTGGTTTAATCTTGGCTGTTAACTATCAGCATTTTTTAGATCCATAAAATTGAAAGTGTAGTTTCACAATAAAGCACAGCTTTAGACTCCCCAGTCCAGTGAGTTTTCACTGCGGAATCTGAAGCTGTCCACCAAAAGCAATTTTATGCCCCTGGTCAATAAGCCCGCGGTAGAGGCTTTCATACATGCTGTGAAATCTGACATTGACTTTCTCAAGGCGACTGATACTAGAGGTGGGTTTAAATAATATCACCACAGCAGAGGTGGAGGCATTACAACAGCTCAGGTCCGATAAATCAATTACAGTGAAACCCGCGCATAAGGGTGGTGCTGTCGGGAACTGAATCCCCAGCACATGGAAGAGGACTGACCCCAACATCCTCCAAAACGGTCCGATCAATGGGCAGTCCCAGAAAATGTGGATATGAGATCCTTTGCCTGTCCCACACCTCCAGCATCTATCAGAGAGAGCCGGATCTAGGCGCTTCAGCAATTTCAGGGTATGATACCAGAACATTAAGACTTTGTAGGCATTTTCCTTATGAGTAATGCACGATGATGTCTTCACTATCCTATTCCATATCAAGGTCCATTTAGCAGGCGACACCGAGCGCCCAAGAATGGTCTCCCACTTAGTCATGTAGGAGTGCTGGATCGTGGAAGTCGACAGGAGGAGATAAATTTCTGATATAAGACCTCGTGTGGTATCTGACAATTTACATAGTCTCTCAAAGGACGTGGGAGTAGAAGCACTGATCGAGTTGGACAAACTGGAAAATAAGTTCCTGCACTTATTGATATCTAGAAATTTCTGGCAAATAATAGGAAGATTGCAGTCTATCAAATGGCAGAAAACCAAGGGTTTTATAATCCATAAGTCCGCAAAATGAAACAATTTGTTGGGAAACCATGACCTAAGAAAGGGGTTTTGCATGCCCATCGGAAACAACAGATTAAATAGAAAGGAAGTCATGGAAGACTTCTCCGAGGCTAGAGAAAATAGGCGATTGCAACGCAACCAAATACGATACATGAAGGACATTGGTCCCAACAAATCAGGCAGCAAGGCGGGTGGGAGCGGGGACCAGAGCAGCAAGTTAGGATGCACAGGTGCTATCCATAATTTCTCAATGTTTAACCATCTAGAATACGCATACAGTTTAGACCAAGCGGGCAACCTCCTAAGATGGGTAGCCCAATAATATTTCTTGATATCTGGGACCGCTAAGCCCCCCACGTCTTAGTTGTCATAAGAGTTGCACACGGTATCCGGTGCCTCTTCCCACTCCATATAAATCTCAGCATGCAGTACTGGAAAGTACGCAACTCCTTCTCCGGGACAGAGATCGGGAAAGTCTCAAATAAATAAAGCAACTTGGGCAAAATGGTCATTTGATTTGAGTGATGCTATGCGACCCAATAGGGATATGGGAAGAGGCTTCCACTTGCTCATAAGGGTTTGAAGCTCACTAAAGGTAGCAGGGACATTATGTGCATATAATGAGGAATAGTTTGGGGTTAAATTAATGCCCAAGTAACGATAATTAAGAGGGAGAGCCTCAGTTTTAGTGGTGTTAACTTTATAGCCAGATAGTCTCTGACTGATACCTTTTAACAATGAGATCCCTCTGATTCTTTGGAAGCTCTCTGTGGACCATGGCTTTTGCTGGGGGATGCGACTAAGAATTTCAGGAAAGACCAACTAGAGCAGCTAAACTTTATTTGGGGTTAATCAGAGGCACTTTAAATTATGGCAGTTGTATGCCGACTCCTATTTAACATGATTTTGAATGTGATTGCATAATTCTGAACACAGCTACATCCCCTGTTACAAGAGCGTGTGCACACTTATGCAACCACATCATTTTAGTTTTTTTTTGGTTTTCTTTCCTCTACCTAAAAGATTTCAGTTTGTATTTCAATTGAATGGTACAGTTTATAGGTCACATTAAAGGTGGAAAAAGTTCTGAAATGATTTATCTTTGTCTCATTTTTTTTACAGCACAGAAACCTGACATTTTAACAGGGGTATGTAGACTTTTTATGTCCACTGTAGTGTGTGTATATGTATATATATATATATATATATATATATATATATATATCTACACATACACTTTTTTTATTTTTATTTTTTATCATGTTAAACAGATTACCGGTAAGAGTAATGAATGTATTTCCATTAAGCCCCATGACAATACACTAAGGGCAGAGACCTGAACTTTTAATGTACTCTTAATTATTCTTAATTTCTTATTGAGGCCTTCCTGTAAGACATTTTAAATCAGTGGGATCTCTGGTGGGGTTGACAGATCCAAAACCGAGCCCGCAAACCGAATGAAGGTCTTCCAAACTCTCAAATAAATGTCAGTGGTATCTTTTTTTCTACTGGTTAGTAGAGTCTCTACTACCTGATCTGACAAACCCCTGGATTTAAGGAATTTCCATGCTGCTAAATGTAGTTTACCTATCTCAGGGTGATGAAGGGGCCCCTGAAACAACAAATCCTCCCTCTCTGGAAGTATCCAGGGGTCTGAAAGAGACAACTTCCTTAACCATTAAACCATACTCTCTTCAGCCAATAGGGGGCTATTAAGATTGCCGTTGCCTCCTCCCTCCTTATTTTCTGAATTACTCTGGGCAAAAGAGTGAGAGGTGGAAATGCGTAAACCAGACCTTTGCCCCAAGGTTGTGCATCGATTCCCTGGGCCTGATCCCGTGGGTTGAGAAAGAAAACCTTTTTGTATTTATTGTTTTTCTGGGAAGCAAACAGTTCTACCAATGGGGACCCCTAGAGATCTGTTGGAACACAAACTGGCACAAGCACCATGCGTCCTGACTGATCTTGTGCCTGCTCAGGAAGTCTGCCTGAGAGTTCTCCAACCCTTTTAGATGTACTGCTAAAAGAGAACTGGCTTCATGACATGCCTGTGTTTTAGGGAGGGAAACCATTCCTTCAGAGCACAGTATATCGCCATTAGCTCTCTGTAATTTTGGGACTGCTGCCTTTGGGAAAACCCCAAAACTGAGTGAGCCCCCCACCCCTGAGGGCTGGCGTCGGTTGTGATGATTAAAGGATTGTCCTTTATCCATTCCACCCCTTGACTCAAGTTTTCTGACTTTGTCCACCACATCAGGGAGTTTCTTACCGACAAGGGTAGTGGAATTTTGAGATCTAGTGATAACATATCCTTGTCCCAATGTGAAAGGATGTGTATCTGAAGAATTTTGGATCTAAACTGTGTCCATTTTACTGCCGGTATTCAAGATGTCATGAATCCTAGAATTGACATGGCCTCCCTTAGAGTGGTCATTCTGGACTTGCTGAATTCCCCTATGCTTTGCTGTATCGACAGAAGCTTCCCCACCGGGAGCTAGGACTTTTGGGATAAGGAATCTACCTGAATTCCCAGGAAGGTGCATTGGCAATTTGGCGTCAGACACGATTTCTCCCAGTTCACAATCCAGCCCAAGTTCATTAATATCTTTAACACTTGCTGAGTTTGAGCTGAAAGGGAACACGGAGACTGCCCCACCACTAGCAGGTCGTCTATATATGGAATAATTATAATGTTCAACCTCCTTATTTGTACCATCACCTTCGCCATCTGTTTGTAAAAATCCTGGGTGCCTGCGATATTCCAAAGGGGAGGGCTCTGAGCTGTAGGTGGAATACTGACTTTCACCCGTACTGCCACCCTGAGATATTTTTGAAACAAGGAGTGTATGGGTACATGGTAATAGGCATCCTTGATATCTATAGAAGCCATGACACAGTTAGGAAACAAATGAAGAATTGTTGACGATATCGATTCCATGCAAAATTTTTGGTATGTTAGATATAGTTTTCGGTCCTTTAGGTTTATTATAGTCCGATAGGATCCATTTGGTTTGGGGACTAGAAAAAGCCTTCAGGGACCTCCAATAGGTATGTAACGTAGACCCTAGAGGCCCTGCAGCCCCTAACAGATCCGGGAAAGATCCAGCCCCTGTCCTAAGGACAGGAAACAGGAAGAAACTGAGGAATGGCGTATAGAGGACCCTATTTAAAAATCTGCGAAGTTCCTGTTTCCTGTCCGGAAGGGGAAGGATCTCTCACAGGTGCTGTCATGGGGCGTAATGGAAAACTACCTACATAGAGGCTTCCAGTTTCCTGTGCAAAGTATTTTAGAATCAAAGTGACTTCCTTTCAATTCCATCGACCATCTCAAAGACCTTACATAATAGAATAAACAGTGGAACACATCTTTGGCTCCTTCATTAAAGGGGTTGTGCAAGATCCTAAAAAAGGACATCTCTGTAAACCTTGTCTAGTCTCTTATAGAGCACAATACAGAGTACCTGTCAACTTTTCCTACTGCAAGTATTCACTTTAATCTCCATGCTCACGCTATGCTTTGTTTACAACCCCAATTTACAGGTTGTGTGTGTAGATGAGCTGCAGTCACAACACTTCCCTGTAAGATCAGCCAGAAATTTACACCCTTCCATGGACTAAAAACCCCATCCACTACACCCTCCATCATGCCCTTGCCATTTCCTCCCACACAGCTTTTATATGACAAGCAGTGGACACAGCCTACCCTGCTTGTGGATTGAGAGCATCAACCAGCCCATTCCAAGATTACATAGGTCTCACACATTACATAGGAGGGGATTATGGGAGGCCTGTCATAATGTCAGACGTAATCCAGTCTTCAGAGGGCGTATTCACATGACCACTCTCCTGATCTCCAGATTGAAACAGTAAAAGTAGTCCAAGTACATTAGTAGGTTGCAGGGAAAAGAAAAATGATACCTGGATAACTTCTTCAAACACTTGAAGACCACAGGTTTATACCCCCCTAGTGACCAGGCCCTTTTTTACAAATCCGCACTACACTACTTTCACGGTTTATTGCTCGGTCATACAACTTACCACCCAAATGAATTTTACCTCCTTTTCTTCTCACTAATAGAGCTTTCATTTGGTGCTATTTCATTCTTGCTGACATTTTTACTTTTTTTGCTATTAATAAAAATGTAACGACATTTTTGCAAAAAAAATTACATTTTTACTTTCTGTTGTAAAATTTTTCAAAAAAAAACTACATTTCTATATAAATTTTTCACAAAATTTATTGTTCTACATGTCTTTGATAAAAACTCCAATAAGTGTATATTTATTGGTTTGGGTAAAAGTTATAGCGTTTACAAACTATGGTGCAAAAAAGTGAATTTCGGCATTTTGAAGCAGCTCTGACTTTCTGAGCGCCTGTCATGTTTCTTCAGGTGCTAGAATGTCAGGATAGTATAAATACCCCCAAATGACACCATTTTAGAAAGAAGACACCCCAAAGTATTTGCGGAGGGGCATGGTGAGTTCATGTATCATTTCATTTTTTTTCACAAGTTAGCGGAAAATGACACTTTCTGAGGAAAAAAAAAAATAATAAAGTTTCCATTTCTGCTAACTTCTGGCAAAAAAATAAATAAATCTCAGACGGACTCACTATGCCCCTCTGTGAATACCTTGGGGTGTCTACTTTCCTAAATGGGGTCATTTGTAGGGTGCGTTTACTGTTCTGGCATTTCTCACACAAAGAATTGGCATATATAAAAAATACACCCCAAAACTCATTGCCCTACTTCTCTTGAGTACGGCGATACCACATGTGTGCCACTTTTTTGCAGCCAAGATGCGCAAAGGGGCCCTAAAACCAATGAGTACCTTTAGGATTTCACAGGGCATTTTTACACATTTGGATTCTCACGCTTTAGGACCCCTAAAATGCCAGGGCAGTATAAATACCCCACATGTGACCCCATTTTGGAAAGAAGACACCCCAAGGTATTCCGTGAGGGGCATGGCGAGTTCACAGAAAAAATTTTGGCACAAGTTAGCCGAAATTTATATATTTTTAATTTTTTTTTAAAAAGTCTCATATTCCACTAACTTGTGACAAAAAAAAAAAAAAAATGAACGGCGCAGATTTTTTTCATTCGCATCGATCAATGTGGATGAAAAAATCTCTGCCAAAATCAGTGACTGCGGTGCGGTGGGCTGGGCGCTAACTACCTAACAAGTAGCTAGCTAACTGGCGGTGATTAGGGACTCTTATGCCCCATTCACACGTCCGCAATTCTGTTTGCGGAACGGAATTGCGGACCCATTCATTTCTATGGGGACAGACTTTGTCCTGCTCGGATCCGGAATTACGGATCTGCGCTTCCGGGTCTGCACTTCCGTTCCGCAAAAATATAGAACATGTCCTATTCTTGTCCGCAATTGCGGACAAAGGGACCACCAGACGAGCAGACAGCAGGCATATCAGACGCTGTTTACAAAACAGCGTCTGATATGCGTTTTAAATGCGTTTTTTTCCGCATCTACAGCCTGCCAGCGCATGATCAGCGCTGGCAGGCCGTAGTTTTAGTTGTCCCAGCTCCGATCACATGAACGCGCGCGCGTTCATGCGAAATCTCGGGTCTTACGAGATGACGCCGATAGGCGTGATTGAGACCTGAGAGAGCTGACGCCCATCGACGTTAGCGTGGCGGCAAGTGGTTAAAGGGGTTGTCCCACGAAAAATATTTTAGTTTTCAAACCAGCACCTGGATTTGAGTACTTTTGTGATTTTGCAGAGCCACTGAGTTATTCAATAAAATGTATCTGTATAGCGCCATCTGCTGTTTGTTTTCTTATATCTTTGACCTGCTCACTGAGATGGCCGCACATGCTCAGTTTCATCCTTCAACTGCCTCCTGAGCTGTGATAGGGAGAGCTGAGACACGCCCCCTGAGCTGTGATAGGGAGAGCTGAGACACGCCCCCTGAGCTGTGATAGGGAGAGCTGAGACACGCCCTCCTGAGCTGTGATAGGGAGAGCTGAGACACGCCCCCCTGAGCTGTGATAGGGAGAGCTGAGACACGCCCCTGAGCTGTGATAGGGAGAGCTGAGACACGCCTCCTGAGCTGCAGCAGAAAAGACACTCCCCTTGAGCTGTCAGCTTGCTATAAATCTAGCAGAGCAATGAATGGGGAGATCTCTGGATCCATGTGATGTATACGGCTGGTTCTAGCTTTGTTAGAAAGAGATTTTCATTTTTTACATAAGTCACATACTTAACCCCTTTAAGTAACATAATTAAGTGCAATCATTGAAAATTGTATGAGAATGCATCACTTCAAAAACAGTTAGAGCATTTAGTTGGATTCTCATATATGTACTTCCTTAGTGGATGAATATAGTACCATTTATCCAATGTTACTTAAGGTCCTAATCAAGAAGTTCATTGTATAAATATCTCCATATTTACCACAGTTACTGCTTTTTTTTTTTTTGAGAGAGAAATACAATAAAAATCTAACGCTCAAAAAAAAGTATGGACGCTGTCTTATCAAATTTTCAGTCCTGAAACTCCTTAATCCTAAGGAATTAAGCCACATCTAGCTTTAGGAAAAGCATTCCAAAATAAATGCACAAACTGGTATTCTTACACCTTACTTTAGTGAAAATTTACTGAACGTGTTAACCTGCACTTACTAAATGAAGAGAAAAAAAAAACAAAAAAAAAAAAAAAACAGTAAGGGTCCTTATATACAAGAATTTGCACTGGATCACATTTTGTGGACTGTAAAAACGCCAGAATAACCTATAGAATAGGTCATCAATATCAGATTACTCTGGCACCCCCAGAGTGAATAGAAGCCAAGCGGAGGTGCATCAGTCTCAGAAACTACAGTGTATGGAGCATACTCTACTCTACTTCCACTCCATCTAGTTTCCAGCACCGCAGATACAACTGTCTAGCACTGCACCCCATCCATCATTATGGATATTGTACCAAGTTCAGCCTCCTGTTGGCTTCCGTTTAGACACCTGCTTGCTCTTCTCCTGTGTGGTCAGTCCCATAATGTCTCAGTGAAGCATCACATGGGCACCTAGATCCAACACCATCTCTACTCACTGAGAGGACAGGGTAATTATCTTCCCCTCTGTGTTTTCCTATATAAACCAAGAGCTAGGGGGAGTGAACGGTCATAGAAGTCTGTGATCATCATATGTACCTGAACGACTGACACACAGATCTGCACGGACTCGAGTAGAAAAAGCGGGCCACCAAAGCCAGAGTAACACTGCTAATATGCAGTGGCCCCAGTGTGATATTTAGTAATAGATGCATCAAGAGAAAGAACATGTTAGGCACTAATGACCACAGAAAGGAAAAACTGCAAATGGTTCAGTGATTTTATTCAAGAGATTCTGTACAAATATTGTTGTATGCAATACCTGTTCCAACATCCTCTACTGCAGTGTAAAATAACTTAAGTTCAGCTTAAATGGAAGTATATACACATTAGTTTTTCAGGTGTTAAAAGCTCAATGAACAGAAAAAATTTAAAAAAGTTACCACCACAAATTAAAGGTTTAACATGTAACTGATATCTACCAACCAGCGGCAATATATGTGGAACAGAAAGAACACTGAGATTCATATTGCCGCACAACTGACTATAAAAGAAATTATAGGATGCCCCATGGGCCCACTCGCCATGTTGGTTTTGCGTGTCCGGAGCAGGTCCCACGCGGTGAGCCCTCTCTACTTTGTGCATTCCCTCCAGGCCCAATGCTGTTGGGAGTTCCCTCTCGCAAATAACTTTTAAGGTCTGGGGTTTAACATGTTCAGGTAGGCCAGTGTTTCTCAAATGGGGGGGCGCGAGGCTCCGTAAAGGGGGGCTCCAGGTCACAGGAGATGAACGCTTCCACTGTGGAAGCGTTTATCTCCATAGTGATCTGTATCGCCATCCTCTGGACAGCGATACAGATCGCTGTGCTGTGCGGCAGTGGAGGGAGAGGCGTCTCCCTCCCCTGCTCCTCTGATAGGCTGCGGGCCTTGTGCCGGCAGCCTATCAGAGCGGTTCAGGCGGCGTGATGACGTCATCGCGCCGCCTGAGCAGAGTGCAGAGCGGGACACAGGCCGGAAGAGGCCTGAATCCAGCACTTCCAGGAAGGTAAGTATTGGGTGGGGGGTGTTTAATGTAGCCTGCACATGATTGGGGAGGGGGTTAATGGAGCCTGCACATGATTGGGGGAGGGGTTAATGGAGCCTGCACATGATTGGGGGAGGGGTTAATGGAGCCTGCACATGATTTGGGGAGGGGGGTTAGTGGAGCCTGCACATGATTTTGGGGGGGGGGGGGAGAGAGAGAGCGAGCCTGCACATGATTTGGGGGGAGGGGGGGAAGCCTGGACCCTGCACATGATTGGGGAGGGGGGTTAATGGAGCCTGCACATGATATGGGGGGGGGGGTGTTAATGGCCCTCGCCTGTGGGGAGATTGGTGTACTTATAACTAATTACAGTCGCGCGGGGGGGGGGGGCGCAAAATGTTTTCTTCTTCCTGGGGGGCATGACAGAAAATAATTGAGAAGCACTGAGGTAGGCCCAATAGTCACAGATTATTTAGTCTGGAATGATTTTCCAGATCTTACAGACAGTCTTTCAGTATGATGTTTTCGATGTATTCGATGGTTAGCTTTGACTGTATCTTCCTCCACTGTGGCTACCTGCTGCTCCAGTTCCTCAAAGCGCCTGTCATGCTGTGCCACTGCATCATGAAATTGTTGCAAAGACACCAATAATGTTTTAGATAAAGTCTCTCTAATGTCAGGGGCCAAGTCTTTAGCCACTTCAATGGCTAGAGTCTTATAGTCCATTCCTGGTGTCCCAGTTAACTCCTCTAGCTGTGAGGGCTGGATCGGACTGGTGTCTCTACAGCTAACAGGCGAGACAGGGCTGGAGTCCGCCATCTTGCTCAGCATGGCGTCGGCGATACAGCTCAATATGTTCCGGCTTTCACTCCGCAGGAGATACTGGTCCATGAGACGGGTTGTCCAGTGTTGCAGGAGACCAATTCCCACTTGGGGGGCCCACTTATTGACGGTTGGGTATGAGCGGAGCCAGGTTTCATGAGACAGGGATGTGGAGCTTCTTCACTCCGTGTCTTGCATTCCAGCACCAGAACCGAAAGTCCCGATTTTACAAACTTTGTTTAAGGGGTATTCCCATCTCAGACAATGGGGGCATATCGCTAGTATATGCCCCCAATCTCGTAAACTGAGCTGGCAAAGTGAAGGAGGGCGCACCATGCATGCACTGTCACCCTCTATTCATTTCTATGGGGCCACTGAAAATAGATGATCACTGGAGGCACACTGGTCCGTATCTCACAATCATGTTGGGCTATGCTCTGTCTTTGTAGCTTGTGATTGCACTATTGGTCTTTATGCATTGCTGCTTTCATTTTCTATTGTCTTGGGCCAGCACTATGCACTTTATATTTATTTTAGTGTACCCATAAGATTTGATGATGGAGTTGAGCGCTTTATTAAGCTGAATTAAGCCCGTTTGATATATGAAATTACTTACTACAGGACCGTTGTATACTCCTTTTTCTATATGTGTAATTGGCAGTTGTGATTGATTTTATATGTTCATAATTTTAATGTAAACTAATAAAGATTTTGTAATTTAGTATCTGTTAGTGATTTTTTTAGTGGGGGGGATTTTGATTTGACTTGGTGTGCATGATTTAAATTTGGCCCCACACTAGACCCCACCAGCAATTATTTGCTATGTGGGTTTTGTTCTTTTGAGCTATTGAATGTGCAAAACCTGTTACTGCCCCAGGTGGGATATGCAAGAAGATGAGAGGCAGACTGCAATGCAGGGGAGATGAGAGGCATGGTGAGAAGCCGTGCCTCAGCACTTACAGTAACATTAGAGTACACATTTTAATGCACAAAATAACCCATTACTTTATTAGATCCTTCCGGAACCCTTTCAGATGGAGTTGACAACTTCCTAGTATTTTAAGTTGGATCATGAAGAGTATATGTACTGAGTTTAGTTGAGATCCATTTAAGGCATATAGGAGCCTATAAAAAATGTATGTATACAAGGGTCATGCCATGATTGATGAAAAAAATGAAAATCAGACATGACAATTTCTTTCTTACAAGTCTAGGACCAGCATTGTACCTCACATGGTTCCAGAGATCCCCCATTCATTACGCCAATCGTTCTGCTAGATTTATTTCAGGCTGACAATGCAGGTGGAGTGTCCTTTCTCATGGGGTGTGTCCTTTCTGCTGCAGCATTTTCCTTGTAGCTGCCACGTGGTACTATACCGGTACATTTTATTGAATAGATCAGTGGCTATACTAAATTTTTATTTACATGCAAATGCAAAAGCATGAGACTTTTGAAGGTATTCACTCTGTGCCTGAGGTATACATAGGAGCCAAAATTGCAGAACTCATCTGGGTCATGCCAAGGGGTGCCTGGTGATCATATGGTCTATTCCTTGGTCTCTGGCTGTCTACCTAGATTGCAGGAGCTTCAACCCCTTAAGAATAAGTGTTGTTCATGTACAGTGTAGAGAACAAAATGTTTGTGCAATGCGGCATACATGTACAGCGCTAGTAAACCCAGCACCTTGCTTAATCGTATGGTGACCAGGCAAAGATGGCAGCTGTCTCCGGCAGCCATCCATCTTAGTCAAGGGAGGGGGGCTGTACCTACCCACTGCTGCCCTGATCAATGCGATTGACTGGTCAATTCAGATTAGCCAATCGCAGCTTCCTCACTGTAAAAACCAGTGAGAGAGCTGCAAGTGGTCTCCAATTGGGGTGATTGTTGCAGATATGGACAGCACCAATCACCTCTGAGGTTAGACGGGGGCACCAGTGTTTGGCGTCCACAGTTAGAAGCAGCAATGGAGCAGGTAGAGTACGCTCTTACATGAAGAAGTTTGTAGCGCTTCTCAGTAGTTCTGATCCGCCAAGATAGTGGCATCATTTACTCTCTGGCTCTTATTGGGCCCTTGATGTCAAAGAAGGTGCCATACTTTCTGTTCCTTACTTTGTGGATCTGAAAACAAAAACAGGGTAATGTTCTTACTTCATGAAGCTTTAGGGAGGAAATCCAGCATGATTCATAAAAAAAAAATTAGACAATCCCCTAGATCTCGGAGGTAAGTATCCTTGAAAGACAAATCCTGTAGCAGTGGCACACTAATAAACCTTGCAGAAGTGATGTCGACTAACAAGAACATTTTGAAAATGAGGAATCTGACAGAAGAGTCTGGCAGTGACTCAAACTGATGTTTTTTCACAGCAGCTAGCACTATAGACAAGTCCCAAGGGCAGGGCAATGAAATGCGGTACAGAGATTCTTTAAGGCTATGAAGAAAGTTCTGACAAGATGGTGGTTAGAAAATTTGCTTTGAAGTTGTGGATTGATGGTGGTGAATTGCACCTTCAAAAAGCAGCTAACCTAGTGCAAACAACGCAGTGAAAAATCCTAGGTTTATGCCTCATGCACCTGGCTTTATTTTGTATTTTGGGTCTGATCTACATTTTTTTTTTTACAGATTGCATACACATCTATTAATTCTATGGGTTTGCAAACCCCCCCCCCCAAAAAAAAAAACAAAAAAAAAAAAAGACAGTACACGGATGCTGAACATTGCAGATATAAATAGTAATTTCTAGTAATGGGAGTGAGAAAATTGCAGATTGCATATGGAAGGTGTCCATATTTGGTGTATCTGTGGTTTGTGGACCACAGTAGGGACACTGTTGTGTGCATAAGGCCTTAAGAGGTTCTGCTTGTCAGCCTCCAGGCCGTGACATGCAATTAGCAAGGATGAGGAAGAAGAATCCCCTTATGGAAGAGGAGCCACAGGAGCGAGAACAGATATGACCTCTGCCTACCCCTCCATAATCTTGCTGAGCATACTAACGGAAGCAGTGGGAATACGTACACCAGCTTCTCCTCCCAGTCGATCGACAGACTATCTGTCACTACAGCATTGTGAGTGCAAAACAGAGATCTGTTGTATTCTCCTTTGTCTCGCCATGTATCCATATTTGGTTTTCCTCGCTTATTCCCTATGTGAGACAATATTGTAGACTTGACAAAGCGTTTCGGGGTTCAAAGGACCCCTTTTTAAGTCTATAAAAAACAGAAAGAGGTATGTAGATATATAAAATACAAAGTATATATTCAAAACAGTAATATAGCCACCAGGGTAATAAAAACTCAAAGCGGAAATAAAAATGCTAAAAAGAAAATCATTATTATTGTGGTGAAGATGGCATAGTAATTTTTTCAAAACATAATGTTTGAAGAGAACAAAATGTTTATAAAAAGCTCAAAGAAAAAGGAAACAATGTATATGTAAAAGATAAATAAATAACAGATAAACCATAAAATATACATAAATAAATGAGTGAATAATTTCATACATAAATGAATAGATGAATTCATAATTGCGCACTAAATAGCAGGATGTAAAACCATACTGTATTAAATAAATGAATGGATAAATTCTTACATAATTAAATGGATGACTGCGTAATTTCGCACTTCATACACCTTATTGTGTCACCAAAGTGTGTAGTGTACAACAAGTAAATCTCATGATTGTTTATTGAGTGAGTAGTGTGCCAATGGGATGCATGTAAAGATGAATAAACCTCACATGCACCCTCGAGTAGCTACGTTTAGCGTGACGTTTGTGGGGCCTAATACGCATAAAAAATAATAAAAAACTGTACAACTGCGAACCACCACATTTATATTTATACTAGTGCGTGTGCTGAGTTTGCAAGTATATGGCAACCAGGAGACCTGTAAGTACCAGGAGTATACAAATATATGGCCACCAGGAGAGATCCAAGAAGTAAGAAGACAAATCCAGCACCTCCATGAACTTTGCAAAAATACTTTGGTTCTTTTATTTCGGTAAAAAGTTAATACGTGCAACAAGAAAACCTCTTTTGGTGAATCTGCGGTTCGTCTACGCGTTTCGAGCACACCTGCTAGGCTAGCATGACTCCATGCTAGCCTTCGACTTTCATGTTTTTAAAGATACCTTAGACCAAGGTTCATAATTGAAGGCAGTGGACATCTCAGTATCCCGTTCCCCAGAGGGTAGTAGGAGAGAGAGAAAGAGAAAGGCCGCACAATAGGGTGATAACGTTTTAAAATCGAGTTATTCAACGTATTAGTTGTTAGGCTCACCTTTTGGAGTTGTGCTATGGATAAGCCCAACTCTATTAATTGCGTGTATCTGCCGAAACTTGTCTTAGGTATGCAGCCGCAGAAAATGTGTACTCCTCCATTCCAGTCCTCCGGAGAAGTAGTCTTGAGACAAGGTCTTGGCAGAAGTCTATATAGGTCTTAAATGACTCTTCAGATAGCTTAAGATCCAGAGCCAGGGAAGCAACTGAATAATCAGCCATATTATTCAACCAGATTATCCAGTTGCTTCCCTGGCTCTGGATCTTAAGCTATCTGAAGAGTCATTTAAGACCTATATAGACTTCTGCCAAGACTTGTGGTTTAGACCAAGGCTCCTCCTCCCTAGATCGAAGAGAGAGCTCAGGTGTATCATGATTTAAAACAACTTTTTAGAATATATCCTCATCAATAGAGGTGTAAGGATATCGTGTTTTTAAACGAAAAGTCCAATAAGCTTCTCTTTGTAGAACCTTTCTACTAATATCACCACCTCTGATTGAGGCATTAAATCTTTTAATACCAAAATCCCGGAATGTGCTTACACTTCTATTGTGTTCAACTATAAAATGTTTAGCCGCTCCTGATACATTTAAACCAGATGTGTTGCTAACATAATTTAGATGCTCTAATATTCTGTTTTTTAATCCTCTAGTGGTACTTCCCACGTATAACAGATTACATTGTACACACTTTTGGTATGGAAAGAGTTAATGCCTCAATTAGAGGTGGTGATATTAGTAGAAAGGTTTTACAAAGAGAAGCGTATTGGACTTTTCATTTAAAAACACGATATCCTAATGGCATGAATTATAGAAGAGAATTTTTACACCTCTATTGATGAGGATATATTCAAAAAAGTTGTTTCTCCACAATCAAAATAAAACAATTGATAAGTGTATGCATGTTAGCCATATTGACAAGCGTAAGCTTGTGTTTAGACAATGCGATTTTTTGTATGATTTTACAACTAACTCGATGGAATTTTTTTCACGTATTTTGTAATTTTGTACACTTTTTATCTTTCACTATTGGTAGCACAAGTTTATATGTGGTTTAGTTACCATGGAAGTCTTTGACTAACTCTAATTGTTAAAATCATGAAATCATGATACACCTGAGCTCTCTCTTCGATCTAGGGAGGAGGAGCCTTGGGCTAAGGTATCTTTAAAAACATGAGAGTCGAAGGCTAGCATGGAGTCATGATTAAGAGCAGGTGTGCTCGAAACGCGTAGACGAACCACATGTTCACCAAAGGAGGTTTTCTTGTTGCATGTATGAACTTTTTACCGAAATAAAGGAACCAAAGTATTTTTGCAAAGTTCGTGGAGGTTCTGGATTTGTCTTCTTACTTCTTGGATGAAAATTAGGTCTTATTTCATATATCCGTGCACTGCATTAATGGGACATTGATTGTAACATATACAAGTAGGTGAGCTGGATATCAACTTTGTTGTTTCTATACACCAGGAGAGATGTAGGTACCAGGAGTAGATTACAGGAGGGAGTGAGAGAGGGAATATCAGGGAGGGGGTTCACTTAGAGGCTGTACAACAATAGCCCAGTGGAGAATGAATATAGTATGAGGGCAGGTGTAGGTGACCTGTGTTGTATTTTGAAATGCGCCAGAACTGTAATAAAAGAGCAAGGGTACCTGTGGCGCTGCAGCCACCCGGTCGCTGCCCATGGGGTGTCTGATCGGCTGTATGATCGTAGCGTATGCTGGAGGTGGAAGTAAAAGGAGTGGAGTGGGCGGGGCTTGGAAGTGCTGATGCGTCGGCCGCCCAAGTTTGATCAGAGCAGTCCGGTGTTATGAGAAAAAACCTTAACTTGAAAAATAACCTTACCCCACTTGATAACCTTACCCTCCAAGCAAGCGCAGTACCAGGGCACGGGAAAGATAAAGTTACAGCGTGCGCTGATTCGTGGATGTGCGCACGGACACCGCGCGTGCACCCAACCGCACATTCGCCCTCAGGGATAAGGAGATTTCACGGTCTTTGTTAAATCTCCATACCCTCACACTGCCCACGCTCGGATTGCCAGCAATGAATATGAAGCACGCTGTGTAGTGAGGGTAAGGAGATTTTACAATCCGCGCGTGCGCAGTGTAAGGGTAAGGAGATTTAACAAGACAAAAGACCGTCAGATCTATTTCCCCTGAGAGCGCATGTGCAGTTGGAGGCACGCACGGTGTTCATGAGCCAACGCTCACTGTAATTTTACCTTATCCATGCCCTGGTACTGCGCTTGCGTGGAGGCGGCCGTGCCGTGGTACTGCGCATGTGCGCAGGCGCACCCCCCCCCCCCCCCGACAGTCATGTGGGGTAAGGTTATTTTTCAAGTTAAGGCTTTTTCTTAGAACACCGGCCTGTGCTACTGACTGTTGCGCGAGGATGGGGAAGGCAGGGTAATGAGTGGTGTGGAGGAGAGTGGAGATTGCAGGAAGAGCTGCAGGGAAAGAGCAATGGAGCACTGCTGGATCGGTTGGGAGGGTAATGAACTGATTAAAAAGATAGTACAAATGGTGGCAGGAGGTGTGATGAGCGTAATGGATTGGGGGAAAAACACATTAACCAATATATTGTAGGCGAGGAACTAAAGTGCAGATGGTGTTTGCACTGTGGAGAAGATAGATGTGGGTTGCCAGGAGGGTGAAGGGGAGTGAAAAAGCATTTTAGGAAATGTGAATACTGTATAAATTGAAAAAAATAGTGAAAAAGATAATGGGGCACTGCAAGAACCATTGGGAGGGTGATAATGATGATCAAAAGTGATGACTAGAATGATAGAATGAAGTGAAACTGAAAAGCTAGTGGAAAATGACCGAGATGAGGGGGACTACAGTTGACACTGCATTATGAGAGCAGAACTGGAGAGCTAATGATGATTGGTGATACGTCCTCTACATGTAGCGATGTATGGTGAAGGGGGGTGGAGGGGAATACAGTTTAGAAAATGTATGTGAAGTGTGAAGTCTGTGTGAATACGGAAACCAATAGAACGGACAGGAAGGGTGGTGGTGGATAATGATGGAGGGAGGGTCTTTTGTGTGGGGGGGGGGGCAGATCCCGATGCCGTATTAAGGGCAGCAGAGAGTGAGGTTTAGGATTTATTTTAAACAGCGAATCCACTTTCCTATCCATGGGTCTCTTCAGGTGTGATGACTCTTTTGAGGGAAACACAGCCACGGTCTCGCCACTGTTGAATCAGGTTTTGGGACAGCATCCTACCCTTCAGAGCATTGCATTTCCATATAATTTGCCAGTTTCAGTCATTCATCCAGTACCGGATGACCAGGAAACACTCTTCTTGGTTTTTGGGAAGTAGAACAATCTTTCACATTTAGTCTTATTCTGCACATTTTTGTCTGTTTCTACAATATCTTTAACAGACCTTAATAAATTATGCAGTATGTCTTTGTGCATGATATAGCCTTTTTAAGGATCATCTGAGTCCAAATTGACAGAAATAATTTTTTCTCTTTGCACAGAAGAATTAGCAGATGACTTTCCGGCCATTTAGACTGTAAGATGATTTTCCTCCTTCAAACACAGTACCTGCGAAGTGGAAACATGGGTCTCCCATGCAGACCAGAACCCAGCTTAAAATGAACCTGTCACCTGGAATTGACTTCATAAACCATTAACAGCACCTGATAGTGCCCCACAAGACGTTTCCAAAAGTGTTTCCTGCGCTTTTCCTGTATTTAAAATCATCTAAAAATCGCCTTTTAAAATCCTTGCAGAAGTCAAGATAAAAGTCAAGGGGGCAGCGGCCTCCTTGACTCCAGGTCTGCCCTCCCTGCCCTAACCCCGCCCCTCTGCTGCATAACTGACATTAGCTAAAGTTGCCGGGACCGCGCTCGTACAGCCCGCGCATGCGCGGTATGCCTCCTTTAGCAGCGCGATCCCGGCTCTCCCGCTGTGACTTGCGCGTCTCCTGTACACTATGGGTGCATGCGCAGATAGTGTACAGGAGACGCGCAAGTCACAGTGGGAGAGCTGGGATCGCGCTGCTAAAGGAGGCATACCTCGCATGCGCGGGCTGTACGAGCGCGGTCCCGGCAACTTTAGCTAATGTCAGTTATGCAGCAGAGGGGCGGGGTTAGGGCAGGGAGGGCAGACCTGGAGTCAAGGAGGCCGCTGCCCCCTTGACTTCTATCTTGACTTCTGCAAGGATTTTAAAAGGCGATTTTTAGATCATTTTAAATATAGGAAAAGCGCAGGAAACACTGTTGGAAACGTCTTGTGGGGCACTATCAGGTGCTGTTCATGGTTTATGAAGTCAATTCCAGGTGACAGGTTCGCTTTAAGGGATTGTCTCACTTCAGCTAATTGCATTTATGATATAGACAAAGTTAATACAAGACACTTATTACATCCTGCAACCGTTGAGCGCCGATCAGTACCATACATTTTACTGATTGTATTCATACTCACTTTTCAGCACAGTTTTTTTTACCTTAGGAAAGCTACTTTATTTATTTATTTACCCAAAATCGTATTCTTAGAAAATTTTTATAAATTTTATTTTGGCCAAAGAAATTTACTGTATATACCCAGCAATTAAATGCCCCAAATCATCATTTCCTTGACCCCTGAATTAGATTCCATAAAATGCATCAAAGATTATGACGTTTTTGGGGCTTGTGTTTCATATGGGCCTTGTAAAAAAGCCACAAGTTAGGCAGAGGGGTACAAAAGGACACCATAACTTTGAAACATGCCCTGAAAAAACTGGCTTGTGCATAAAGGATTGATTTGAAGTGTTCCAGTCATCCATGTATTATTCATTTTATCCTTTATGTACCCTGTAGTTTTACCACCTCATTACAACCTAATATATTCTGCACAGCCTACATATTCACTTTCTTCCACCACACATTCATTTTTTTAAAACACCCCATATGGTCTATGGCCAATCTGCCCCTGCTGCTAACCTTCTTAAAAAATAAAATTACATTTCCAAAATGATGCCAACATAAAGTAGACATACGGTGAATGCTAATTAATAACTATCTTATGAGGTATGACTATCTGTCTTACAAGCAGAGAAATTTAAATTTAGAAAATTGCAATTTTTTTTACATTTTCTGTAAATTTCATTTTTTTTTTTAAATAAAAGTAAAACATATTTACCGAAATTTATCACTAACGTAAAGTACAATGTGTCAAGAGAAGAAAACAATCTCATAATTGCTTGGATAAGGAAAAGCATTCTACAATTATTACCACATGAAATTGTACTGGCTATGTTCTTAAAGGGGTTGTAATGCCATGTATATTGTTGACCTATTGTTAGGATAGGTCATCAATATCAGATCGGTGGGGGTCCAACACCTGGCATCCCCGCTGATCAGCTGTTTGAAGAGGAGGCGAGGCTCCATGCAAGCGCCACTTCCTGGTCATTACACTATGTCTCCTGTGGAGTGGCCGACGTAGTGTAATTAAAAGTACTGACTGCGTTCAAGTGAATGGAGCAAGTACTTGTCATTACACTGCACTTCAGAAACGACATGCAGTGTAATGAAGAGGAAGCGGTGCTCACATGGTGCCACCTCTTCTTCAAACAGCTGATCGGCGAGCATGCCGGGTGTTGGCCCACCACCAATTCTATATTGTTGACCAATCCTGAGGATAGGTCATCTATATATTTGGCAGGAAAACCCCTTTAAGGTCTTAAATTGTAAGTGCCATTTACTTTACTGCCAGCGCTGAATGCTGCAGCCCCGCTCTTTCCCTATTTTCCCAGCCCTAACTAGAGACTCCCATGGGAAGTTGGAGGGGAGCCCAGGACCATGGCTGTAGGTGCATGGCACATGGTTGTAAATAAGTTAAATGGTGTGATAATATGGAATCTTGATTTTATGCTTAGCCAAGTCTGTGTGTTTTTTTTCTAATGCCAGAAAGGAATACATTGCTTCCAGACCTGTGTGGCAGTTCCTTATTGGTGCTGGATTTAAACATCATGTTCCACTCCCCACCCCCCTCCAACATCTGCAATTAGGGAGATTTTGGGGACCCTGGACTTTGGCTGACATTTTTATAATGTGTATCCTCCCTTCTAATGCCCTTCTCTTTTTTTATTCACGGTGTTTGGCTTAAAAAGCTGCATCACATATTATGCCACATTCTATATTACAAACTGCATGTGTGAACCCAACCTAATAACTTCTAAGCAGATAGTGCCTGTTTTTTCTTCCAATAGACCTTACACAGTGGCATAATGTCCATTCATGCTAATTCTAAGTTGCTTGCCTATATTAGAGAGGAACTAAGCAGAGGTAATAAAAAAGTCTCTAAAAATAAAACAGGTTTTCCTGTGGGACTTGTTCCTATTTTTAGCAATAAATGCATGTAAAGAAAACATGGATGTATCATAAATCCACCTTTTAACTGATCGTGTTCCATTTTATTCTCAGAAGTAAGATTGCTGTGAATGAATCAGGTATTAGGTTATAAACTGAGCTATATGTGACATATTACCACTCTGAAAAGCTGCACACTGTTTAAACATACATAATTGTCTACTAAACAATCCTGCCATACAACATATAAGTAATTATAATAAGCCCTTTATCCTGTTCCAGGCCGCAAAACAGCATAAAATCTAGGTTACTTGGATAGATAACCTTGCGAAGCTTGTAACAAACATAATGACCTTATCATGTAATTATTCACCTGTTTAGGTCCTTAATAACAAGACACTTTTTAGCGATTTTGTACAGTTGGTGGTTTAACGCTTAACTTATTTATTTGTTTCGTTACCAAAACATTTGTGGGGTTTTTTTGTGACACACATGGCTCTTTTTAATATTTTTTTGTAGTTTTTTTTAGGGATCATTTGTACTAAAACATATATATTTTTTATATTTGTAGAACTGCATTTTCTAAATTTGCTAATTTATACTAACAAAATATTATAATGGGTTTCCCTATTTTGTTAAGATGTCTTGATATATAATATGTATAGTGATGGCTTTGGTGACAGTTTGCGTGTGTGTAGGAATTTCTTAAAATTAAATTTGTAGTTTATTTTGTTTTGACTTATATTTCTTTACTTTACATATATTTTTTAACATAATATATCCACCATAACATTGTGGGGGTCTCATTCTTTACAAAATATTCTTAGTTTTCCAACCCAGCAGCTCTGCTATGTTGGAAGCAACACCCAACAATCACATGATCACAGCATTACTGGACAGTGCTAAAAAAACAACATTTTGGTCCTGAAGACTGAAATTAGACTGGACCTAACCAGTGACAGAGTCGGGAGTATGTATATCACTGGGGTAACTGGTTCGCTTATCCTCAAATATTCGTTGAAATCATCATTGATGATTCCATCATCCAAAGCCATATCTAATATTCCACCCAGGACATGCATAATTTCCCATTTAGGATTCCACTTAGGATCCCTAGAGCCTCATACACTTCTATATCTTGTAACTGTCTCATAATTTCACCAACATACTTGCTCGTGTCCATAACAACTACGGCTCCCCCCTTATCAGCTGGCTTGTTAGACTCAAGCTCCCTAATTGCTTATCTCTCTCCAGAGGATAAATTCTGTCTACATTTCTTCAAATTGTCTACCCTCAATTCATCAATGTTTTTCTTAACAATCACAATATGGGTTTCTACTACATGGTTATTCTGTAGGGGTACAAAATTACTTTTATTCCTTAACCCATACATCATTATCATGTAGGATGTATGGGTTAAGGTATAAAAGTAATTTTGTACTGGTAATTTTTTGACCAAGTTACAACAGATTATATTACCTGAAGAATTTTTGTTGGTGAGTTTCGATGTTGTCTCACTCTACACCTCTATTGACCTCACATATGGTTTTAATGTCGTCGATGTGGCCTTGGCCGGCACGGGACTCTCCCAGAGCGCTTGCCATCTAGTCTTCGAACTCTTGGAGGTGGTCCTGAGGAGAAATTATTTTCTCTTCAGGGACACCTTCTATCAGCAAAAGTGGGGTGTGGCCATGGGGTCGAATGTGGCCCCCATCTATGCTAATATCTTTATGGTGGTGGAGGTCGAGGACAGATTGGTGTATCACTCTATGTTTACAGGGAGGGTCCTGTGCTGGTGGCGCTACATCGACAACATTTTTATGATCTGGAGTGGCACTAGGGGGGAGTTAGAGGATTTCCATGGTTATTTGAACAATGGTGTTATGGTGTTACAGTTTACATTGACAGTGTCAACGAATGAACTACAATTTCTTGATGCACGTGTTAGCATCGAGGATGGTGAGATCGGGACTGATTTCTTTGAAAAGGTTATGGATAAGAACACGTTATTGATCTATGATAGCAATCATCCACGATGTATGGTAGATTCTCTACCTTGGAGCCAGGTATTACATGTACGGGGAATATTGTCAGACGAAGATACATTTCTAACCAGGACAGATGAAGTGCGTAGAAAGTTTATGCAGAGGGGATATCCAAGGAAATTGTTACAGGAGACCAGAAGTAAAGTGTTGGCTGTAAAGCTAGATTCAGTTCTGGGCACATCCACGTGGATGAAGATGGACAATAGAATCCCCTTTGTATCCATCTTCAGTGGTGATAGTGGTAAAATAGCCACAATTCTTAGAAATGAGTGGCATATCCTCCACAGGGGGCTGCCAAATATTAAGGAATTTGAATCACCACCGATGATGGCATATAGGAGGAGTCCTTGTTTACGTGACAGGATAGTTAAATCTGATGTGGGTGGTGCGAGAGCGGAAAAACTGTCCTTTTTAGCTCCCAGAAAAATGGTGAATCTTCTGTTCATTGTTTATCCTGCTGCAATTGCAGCTGTATTATGAAGGGAGATGTATTTACTCATCCATATAGCAGAAAAACATTTAAAATCGGGGGTATTACATCTGTAGATCAAGGGATGTTGTGTATATGATTCAATATTCCTGTAGCTACATATATGTGGGTGAAATCACTATGGAGCTCAGGGAGCGAATCAGCAAACACAAGAGCACCATTAGGAAAGGTATGATTGAAAAGACTAAGGTTGGGGGTTCAGTCAGCACAACCCTATATGCAGGTGCACATTGCTATGGTGAAATACACATACAAACGCAAAAACAAAAATGCAATGGCACTCTGCAACCAGCACTCTGCCCTGCCTCCATGCTGGATGTTGAATGAGGCATTAGTGTACATTTTGGCCAAAGCGTAATAAGCCACTCACCACGTCAAGGTCGCCTCTATGAGTGGTCCCTGGTAGGAACTAGTGTTAGGGACCACTCATAGAGGCGACCTTAACGTGGTGAGTGGCTTATTACGCTTTGGCCAAAGTGTACACTATGCCTCATTCAACATCCAGCATGGAGGCAGGGCAGAGTGCTGGTTGCAGAGTGCCATTGCATTTTTGTTTTTTATGATTGAAAACACTGTAGTGAAACACTTTATTGACTGTGGACACTCCATTAACCAACTTCGGTTTTGGGCTATCGACTCTGTAGGTCTATTGAGGAGAGGGGGTGATAAAAATAAGGTGCTGAGAAGGAAATAGTTAAAATGGATCCACACTTTAAAATCACTGCAGCCCTATGGGCTCAATCTGGAGTTTAATGTAGCTAGCATTAATTAGGTGGGGGTGATATTCCTCACTGGTATTTGGTACATTTGGTAATGTATAGGATGTTGGGTTTTATTCCCTATTTTAATATTATGGTTTCCCCGCTGATGATTTGGGACCCATGTATAAATGAAGTATGATACATGAGGGGACACCCATTATGGAGTTTGATTAGCTAAAACAACCGTGGGAGGATCTTGATTTTACTATTTATATGTATATTGGCCATAATGTTTTTGTGCTTGACAAAGGCTGGTTGCAGTCGAAACGTTGCTGTTTTTATCTATGCTGTGAAGTCCTAATAAAGAAGACAATGGAAAATGCTGCCGCTGCTTTTCGATTTTTTTCCTATCCTCAGGATAGGTCATCAGTATCTGATCGGTGGGGGTCTGACACCTTGCACCCCATGATTAGCGGTTGGAGAAGGCGCTGGTGCTCTTGTCAGTGCCACTGCCTTCTCACAGCTCACCAAGCACAGTGCTGTACATTGTATAACGGCTGTACTTGGTATTGTAGCTCAGCCCCATTCACTTCTATGGGGCTGAGCTGTGCCTAGGCCAAGTGAACGACGAACGCAACATCACAGGCCTAGGAATAGCTGTGTGAAGACCGCAGTGCTCACAGGGGGGCCGGTGCCTTATTAAATAGCTGATCGGGGTGCCAGGCGTTGGACCCCCACAGATCAAATACTGATGACCTATCCTGTGGATAGGTCATCAGTATTAAAATATCAGAAAACCCCTTTTAAAGGGTATGTAAACTTTCAGACACATTTTCAGAATAAGCTGCTATACGTATATACATGAGTTCTAATAATTTGGGAGAATCAAGGAGGAGATATAAGAGAGTGAGAGAGAGAGAAGGATAAACTTTTCCAGGCAATAAGGGCACTTTAGACACGGGTAGACTTTTTTTGGACCTAACTTGAATCGAACGAGTGATTCTGCCTAATAGGACTAGAATCAAATTTGTACAAATGTGCTCATCTCTATATCACAGCTTGTCTGGTTACTTACTGTATGTGTAAACAGTTCTTATAACTGAACAGCAGGTGGCAGTAGTTAACATTTACTTCTGGTTCATTCTCACTCTATGTAATTAGTGATTAGTAGTGCATCAACTGGCTCTGTCCCTTCACGTGTAAAACAGGAGATATTACATTGTATTTCTGGGAATTCTGAACACATATGTTCTCTAAGCCAATAGAATAGCTTTGTGGATTGTTTCTGGTTGTCCTACCTGGACATACATTATTTTCATTGGTTTTATTATTTGCATTGTTCTGATGCTTAGGGTCACTGCTGGTCTTTATCTCTGCATTTTTTTTTACATACGGTAATACATTGGAGGAGGGGGGGGGGTTATCATTTGTGGTTTTGGTGTCAGTTTTAACCCCTTAAGGACCAGAATTTTTATGTTTTTTTAATTAAGTAATTTTTTTTCCCTTTTTTTTGTTTGTTTTTTTACACCAGAGGGAACTATAACATATGGCATCTGAGGGGTTAAATGTCCGCGATCGGCATTGCTGCTGTTCGCAGACATTAGCCGCGGGTGTCTGCTACAAGAACCATGCGGACACCCACGGCTAAGGCCCCCGAAGGAAGCAGGAACGGGCGCCATGTTTAGGGACGGGTACGTCCTGTGTCCTTAAGAGGTTAAGTCTGTCTTTGTTTTGTGAGGTTGCGACAAATATATGACATGTCACACAATAATATATTTGGCGCCTGTGGAAGTACACCAGGGGGTTGCCTGGTGAACATGCAACTTTTTTGGGACTTAAAAAAAAGAAAAAAAGTTATACATCATAAATGAGACATAAAAGTGTTTTATGCTCCATTCACACGTCTGCAAGTGTTTTGCGGATCCACGGACCACACATCGCCGGCACTATATAGAAAATGCCTTTTCTTGTCCGCAATTGCGGACAAGAATAGGACATGTTCTATTTTTTTCGGGAACGCGATTGCGGACCCAGAAGTGCGGATCCGCAATTGCGGACCCGGGTGGGACATTGTCTGTCCCCATAGGAATGAATGGGTCCGCAATTCCGTTCCGCAAAATGCATGTGTAAATGGGCCCTTAATCTGAAATCTTGACTTACTTTTCAATCCACTTCTAAATGTCGCATATGGCCATCATTGGCAGCTTTTTTACACCACAAAACAGGCATAGCAAATTTAATGACCCCATTATTTTTTAATGGGAAAAATAATTTTTTAAATATTTTTTTACTATGCTTAAATACATATTTTTTAAATCCCAGTGTGGGACTTGAACACTAGTAAAATACATTGCAAATAATACTTCTGTATTGCAGTGCTTTATGCCTGTCAGAAGATGTTGACAAGCATCCTTTTAGGCCCTGCCTACAGGGGTGGACTGGCCATAGACCCTACAGGAAATTTTCTCAGTATGCTGATACTTGTGGGGACGCTTGAGTCCTCTTCACTTCCGCTGGCCGGGTGCATAATGATCTGATGCTCTCTATAGTAATTGTCACTAGGAGTATCAAGTATTTCTGTTCCTTGCTGGGGGCCACAAACGTTCTCCTGCATTCAGTTGTACGGCTGTCCTCAGGTGATGCAGTAGAACACCGCAGCGGGGCATTGGAGCCCAAGGCTCCCTACTGTTCGCTTTCATGGCCCACAGACCACTATATCAGGCAGTGTACAACTGGTGTAGAGATGCAGGTATCTCAGGCCACAAGCTGGAAGAGGCCTGTAAGCTGCATTGGAGCAGGTGACTTGGAACATGACTTAAGAATTACTTTTTTTATTTATTTTTTGACCACTTAGGGACCATACTACTGGGGGCAATATAGGAGTCATTACTAGGGGAAGTACAATCAGCATGAAGTTAGGCCTGGCCTGGTGCCATGGCCGATGGTTGCTATGGTGGCCCTTATGCCTAAGGTTCCTTTAACATGAGCGAGTTTTCCATTCGGGTGCAATGTGTGAAGTAAACTCATAGCACTCGCACGGAATCCTGACTGATTCATTTCAATGGGTCTTTGTACATGAGCGTACGGACCGCAAAACACCAACGGTCGTGTGCATGAGGCCTTAACCTGTGAATGCTAGCCCGCATAGCGAGATGTAGAGTGTACTAGGGCGCTATTTAATGCAAAGTGTCTCGTCAGCCTAATATGACGAGTGGTGGCGACTAAGATTGATTAGTTTTAGATGACGGAAAGCTGGAAGAAGGAGGTACAGCGTGACCCTGCAGGCTCCCATCCTAAATCTAGGAGCTGATGCACACGAACGTATTTTCTTTCCATGCCCGTTCTTTTTTTTTTTTTTTGTGTGTAACGTATATGGAACCATTCATTTCAATGGGTCCACAAAAAAAACTGGTTACATGTGCATTCCGTTTCCATATGTCCGTTCCGCAAAAAAATAGAACATGTCTTATTATTTCCACATTACGGACAAGGATAGGACTGTTCTATTAGGGGCCAGCTGTTCCGTTCTGCAAAATATGGAATAGAGACGGACATCATCCGTGTTTTTTGCGCATGTGTTTTGCAGACCGCAAAAATACATACGGTCGTGTGCATGAGCCCTTAGGCTAAATGCACACAATCAGGATTGCGTGTGGATTTTCTAAGAGAATTTGCGCGTGGAAAATCGGCACCATAGGGCATGTAGATTTTATTCTATGAGAATTTGAAATTCTCATGTACACGATGCAGATCTTTACCCGTAGGATACCAGCGCCGTACATTTACGGCGCTGGAAACTGGAACAGAAATCCCAGCGCTACGGCTCTGTGATCGGGCGGGCACAGGAGCTGCGCCAGCCCAAACAACTGCAGGGTTCCAGCAGTCACTGATAGCCGGACCCCTGCTGCATGCGCCGGCATCAGTGAAAACACTGATGCTGGGCATTAACCCTTGCACTGCCACGGTCAGCGCTGACCGCAGCAAATGCGGTATCCTGCCGAGTGCGGGGTGCATTTCGGGTCCCCGCGCTGCTGTGACGGGGACGCGATGGCAGGGAAGGCAGCCTGATGTCTTTCTTAGGCATCGTGGTTGCTTTCCATGACAGCCTGTGAGATCCAGACCCCTGGATCTCACAGGCAGGAAGGCTGTAAGTGTATTAGGCTACATGCACACGACAGTTGTTTTTTGCTGTCCGCAAATCGGGATCCGCAAAAAAAGCTGGTGGTCCATCAGTTTTTTTTGGAGGATTCCTTTGTTTTCACAGATCCCTTGTAATAAATGCCTATCCTCGTCCGCAAATGAGAAAAAAGTAGGACATGCACTACTTTTTTTGCTGAAGGGAAACACGGACAACGGACGCGGAACACAAACGGATGAACTGTCAGCATTTTTTTGCTGACCCATTGAAATGAATGGGTTCCTATCCTATCCGCAAAAAAAAAATGAAACGGAAGCCGAGAAAAACAACTGTCGTGTGCATGTAGGTTAACAGTGAGTAGTACACTTACAGCCAATACATTACAATACAGAAGTATTGTAATGCATTGTAAAGGGGTTCAGAAGGCCAAAAGTTGAAGTCCCAGAGTGGGATAAAAAATTAAGGTAAAAAATAAGGTTTTACCAAAAAATGTAGCTTCAAGTAAAAAAAAGCGTCCTTTTCCCAAAATAAAGTACATTTTTTTTTAAAACTACCTGCTCTATAAAAATATCACATTATATGCCACTTCAGGTGAATGCTGTAAAAAAAAAAAAAACTACGCCAAAACAGCTATTTTGTTACACCTTGCCTCACAAAAAGTTTAATAGCAAGCGATCAAAAAGTCTTATGTACCCTAAAATGGTACCAATCAAGACGTCACCTCATCCTGCAAAAAATGAGCCCCCACATAAGACAATCACCTAAAAAATAAAAACCAATGCCAGCCATAAACCTATCCATCAAAATCTGCGCTGCAAAAGCCATATGGCGCTCCTTCTGTTCTGAGTCCTGCCATGTGCCCCCACAGCAGTGTACCACTACATATGGGGTGTTGCCTTATTCAGGAGAAAATGGGTAACAAATTATGGGGTGCTTTTTCTCCTGTTACGCCTTGTGAAAATGAAAAATGTGGGGCTAAAGCAACATTTTATTGGAAGAAACGAAAATATTGATTTTTACAGCCAAGTGTTTCCAAATTCAGTAAAGTATTCTTTAAGGGGTGTAGTTTCCAAAATGGGGTCACTTACTGAGGATTATCACTGTAGGGGTATGTCAGGGTCTCTTCAAATACAAAATGGTGCCTAAAAACCATTCTAGCGAAATCTGCCTCCAAAAACCATATGGCACTCCTTTCCTCCTGACCACTGCCACGTGCCCATAGAGCAGTTTACCGCCACATATGAGGTATTTCTGTAAACTGCAGAATCGGAGTAATACATATTGAGGTTTTTTTTGCTGTTAACCCTTGCTGTGTTGCAAGAAAAAAATTGATTAACAAAAAATTTACAAAAAAAGTGAAATTTTGAAATTTCACCTCCATTTTCCTTTAATTCTTGTGGAACACCTTAAGGGTTAACAAAGTTTGTAACATCAGTTTTAAATAATTTAAGGGGTGTAGTTTCTAAAATGGGGTCATTTATGGGTGGTTTCTACCAGTCGATTTGCATAAAACGTAATTTCAATACTGTACAAAGCGAGCGCTCCGGACAGTATTAGAATGTATTGGCTCTGATAAGCCGAAGTTTTTCTTCGCATAATAACTTCAGTAACTGATGTATACTGTAAAAAAAAACATTTCTCGAACTCTGGTTCGGTTCCAAGTGGTACAGTATTGAAACGTAGTTTTATGCGAAGTCGATTCGCTCATCCCTAGTGGTTTCCATTACGTAAGCCCCTCAAAATCATTTTATAACTAAATTGGTGCTTAAAAAAATTGGTTTTGGAAATTTTGTTGAAAATTTGAAAAATAGCTTCTAAAGTTCTAAGCCTTCTAATGTCTTAAAAAAATAAAATGACGTTTAGAAAATGATGCCAACATAAAGAAGACATATGGGGAAAGATGACTGATAATCATTTTACGAGGTATTACTATTGGTCTTAAAAGTAGAGAAATTCTAAATTTTGGGTCAATTTTGGATTGTTTTATAAATAAAGGTGAAATATATTGACTCAAATTTACCACTGTCATGAAGTACAATGTGTCACGAGAAAACAATCTCAGAATGCCTTGGATAAAGCCTCACGCACACGAACGTATTTTCTTTCAGTGTCCGTTTTTTTTTGCGGACTGTATACAGAACTATTCATTTGAACGGAAGTTACTCCATGTGCATTACGTTTCCATATGAACGTTCTGCAAAAAAACAGAACATGTCCTATTATTGTCCGCATTACGGACAAGGGTAGTACCATTCTAGTAGGGGCCAGCTGTTCCGTTCCGCAAAATACGGAATGCAGACGGATGTCATCCGTAATTTTTGATGTCCGCAAAATACATACGCTTGTGTTCATGAAAAGCGTTCCAAACTTATTACTACATAAAGTAACACGTCAGATTTGCAAAAATCGGCCCGGGAATTAAGGTGAAAAGTGCCCCGGCACCGAAAGGGTTAAAATCCGCAGCATGTCAATTTATTTTATTTTTCCTGACCGGATTTTCTCCATTCACTTCAATGGGGAGAGTAAAATCAGCATGTAAATCCCCACCAATTGATGTGGATTGTCCGTATGGATTTCAGGGCAGATTCTCTGCACATGAATCCTGAATGTGTGAATTAACCCCAAAGGTTTACCCTTAGCACTGTTCACAAAGTGGTTTTTTTATTTTATTTTTTGGTGTAAATTTGGTGCGGACACGGTGCCGAACTTCAGCCGCCATCCATGTTGCTTCCGCCTCCCGACAGTGCTAAGAAGGGACATTGAAAAGAATAGGAGCCAGAAATGACGCGCCCGCATTTCGATGTAATGTCCGCTCCAAGATTTTGCCAGAAAAAAAAACACTAAATCCTCAGCATATCCCAGTGACTGCGCCAAGAATGGACCTGTACACTCTTGACCAGGGATGAGCGAACTTCTGTTTTCAAGTTCAGCGTATAAAGTTCAAATTATCTAAGCATTCCGTTATGGACTCCGCTACCACGGACCATAACTTATGGTCCATGGTAACAGAATTCACCCGAACCTTGTACGCCGAACACTACTCTTGACGTGGTCTTGGAAACCACACGGCAAAAATCCTCAGCCACATGAACTGCGACACAAGGCCTCTTATTAAACACAACAGGAGGCAGTTTCAGAGCAGTTTTGGCCTGGTTTTCAGCACTGAATCCTCACTTGATGGTTCCAATGCGGATTTGGTGCGGAAACCAGGACCAGGGTTTTTGCCCGGCAGTTTTTAAGACTGTGCCAAGATGTATAGGCCCATTCTGGGCACGTTTGCGGTGCAACCCCCTCGCAAAGCTGCAGAAGGAGCCTGCTCAATGTTTAGTTCTATTCAACGCAGCTAGGCTGTCACATGAAAACCACGGAAGAAACCGCGGCGGTTCCTGCCGTGGAATACGCGGAGGATCTCGCGACGCTCGCTCTGGAAGAGGCAGCCGCATCAGACCCCACGTGACCTTCCTGTCAGCCAGCTCATCCCAGACCCTCCTCTTACGCCACTACCCCTGTGCGCGATGACGTCATTGCCGTGGCAGCACACGTTCTTCGATGAAGGCGATATAGAAAGCTTCTAACAATAAATAAGAGCGGCGCCCCTGCGTGACAGTGCCGGGGAGGAGCAACCTGGGCTAGCGGAGTGATACCGTGTCCTGAGGCGGGGGGCAGAGGACGGAAATTATAGCTGTGCCTGACAAGGAGGGAGGGGCTAGCTCCCGGGCCCTTGCTGTAACCGGAGATTAGGGGGACCGGTGGGCTCTGCCCGGGGGCACCGGCGATCATGGCGGCGGCGGAGCTGGAGTGGATTCCGGAGACCCTGTACAATACGACTATTTCCGCAGTGGTGGATAACTACAGCCGAGCCCGCAGGGACATCCGCAGCCTGCCCGAGAACATCCAGTTCGACGTGTACTACAAGGTGACAGCGCGATGTGTGTGTATAGTGATGGGTGCAGTGTGTGTACTGTATGTAGTGTGTGTGTGTGTGTGTACTGTATGTAGTGTGTGTGTACTGTAGGTAGTGTGTGTGTGTGTGTGTGTGTGTGTGTGTGTACTGTATGTAGTGTGTGTGTACTGTATGTAGTGTGTGTGTGTGTGTGTGTACTGTATGTAGTGTGTGTACTGTATGTAGTGTGTGTACTGTATGTAGTGTGTGTGTGTGTGTACTGTATGTAGTGTGTGTGTACTGTATGTAGTGTGTGTGTACTGTATGTAGTGTGTGTGTACTGTATGTAGTGTGTGTGTACTGTATGTAGTGTGTGTGTGTGTGTGTGTGTGTACTGTATGTAGTGTGTGTGTGTGTGTGTGTACTGTATGTAGTGTGTGTGTGTGTAGTGTGTGTGTGTACTGTATGTAGTGTGTGTGTGTACTGTATGTAGTGTGTGTGTGTGTGTACTGTAGTGTGTATGTGTGTGTGTGTACTGTATGTAGTGTGTGTGTACTGTATGTAGTGTGTGTGTACTGTATGTAGTGTGTGTGTGTACTGTATGTTGTGTGTGTGTACTGTATGTAGTGTGTGTGTACTGTATGTAGTGTGTGTGTGTGTACTGTATGTAGTGTGTGTACTGTATGTAGTGTGTGTACTGTATGTAGTGTGTGTACTGTATGTAGTGTGTGTGTGTGTGTACTGTATGTAGTGTGTGTGTACTGTATGTAGTGTGTGTGTGTGTACTGTATGTAGTGTGTGTACTGTATGTAGTGTGTGTACTGTATGTAGTGTGTGTGTGTGTGTACGTGTACTGTATGTAGTGTGTGTGTGTACTGTATGTAGAGTGTGTGTGTGTGTACTGTATGTAGTGTGTGTGTGTGTGTGTACTGTATGTAGTGTGTGTGTGTGTGTGTGTACGTGTAGTGTATGTAGTGTGTGTGTGTACTGTATGTAGTGTGTGTGTGTGTGTACTGTATGTAGTGTGTGTGTGTGTGTACTGTATGTAGTGTGTGTGTAGTGTGTGTGTACTGTATGTAGTGTGTGTGTGTACTGTATGTAGTGTGTGTGTGTACTGTATGTAGTGTGTGTGTGTACTGTATGTAGTGTGTGTGTACTGTATGTAGTGTGTGTGTACGTGTACTGTAGTGTGTGTGTACTGTATGTAGTGTGTGTGTGTACTGTATGTAGTGTGTGTGTACTGTATGTAGTGTGTGTGTACTGTATGTAGTGTGTATGTAGTGTGTGTGTGTGTGTACTGTATGTAGAGTGTGTGTGTACTGTATGTAGAGTGTGTGTGTACTGTATGTAGAGTGTGTGTGTACTGTATGTAGAGTGTGTGTGTACACTGTATGTAGTGTATGTGTGTACACTGTATGTAGTGTATGTGTGTACACTGTATGTAGTGTGTGTGTGTGTACTGTATGTAGTGTGTGTGTACTGTATGTAGTGTGTGTGTACTGTATGTAGTGTGTGTGTGTACTGTATGTAGTGTGTGTACTGTATGTGTGTGTACTGTATGTAGTGTGTACTGTATGTAGTGTGTGTGCTGTATGTAGTGTATGCGTACTGTATGTAGTGTGTACGTACTGTATGTAGTGTGTACGTACTGTATGTAGTGTGTACGTACTGTATGTAGTGTGTACGTACTGTATGTAGTGTGTACGTACTGTATGTAGTGTGTACGTACTGTATGTAGTGTGTACGTACTGTATGTAGTGTGTGTGTACGTGCACTGTATGTAGTGTGTGTGTACGTGCACTGTATGTAGTGTGTGTGTACGTGCACTGTATGTAGTGTGTGTGTACGTGCACTGTATGTAGTGTGTGTGTGTGTATGTAGTGTGTGTGTGTGTGTGTGTACTGTATGTAGTGCGTGTGTGTGTGTGCTGTATGTAGCTGTATGTGTGTGTGCTGTATGTAGTGTGTGTGTGTACTGTATGTATGTGTGTGGTGTGTACGTACTGTATGTAGTGTGTGTGTGTGTACTGTATGTAGTGTGTACGTGTCTGTATGTAGTGTGTACGTGCACTGTATGTAGTGTGTGCGTACGTGTCTGTATGTAGTGTGTGTGTGCGTGCGTACTGTATGTAGTGTGTGTGCGTGCTGTATGTAGTGTGTGCGTACTGTATGTAGTGTGTGTGCTGTATGTAGTGTGTCGTACTGTATGTAGTGTGTACGTACTGTATGTAGTGTGTGTGTACGTGCACTGTATGTAGTGTGTGTGTACGTGCACTGTATGTAGTGTGTGTGTACGTGCACTGTATGTAGTGTGTGTGTACGTGCTCTGTATGTAGTGTGTGTGTACGTGCTCTGTATGTAGTGTGTGTGTGTGTGTGTGTACTGTATGTAGTGTGTGTGTGTGTGTGGTACTGTATGTAGTGTGTGTGTGTGTGTGCTGTATGTAGTGTGTGTGTGTGTGTGTGTGTGCTGTATGTAGTGTGTGTGTGTGCTGTATGTAGTGTGTGCTGTATGTAGTGTGTGTGTGTGCTGTATGTAGTGTGTGTACGTGTACTAAACAGAAAAAAGTAGTGTCGGCACTCCTGTTCAACAGATGGAATTAGGTGCTCACCTCCGGGTTTACCCGCAAACCAGTAAAGAGAAATGTATATCCAAAATGGAGGGGCACACAGTCGGGTCCAAATGAGCAGAGCCACAAATAGATAAATAGAAAAAAACCCTAGTTTAATATAATAGCACATAAAATGTCACATAAAAAAATCAATCAATAAAAATGTCGCAGACAAATGTGATAATAATGTCCAATGAATCCTTTACAATATGAGTCCTGTTTAGGAGCTGTCCCCTTTATAGAAACTGCCGCCAAAAGATACAAATGTGACGTGGGTATTATGGTGCGTCTCCTCATGCATAGATATATTATCCTTGTGCGATATGTGTTAGTGAATTCGTCTGTCCCATTTAATAAATGGTCTGTCCCATTGAGCCGATGTTAAAGTTCTGGTGTTATATTTCTTTGTATTAAGTTTCACCCTATAGGTGCAGCAAATGCCAAGGTATAAATTGGTACATTAGTACATTACCACTCCTTAGTACAAGCGCCGGCCGATTCCACCTTCCTTACAGTCGCCCTTCCAGGACCTGCCGCGGCGTCCCACGTGGTCCATTACGTCACACACGTGGCGTCCCACGTGACGCGGGCTTTCTTCTCTGATTGGTCCGGCTCGTATCCTTAGATATTTGCACTTTCGGATGTTTTGCTTAGACGTCTTTCTGGCCTCAATAAATAATCGCTCTCACTATTGCTGAACCCAGACGCGTTTCGGGACGCAACTTGTCCCTTCCTCAGTGGTGGCATAATACCCACGTCACATTTGTATCTTTTGGCGGCAGTTTCTATAAAGGGGACAGCTCCTAAACAGGACTTATATTGTAAAGGATTCATTGGACATTATTATCACATTTGTCTGCGACATTTTTATTGATTGATTTTTTTTATGTGACATTTTATGTGCTATTATATTAAACTAGGTTTTTTTTCTATTTATCTATTTGTGGCTCTGTGTACGTGTACTGTATGTAGTGTGTGTGTACTGTATGTAGTGTGTACGTGTACTGTATGTAGTGTGTACGTGTACTGTATGTAGTGTGTACGTGTACTGTATGTAGTGTGTACGTGTACTGTATGTAGTGTGTGTGTGCTGTATGTAGTGTGTACGTGTACTGTATGTAGTGTGTGTGTGTGCTGTATGTAGTGTGTGTGTGTGCTGTATGTAGTGTGTGTGTGTGTGTACTGTATGTAGTGTGTGTACTGTATGTACTGTGTGTACTGTATGTACTGTATGTAGTGTGTACTGTATGTAGTGTGTGTGTGTGTGTGTACTGTATGTAGTGTGTGTACTGTATGTAGTGTGTGTGTACTGTATGTAGTGTGTGTGTGTGTGTACTGTATGTAGTGTGTGTGTGTACTGTATGTAGTGTGTGTGTACTGTATGTAGTGTGTGTGTGTACTGTATGTAGTGTGTGTACTGTACTGTATGTAGTGTGTGTGTACTGTATGTAGTGTGTGTGTACTGTATGTATGTGTGTGTACGTGTGTGTACTGTATGTAGTGTGTGTGTACTGTATGTAGTGTGTGTACTGTATGTAGTGTGTGTACTGTATGTAGTGTGTGTGTGTACTGTATGTAGTGTGTGTACTGTATGTAGTGTGTGTGTACTGTATGTAGTGTGTGTGTGTACTGTATGTAGTGTGTGTGTACTGTATGTAGTGTGTGTGTACTGTATGTAGTGTGTGTACTGTATGTAGTGTGTGTAGTACTGTGTGTACTGTGTATGTAGTGTATGTGTGTACTGTATGTAGTGTATGTGTGTGCTGTATGTAGTGTGTGTGTGCTGTATGTAGTGTGTGTGTGCTGTATGTAGTGTGTGTGTGCTGTATGTAGTGTGTGTGTGCTGTATGTAGTGTGTGTGCTGTGTGTGTATGTATGTGTGTGTGTGCTGTATGTAGTGTGTGTGTTGTACTGTATGTAGTGTGTGTACTGTATGTAGTGCTGTATGTAGTGTGTGTACTGTATGTAGTGTGTGTGCTGTATGTAGTGTGTGTACTGTATGTAGTGTGTGTGTACTGTATGTGCTGTATGTAGTGTATGTACTGTATGTAGTGTGTGTACTGTATGTAGTGTGTGTACTGTATGTAGTGTGTGTGCTGTATGTAGTGTGTGCTGTATGTAGTGTGTGCTGTATGTAGTGTGTGTACTGTATGTACTGTATGTAGTGTGTGTGCTGTATGTAGTGTGTGTACTGTATGTAGTGTGTGTGCTGTATGTAGTGTGTGTACTGTATGTAGTGTGTGTACTGTATGTAGTGTGTGTGCTGTATGTAGTGTGTGTGCTGTATGTAGTGTGTGTGTACTGTATGTAGTGTGTGTGTACTGTATGTAGTGTGTGTGTACTGTATGTAGTGTGTATGTACTGTATGTAGTGCATGTAGTGTGTGTGTACTGTATGTAGTGCATGTAGTGTGTGTGTACTGTATGTAGTGTGTGTGTACTGTATGTACTGTATGTAGTGTGTGTGTACTGTATGTAGTGTGTGTGTACTGTATGTAGTGCATGTAGTGTGTGTGTGTGTGTGTACTGCATGTAGTGTGTGTGTACTGTATGTAGTGTGTGTGTGTGTGTGTGTGCTTTATGTAGTGTGTGTGCTGTATGTAGTGTGTGTGCTGTATGTAGTGTGTGTACTGTATGTACTGTATGTAGTGTGTGTGTACTGTATGTAGTGTGTGTACTGTGTAGTGTGTGTACTGTGTGTACTGTATGTAGTGTGTGTGTGTACTGTATGTAGTGTGTGTACTGTATGTAGTGTGTGTGTGTACTGTGTGTAGTGTGTGTGTGTGTACTGTGTGTACTGTATGTAGTGTGTGTGTACTGTATGTACTGTATGTAGTGTGTGTGTGTGTACTGTATGTACTGTATGTAGTGTGTGTACTGTATGTAGTGTGTGTACTGTATGTAGTGTGTGTACTGTATGTACTGTATGTAGTGTGTGTGCTGTATGTAGTGTGTGTACTGTATGTAGTGTGTGCTGTATGTAGTGTGTGTACTGTATGTACAGTGTGTGTGTGTGTGTGCTGTATGTAGTGTGTGTGTGTGTGTGTACTGTATAGTATTGACCTATGGACATCCGTGTACTTGTGATTTGGGTCTCCTAGTATATCCAGTCCAGTAAATCCCTGTGTGGGCCGATTGTCAGTGCTGGTGTAGTAGTTGGTAATGCCATGGTCATCGTGGACCCCTGTTCTTGAGGTAGGTGCAGGTCCCACCTCCAGGACTTTCACCCCAGACATTTATGCGCCCATTATGTGTATAGACGCGTCGCTTATAGTGTACCGTAAGTATAAGAATCCAATACATTGCGTTGTCCTCCTCTGTGTAGTCACTTCTATCTGACTTGATATCTGGGAATGTTGAGTGGAGACCAGAGTAGCTGGCAGTACTGCCACCACAGAGGCTGTCACCTAGACTTCTTTGTGTTGAGATCTGCTTCCTGTCCCTTAAGGGGGATTTACACAGACCCACTGAGCGGCCGATCGTTTGCCTCAAGGCTACCGCTAGTGTGACAGTGAAAGTAGCCTGATCGGGACGATTATTGGTGTGTTGGTGCGTCTAAATGCACCATAACTGGCAATTCTTCTATTTCAGATCTGACAATTCTTGTAGGATTTGTAATGGTGGCCATATTGGTTGTCAGTGAAGCTTAACTGTAACGATGCATGTTTTGTAAGCACTCGGCATCTGTCACCAGTATGTTGGTCGTCACATACATGAGCAAGCATCATTTCAAGGCCTTTCATCATCACCATGGTCAGGGTTTTTAAAACAGATCGCGTCACCATTAAATGCATGTGTAATCTGCAGGTAGCAAGTTATAGAGCTGGAGGTGCTGAGCAGATTGCTGTATAGTTTTCTGGGAAAAAAATTCACTATAATTTTTAAGGCTTAGTTCACATTTCAGTTATTTGGTCAGTTATTTCCATTAGTTATTGTGAGCCAAAACCAGGTGCGGGTCAAAAACACCAAACAGAAGAAAATCTTTACATTATACCTCATCTCTGAGTAGGCTTCACTACTGGTTTTGGCTCACAATAAGGGTCTATTCACACGTCCGTGGTGTGTTGCGGATCCGCAACACCCCCGGCCGGCACCCCCATAGAGCAGCTTATAGGACATGTTTTTTTTTTCTTTTCCGGAGCCATGGACCCGAAGTTCGGCGGCTCGCTCTGGAAATGCGGATGCGGAGAACACACAGTGTTCTCTCCACGCCCATTCCGTCCCCATGAATGGGAATGAATGTGTGCGCACCTGTCCCGCATAATTGCGGAACGGGTGCGGACGTGTGAATGGACCCTAACTGATAGAAATAACTGATGTGTGAACTGGGCCTAATTTGTATATTTAAAGCGGTTGTCTCACTTCAGCAAGTGGCATTTATTATGTAGAGAAAGTTAATACAAGGCACTTACTAATGTATTGTGATTGTCCATATTGCGTCTTTTGCTGGCTGGATTCAGTCCTGCATGCAGGACTTTTCTGTCTGCTACAAAACGTTCTCCTGAACAGAAACCTAACGGATCCCATTCTAGTCAGTGGTGTCTGTTAGGCTTCTTTTGGTTCAGGTATTTGCCGAATACTGTGTTTTCGTTGTTTCCGTTCTTCTGCTTTTATAACTGAGCAGAACAACGGAAATAAGAGGCACTGGGGTAAAAGTGGCCATAACAGAGAATGCCATCAGTGACTGACCGCTATCTATGTATACACACTTACACATAGAATGCTATCAATCACTGATAACACCTCCCCTTGTACAACTATCAGTGACTGACAGCTATCTATGTATACACACTTACACAGAGAATGCTATCAATAACCGATAATACCTCCCCTGTGTACGACTATCAGTGACTGACAGCTATCTATGTATACACACTTACACAGAGAATGCTATCAATCACTGATAACATCTTCCCTGTGTACAACTATCAGTGACTGACAGCTATCTGTGTATACACACTTACCAGAGAATGCTATCAATCACTGATAACACCTCCCCGTGTACAACTATCAGTGACTGACAGCTATCTGTGTATACACACTTACACAGAGAATGCTATCAATCACTGATAACATCTCCCCCGTGTACGGCTATCAGTGACTGACAGCTATCTATGTATACACACTTACACAGAGAATGCTATCAATCACTGATAACGCCTCCCCATGTACAACTATCAGTGACTGACAGCTATCTCTGTATACACACTTACACAGAGAATGCTATCAATCACTGATAACACCTCCCCGTGTACAACTATCAGTGACTGACAGCTATCTATGTATACACACTTATACAGAGAATACTATCAATCACTAATAACACCTCCCCTGTGTACAACTATCAGTGGCTGACAGCTATCTATGTATACACACTTACACAGAGAATGCTATCAATCACTGATAACACCTCCCCCGTGTACAACTATCAGTGACTGACCGCTATCTATGTATATACACTTACACAGAGAATACTATCAATCACTGATAACACCTCCCTGTGTACAACTATCAGTGACTGACAGCTATCTATGTATACACACTTACACAGAGAATGCTATCACTGATAACACCTCCCCCTCTGTACAACTATCAGTGGCTGACAGCTATCTATGTATACACACTTACACAGAGAATGCTATCAATCACTGATAACACCTCCCCTGTGTACAACTATCAGTGACTGACAGCTATCTATGTATACACACTTACACAGAGAATGCTATCAATCGCTGATAACACCTCCCCTGTGTACAACTATCAGTGCCTGACAGCTATCTGTGTATACACACTTATACAGAGAATACTATCAATCACTGATATCACCTCCCTGTGTACAGCTACCAGTGACTGACAGCTATCTATGTATACACACTTACACAGAGAATACTATCAATCACTGATAACACCTCCCTGTGTACAACTATCAGTGACTGACAGCTATCTATGTACACACACTTATGCCTTATGCACACGACAGTATTTTTTTTGCGGTCCACAAAACGGGGTTCCGTCGTTCCGTGATCCGTGTCAGTTTTTGCTTCAGTTGTGCTTCCGTGTGTACTTCCGTTATTTAGCGGACATGACCCAAAGATATTTACCAAAAGACAGGCTGTACAATTTTTGCCAAGTGCCTGACAGTGATCCATGTAAAAGACGCTGACACAGCGGATGACATCACTGATGGCACATCCGCATGTTTACACGGTCCCATTGACTTGACATGTGTCTGTGAACCTTTTTCACGGACAAGAATAGGAATGAATATATTTCTTGATGGACTGGAATCCACGGACCACGGACGCGAGTGACTAACAGTGTATCTGTCGAGTTTTCCACGGACCCATCGAAGACCAATGGATCCACTGAAAATCACCTACACGTGTACAACGGATCACGTGAATCAAACAACGGTCGTGTGCATGAGGCCTTACACAGAGAATACTATCAATCACTGATAACACCTCCCCTTTGTACAACTATCAGTGACTGACAGCTATCTATGTATACACACTTACACAGAGAATGCTATCACTGATAACACCTCCCCTGTGTACAACTATCAGTGACTGACAGCTATCTATGTATACACACTTACACATAGAATGCTATCAATCACTGATAACACCTCCCCTTTGTACAACTATCAGTGGCTGACAGCTATCTATGTATACACACTTACACAGAGAATGCTATCAATCACTGATAACACCTTCCGTGTACAACTATCAGTGACTGACAGCTATCTCTATATACACACTTACACAGAGAATGCTATCAATGACTGATAACACCTCCCCTGTGTACAACTATCAGTGGCTGACAGCTATCTATGTATACACACTTACACAGAGAATGCTATCAATCACTGATAACATCTCCCCCTCTGTACAACTATCAGTGACTGACAGCTATCTATGTATACACACTTACACAGAGAATGCTATCACTGATAACATCTCCCCTGTGTACAACTGTCAGTGACTGACAGCTATCTATGTATACACACTTATACAGAGAATGCTATTACTGATAACACCTTCCTGTGTACAACTATCAATGAATGACAGCTATCTATGTATACATACTTACACAGAGAATGCTATTAATCACTGATAACACCTCCCCCATGTACAGCTATCAGTGGCTGACAGCTATCTATGTATACATACTTACACAGAGAATGCTATCAATCACTGATAACACCTCCCCTGTGTACAGCTACCAGTGACTGACAGCTATCTCTGTATACACACTTACACAGAGAATACTATCAATCACTGATAACACCTCCCTTGTGTACAGCTATCAGTGACTGACAGTTATCTATGTATACACACTTATACAGAGAATGCCATCAATCACTGATAACACCTTCCGTGTACAACTATCAGTGACTGACAGCTATCTATGTGTACACACTTATCAGTGATTGATAGCATTCTCTGTATAAGTGTGTACACATAGATAGCTGTCAGTCACTGATACATACTACACAGAGAGTGCTATCAGTCATTGATAACATTCTCGTGTACAACTATATAGTGACTGATAGCTATCAGTCACTGATAGTTACACACACAGAGAATGCTATCAGTGATTGATAGTATTCTCCTGTGCAAGTGTGCATACATAGATAGCTATCAGCTACGATAGCTGTACATGGGGAGTGCTATCAGTGACTGATAGTACCTCTCTGTGTACAGCTGTGTATACATGATAGCTATCATCACTGATAGTTACACAGGAGAATGTTATCAGTGATTGATAGCATTCTCTGATAACACCTCCCCCATGTACAACTATCAGTGACTGACAGCTATCTATGTATACACACTTACACAGAGAATGCTATCAATCACTGATAACACCTTCCCTGTGTACAACTATTAGTGACTGACAGCTATCTATGTATACACACTTACACAGAGAATGCTATCAATCACTGATAACACCTCCCCTGTGTACAACTATCAGTGACTGACAGTTATCTGTGTATACACACTTACACAGAGAATGCTATCAATCACTGATAACACCTTCCTGTGTACAACTATCAGTGACTGACAGTTATCTATGTATACACACTTACACAGAGAATGCTATCAATCACTGATAACACCTACCCTTTTAACAACAACTGAAGTTAGAAAAAGCAGAGATTTAAATGTATAATTTACAAGTTTCATGATACTTTTCCCACAAAACTATATATCAATCTGCTCAGCCTCTCCTACTCTATAACATAGTCCCTATATATTTCACTGCATTTTGGCGTGACAGGTTCCCTTTAGGAAAGTCAAGCCCTTGCAAGTGTTGTCCATCTTCTGATGGTTTCCTTGTCGTATAATTTTAATATGTCATTATAGGGGTCGTCCAGTATTTTTACGTGAAGTCCTGTCCTCAGGATAGGCCATCAGCTGTTCTGTGTAGCTGCATTACAGGACGTTGGTTGTGGACCTGCACTCTAGTGGATAGCGCTCATCACTGCAGCGCTGCTCCAAGTGAAGTGAATGGGATGCAGTGATGAGCGCTGTCCACTACAATGTTGATGCTGCTCAGTAGCTCCGGTGCCGACTTCCAGCTGATTCAGCCTGAGGATCGGAAAACCCCTTTAATTGCATGGTTACATTAGGCTCCACATCAGTGGTTATTGACTTCGATGAATACTGTCTGGATCAGTGGAAGTTCACATAGGGTGGGTATGCGGAGGAAGAATTCTATCTGGCAAACATGCAGTCGCTCAGGTTAGAAAATGTCATCTGTGGTCGTCAGAAGCTACATGTGCATGGCATAGACACACGTGAATAAGGCCTTAGCATGGTGTGTTGCTGGTTGGATCATATGTATGAACTTTGTCATGGATTACACAAGCGTTACGTTATACATGTACGGCCAGATTTACATTTCCAACAGTCCAGTGTGTTTTTGTTGCAAATTATTCTTTTAATGTAAGTTACACAATATATCTGAGATGCTCACCAGTCTATGGACTGGAGCACAGCCCACCAACTACCAATTGATATTAAAATATATCAGACAAAAGAAAGACCGGTTCAGAGCCCTGTTGTTTCGAGCGAGCTGTAAACTCGCAACTGGGCAAAGACGCCGTCTTCTGTGAGCTTCTACATTTCCCTGGCTATGATCGCCATCAGGGGGAAGGTATGAGAAAAAATATATACATCCCGGGCATCAGTGGGGGGCTGCAGTTAGCCTATGTCAAAACCGATAATTGTATCTTATGTGTTCGTATTGCTGGCTCGCGTTGGCTGTATGCTTCTCTGTATGCCAGCTTCGTCGATCTTCTCGCGCATCCGCCCTTGTGTTACAGGAACACCGAAACCACCTCAGATCTCCTGGTGTGGATTATTTTGAGTTATTATTGTGCGACTTGTATTACTCACAGGCTATATGTACCAGAAGCGTTTCGGAACAAGAACGTTTCTTCCTCAGTGGCAACAAATGGTGCTTTACGACCGTCCTGGCACACAATGTGGCACAATAGAAAACGGATCCGTCCCCCATTGACTTTCAATGATGTTCAAGACCTGATCCGTCATGGCTACAGAAGACATAATACAACTGGATCCGTTCATGACGGATGCATGCGGTTGTATTATTGTAACGGAAGGGTTTTTGCAGATCCATGAAGGATCCGCAAAAAATGCTAGTGTGAAAGTAGCCTAAGCCAGTTCTACTTTACACCAGGTTGATAAATGACCCCCTATAGCATTACCACATTGAAAACTGCTCAGAAAGCTAATCTACATATCACTGCTTTAGGCCTCATGCACATGACCATATGTATTTTGCTGTCCGCAAAAAACTGATCTACAAAAAATACAGATGAAATCTGTGTGCATTCCGTATTTTGCGGGACAGAGCAGCTGGCCCCTAATAGAACAATACTATCCTTGTCCGTAATGCAGACAATAATAGGACATGTTCTATCTTTTAGTGGAACTGCACACTGAGTAACTTACATTTTTTTATGGACTCATTGAAATGAATGGTTCTGTATATGGTCCGCAAATAAAACGGAACAGGTACGGAAAGAATATACGTTCGTGTGCAAGAGGCCTTATTCACAAGCACAATATATGATTATACAGATATCCGTAATATATATTTGCTTATAGTATAGAAAAACAAGTATCTCCATGTGGTAATACTATGGCTTTGTGCCAAGTGCTTGATTTTGCATGTAGAGATCCCAGGTTTGACAGAATTCCAGGTTTTTTTCTTCAGATATTTTTTATTTTCCTCATTTAACCCATAATAAAAGTCTATGGGGGTCATTTATTAATAAATAAATCCCCTGCTCTGGCAGTGGATCGCCGAAGTTATGAAGAGGCACAGGCTTGTCCCCTTCTCCGCCTTAATTGCCCCACTTTCTTAGACCTGGCGTGAGCAGGGAAAAGTCGCAGATTGAGCTCGACTGATGGTCAAAATAACATTAATTTTTTTTTTTGTTCTGTTCTTCTGACTGATCAGAAGAACTGAAAGCTAAAGGGTGATGGGACCTGCCCTAAGCTGCCTGTTAAACCATGCCTGTGGCAGGACTTGACAGGCAGCTAGTTAAAATCCCATAGTCTACAATATGGGATCTGCGATCAGAGGACTGCATGAAAAAACTAAAATATTGAAAAATTTAAATCCTCCTTTCCCAATTTTACACATAAAAATAAACAAAAATATATACATAACAGGAATCACTGTGTCCAAAAAAGTTTGCACATTAAATGTACAGTAAATGCCATAACAGGAAAAAAATATAAAAATGCACAATTCAACATCTTTTGGTGATCTTGTCCCCCCCCAAAATGCATTAAATAAAAAGTCATCAAAAAGTTGTATGTATCCCAAAATGGTACTAATGAAAACAGTGGATCGCCCTCAAAACAGCTTTGTAGATGAACATATGGTAAATGAAATTGTGCTGTGAAACAATAAAATAACCCAGATACGGCCATGTGAACAGAAAATTTTAAAAGTTGTGTTTCTTGGAAATGCAAAGTCAAAAATCTGGCCTGGTCCTTAAGGGGTTAACTCTGTTTTCTGCTTTTATGAAAGGCCAGAAACATGGAACTCACAATATAGATGTGAACTCATGCTTTCCTTTAGTATGTAACGCTACTAATGAAACAGGAACATGTACAAGGACTGTACAGTGAATACAAAAAGTCTACACACCCCTGTTAAAATGTCAGGTTTCTGTGCTGTAAAAAAATGAGACAAAGATAAATCATTTCAGAACTTTTTCCACCTTTAATGTGACCTATAAACTGTACCAGTCAATTGAAAAACAAACTGAACTCTTTTAGGTGGAGGGAAGAAAACAAACAGAAAAAAAAAAAAACGAAAATGTGGTTGCGTACGTGTGCATACCCTCTTATAACTGGGGATGTAGCAGTGCTCAGAATTAAGCAATCACATTCAAAATCATGTTAAGTAGGAGTCAGCATACACCTGCCATCATTACAGTGCCTCTGATTAACCCCAAATAAAGTTCTGCTGCTCTAGTTTGTCTTTCCTGAAATGTTCTTTTTTTAAATCAGATAATTTTTATTGTTTTATATAGATTATTTCAAGAGGAAAAAAACAACTGTTACATACAGTATTAATATACAGCACCGAGAGTATGTAATTCACATTACAGAACATCATATATATGTCTATGAAACAACTATACATATTGCAGCAATAGTGACATAAGCTACAATGTGCATATTCCAAATAAAGTAGCAGCATGAGTAAACTTCATACAGTAACTGCCATAAACTAGCCCCACCCACCCTGGCGATGGAATGGGTGCGAAGCTCCCCACAGAGCATAATTTTTCAGTGTGCCAGGCCACTCACCAAGCTATACAGCCATATACCACCCACCGCACACCTCCCCCGTCTCACACACTCCACCCCAATAGATGCCGTGCTCATTACCACCACTACATGGAGTCCCAAATCACCAACCACTCAACTCCTATATTCCTCCCATTTGTCCCAAATTTTGGTGAACTTTGCCAGACATTGCAGCTTAATGTAAACTCCCTTTTCTAGTCGTTCGAGGATATCCGCCACTCTGTTGAAAAAATCCAATCTGGATGGAGCTTGAGGACGCTCCTGAAATGTTCTTAGTCGCATCTCACAGCAAAAGCCATGGTCCACAGAGAGCTTCCAAAGCATCAGAGGGATCTCATGGTTAAAAGGTACCAGTCAGGAGAAGGGTACAAAAGAATTTCCAAGGCATTAGATATACCATGGAACACAGTGAAGACAGTCATCATCAAGTGGAGAAAATATGGCACAACAGTGACATTACCAAGAACTGGACGTCCCTCCAAAATTGATGAAAAGACGAGAAGAAAACTGGTCTGGGAGGCTACCAAGAGCCTACAGCAACATAAAGGAGCTGCAGGAATATCTGGCAAGTACTGGCTGTGTGGTACATGTGACAACAATCTCCTGTATTCTTCATATGTCTGGGCTATGGGGTAGAGTGGCAAGACGAAAGCCTTTTCTTATGAAGAAAAACATCCAAGCCAGGCTACATTTCGCAAAAACACATCTGCCGTCTCCCAAAAGCATGTGGGAAAAGGTGTTATGGTCTGATGAAACCAAGGTTGAACTTTTTGGCCATAATTCCAAAAGATATGTTTGGCACAAAAACAACACTGCACATCACCAAAATAACACCATACCCCCAGTGAAGCATGGTAGTGGAAGCATCACGCTTTGGGGCTTTTTTTTGTTCCGCTGGAACTGGGGCCTAAGTTAAGATAGAGGGAATAATGAACAATTCCAAATACCAGTCAATATTGGCACAAAACCTTCAGGCTTCTGCTAGAAAGCTGAACATGAAGAGGAACTTCATCTTTCAGCATGACAGCGACCCAAAGCATACATCCAAATCAACAAAAGAATTGGCTTTACCAGAAGATTAAAGTTTTGGAATGGCCCAGCCACAGCCCAGACCTGAATCCGATTGAAAATCTGTGGGGTGATCTGAAGAGGGCTCTGCACAGGAGATGCCCTCACAATATGACAGATTTGAAGTGTTTTTGTAAAGAAGAGTGGGCAAATCTTGCCAAGTCAAAATGTGCCATGCTGATATACCCCAAAAGACTGAGTGTTGTAATAAAATCAAAAGGTGCTTCAACAAAGTATTAGTTTAAGGGTGTGCACACTTATGCAACCATATTATTTTATTTTTATATTTTTCTTCCCTCTACCTAAAAGATTTCAGTTTGTTTTTCAATTGAGTGGTACAGTTTATAGGTCACATTAAAGGTGGAAAAAGTTCTGAAATGATTTCTCTTTGTCTCATTCTTTTTACAGCACAGAAACCTGACATTTTAACAGGGGTGTGTAGACTTTTTATATCCACTGTACATAAGACTCTCGGTGTACATAGTAGTTCACACAGTGCAGTTTTCTATTCTTTTTCTATTATAAAACCAAGAACAAGTAAAAAAAATGGCCGTGTGACAGGTGTTTAAGTTATGGCCGTCACACGGCCATTTTTAGGCAGTAATGAAACGTCAAAAAATAGGACGTCCTATTTTTGTCCATTTTCATGGCCAGGTGGACCCCACTGAAATCAATGGGCCGTTTTCAACGGCTGCTTAGACAGGAATGCACCTGTTTAATGGCTGTTAAAACTACAACAATATGGCCTTTTAGGGGCTAAAAAAAATCTCTTTCCACTTGCACACTTAGCTACAGTCACTCCTCCCTGGATTGAAAAGAACCTGTGCTCCGCATGATGACATCATCTTGCATTCATGCTGGGAGCGCACGGTGATGACCTCATGCTGAGCGCAGGTCCTTCAGCGGGTCCTTTTCAATATAAAGAGGAGTGACTGCCGCTGCATGTGAAAGTGGATGAGGTGAGTTTTTTATTTTTTGCTAAAGCAAAACATTAAAGCTGGGGGCCACTATGGGTGACATTATTACAGCTGAAAGCCACTAGGGTGGGTATTACTAATTTTTGGGGCCACTATGGGAGACATTATAGCTGCTGGGGGCCACTATAGGAGACATTATAACTGCGGGGGGTCATTATGGGGCACATAATGTATAGTGGGGGCATTGCAGGGGTTGGGATCTTTAAAAAAATAAAAAGCCAATGAAATTCATCTATTTTTTTTGACTACCATGAAAAACTGATGCAAAACGGACAGACGGACAGAAAATGGATGCAAAAATGGTTCAAAAATGGGCCTGATAAACCTAGTGTGTCCGTTTTTAACTGTCCTTTTTTTCCACTGTCTTATGTTTGCAAAAACTATTAAAGCCGTAGGTCAGTTTCGTACAGGTGTAATCTTGGAGCAAAAACCATATCACATGATTCGAATTTTGTTGCAGAATTCACGGAAATGTGGTGGATTTTCTGCAGTTTTCACTCTGGCGATTTTTAAAACCCGCAGCTTATTATGATATTGTGAGTTTGGATCAGTCTGGGAAATGCAGCAGTCACGCTTGTGGGAATTTAGCCGAATGGGTTATAAACACACATAAGGGGGCAAATTGCGGATCCACAAAACCTGGATACCAGCCGTGTATGTTCCACATTTTGCGGATGTCCTCCCTTTCTTAGAAATGCCTATTCTTGTCCGCAAAATGGACAAGAATAGGGTGTGTTGTATTTTTTTTGCGGAACAGATGTGGACAGCGCACGGGTCTGCCCGTCTGCCACCCCATTGAAAGGAATAGGTCCACATCTGATCTGCAGAAAATGCAGAACGGATGCAGACCAAATCTACGGTTGTGTGACTGCCTCCTAAGGACCATCCTGACATCGAGAAAGAATATGCAACATGCAGTAAAAGTAGTGCAGTTAAGAACTGCGACAATATAGAAGACATTGGATGTGACTTTTTTTTTTTCTATTATTGCATTATTTTATGTCATCGAAACTCTCCCTTGAGCTGGTCTTGTAGAAAACTACATTTACTGTACTCTATTATAGAGCTGCACACATTTCCATTGATACCCCTGGTCACTACCAAGAACTTGCTACGCTTTAAAAGGGTGCAGGATTGTCTAGAACTTCCTCAAACCTGTAGTCTAAAAACCCACTGCGTGTGAATGAAATCCAGCTCTGGATATCATGAAAGTAGGGCATTCAAGTAGAAGCAGCAATGGTGATTTCCTCATCTCAAACAATTTATTAAAATAAAAGCCAACACCAGTGGTGAGTATAGTAGGTATAACCCCACAAAAATGTCACTGTCTCAATAACTTGTCATGTGGCCTTCAGCATCAATTACAGCTTGACAATGACCTCTCATGTGTTCACAAGTCGACTTATTGTTTGGGCATGGCATCCCACTCTTCTTGAAGGGAGGACCTCAGGTCATTAAGTTTCTGGGGTACAGAGTTACGAGCCTTACGAGTTACACGGCGACTCAGCTGATCCCATAGGTTTTCAATGGGATTCAGGTCTGGAGAAAGTGCAGGCCACTCCATTTGAGGTACCCCAGTCTCCAGCAGCCGTTCCCTAATGATGTGATCTCTATGAGCTGGTGCATTGTCATCTATAAAGATGAAATTAGGCCTGTGTTCATGCAGAGGCACAATGACCGGATTAATGATGTTATTCCAGTAGTATGGGCTTGTCACTGTACCATTCACAAAGTGTAGGGCAGTTCTGTATGGACTAGACACACCTGACCACACTAACACCACCACTAAAGGCTCGTCTGGTGACAACTGTGGCTGATGCATAGCGTCCTCCTTGGCGTCTCAAACATCGTTGGCGGCCATCATTTCTGCTCAGCGTGAATCAAATTTCATCAGTGAACAGCACTGAGGCCCACTGGTCCCCCATCCAGTGTAGATGCTCCCTTGCCCATGCAAGACAGATGACGCCTGTGTCTGATGTAACTGGTTTCGTATGGTCTGACGTGACACTTCTAAGAACATCCTGCTTGAAGCCTCGCAATGGCAAAATAAATACCAATTCTAATTGAACCAGGCATATGTATTGGGTGATTCATGGATCAAACACCTGTTGTGAGTTTTGCCGTTAAGCTCCTTGTTAGAGAACAGCAAGTTGTGCAAAGATTACTTAGACGGTCACATTAAGTTCACCTGTAAAGGTTAGAGTGCATTTAAGGAGCATCCTGAAATTTTACAGAAAAGCCAAATATCCCTAACTTTTTGTGAGTAGTGTACATATGTCTGTTTCTCTATATATAATGCGTATGTGTGTGTGTGTGTATTAGGGTTGTTTCGAAACCAAAATTTTGATTCGGTTTCGATACCATAAAAAAAGTATTGCGATACTCGATACCACGCGAAAAAAACACCAAGAAGCTGCGTGCATTCCACATTTTATGGAACATCCGGCCCTTAATCGAACAGTCCTATCCTGTTTTTTAGGGGGACAAGGTGACAAAAAAAAGGCATATCGCGCAATCTTTCTTTTTTTTATTAAGAGATTTTTTTAATATTTTAATACTTTGGACTTTTCGGACATGGCAATATGTAATTATTTATTGTTTATATATTTTGTATGTAAGATTGGGGACGACTTTTTTTTTTTTTTTGGTGTAGTTTTTTTTTTTTTTCTTCATTTTATTTAATAACTATTTCTATTTCCCCCCTTAGGGGGGAATCACTTGTCCTATTTTAATCACTTGTCCTATTCACCCTAATAGAGCTCTATTAGGGTGAATAGGACTTTACACTGTCCCTGCCGCCCTGTGCATAGTACACACAGCAGCAGGGAGCTTACCATGGCAGCCAGGGCTTCAGTAGCGTCCTGGCTGCCTTGGTAACCGATCGGAGCCCCAGGATCAGAAGCTGCCACTACACCACCAATGAAGAGGAGGGGAGGGGACCCTGTGGCCACTGCCACCAATGATTTTAATACTGGGGAGGGCGCACTGCGCCACCAATGATAATTAACATTTAATATACAAATACAGCCTGAGGGGTTAATTGCCGCAGATCGCAGCGCCCTGTTAGAGGCAGAGTGCCGGCAATTTGTTTCTGCCGCCACCGCCTGCATTTGTAATGTATTAAACGTTATCATTGGAGGTTATCATTGGAGGCGCAGTGGCCGCAGCCCCTCCCCTCCTCCACCCCTCTGCGCCCTCATTGGTGGCAGCGGCAGCAGCACAGGCGAACGGAGAGACTGCTTCCTTCTTCCCTGTGCTGCAGAGGGAACATGGCCGGGCTGACAGCAGCGCGATCCATGTTCTCTGATACTGGGCTGTGCAGTAGCGCATCCTAGTAACGATAAATGACAAATCCCGCTATCGTATCAATCCCGGGCTAAAAGTATTGATTAGGTATCGAAAGTGGATACCCGAAACAACCCTAGTGTGTGTGTGTGTGTGTGTATGTATGTGTGTGTGTGTGTATATATATATATATATATATATATATATATATATATATATATATATATAGATATATAGATATATAGATATATATATATATATATATATATATATATATAATATATATATATATATATATATATATATTTCTAATGACAAATTCAAAAATGATGCAGAAGTTGGACACATCTGGTGGCGACAGTGCAGGGTATTACAGCTGTATTCTGCAATAACCTGCCTGTTCCGTGCATTGGGCACTGCAAATTGTGGTCCCCAATGCACGGGCACCATCTGTGTGTCTGCAAATGCAGACCCATTCAACTCGAATGGGTCCGTGAGCCGTCTGCACCGCAAAAAAATAGAATAAGTTCTATTTTTTGCGGTGTGGAGGCACGGACAGAAAACTGATTGCGAACCCGTTCAAGTACTAGTCAGAACCAAAGCGGAGTTCGGTTTCAAGTTTTAAAGTGGTTTTCACTTTAAAAATCAACTACCGAAGTTATTCAACGAAGTCACGTGCGACTTCACGAAAAACTAACTTCGGCTCATCTGAGCCCATACATTTTAATACTGTATGGAGACTGAGCTCTTTACAGTATCAATCCGAAGTTTTGAACGAAGCGACTTCGAATGTAGCAGCCGAAGCTCGCTTCGCTCAACACTAGTGACAACTCTAGTCCACACAGAAGTCCTGTCCATAAAATGGCTTCTGATGGAGGGTCATGTGACCGGGCAAATCACCTCCATGTGATGTCTTCTCCATTCAAACACATTGGAGTTTAAGTGCAGTGCAGGGTGTCTTGTATTTGAATGGAGGAGACGTCACATGGAGGTCACATGACCCTCCATCAGTGGCCATTTTATGGACAGGACCTCTGTGTGGACAGTACAAAAGATAAGGCAGACAAGGGGGCATAGCTTATGAAAATGTATAAAAGGTTTGCAGAATTTCAACAAGGCTATATTAGTAAGTGCCATATAGTCATCTTACTAACACAGTGGTCAAAAGTAACCAGTAAGTGGCTAACCCCTTTAAGCTTGTTAAATGGTGCTTATCCGCGGTTGGATATGTGGAATTTAGTATCTACAAGTTATGTCCTTATAACACGTGACCGCAACAGTAAGAACATCTGTAAGATGCCTATAAAGCAGGTTTTTTTTTTTTCATTTTTTTCTTGCAGAGTCCTTATGAAAAAACTGCAATAAATTTCAGTACAATATTATCAAATGAAGTTTTTGAAACCTTGTTCACACATTGCAGAAAGGAGCATGCAGGCCTTTCAAATCCACATCAGAATCCTTGTGTAGCACGTAATATTTTGGGTAGGATTCTAAACTTGCTCTGTTAGGGTGCATTCACATGACCATATGTATTGAGCGGTTCGCAAAAAATACGGATGACGACCGTTGGGCAGACTAGATGGGCCAAATGGTTCTTATCTGCCGACACATTCTATGTTTCTATGTGTTGCATCCGTTTTGTTTTTGCCGACCCGTTGTAACAATGCCTATCCTTGTCTGCAAAATGGACAAGTCTCGGACATGTTCTATCTTTTTAGCGGTACTGCAGAATGGACATATGGTGTGCTGTCAGCATTTTTTGCAGAAATTGAAATGAATCGGTCCACATCCAGTCCATGGGCAAATGTTGCGGGTCCAAACGGTCTACAAATAGAACTTGCTCTTGTTTTGACTGCATGGTGTCTATGGCTGGACTGTTACTGTTGAAAAAAAATGCATGTGTTTTGCTCTGGTTTATTGTGGTTTGTGGCCACATTTTTAGAGGTGAAACATGCTAAAATGCATCACCAAACCGTGTCTGATTGTCACGTCGAGTCATCGTTGTTGACCAAACACACTCTAACTAAGCTTGTAGCACACAAACCGTTGTACCGTTTGTGTCTTATTGAGAACATTTACTAAACACCCAGAGTGCAGAGAGAAAAACTAAGTGAACCTTTGTGCTCATGACTTTGCCAAAACTATGTGGCCAAAGTTGTTTCAGTGATGGAAATTGGCACTGATCATGTGCATTGCCCACTAAATAAAGGCACACAATGACTGGTTACTGACATCTGTTTTTGTTAGGAAAGATTGGTCAGTGTGAGTAGTTTTTCAGAAGACTTGTTAGAGATGCTTGAAGCTGGAAAATGCTATAACCTCATTCCTACGTGGACATCCATCCACGTTTAGACAGATTGGCCTATATTTACTATTGTGTGGGTGACTGACTTGACTTGACTTGAACTGTACATTAACAGGGTTGTACAAGAAAGAGGGGAGGGGGGGTTTAGCAAACCATCCCATTCTGACGGTCCCTCATAGGGAAGATGACTTGACGACTGTTTTCCAGCGCTGGCTCCCTGCTCATTCTCTTGCAGACCTGCGATGCATCGCTGGGCTCCATCGATTGTCTGCAGCGATGTCCAACCGGATGTTGACATTAATGGAGCCCAGTGGAGCATTGCAAGTTTGCAAGGAAAGAAGCGAGGCGGTGCCGCTGGGAGGCAAGTAAGGCCCCTTTCACACCTGCGTTCTTCTTTTCCGGCATAGAGATCCGTCGTCGGGTCTCTATGCCGGAAAAATCCTGATCAGGATCATCCCCATGCATTCTGAATGGAGAGAAATCCGTTCAGGATGCATCAGGATGACTTCAGTTCAGGACCGGAACGTTTTTTGGACGCAGCAAATACCGCAGCATGCTGCGCTTTTGTTCCGTCAAAAATCCGAACACTTGCCGCAGGCGGATCGAATTAATGCCCATTGAAAGGCATTAATCGGATCCGACCTTAAGCTAAGCGTCGTTTCGGCGCATTGCGGATCCGACATTTAGCTTTTTCTGACTGGTTACCATGGCAGCCAGGACGCTAAAGTCCTGGTTACCATGGTAAAATGTAGCAGGGAGGAGCGGCATACTTACATTCCGTGCGGCTCCCGGGACGCTCCAGGATGACGTCAGGGCGCCCCAGTGCATGGATCACGTGATCGCATGGATCACGTGATCCATGCGCATGAAGCGCTCTGGCGTCATTCAAGCGCCCGGAGCCGCACGGAATGAATATGCCGCTCCCCGCTCCCGCTCTACTATGGCAACCAGGACGCTAGTAGCGTCCTGGCTGCCATAGTAACCTGAAGCAGTCGAAGACTGATCAGGATCCTGATCAGTCTTCTAATGCTTCAGGTGACTTGCGTTCTGACGGATCCGGCAGGACGGAAGTGCCTGCCGGATCCTCAGAACGCAAGTGTGAAAGGACCCTAAGTCATCTTTCCCTTGCAGGTCCAGGAGAATGTAAGGTGTTGCCAGATGCTTTCTGTCCATTTTTTTCTTGTTGGTGCAGGTCCATTCTGTACTTATGACCATGTGTCGCACTATTGTAGGTAACTAATGGGGTTTTCAGGACTACAGATATATTCCTAGGGATAAGTCATGAAAATTCAACTGGTTCGTTTCCAGCAGCCACTGGTGTCTTTGGTGGGTTTCTATAACTCAGCTCAGCACTGCGCAGGGAACAGAGCTGTCAACTTCCCTTCTGTTCTGTTAGGCCCCTTTCACATGGGCGTTGCGGATTGGGTCGGATAGGAGGTGGGTGCGTGGCAGGGAAATCGTGCGAGTGCGCACGTAGTTTCAGTCAGTTTTGACTGTGATTACGTTGCGTAGTTCAGTTTTTTCCGCACGAGTGCAATGCGTTTTGCACGCGGGTGAGAAAAAACTGAATGTGGTACCCAGACTGGAACTTCTTCAGTGAAGTTCAGGTTTGGGTTAGTTGTAGTGTAGATTGTATTATTTTCCCTTATAACATGGTTATAAAGGAAAATAATAGCATTCTCAATACAGAATGCTTAGTAAAATGTGGTTTGAGGGGGTTAAAAAAATAAATAAAAAAATGTTAAACTCACCTCTTCCACTTGTTCGCACAGCCCGGCTGTTCTTCTGCCTTTGGTCGAGGACCTGGGAGGCAAAGGACCTTTCGTCACAAGGTCCATCACATGGTCTATCACCAATGTAATGGACCATATGATGAGCGGAGTGACGTCACCAAAGGCAGGAACAGCAATGTGCGCTCCTGCCCGTACTCCGTTCTCTGCGGCCCCATTCATAAAGCGTAGAGCCCGTACTCTGTACACCGCTGAGCAGTAGGTGGTGTGGAGAAAAGTGGATTTTAGCAATAAGCATTATAAGGGCATTTAGGACATTTTACCAAAAAGTTTATTAAAAGTTTAGTTACTCTTTAAGTTCTTTTGCATTGTGTCCTAAAGATGCCATAGTTTAACCTTGTCCTCCAGAGCAAATGTAGAGGTTGTATAAAGGAGCACCTGAAAACATTCTCTATTTTGGCTGATTCAGAAAATGATCTTGTGTTTGGCAAAGCGTGCTTAAAAACATGTCGTTCTGGCTGTTTTCCAAATCGTCCATGGGGATCGCTTCATCGCTCGGTTTCTCACAGCTGAGTTCTGCTTTCTGTACAGTTTCATTGTGGTTGCTCAGTTAAAATCAGCTTGATTTCAGTGCCATTTCCGTTTGTTCAGACTCTATTTTTGGTTTGGATTTCTAGCAGTTTCTACAATGCTATAAAAGTCATTGCTACGCTGTAATAGACTCCGATTGTAAAGCGTTCATAATGGTGCAGAGGCTGGGATTTTGGTATTTTACCTCCAGTGTTGTCGGTTAATAACATAATTTAGTATGATCATATGCTTTTTTTTTTTTTTAATGAAGAATAATCAGGTGTTGAGAGGCTTTCAGTTTATTATGCTTTTTTTTTTAACCATGATTATTGTCATGTGAAAGTAAGAACAATGCCTCCTATTGAAGGTATGCATTCGGAGGGTTTCCTGACACACATATATATATATATATATATATTTATATATATATATATATATATATATATATATATATATATATATATAATTTCATATGTAGGTGTACAGTGGGATATGTTGCCCATAGACATCAATATGAAGCGTCATAGAAAAGGATTTACCAAAGAAAATATAAGCCTTTAAAGGGGTTTTTCAGGAGTACAATATTGATGACCTATGCTTAGAAGCGGTGGTCCATCTTCAGGCACCCTGGCCGATCAGCTGTTCAAAGAAGCTGCGGCCTTTATCTAGGCCAGTGGTGTCTTGCTCATGGGCCACATACCCTGGCCTCTCCAAACAGCTGATCTGTGGCGGTGTCAGTTGTTGAATCCTTACTGATCAGATATTGATGTCATATCCTAAGGATAGATGATCAATGTTGTACTTCCAGAAAGCCCTTATAAGTGCACAATGAACATGTTAAAAAAGGCTGTAAAGAGCATCTGTCAGCCGATTTGTACCTATGACACTGGCTGACCTGTTACATGTGCGCTTGGCAGCTGAAGGCATCTGTGTTGGTCCCATGTCCATATGTGCCCGCATTGCTGAGAAAAATGATGTTTTAATATATGCAAATGAGCCTTTAGGAGCAACAGGGGGGTGTTGCCATTACTCCATATGGCGCTCCTTGCCTTCTGTGCTCTGTGGTATGCCCAAACAGCGGTATATGACCACATATGGGGTGTTTCTGCAAACTGCAGAATCGGGTGATAAATATTGAGGTTTGTTTTGTTGTTAACCCTTGCTGTGTTCCAGGAAAAAATTGACCAAAATGGAAAATCTGCAAAAAATGTGACATTTTGAAATGTCACCTCTATTTTGCTTTAATTCCTATGGAATACCTAAAGGGTTAACAACATTTCTAAAACTGGTTTTGAATAGTTTGACGGGTGTCGTTTCTAAATGGGGTCATTTATGGGTAGGTTCTATTATGTAAGCCCCACAAAGTAACTTCAGAACTAAACTGGTCCTTAAAGTTGACTGGAAATTTTCCTAAAAATGTCAAAAATTGCTTCTAAAATTCTAAACCTTCTAACATCCTTAAAGAATTAAATGACATTACTAAAATGATGCCAGCATAAAGTAGACATATGGGGAATGTTGATTTAATGGCATCACTATTAAAAGCAAAGAGATTCACATTTAGTAAACTGAATTTTTTTTCAATTTATTTTTAACTTGGATTTTTAATTTTATAAATTCAGGTAAAAAATATTGACTCAAATTTTACCATTAACATGAAGTACAATGTGTCACGAGAAAAAAATCTCTGAATGGCTTGGATAAGTAAAAGCGTTCCAAAGTTATTACCACATAAGGTGACACATGTCACATTTGCAAAATTAGGCCTGGTCAGGAGGGGTTAAATGGCCCGGTCTGGAAGTGGTTAAGGACACATTCAGACCAAAAAGCTCCAACTCATCCGACAAAAAAAAATTGACCACATGTGGATGACGTCTGTGTGCGGTCTGTTTTTATTGCACCCCTGTTCACTATAATGTACAAGTCTTGTGGGAGAATCAGACCTAAGCCTCTTGCACACGACTGTGGTTTGGTTCCGCATATTTTGCGGCTCGGGTGCGGACCCATTCACTTCAATGGGGCCGCAAAAGATGCGGACAGCACTCCTTGTGCTGTCCGCATCTGTTGCTCCGTTCCGTGGCCCCGCAAAAATTATAGATCGTGTCCTATTGTCCTTTTTGCTGACAAGAATAGGCATTTCTATAAGGGGCCATCTGTTCCGTTTCGCTAATTGCGGAAGGCACACGGGCGGCATCCGTGTTTTGCAGATCGCCAATTTGGGGACCGCAAAACATTGCACGTTCATGTGCAAGAGGCCCTAAGCGATGCGTGCCCTGAATTGTCCCATAGATTGCAATGTGCCAGTGTTCCCTACAGGCGCTGTCCTTTCTACACTCGGACTGTCTGAGCCCTAAGGATTTCCTAAATACTGTGCCGGGGAGGACGCCGAGCTACAATGTGAACCACACTTGGGGATCTACATGTGGCTCATACAGTCCCCAGAAATGTCTATAGATGGGCTCCTGTCAGTGATAAAGATGATGGCAGCTTAGTCCCCCTGGCTGTACTTATGGTCCCTTACCTTACTGAGACCATAGAGAGGAAAACGAGTACAGTAAGCAGTGATGGTCCATGGGAGGCTGTTCTGAGAGCACAGAGGACGGGAAAGCGGGGTGAAACCTAACATTCAGGAGGCTGAACTAAGCATGAGATACATATAAAGAAGCGAGTGTGTGGGTCAGGCAGAGGGTTGGTTGTGAAGGTGGGTTGGAGGTCTTTAATCAGGCTCCAGCTCTCATGTTCTAAGCACTAGTTCTATAGACATCCCCTAATATCTCTTGGACCATGCTGATCTTGATGGAAATCCGTAATTGAAGTTGAGGGAATAAATCTAATGGCTGGCCCATTATTAGCGATCAGAATAAACGTTTGACTGTCTTGTGGTGGCAGGCTGTTGGTATATAGTCCATCCAGTGATGAGATGAGAATTGTGCTGTGTGGAGAGGTAGCAGCGGGCGTTTCTAACAGTAAGCACTGGGCACAGCATTCTCATGATCTCTGCTGAATGGCGAGACACCTGCTGTGATATAAGAAATGAATAATTCCCATGTCCTGGCACTTGGGGTTTAGGAATGGCCCGATGGTCCATACATTTCTGAGCTTAAGAACAATTTCACTTATATAGATGACGTCCGTGTGCTGCCCACGTTTTTTGTGGCCCCTTAGTAATTTATGGGTGGATTAGACACGGACCGAAAATACGGTTGTGTGCATGAGGCCTTAGTGAAGTACATTCTCTGCACTTCATCAGTACAGCTCTAAACCTGCCATTGTTTTCTATTTCAGCTTTACCAGCAAGGAAGACTTTGCCAGCTTGGAAGTGAGTTCTGTGAATTAGAAGTTTTTGCAAAAGTATTACGCGCATTAGATAAAAGGTAAGTCAGCAAAACAATCCAAGGCTCCCACACTTTTGCATGTTGCACCCAGGGCATTTTTAGACCTGATTATTTTGAAGCAGTCTTCTCACTAGTTTAATGTGGTGTGTGTGTGGGTGCCACTTCTTAAAGGGTTTCTGTCATCACGTTTTGACATTATAAGCTGTCTGACATTAGCTATGTGCTAATGTCAGAGCAGCTTGATAATGTCTTTTTTACAAAAATCCGAGTTATATTCGGGCTAAAAAACGTACTTTTATAATATGTAAATTAGCCTCTAGGAGCAGGGGGGGCGCTGCCCTGCTCCTAGAAGCTCCGTGCGGCAACCTGCTGGCACGCCCCTTCTTACTTTGAGTGACAGTGCCGGGCAGCGATCCTCCGGCACTGTCTCCTTGTGAAATCCAGCGCTTGCACGGCCGCTCTGTATTCGGCGCAGGCGCGGTGAGCAGAGGACAGTAGGCACCGCGCCGAATACAGAGCTGGATTTCACAAGGAGACTGTGCCGGAGGATCGCTGCCCGGCACTGTCACTCAAAGTAAGAAGGGGCGTGCCAGCAGGTTGCCGCACGGAGCTTCTAGGAGCAGGGCAGCGCCCCCCCTGCTCCTAGAGGCTAATTTACATATTATAAAAGTACGTTTTTTAGCCCGAATATAACTCGGATTTTTGTAAAAAAGACATTATCAAGCTGCTCTGACATTAGCACATAGCTAATGTCAGACAGCTTATAATGTCAAAATGTGATGACAGAAGCCCTTTAAGGGTTTTGTATGGCCTAGGAGCAGACAAACCCAATGCATCTCGTGTGTCCCCTATAAAAGGATAAATAAAGGCCACTCACCTGTCCACATTCCTGCCGTGCCGGTGCTTCTGGTTCCCGTAGGACCAGGAAGTGTCTTGGTCCTGTGACCACTGCCGCCAATCACACACCTCGCCAGTCATATCTGCTTGAGCGATGCCTTACTGGGGGAACCATTAGGAACATAGGGGTTGTTGTCTCCTAGGCTTAACATCCCGTAAAATACATTGTAATTTAGTTTTCTGGTCGGTCTATGATTGTAGTAAATGTATTGGTTGTTCATTATCTAATCTCCAATTTAATGGGTGAATGCGTCTTCAAATTAGGTAATTATAATTGTCTACCCAAAACAATAACTCCTCTTCATAGACCCTGTTATGGAATGTAGATGTCACGGAGGGAAACCGTCACTCAGGACCCACCCTGACCCAGAGCAGAGGGCCGCTCTATGAGATTGGTCGGAGGGTAGGGACTGTAAAGCAGTTCAATGCTGAGAGCACTTGACACTGAAGCTCTGCCTCCATTGCACTGGCAAGAGCAGAATCTAGCAGAATAAGATTTCCTATTCACACTACTTCTGATAATACAAACTTCACTGCCCTCCCCAGGCCTACCTAGTGCAGTGAGCAGATTTGCATGGTTAGATCTGCTGACCGACTCCATTTAAAACCAACTGCTGTACCGTTTGTATGTTTGGTCCGAAATGAATTGTTTTCCTTAAACCCCCTGTACTATTGTTTGTCCACTACAGACATCTACTACATCACTGCTTTCAGGCCTTAATGGACCATGGAGTGAAGGTTGCCTCTGTGCTGGCATATTCTTTTAGCAGACGGTGCTCGTACATAGCGGAGTCTGATGCTCAAGTTAAGGAAAAGGCAATCCAGATTGGTTTTGTTCTTGGTAAGCCTTGCATTGTTTTACAGCATCATACATAATACACAGTTGAGTCACAATATTATGACCACATTCTACTTCTGACGTGGGTAGCGTGTAGCTCACGAAAGAAGTTGTGTGTCGTGAGCTGGCTTTATGGACGTGTAAGATGTGCGATAGGCTGTCTGCACACATATCCCTCATTGTTATCATGGGTGAAAGGGGCGATTTTATCAGAGTTGCAAAAAGGATGATGATTGGCTTTCGGGTCAAGGATGGCAGTATTTCTGACACTGCACGGTTTTTGAACTGATGGCGTGCTGCTGTGGTGAATGGCACCATTGTGAATAAACGACAGGGAAACTGTGGAGCGCCGCATGCTATTGATGTGAGAGGTGAACATCTGTTACGAAGGTGCGCAAAGACAGGCTCCGTAATGATCCTTATTGTGTCCCCCATTCAAGGGCTTTTCTAGGTTCCTGATATCGATGACACCAATATCACTGGGGATCCGACACACTGCATTTCCACTAATCAGCTGTTCCCTGCAGCCTCCGGCACCAGAACTAGCACTTTAAATAGAGCCGGAAGCACAGCTCCGTTCAAAGTGTAGCTGCCATTGCGGGTTACTGTTGACTTGCAGTAACCCAGCACGGCCACTTCCATTCAAAGGATAGATCATCAGTATCAGGAGTCTGGAAAACCCCTCGAAATGGTTAGCCACATCTCAGACTTTCATGGCATATTGCTAGGATATGCCATCAAAGTCATATAGGTGCAGTGACCTGGTTCTGTCTCCTGAATAGGGCCCCTGAAGTGAAGGAGGGCACACCGCACATGCATGGGTGCTCTCCATTCACCGCTATGCCAAAAACAGCCAAGTAAGCGCACACTGATATTTTCGGAAGTCAAATAGCAGTGAATGGAGAGTGCACAGGACACTTTCCATTCACTTATATAAAACTGCTAGAAAGGGCAAGCCAGCACTTGGCTATTTTGGAGCTCCCATAGCAGTGAATGGAGTGGGGCCACGGGAGGTTGGGTGAGTTTTGGAGATTGATGAGGGTTTGTTTTATATGTTTGTTTTTTCACATTGCAGGTGGCTTTCTTTCGGATGCAGGCTGGTATGGCGATGCTGAGAAGGTGTTCCTGTCATGTCTACAGCTCTGCACGCTTCATAATGAAATGCTGCATTGGTTTCGTGCAGTGGAGTGCTGTGTCAGGTCTGGGGAGCTGAATTTATTTGATCTATATTCATAGAGCATGCTGGGAGTAGTAGTTTCACAACAGCTGGAGTGCCGGAGGTTGCTGATCCCTGATCTACAGGGACAGCGTTGGAGTATTAATAATCCTTTGAAAGAAAAATAAAACTTCAGTTAAAATACAGCTAATAAAAAAAAAGAGAGCTTCCTGTTGAAATGATTGATTAAAGAGTCTTTTAGAGTACTTAATGAATAATTTCTGAAAACACTTCTTGTTGGGCAGCATCTATGCCAGTTTAGGTTGGCAGCCTAGCAGCAGGCAGCAGGTGAACTACAAGGCCTCCATGCTTCACCAGCTCCTACCCATTACACAGTCCCCTGTAATATAATAAGCAGACATTGATTAGTTATAACCGAATACTGTTTGTATGTGTATATAATTGTTTAAAGGGACAGTGTAATAGATATGCGTACATGAGACATTTATATTACATTTATGACATTGCGGCGTCTTAAGATGCTGGATCGTCTTCCATGGATGTAGTGTACTGTGTAGGTATTGTTTACTGCCAAAACAAAACACCAAGTTAGTCAGCACAGCCTGTAAAATGAAGCAGGTTTTCGTCGCCATGGCTGAAAATACAAAACTGTACACAATGCAAACATTAACTATATGAACAAAGTCTACGTTCTGTGTTCTCCATATGAATGAATATGAGGTAGTTCGCAAATATATTTAAAAAAAAATTACTTGTGCCCATCTACCACGGCAGGGTGATCTCTTTCAGATGGGACACTACTCGATAATGACTCCTCTTTGCGCCAGCCGGCCTCAAATGAATTCAGGAAGAGCAGGCTACAGCTATATGGTGCGCAAACGAAAACAGCCTATGGGACAGATGGGTTTCTTTGGCGTGCACAATCAAGATGGAGGCAGCTACACCTCCAAATGCAGTGGGTATTGAACACTCTTGCGAGTGTTCAATACCCACAACACATTACGGACTCGCAGCGGTTGCTTTTCGTAGGACTGGTGACTTTCTTTTTTGGTACACCTCCAAATTCAGACTGAAAAACAAGGGTTTCATTCAAAATGGTCGTTAAAAAATGGACATGCTGTCAGTTTTTCATGGCCATTGTTCAACCGTTTGTGAATCCATTTTCTGTCTGTCCATTTTTACCTGCCATTTTGCATCCGTTTCTAATTGGCGTTAAAAACAATGGAATTCCATTAAAAAAAAAAAAAATCCCAACCCCTGGAGGGCCCCTAATATACGTAATGCCCTCAATAGTGCTCCCAGTAAGATTAAAGGGGTTGTCCGGGTTCAGAGCTGAACCCGGACATACCCATATTTTCACCCAGGCAGCCCCCCTGATTAGAGCATCGGAGCATTTCATGCTCTGGTGCTTTCCTTTGCCCTGCGCTGAATCGCGCATGGCAAAGGCATTATCAGAAGATCCGGTGACGTACCAGGCTCTCCTTAGGGTAAAACGGCTAGGGCAGCGCTAAAGCCAGCCCATCAGAGCCGGTGACGTCACTGAACACACTGCTGAGCGGAAGTGTGTTATTGCAAATAAAAAAGCCCTTGCCCTGCCAGATCCAGCACAGGGCAAGGTAGAGCATTGAAGCATAAAATGCTCCGATGCTAACACTAGAGGGCTGCATGGGTAAAAATATGGATATTATTTGTGCCATTAGTGCATCCAGTATTAATAATTGGTAGTGGGTAGACGGCTCTAAACCTAATCAGTATTTATGGTAGAGGTGCAAGGACTGCTGAAACTGGCTCACCCAGCCAGATATGTCAGTATTGAGGATAAAAAAGGGTAGCAGGCACACTCTTATTTGGGATAAAATGGATATTTTATTAGTAAAATTAGGATAATATAGTAATAATATGTCTAAAAATAGCTGATTGAATTGGGTGCAGGTGATAGTGAGTGGGTGATAATTTGTGGATAAAATAAAGTAGTTTGGACATCAAATAGTATCGATATTCTTTAAAAGTGGTGGTTGCTAGTTGTTTCAAGGTAGTTGTCACAAATAAATAGGTAGTGCTGTAGTGAGGATATCCATAAATGGTTTAAAAAGGTGTTAGGGTGAAATTCTGTAAAAGCAAAGTCTGTTTGTGGTTCAATATGGTTCTTTTAAAGTAAAATGTCTTCTAGTTGATCCCACAAAGCTATGTAAAAGAAGTTCCTGTGAGAAGGGATCTTGAGGTTTAAATCCTGAACAATGGTACAGTTGGTATATTCGTAGTACGTAGCTCTGAGCCTGGGCGCGGCGTCCGCGCGGTCTCTGGCTCAGAGATCTCCTACTACGGCCGGTAGATTCTGATGTCTGTGATCCTGTGTAACGGAGCTCGGCGTCCTCGTGGTGACGCGATGGATTTCGCGCGCTTCTGTGTTTGAAGTTTGATCACGTGATCGTTGTTTCGATGTGGTAGCTAGTCCGTTTGATCGGTCCGAAGTTTTTGTGTTTGGACGGTAGGTATTGTTAGTCCTCTATAGTTGAGTCCTCCTTCTATGTCTACAGGAGGACTCAAGCAGAGCAGAGGATCGCATTTGTAGACATAGAAGGAGGACTCAACTATAGAGGACTAACAATACCTACCGTCCAAACACAAAAACTTCGGACCGATCAAACGGACTAGCTACCACATCGAAACAACGATCACGTGATCAAACTTCAAACACAGAAGCGCGCAAATCCATCGCGCCACCACGAGGACGCCGAGGCGTCCGAGCTCCGTTACACAGGATCACAGACATCAGAATCTACCGGCCGGTAGTGGAGATCTCTGAGCCAGAGACCGCGCGGGACGCCGCGCCCAGGCTCAGAGCTACGTACTCACGAATATACCAACTGTACCATTGTTCAGGATTTAAACCTCAAGATCCCTTCTCACAGAAACTTCTTTACATAGCTTGTGGGATCAACTAGAAGATATTTTACTTTAAAAGAACCATATTGAACCACAAACAGACTTTGCTTTTACAGAATTTCACCCTAACACCTTTTTAAACCATTTATGGATATCCTCACTACAGCACTACCTATTTATTTGTGACAACTACCTTGAAACAACTAGCAACCACCACTTTTAAAGAATATCGATACTATTTGATGTCCAAACTACTTTATTTTATCCACAAATTATCACCCACTCACTATCACCTGCACCCAATTCAATCAGCTATTTTTAGACATATTATTACTATATTATCCTAATTTTACTAATAAAATATCCATTTTATCCCAAATAAGAGTGTGCCTGCTACCCTTTTTTATCCTCAGTATTAATAATGCCCACATTAGTGGCACCAGTATTATTAATGCCCCATTAGTACCCCGCAGTATAAAAAATAGCCCCCTTAGGCTGGGTTCACACGAGCGTGATGGATTTAGGTCCGGATGCGTTGCGGATGCGTTCAGTGAAAACTGTGAGTTTTCACAGGCAAAGCCAATCAGTTTTGCCTGCGATTGCGTTCAGTTGTTCAGTTTTTTCCGCGCGGGTGCAATGCGTTTTGATGCGTTTTTCACGCGCGTGATAAAAAACTGAAGGTTTACAAACAACATCTCCTAGCAACCATCAGTGAAAAACGCAACGCACCCGCACTTGCTTGCGGATGCAATGCGTTTTTCACGCAGCCCCATTCACTTCTATGGGGCTGCGGATGCGTTTATAACGCATAAGATAGAGCATGCTGCGATTTACACGCGTTGCAGAAGTGATGCGTGAAAAAAAACGCTCTTGTACACAGCCCCATAGAAATGAATGGGTCAGGATTCAGTGCGAGTGCAATGCGTTCACATCACGCATTGCACCCGCGCGGAAATCACGCTCGTGTGAATGCAGCCTTATGCCCCCATTCTGCCTCTGCCAAAAAAAACTCCTTCCACTTGCATGCATGGGAACGCTCCCTCCTCACTGGAGACATCAGGACCTGGCTCTTCCAGTATCGTGGCTTCACATGATGTGCCATCAAGTAAATGAGTTGAGAATTTTTGTATTATAACCCCTGAATGGCTTTTTCTTTTAACATAATGCATCGGTTTTTAATGGCGGTTAGACGGGTGCACTCCTGTCTAAAGGGCCATTAAACAGGCCCATTGATTTCAGTGGTGTTCGTCTGGCTGTATTTTTTATGGCTGCTATTCAGCTATGTGTATAGTCCCATAGACTTCAATTGGTTGTAAAAATGGCCTAATGGCTGTTACTTAAACAGCCGTCACATGGGAATTTTTTATGTTCATGTGACTGCTTCAGTCTTGGCCATGCACTCCTAACAAACCCATCTTTCTCACAGGCTGTTTTATATTAGTGCAGTATGTAGGCAGAGCCTGCTCTCCTTGAATTAATTTGAGGCCTGTTGGCACAAAGAGAGAAGTCATTATAGAGAGGATCCCATCTAAAAGAGGTCACCTTGCCATGGTAGAAGGGCTCAAATGATTTTAATAAATATATATTTGCTAAGTACCTCATTCATTTATATAGTGAATATAGTATTAGTTCCTGTATTCTATGCTTTCAGAATGCTGTTGTATTGTGTTCTGTGGTGTAAGTATTGTTTGTTTTGTTTTCCTCCTAGATTGCTGCATGTTCGAAATGGCAACTGCAAATACCACTTGGGAGAAGAAACCTTTAAACTTGCACAGAGTTATATGGAGAAGCTAGCAAAGCACGGGCAGCATGCAAACAAAGCTGCTTTGTATGGCGAGTTGTGTGCTCTGCTTTTTGCTAAAAGTCATTATGATGAGGTATGTGCGTCTTATCGACTTCGCTATAAAAAAAAAGTTTGCCTCTACTTTTGACAAATTTTAGAAGATATGGACACCATTGCCCTGTTTATTGCTTATTTTCTTCTTAAATTCAAACTGATCCAACTTTTAAGTAGCCTTTATTTAACGAATCTTACAAGTTTACTGTTAGTCACTCATTCAACTGACTGCTCTTCTGAATCTGACAATCCAACAGAACACTGCTCCCGACAGAGAAGCTGACTGTGTGAGCAGTCTATTCAGGAATAAATCTATATGAGAGCTAGTGACGGCAGCAGCATCCTGGTCTCGCATCCATCCAGCTTGTGTTACAGGGAGGGACATGCAAATAAGAAAAGTCTAAAACTAGGAGCAGGTTGCAAACTGCATATTAAGGTGTCTGAAAATGATGAATTAAATGAAAATTGCAGCCTGAAATGTTTTAAACTCGATAACCACAAGGGTATGTAAAAATCTATTTCCATATCCTATAAAGTATAGCTTATGTTTAAAGTGTAACTGTCATATATATTTTTTATTTCCTAGTTTATTAGAGCTGAGTTAGTCTTTCAATGATTGGCAAAAGATCTGTAATTACCTTATAATAACAGCTAGGGCTTGTCTGTCTCTGGCTAAGAAGACAGGAAGACGGAGGGGCGGTCCTTCACACTGCATGCCTGCATTAGGCCTCAGAGCAAGGAGGCGTGTCTCTTTGTAATCCAATCTGATTGGCTGGCAGGGAGCAGCTGGCTACAGCAAGTGTGTATGGGAAGTGAGGGAAAGCAGTTTTGGCCTCAGAGAACTGGCAGAGGAGCCATCTTGAGAAGGTCCTCATATTGTAAATGTTAAAACAGCCGTAACTAAGGGAAAAACTCAAGGAAAACAGTGGTATGTGAAGAAACTAAAGATTGCTTTATGCATAATGCTGCTGCAGCAGTAACATATGCTGAAATAGATTTTTTGATGGAAACATGACGGTTACACTTTAAACGGTGTACTTTATAGTATACTTTGAGGTTGAGTAGTTTACCTATGATACCATAGTGCATAAGTTGCATTTGCAAGTGGTTATTGTGGTGAACAATTTACATTTTCGCTTTTATACTAGTCCAGCAGGGGCTTCTACTTTCCCATTACTCCATTTAAATGTATTTTCTCACTTCAGCTAAAGGCATTTATCTTGTAGATAAAGTTAATACAAGGCACTTACTAATGTATTGTAATTATCCATATTGCTTCCTTTGCTGGCTGGATTCATTTTTCCATTACATTATACACTGCTCATATCTAGGGGTTATGGCCGCCGCTGCAGTTGAGATATGAGGTGGCTGGGACAGAAGCTGCTGTGTATGCGTGCTCCCACAGTCCTGGCCGGGAATTTTCCCTACAGTGTGCAAGTACGGCCACTGCTGCTGGATTGCAGGGTGGTCATAACCCCCTGGTTACAAGCAGTTTATAATGTCATGGAAAAATGAATCCAGCCAGCAAAGGAAACACTATAAAGAATCACAATACATTAGTAAGTGCCTTGTTTTAACTTTCACTACATAAGTTCTTTACAGGAGTGAGAAAATTCTTTTAAGCATTTTCTCTGACAAAGGTAGTTCCTAAATGGGAATGATTCCAATGCTTCCTTGTCCATTGTATTAACCCCTCCAGGACCAGTCCAATTTTAAAAATAACAGCTCGGCTCCGGATTCCACTCAATACGCCCTTCACACACCTGTTCCATACATGTACATCAAGGGGTTTTCTGTGAATTTGCTATTGATGTCCTATCTTTGGGACAGGCCATCAATAGCAAATCGGAATGGGTCTGACTTCTGCCAGTCATGTGATTGACGTTGCCACGATGCTATGCCAAGTGCAAAGTGCCCTTCATTGTTTTAGACAGGGCTGCTACTAATTTAGCGGTTCTTTGCCTGCTGAATGATTAATGGCTGGGAAAACGCCTTTAATCATCTCTGAACATATCCGTAATTGCAGGGCACTGACACTTTGTTTCTTTAACATGGTAGAAAAGTAATGTTCCCTGGTTCTCTTATTTACTAGGCTTATAAATGGTGTATAGAAGCCATGAAAGAAATTACCAGTGGGCTTCCTGTGAAGGTGATAGTCGATGTGTTGAGACAAGCATCTAAGGTACGTGCAAGTTTTAGATCTTTCGCTGTAAATGTAAAATGCACCTGAAGAGTGCACTGATCTTTAATGTTCTTGTAAGTCATGTAGACACTGTGGTTGCTGCACCTTTTGCCTTTTCCATAAAAGCTACTTCTGGGGGGGAAAAACGCAGCAAAACCTTGACTTCTTCACAGCACATAGGGAAATGTGGGTCATGTATCCAGATCTGCTCCACAAGAGCATGGAGATCGGTATTTATTACTCTGTGGCCAACATTGCTATATAACTGGCCAAACATATTCAGGCCACGGCTTAGAAACCACTAGGGCAGAAATGGCTTAATTGGGACTCTAAGGCCCCTTTCACACGGGCGCAATGCTTGACGTGGATGCATTGCACCCGCACTAAATCCGGACCCATTCATTTCTATGGGGCTGTGCACATGAGCGGTGATTTTCACGCATCACTTCTGCGGTGCGTGAAAATCGCAGCATGCTCCAGTTTCTACGTTTTTCACGCAACGCAGGCCCCATAGAAGTGAATGGGGCTGCGGGAAAATCGCAAGCATCCGCAAGCAAGTGCGGATGCAGTGCGATTTTTCCCGCATGGTTCCTAAGCAACGGGACCCGATCTTTATTATTTTCCCTTATACCATGGTTATAAGGGAAAATAATAGCATTCTCAATACAGAATGCTTTGTAGAATGTTGATTAAGGGGTTAAAAATAAAAAACTTAACTAACCTTAGCCACTTGATCGCGTAGTTGGCGCTCTGTCTTCTCTATTCAAGCTTTAGCTGCAGTCTAAAGGACCTGTGATGACATCACATCACATGGTCCAATCACATGGTCCGTGATGGACCATGTGATTGGACCATGTGACATAACGTCATCACAGGTCCTTTAGACTACAGCTAATGCTTGAAGAAGAGAAGAGAGAGCGCCAACTACGCGATCAAGTGGCTAAGGTTAGTTAAGTTTTTTATTTTTAACCCCTTAATCAACATTCTACAAAGCATTCTTTATTAAGAATGCTATTATTTTCCCTTATAACCATGTTATAAGGGAAAATATTAAAATCTCCAGAATACTCAACCCGCAACCGGACTTCAGTGATGAAGTCCGGCTTCGGTTCTGGGTACCAAACATGGCGATTTTTCCAACGCGCGTGCAAAACTCATTACAAAAGTTCACACACGCGCAGAAAAATCGCGCATATTCCCGCAACGCACCCGCATCCTATACGGGCGTCAAACGTGACACCCGCGTGAAAGAGGCCTAAGGGTACATGCACACGTTCAGGATTCATGCACGGAGAATCCACACTGAAATCCGCAGGTTTTCGCAGGCAAATCCGCGCGGTCAATCCTCATCAATTGGTGCGGATTTACATACGGATTGCATGCGGATTTTACTATGTGAATGGAGAAAATCCGGTTAGGAAAAATAGAATAAATGGACATGCTGCGGATTTTAAAATCCGCACTGCAGGTCAAAATCCGTGCGGAAAAAATCTGCATCGTGTGCATTGAGAATTTTAAATTCTCATAGAATACAATGTACATGATGTACGGTGTGGATTTTCTGCACGCAAATCCGCACGCAATCCTGATCGTGTGCATTCAGCCTTAATGACCCTCAAATTAATAATCATTATGGAGTTAGGCAAGTTTTAAACTAGTGTTTGAACTCCCAGGCAGGTTGTTCCAGCAGAGAACAGCCAGCCAGAGCTGTATTGGTAAGGTGGATGTTAATGCGTCCGGCGGAGATCCATCCGCTACCCAGCCAATACGCCAAGATTTGGCCTCACAAAAAATGCTGCACACACTGGTTTTTGTCCGGACGGATCTCAGTCTTTGGGGCTGGCGGGTGTGCTGTTACATCCAGCTAGACGAAACAGCCTGTTGGAGAGCTGTGCCGCAGATGTCAGGCTTTGTTCACCCTTAATTGTTTACATAGCATTCCTTACCAAGTGGCACTAGGAATGTATAGATTCTATCCCAAGGAAAGGAGGAAAACACGAGACCTCAGTATTTCGGGAACCGCAGCCTCCGGCACTCCACCTCGGCTGTACTCGCAACTCCTATAGAAATGAATGAAGCATGCTGGGATTTGTAGTGTCCCAACAGCTGGAGTTCCCGGGGTTTCTGGACCATTCTTTTAATTGTTATTCTGGACGTCCAAAATATTGACCTTTTTAGTATCCTGATGCTGGACAATAGCATCAACTGAAGTTTACATCCTGTTGTTTTACACAGCCGACAGCTGCTGGTAGAGTCTGTGATTGGAAACGGCTCCGATCACAGACTTTTAACCCCTCAGATGCTGTAGATGATTATGACCACAGTATCTGAGAGGTTAATTAACGGGAGCAGTGCTATTCTGGTGACCGAATGGTCCTCGCAATGAGGTTGTGGGAGTCATTTGGTTGCTATAGCAGCATGCGGCCTTCTGAAGGCGTACGATAGTAAAGTTCTTATCAAGTTCTACACAGTCTTTTTCCCTATGAACACATGTTAAAGCCCCCCAGGGGGACCAAAAATAAAACTAAAAAAAAGTTTCAAAAGTTTTTAAAAATCTCAAACAAAAAAAAAAATAATAGAAAAAAAAAAATCATTGGTATCGCCTTATCTGAAAATGCCTGAACTACTAAAATATAAAACTATTTATCCCGTATGGTGATAAGAAAAAAAAAATCTAAATGGCTCACCTATTTATTGTTCGCTTCGGCTTTAAAAAAAAATTGGAGTAAAAAGTTGATAAAAATTTATGCACACCCAGAAATGGTATCAATAAAATCTACAGATCGCCTCACAAAAAATGAACCCTTACACAGCTCCATAGACTTAGGCTACACGCACACGACCGTGTGTGTTTTTTGCGGATCCGCAAAACACGGAAGGCGCTCCGTGTGCCTTCCGCAATTTCCGGAACGGGCGGCTCGTTATAGAGATGTCTATTCTTGTCCGCAAAACTGGCAAGTAGAGGACATGCTCTATTTTTTTTGCGGGCCCACGGAATGGAGTAACAGATGCAGACAGCACACGGAGTAAATGGCTTCATGCATTCCCCATGTGATAACAATTCTGGAGCATCTATTCTTATGGCTCTATGTTGTCCCATTCCTCTATTATTTCTTCTAGAAGGTATGAATAATTGCTAGCAGTCTGCAGTAAGGGTACAGAGGGGTGGTAACCAGTTGGGGGGGTGTACTGGCACAGTCTGAAAATGGCAACACTGTTTGGATAGAGTCAGACTGTGCAGGTACACCCCAACTTGTTACCATCCCTCTGTACCCTTACTGCAGACTGCTAGCAATTCATTCATAACTTCTAGAAGAAATAATAAAGGAATGGCACAACATAGAGCCATAAGAATTGATGCTCCAGAATTGTTATCACATGGGGAATGCATGAAGCTATTAAAACGGCATGTCAGGAGTGGTGACAGGTCCTCTTTAAACATACAAAAGAGATTTTAGTTTTTAACACTATAAAAACACAAGATAAATTATACAAATTTGGTATTGTTGTAATCGTACCGATCCGCATAATGAAGATAACATATTAGTTTTCCCTTATAAGTAACACCATAAAAATGAAACCCATAAAAGAATGGTGGAATTGCATTTTTTTTTCCCAATTCCAACCTTTTTAGAATTTTTCTTCAGTGTCCCCATTTGAATGGAGTGATGGTCACTGCCAGTCCCTTGAAAGTCACTAGAAATAGCTGAGCGTTGTACTCTATTTCCCTGCAGTCCTCTAGGAAATCACTGGTTAAGAGGCAATATGTGTGGGGCTCTGTCTCTTCTCTTTGAGGGTTAGGTATATTTCTTTGTGGCTGTATTTATTTGCACTATTGTGGGTTTGACAACTATCATAGCTCCTTAGTGATATTTAATGCATATGGTGATATTCACTTCATGTTTTTGATTGTTGTTGAGGGAGTTCACCATTAGGCTGCATTCACACGTCCGTGGAACACGGACTGTGTGATACCGGACTGGCACCCTGCTTAGTGCAGGAGCGCATGGCGTCATTCGTTGCTATAATGCCGTGCGCTTCCCGCTGCTGCCGCTGCACTGTAGTACACTCCTATGATCTATACCAGTGTATTACTGTACTGTGGCGGCAGCAGCAAGTGCACGGCATCAGAGCAACGAATGACGCCGTGCGCTCCTGCACTAAGCAGGGTGCCAGTCCGGTATCACACGGTCTGTGTTCCACGGACGTGTGAATGCAGCCTTAGATTGGAGGGGGGTTTGTGGAGTTTTAGGGTTATTATTGCCGAACCATGTAATGGTGGTACTTTTCTACTTTTTAAATAGCTAAATAGTATGCAATGTGCTTATATTTGATAACACTTTTGGATAAATGAATTGGTAAGCCCTAGACTTTATTGCACATGTGTTTTTCTTTTGGATATATCCTTTTTCTCTATTTCCTTCTGTCTCATAAATGTTGAATAGAGCCACAGTGTACATGCTGGAATGCTGCTCTATTCAAATGACAGGAGACCCCCGCCAGTCAGATTCACCTAAGTGCCCTTTACACTGGCGATGAATCCACCAGATAATCGGTAACAAGCATTTATAGGAACGCTCATTAGCAATTATCTGGGGTTGTAGATTACCCGTTGACCGAGCAAAACACTCTTTGCTGCCGACATACGAGTCTTTGTGGACAAGTGATGGCATTAGCGATCACTCCTCTCCATACTGAGGAGGAGATTGCTGCATGTAATAGCATCAGTCTCCTCCACTAATGAGCCGCCGATTGCCAGGAAGGAACGCTTTCTTCCCAACAATCGCCTGCTGAATTTGCCAATGTAAAGGGGCTCCTGTCCTATAGATAGGTGAGTAGTCATTCTTGGGTAACCTTTCTAACTGCCAGTTAATCTTCTGTTTTTATGTTGATGTGCATCAGCCCTCTGGGTGGTTACTGGCCAGCACCATACTGATAATCTTTCCCAGTAATGTGCACAATAATCAGTGTATTGTGTATATGTTCCAAAAAATCACCTTCTTTTTAGAGATTTTGAAAATGAAATTGTTCCTCTATTTGCATTTAATGTACTATATCTCAATGTTCCATTTAGGCGTGTGTAGTGAAGCGAGAGTTCAAGAAAGCTGAACAGTTAATAAAGCATGCAGTATACCTTGCTCGGTAAGACTAGAGTTGTTTTCTGACACCTTTTTACTATCGATGGTCATTTTTTCAGACTAACCAATGTTTTTGTATTTGCTGTTTGTTTAGGGAAAATTTTGGCTCCAAGCATCCTAAATATTCGGACACCTTACTAGATTATGGATTTTACCTTCTCAACGTTGACAACATATGCCAGTCCGTTGCAATATATCAGGTAGATTGGTAATAATTTGCCCAATTGTTGCTGAGAATAGGAGGCTAGAAATCAGCAAAGCTTATGTGCCATCCTTGTAGAGTACTAGGCCAAGCAATGCTCAGAATCTGAAAGCTATGTACAGACAGTCACAAGTGCTCCAGTATTTTCACCAGACGTGCCTGTGGTTGGTTTCCCACTTAAGTTCGGCAGAGCAAACATCTGCAAACTCCCATATCGTAAAAGCCATGACTTGTATGTGAAACAAAACATAGTGCAAATGATGCTTGATCGATCCCAACCCTCTGTTGCTACACTTAGAAAATGCAAAGACTAACAGTAACTCCCCATATGAACAAGCTTTTCAGTAATTAACTATTATCACGTGACTTAATATTTCTTAGTTTATGTATAGTTTATTTTGGGAGATAATATGTTAAATACAATGTTCCCTCTTAAAGAGACACTAAACTCTGAAAAACATAAATAACACAAATACAGTTAATCTATAGTGCACACACCGCTATATCTCCGATGTGCTTCCCAAAACTGATAACAGGAGAAAAAGGAGAACATTTCTCACTGATAAACCATATTACCAAGCTTCTTGTGGTCACTTGTACTACTGATTTTCGCAAAGTTGTATGAAAAATTAGTGAGCATTCAAGCTTCACTGCTCTGACTCCATATATGCTTGGGGATACCTCTCTATGTTTAACTTTTATTCTGTCTCTACTTTTAAATAGTCACTGGCGGGTCTTGACCCTTCTGTATTGAAGACTAAAGCCTCATTCACACGTCAGTGTTTCACGGACAGCACACATCCCCATTCATATTAATTTGTGTATTTAGACATCGGTGTTTTTAGCACAGTCCATCACGTGCATTATAATCTATGGGTCCGTGAAAACCACGGATGCCATCAGTGTTTCCCGGAACATTAAGAAAAGATGCTTTGAAAATTATTTTTCAGCTTTTTAGTGTCGGTGAAACACTGATGCAACACGGATCCTTCACGGATCAGCTTCACGGATACATCACTGACCACCTGTAGAAAATACGGATTGAACTCGGACCAAAAATACGGTTGTGGGAATATGCCCTAAACCTCACTCTTCCCATGTTTGATATGTCCCTAAGTACAATTAACTGGTTTCTACAGATACAGCTCTCTCTGTATTTACCAGTACATTATATGGGTGTTTTTTTAAAGGATGAAAGCTGATATATAAATATATATTATTATGTGTATTATTTTATTTTGAAAGTAATTGCAAAAAATGTAATACCCCTAAAAATTTTTAAATAATCACAAGATTGTCTATTGCCTGTAATGGGATCTGGTTTCTATTAGAAAACCCAGCATTTTACCAGACAAGAAGGTGTAGAATGCTGTGTTATTCTGTCCTATATTTTTTTTTACAGAATCTGCAACAGGGGCTTCTAATGGAGCCTCCCGTACATATCTGGGAAAAAGCTAACATGGACTTTTGTGCATGTAATCAGTCTTTCCATCAGTCAGAGCATGCTTGCTCTCTGATTGTGACCTATGATTTTTTTTTTTCCCCAGAAAGGGATTCAAAGAATACGATCACTTGCCATATAGTCCCCTCTGTGCCGAATTGCACCGTTTTATTGACGCCATGTCCCAGAAATGTGCCCGCGTCCTGATCGTCACATTTGTCACACCAAACATACAGACATCAGTATAGTCTCCACATTACACTGTCCATACTGGATCTTTAACGCAAATCCTGCAGAGCACTTCTCTAGCGATACCCATTAGGGGCTGATCACATTACGTTTTTGTCCCAAGTTTAACATATAAACATATATGTTTGAGAAAAAAGGAATGCAAAGACGTAGTACTCTACGCTTTTCTATCCTGCAAAGTCCAGCAAAAAAAAGTATATGCTGATGTTTAACTTTTTTTTTAATTATTATTTTTTTTTACAATAAAACCCTATGGTAACTGATGACCTCGTATGACATCCTGAGGCAGCCGCTTAACGTATGCACCATATGTATATGTTTAAACGTAGGACAAAAATGTAATGTGAACACAGCCTAACATGCTCCAGTAATGATCACTAAAGAGGAAGATCTCATACATTTCTGACAGATGGAAAGGTTTCTGCCAGAACAGGCGTTTTTCTCTCACTGACTGGGTTGTATGTGTATGAATTTGAGTGGGGAGAGGGATTTATCGTGGTACATTTAGTGTTATGCAGTGTGTTACAGTTCCACATGGTTTTTAACCCAGCTTTCTTAGGACCCTGAAGGGTAAGTCTGCCTCACTATGGCACTACTTAGGAATAAGGAGGGGAATTGATATTGGTAGAGTTAGTATTCTGCATTTTGTTTTACAGCTCCACATGGTTTTTCCCCGCTTTCCGATAACCCAGAAATTCAAATCTGTCTAGTTGTCACTATTTAGGAGGGAGAAGAAGGATTTATTTAGGCAGACTTAGTATTTAACAGTCCCTATTACAGCTTCTTTTAATATGTTACCCAGCTTTCCCGGGACCCTAAATGACAAATCTGTCTAGCTATCCTACGGCAAAGTGTATATGTGACGGGGATTCTTACTCAGCTTTTTTAGACCCCAGGCTAGCAAATCCAGCTAGGTATTCTATAACCCTGGGGATTTACCTATTCATAAATAGGCTGATCTGGCGTTCTTGCGTTAAGTACTAAAGAATAAGTAAATGTTACAGCTCACCGCAGCCCTGTTTTGTAGTTTCACAATCCGCCCAACGCATGAGAGTGGTGCACGGGCTCCTCTGTTCCGCATCCAGTTCAACAACTCTTCTCTTCGCCATAAAAAATAGATGCTTTATTTATTCCATTATTTAATGTTATAAAGTCGTCCACAACCATATATGTGATTAATAAAACATCCTACGCGTTTCGAATAACAACTACTGTATCCTTTCTCATGTTCTGAATCTGAAATTAACCCTATCTATGAAGGACACAAAACATTTCATGTGTATGCCAGATATATTATTTGGCAAGAGAATATAATATAGAATATATATATATATATATATATATATATATACTCATTGTGCTTTTCAATTAAAATACATAATGTCTGTGCCCTAGTTCAGGCCTTTCGGCATTTGTGTCTCCAATTGTAAAATCCACAATGCTTTTCTTGCTTGTACGTTATATTGTTAATTCCCTTTTCGTCATGGTCTAAAAATGTTTTCACAACAATATACTAGTAAGTTTGTCAAATCCCAATTATGTGTCTGTAAAAAATGGCTCATTGCAGCTGATATGTCAACATGAAACATTTGAGTATACACTATTCATGCCATGCGTAAGGATACAGGAGTTAACTGAAACGCGCAAGTCGTTTTAGTCGTTATATATATATATATATATATATATATATATATATATATAGTAGTGGAGAACTTTTTAACATTGATTAAATAAACCATCTATTTTTTATGGAGAAGAGCCCCGGGAATATTTTATTTGCAAGTGATCTGGCATTCTGCAGTCTGGGAAAGCTGGGTAACAATCATTGTGGGGCAGTGATGAGGGAATATTGGTTATATGAAATACACACAATGCCCCCCTGATATATTGTGTGAATCTCTTGTCACCAATTTAGCTGCACAGTCTTGCCACCTAGCTTTTCCAGGACTCTGAACGGCAAGGTGGTCTAGCTATAATGAAGGGATTTATCATCACATAGGCAAATTGTGTAATTCAGCAGTCTGGGAAAGCTGGGTCTTACAATGTATATACTACATCTGGTACTACAGTTGGTGCTGTTACCAAATTTATTTTGTACTATTACTTAGAGATTACGGTACTTTCAACAAACTTACCACGCTCCTGTGTAGACAAAAGTATCCAGACTAAACCCAGCCCCCCAACACCTGCACTAGCATCAGTAGGGGGGAGAAGACATGGCTGCAGCCTGACAGAACAATGCACTGCTTTTCTTCTGCATTTTTCATAGCCTTCAACTGCTATATCTTACAAAACAAAAGCAAATAACAAAGGTTTTGTTGGTTGTTCTTATTTTGTGTTTGAATTCTGGGTTTAGTGGCCCTTTTAATCCTTAAAATGTCTCCTCTGGATGATTTTAGACTGCCCTTGATATCAGACAGTCAGTATTTGGAGGAAAAAATATCCACGTGGCAACAGCTCATGAAGACTTGGCCTACTCTTCTTATGTCCATCAGTACAGTTCAGGGAAGTTTGATAATGCATTGTGAGTATTTTCTGTTATTTCTTTTTACCTGCCGTTGTCTCTTTCACAGTACTTGTGAGTAAGGAATCCTTTACATAGTTGTATTTTGGTCTGTGTTCCTCTCTGGCTTTTTTTTTTCTTTCCAAAATCGGTATAGGGAATAAGCAGAAAATAAAGCGCAAACCTTCTGTTTAGGCGGAGAATTCCCATCCTAAAATTCCACATTTATGTAAAGAGGAACACTGTGAATACGGCAAATGTAATGTGGGACGGTGCACTGTAGAAGAACGAGCTGCAGTGCTAGTTAAAGTGCTTGGCCACTTTCTGGTTACTGTTGACCAACGTGTTTATTAGATGTCTATATGGCACTTACTAATATAGTCTTATTGAAATTCTGTGCCATTTTCTATTTTTCATAAGATATGTCTGCTTGATGGCCAGGTCTTTTGTGCTGTCCCCATAAAGGTCATATCTATAAAATGGCTGCTGGTGGAGGGTCATGTGACCAGGCAGATCACCTCTGTGTGATGTCTCCTCCTTTCAAATACACTGCTCCTGCCACCTGCGCCTCACTGTTGGATGTTTAGTGCAGGTGCAGTGTGCTTGAATGGAGTTGACCTGTCACATGACCCCTATCAACGGCCATCTTATGGACAGGACCTCTATGTGAACAGTACAGAAGATTTGCCTAAGAGGACACTGCTTATAAAATATACAAAATGGTACATAATATCAACAAAGGCTATTTTAATAAGTGGCATTTATTTGTCTTACTTACATATTGGTGACAAGAACCAGAAAGTGGCCAACCCCTTTAAGCGCAGTGGCTCCTTAACAGATTTTCCCTGCATGGACGTAGCAGGCAGCTGCAACACAGTCCCATTGACTGCTCTGTTCTCCCTTCCGTGGGTAACGGGTACACAGCTGTGCAGGGGAAAAGCTTTTGCTTCATTGACAGCTGAGATTGGCACCTCCAAAATCATTGTGATGCCATATCTTGCTAGTCGCCTCTCATGGTTGCAATTCCCCTTTACAAGAGGAAGAGTTGTACATGATTAGACGAAACATCACACTTGTCTAGAGATTGTGTTTGGTATTGCAGCCCAACTGCATTACAACTGGGGCTGGTCTGCAATACTTTACACACAAAAAAGGGGCACAGCTAGGTTTTCTAATCCCGGACAACCCCTTTAAGTAGGTTGTGATTAACTCTAAAAGAAAATGCTCATTGGGTTTTCTTATGAGATCAAAGTTTTAAAAAAAAACATTGGAATTGCGTTGGAACTTGGAAAGGGATTATCCAGGAATTGATAATGATAACTCATCTTCAAGATTCGTCGTCGTCGTCATCATCATCACATCAGTGATCAGGTGCCTCAAGGAGGCGCTTTGCCCACTGGAGCTCTGGTGAGGGCAGCCTGCTCCTGTTAGCTCTCTAAGCACAGTGCTGTACATTGTATAGTGGCAGAGCTTGGTATTGCAGCCCAGCCCCTGTTCACTTGAATGGGGCTGAGTTGCAACTAGGCAGCTGATCAACGGGGGTCCCGGGTGTCAGACCCCCACCAATTCCCGGATAACCCCTTTAATGTTTAATGTCTTATTAATGTATATACAACTTGCGTTTTATTTTAGATTTCATGCTGAACGTGCCATAGATATCATCACTCATATACTCCCAGAAGACCATCTTCTATTAGCTTCTTCAAAAAGAGTTAAAGGTATGCATAATTTCCATTTTTTAACTTACAGTTCTTTTTTTCTTACTCAATATTAAAGGGGTTGTCCCATCTGGGACATTTATGGCATGTCAATAGGATGTGCCATAAATGTTTAAAGAACAGGGCCCCTCCAGGAATGCGGTGTCCTCCCCATTCACAGTTATGGAACTACTGAAAATAGCCGAGCAAGCACACTAGGCTGTGTATGGAAGTCTTCTAGCACTGAATAGAGAGCAGGACATGCACGCCACTCCTCCATTCACTGCTAATGGACTACTGAAAGTAGCCTAGCCAGCGCTTGCCTTTTTTCGCAAGTCCGATAGCGAATGCAGGATGGCCCCCAAATGAGTGCCTTGCTCTCCATTCCCTTTACGTTCCCATTCATAAGATTGCTTTGGGTTCCCACTCTGGGATCTACTCCTATCAGACGTGTATGGCTTATCCTGTATTAAAGATTTCCCTATCAGTGGTATATTTGATTTCAACAGTTGATGTTTATTAATGCAGATTGTGAATAAAAACAGGTTTTTTTTAGCCACAGTCTTGCAGAATTTGGGACAAAAATGGGAGATCACATGGCTCTACAGCTAGATCTTTACAGGTTCACCTGGGATCTAAAGTAAAATTGTGGTACTACCATAGATCTCAGAGTGTATTGAGCATTTCCTTATACATTTTTATTGACTTTACATGGTTGCAGAGGGAAACAGAAGTTGCCCATGAGTGACGCTCTGAAAACTATGCTTAGGCAGTCCACCCTCTGACCACCTCGTCTACAACAGAGGGTCAACAACACACATGGTCAAATGAAATAGTTTTCAGTCTATGTACCATTTCACTGGTTTACCACAAATGATATACTAGCACTACTAGGAGGAGTATTTTGCATGCTACCTGTATATGCATAGTGTAAATATCAACTTCAGTAATTTCATAGTACATTTTAGTGAATTGTAAATGTTGCCATTTTATTATATTTAACTTCCTCTCCTCTTCTCCATCCAAAGCACTAATCTTAGAGGAGATTGCTATAGATTGTCACAACAAGGAGACTGAGCAAAAACTTCTTCAAGAAGCTCATGATCTTCACCTTTCTTCACTACAACTTGCTAAAAAAGCCTTTGGTGAGTTCAATGTACAGACAGCAAAACACTACGGAAATCTTGGCAGGCTGTATCAGTCCATGAGAAAGTTTAAGGTGAGCATATCCTCTTAGCACTTCCAATTGTTTTTGGGTACTTTTTTTTTTTTTTAACAGTCCACTTCTAAATTCTCCATTTGTGAAGTCTTTTTAGTGACAACCTAATCTGTAGTATTTGCTGACAGTGATTATAACCTTAGTGACATACTTTCTGACTTGTCACTTAGGAGGCTGAGGAAATGCACATCAAGGCTATTCAGATTAAGGAGCAACTGCTTGGCCAAGAAGACTACGAAGTAGCACTCTCAGTGGGACACTTGGCCTCTCTTTATAATTATGACATGAATCAGTATGAAAATGCCGAGAAGCTCTACCTTCGGTCGATAGCTATTGGTATGTAGAGCAGTATTTCACTGTAATGTCTTTTCCAATGGTGTTAACTGCTCAGGCACGGTGTAGAATCTCCTTAGACACCAGTCCTGTATAGAGACTTACTGGAAGTACACCATGGTATGGAGACTTATTGACAATACACCATGGGAAGCAAATATATAAAGCGGTATCTCCCAAGAAAGAGAACCATCTTGCCAGCACCACCAGTGGCTCTCTGAGTCAAGATTAGTGTTGAGCGAACTTTTTTTTAAGTTCGGCGTCCAAAGTTCGGGTTATCAAAGAATCCCATTATGGATTCCAAATGCCGTTATGGTCTGTGGTAGCGGAATCCATAACGGGATTCTTCGATAACCCGAACTTTGGACGCAGAACACTAGTCAAGATCCGTCTTTCCAACAAGGCTTGGGACTTGACAAGGTTTGTTGGAAAGTTGGATCTTGACTCATAGGGAGCCACTTCCAATAGGCTGGCGCTGGCAAGATGGTTCTTTTCTTGGCAGATACCTCTTTGCACTAATGGTTTTAATATATGGTCATCATTTGTAATACTGATACCGGTGGGCAAGAGTTAAATAGAAACTGGAGCATTCCTTGTACGTGGTTTAAAATAAAAGAATCGCTACCCGCCCCTTTTCTCCACTGCTTCTTCCTGCATTACTCTGGTCCTACCTGCTGCTGTTTGTTTTCCTGGCTGCAATGGTGATATCCCGTGTAAACAGGTCACTGCTGCAGCCATTCACTGGCCTCAGCAGTGACCTCCCATATACTGTCGAAGCCAGTGATGGCCTGCATGCTTTGTGCATGGAACACCAATGCTGCAGCCAGGAAGATGACATCAGGACTGGAGCTCAGCGATTAAAAAAGCAGTGGAGAAAAGGGACGGTATTGATTCTTTTGTTATTTTATACTATTTACAGACAGGGGTGCACCTAGGCAAAAAATTGATACGGCGCCCTCCCACCACTTTGCCACAATGAAAGCACTCATTGCCGATGGCCCTTCCGCTGCCCCCCTCTTGCCCCTACCTGGTGCTGCCTGAGGCCATTACCTCACCTGGCCTCATTGGTGGTGCTGCTTAAGATTCTATTTTTCAGACAACCTCTTTAACAATGGTATAATAATATTTCACTTAGTACTCAATTTCTGATTTTTTTTTGAAAGCGTGTGTCTTTTTATGTGTTTTCTCCAGGTAAGAAGTTATTTGGTGAAGGTTACAGCGGACTGGAATATGACTACAGGGGCCTCATTAAACTGTACAATTCTGTGGGTAATTTTGAGAAGGTGTTTGAATACCATAATATATTGGCAAACTGGAACCGATTGCGAGATCGTCAGTTTTCAGTCACTGATGCCCTTGAGGATGTAAATGCCAGTCCCTTGTCAACAGAAGAAGTTGTGCAATCCTTTCTCATGTCACAGAGCACCACGGAAGGGCCGACTTGTTAATTAAAGGGGAAAAAAAATAAACTCTTCAGCTTTGCCAGCTGGTTTTTCTCAACGTACTGGGAAAGTTCATACTGTGAAATTGCAAGCAGACACACAGATGCAACTCTAGCTTTGTCCTATGGAAGAATGGCCTGGATAAGAGTCACATGTCTGCTTGATGCCTAGTCCCATAAGGAATGTTCACATCGTAATCCACCATTTCTACTTAAAGTCACAGGACAAAGAACTAGTGTTTCCTTTTCTTTTGCAGCTCCGATAGGCAGATGCAAATAAAACTGTTTAAGAGTTTATAAGAGATGCGTTTCCCTGTTTCATTGGGGCAAGGTGTTACATATGATGTACTGATAGTTCACTCCACCTATTATTTCATGCTCACGGGAGCTCTGTTTTCAAAATGGCTGACTCCAGTTAATGTTCTTCTGTGTCTTGTTAATGCCAGATCTTGAAGGAGAAAAAATAGTGTTCGTAGAAATTCTGTAAGGCAATAGTCTGCTCTCCCTTTAGCTGCTTCTTTTTGCTCACAGCGCATGCTAAACAATATTTTACCGCTTCTACGTAATCCATTTCCGGTGGATTTTGACAGCTCGGCATGCTGCAAGTTCAGCTTATTAACATTCGCTACCAAGAAAATACACACATGGATAACGATGGTACCATTCTCCATACAGCAATAAATCTGACTTTCTTTGGGTTTAAAGGAAATCTATTCTAATTAACTCATTTTATTTTCTGTATTTTTTTTTTTTCTTGCAGGGCCTTAGTACTAATGTTTTTGATTACTAACTGTACAATTTACCAGAACTTTTATACACTGCTATTATGAAGTACTATAAGGAATAGTCAAATTGTCTGTGCCAAGGAGCCCTACAACCTGTGTTGTCTTTGACGTATTGCAGCAATTCACTTTTTTTTTTCTAATGTAACATGTTCTGAGTTCTTGATTTTAGTATGCTGTAGTGTGTATGCGAGCTGTGTATTAAGACCACATTCATCATGTGTTGGGTAAATGCCAAAAAACCCTGCGTAGGCCATCAAGCACAAGCAATGCAAACTGAAACTTAAATTGTCATAACATTTGACCAGCAAGTTGTAGAATTGTTGTTGGCAGTGACCCATTGGGCAAGAAGGTTTGAGGAGATACAGACCGAAAAAACTATTATTTATATATTTATATCTGATAAGACATTTAGAAATGGAAGAAGCAGAAAAACACTTAAACAATATAAGCATATGCTTACAAAATAAAAATCTGCAAGTATCGGGTACTGATCCTGTGATAAGTTTTGCTTGTGGACTGCAGTTATTTTATCATCTATAAAATCCCACCCCAGTTTTGGACAGATCTTCAGAGGGCCACCCAATGTCCATGCCTGGATTCTATTGCCATCAATAATGTGCAGTGAAGACATTTTTGGGAGCTTTTGTACTGTAGATGACTGTTTTTTGGCTACTACTATAGCTAACATCCCATTGCACTTTTATTTTAGTCTATTGTTACCCTCTTCCTCCTAAAGTGAGAGAGTTCTTCTCACGTATGTGTGTAACACAAGTCACAAATGTCCGTCTTATTCCCAGCATAATTTGCCTTTGACAGAATATGTCTTCTAGACCTTTGACATGAGCTTAGGGATTTGTGGCTATGAAATGTCTATACCCAATGGTCTGTATTTGCTGCTTAACTTTAGTAGGCGTGCTGGGTGAAAGTTTTGTGCCTTTTCCACTTTTCACTGGTATAACCAGTAAGTGCCTCTTTCTGCTTCTCACGTATATGATGTTAGCAGACAGAGAAATGTAGTTATAGATAGGACTAAGCAGATACATATACCCACTAATAAATAAATAAAATCCTGGCAGTGAAATATATATAAAAAGTATATAAACAGTATATAAAATATATAATATATGAACATTGCCAGGCTTTGATGGAGCATATGATAGAATGGAGTAAAACCTGAATAGAGTGCGTATCTTTGCGCATTTTTAGCCAACAATGACCTCATCTTCCTAAAATACAGCACTTAGGTGGCATATACATTTGTGTTCTTTCTTCTCTTGGTATTATAATGTAGGTATAAAGTAAAATAGATAAAACATTCATAAATTCACTTACTTTGGTTTAGGCCAGTGTTTCCCAACCAGTGTGCCTCCTGCTGTTGCAAAACTACAACTCCCAGCATGCCCGGACAGCAAAAGGCTGTCCGGGCATGCTGGGAGTTGTAGTTTTGCAACAGCTGGAGGCACACTGGTTGGGAAACACTGGTTTAGGCTACATTTGACATGAAAAAAAAAAAAGCTTGAGAGCATGGAAAACAAGAAAAGGAGTTCTCATGTGTCAGCATTTGCTCCATTTGTATTTGCTGTTGTGTAAATTGTGATAAATGGTCATACCTTAATTGTGCATATAGATAAAAAAAATAAAGAAAAACATAAAGTTCATATCTAGTGTATATACAAGGGCTTCTTCACGTCATGTGTTTTCCCTATTTCTTTTCCGCTTTAATCCACATTTGTTTGAGTGGGTTATTTTGGGCATCAGTTATGTGCATTTTATTAATGTTCTGTCAGTTTCGGTTATTTTAGATTTTTGATACTCCTGCCTATTGCTTTTTTTCCCTAACAAAACAAAAACTAAAACCTAATGGAACAAAGATTTCTGTTTAGATTTTTTGGTCTTTTTTCCGATCATTGAAGTCAGTGAATGAATTATTTTGTCTCCATCATTCAATCCATTTAACATATAATTTTTTTCCTGGTTTTCTAAATTACAGAAAATACAGCAGTGATGTGAACAAGCCCTTAGGTATGAGTACTGGCATTACATTATGTTTCTTAAAGGGTTGGGCTAGTTTACATTACTAGCTGCACACCAGCGAGGAACAGCACATGCATGCAGCTAGTAATAAGCATTATTAAACCATCGGCACTGATGTCCAATAGTTTAATAAGACTAAAGGTTCAGCTACGAAATAGAATTTGAGTCCAGTGCAACTCTCACGTTGATCGCAACCCCAGAATCGCAAAAAAAATCCAGCAGCGTTGGATTTCTGCAATTCTGGGTTCTATGCTAGCACCACTACACTGCGATCCTTGCACACCACCAAGATTACCATGTAGCCAAATTCTAACCCTGGGTTCAGACCTGAGCTTTCTTGAAACACGCGTTTTACGCGCGTATTTCAGCGCGTTTTTGCAAATAGGAAACGCGCGTTCGTACGCGCGTTCTTGTGATTGACTACTGCGGTGTCAAGCACAAAACGCGCGACAAACGCCCCAAAAAAAGCTCAAGTACTTGTTTATGCGTCGGGCGTTTTACAGCGCGTTCAAACGCGCTGTAAAACGCTCAAGTGAGAAACAGGGCCATAGGAAAGCATTGGTTTTCATGTGTTGAGCGTTTTACAGAGCGTTTGAACACGCTGTAAAACGCTCAGGTGTGAACTTAGGGTAATGCATATTTACATGCAGATGCGCTCACCTTCTGGGTGCATCATTCTGAACATGGCCGCTAATGGAGGGTACCGTCAATCAGTGCCCTCCATTCACTTCAGTGGAACTAGCACGTGCACCAGCATAGGTTTCCAGCATATGCGCAGCTAGGAATGTAAACTGGCCCTTTTATATCCAGCTATATCAGCTTTCTTTTTACACTGGATAATTAGAATTTATAATATATGAAATTGTTTCTCACCATGGTTACACTTTATCTAGATAAAAGATGCTAGCTTCTTACTAAACTACACACTTTATAGTACATCCACCCAGTGTGTAATCTGCAGATTTTCTGCTGTGGAATTTTACTGTAGCCATAAAGTGGATGAAATTTAAACTGATCTCTCCACACTCTACATTAGTAAAAACCAGCACATTGACATGTGGTGTCGATTTTAAATTTGGACGGTATGTAACTCATGCGTAGGTTGTTGTGGACTTACATCAAAATCCATGGCAGACCTTTCCAGTAAGATACACTTTCCAGTAACCAAAATTTTGAGCACAGTATTCTGTGCTTCACATCCGACTGAAAAGGATCTTTGGGAGGAGCACTGTGCTTAGAGCAAAGTAGCCAATCACCCGCCCTGGGTGGTGTTAATCCGAAATGTCCTTTTCAGATGGATGACAGGCATGGTTTTAAAGTGCTTTTGTCTCATAACACTTAGAAGTAGCAGTGTATGTACACTTATTTCTTTTATCTTATAATAGGGGCATTCTTTATTAAAAAGTACAATTCGATTATTTTTTTTTTTCAATATTTTTTTAATTAGTGTTTTGCTGAATAAATTGTACTTGCAACTTAAGTGCACACTAAAATGATGTACGGTTAATCGTAAAATCTATCACTTGTACATTATGACCTGCATCTCACCTCCTTAGCTGATAGAAACTATAGTAAATATGCACTTTTCTGCTTAAACCAGTTATAGATGGCTTACTGCAATATAAAAAGCTACAGTATTATTGTAATATATGTATATCTTTGTAGCTTTAAAGTGGTCCACAAACAAGTTTGTCAGACATTTCTTTGCGTAATTCAGTGTTGGAGTCCAAATCTCACACTAAGTTTCATATTTCTTATATGTACCTGTTTTATGAAAGTGCTTTCAGTAATAAATCTGATCACTGTACCCTATGTATTTACAACAAAATTGTGTTTTTTGTTTTGGTCTTTTATGTTGGTGGCACTTTCTATAATAAGATTGTAGTGAAACATTTTATGCATTTCAGCAGTAGAAAGTCTTATATAAATACTGAGTAATGTATAATTTCAGAATTAATACAATTATTGTCACCCAACGTGAATGCAAAATCAGTGACGTTAATCAAGTATATTATCTGTAAAAGGGACTCCCAGTATCCCTTCAGTATATTATTTCTGTCAATTATTGTTTGAACAAGTTATGACCAGTTCAGGTTCAAGCCTATATGTGAGAAGTGCTACTTTACGATGATCCTTTTTACCAAATCTCCCAAACCTGTATTCTGGCTGCTCACTGTGTTCATAGGCACATTAGGCCTCATAGTGACCATCCTCATCGCTTTTGTGCTTTTCTACCCTATGCCTGGGAACTGAAATATGGATTTTGATTGTTAAAGCGCTAAACTGTCAGCTCACAGTAAGATCTTTACTTTTTCCGCTATGTTGAGCATACTAAAGGGCTTTAATACAGGTTTTCTAGGAGTACTCCTTTAAATGGGTATTCTGGTTGTGGAAAGTTATCCCCTGTCCACAGGCGAGGGGATAACTATTAGATCGGTGGTGGTCCCGGCAGTAGGATCTTTTAGCCTGTGGGTCACCCCTGAAATAAAGGGAGAGGCTAGGTCAGGCATTCACACTTCCACTCCATTCATCTCTATGGGAGTTTCATAGAGATGTGCATACAGCTGTTAGCCACTTCTGGAACTCCCATAGAGATTAATACCTGACCTGTCGCTCCATTAATTTAGGGGGTGACTCGCGTAGGTAGGATTCTCACTGTTCTAATAGTTATCCCCTATCCTGTGAATATTCAATGAGTTTGCACAATACAAAAGTTGCCATAGAGCCCTCACCTTAACGGGTTTGTCAGGATTAGCAAGGGTTTTTTGTATGTTTAATACAATAAGTAGTGCGACCCTTGTGTATGGGCCATGTCATGTATCCGTTCAAATAGATGGGATAGCTCTCAATCCCATATATTTGAACGGAGCTTCATTGCAATATCAAGCATAGGTCTTGGACTACAGGGGCTCTTTCTAAAATGAAATAAAGCAGACACGTTTTTTCTAATCCCAGACAACTCCTTTAAAAGTGTCTGTCTAGAGTAGGCATGCCCAACCTGCGGCCCTCCAGCTGTTGCAAAACTACAACATGCACTGATAGCTGTAGGCGTCGTCGTTTTGCAAAAACTGGAGGGCCGCAGATAGAGCATCCCTGGTCTAGAACAGTGGTCTCCAGCTGATGAGTATGCTTTAACCTCTTGTGCCTCTGAGGGCATGGTAGTTATTGTAGCTCCACCATAGGTAGAGCCACAGGTTAGAGACAGTTGGTCTAGACCAGGCATGTCCAAACTGCGGCCCTCCAGCTGTTGCAAAACTACAACTCCCAGCATGCCCTAATAGCTGTAGGCTATCCAGGCATGCTGGGAGTTGTAGTTTTGCAACAGCTGGAGGGCCGCAGTTTGGACATGCCTGGTCTAGAAGAAGCATCCAAGCACTCTCACTTTTAAGTAGTTTATTCTTATCACTTAAGCCCACCCCCAATAAGTGGGTAGTATATACAAGGATTGGAGGCTAGTTAGTGCCATAAGGCTGATGGTAACCTCTGTATTGAACATCATAGATAAAAAGAACCCCTTCCCCATAGAATGATGTTTTGTAAATGCCTTATGTTTTGACGTGTTAAAAAGTTTTTGAGACTTTTTTCGTACTTAAAAAAACTTTACTTATTTTCCTACATCTCGCATACATTCCATTTTCCCATCGATTGGCATTTTAAAAAAATGCTATTTTCTATTCCATCTGAAACCTCACATAATGCTGATTTTCATATTTGCTTCTACGCTCTTGTATAGCGTTTTTATTTATAGTAATTATGTGAGTTTCCTGTTTTTTAGCTAATGTTCTGTTTATAAATTTAACATACAATTCTGCACAATCATATCTTCATTGCAATTTATTTAGCTGTTGTACAATCCATTATTTGGCTAGGACTTAGTGTAACTTAACATTGCTTTTTTTGTTTTGTTCTGATTTAAACACATGTATTATAAGGAATTGGCAAAGATAAAGGGGTTATCCCATGATTGATGTAAAAAATTAAAATCATACATGACGACCTCTTTCTAACAAAGCTACAGCCCTGTACCTCCCATGGATCCAGAGACCTCCCCATTCATTGCTCCAATTGTTCTGCTACATTTATTTGAAGCTGGCAGCTCAGGGGATGTGTCCTTTTTTTTAGAGGGTGTGTCCATTCTTCTGCAGCTAGTGGCATTTTGAAGGATGGAACTGAGCATGTGCTTCCATCTCGGTGAGCAGGACAGAGAAATAAGAAAAGAGCAAACAGCAGGTGGCGCTATACAGATAGATTTCAGTGAATAAATCAGTAGCTATAATACATTTTAATTACATGCAATTACAAAAGTATTCAGATCCAGGTCGTGGTTTCAAAACTGTAGAATGAAGAATCTCTGGTTGGAAATTAAATCTTAAGTTTTTTTGTTTCTTTCTTACCTGGGGGGTATTGTGATGTAGCGATTTCTAGGAATACCCTTGCCTACTTTACCATGGTTATACTCCATGATAATACTTTGCAAGAACCAGAAAATTGCTTAAAGATCTCTACATTGTCAACCCCATTGTAAATAATACATTAGAGGACCAAGTTTGGTACCTCTATATTTTAGGTTATATCTGCAGAATTTTTTTTTAATAGCACTTCAATATTTTGTAAATGGCTACACATCATAACATTAAAGGACCACTAAACCAAAAATGTTCTTGCTTTGTATAAAATGTTTTAAAAACAAAATTATCTGACAATCCATGCTGTGGCATTGGGAAGACGCTAGTATTCAGTCTGTAGTAGAGTGGACTTCTGGTGGTTTCATTCACTGGCCGTGGCATCAGTTCAGACAGCCACTTGAAACCTTTTGGCTGCTATGTAGCAGACTCAGGGTTGGCAAAATGTGTTTCTTAGACGTATGAAGGACAGTTACAATAGGGAGATTCATTTTTCTGCAAGAGTTTCTTCTACGATTCTGTTAGAGCAGATAGGGATATGTATTTTAATATGACACTTCCTATACTCCGAGAACCCAGCTCTGACGTTTACCTCGTATGGGCCTTTCTTTTTGATGTTTGAGATGATAGGATCCTGAAGGTTTCCATAGTTAACCCTATGTCACAACACATTATCATATTGAGTTTTTCATCAAGGTTTGTTAGAATGAGATAGTTAGGCGCACATTTTATAATACCGATAATGAAATATGTACTTGCACAGCTTTAAGTACATTGGGCTGTCTTGAACCATGTATTTCTTTTATCTGCTTGAATAATGTCACACCGGCTGGTTTTTGTTTAAGTTGCCCTTTCTTGCCCATAAGTGTCCTTCCAATCTTACTGCATCATTAATTTTTGTGTATCAACTGTTTACATGAAAACTGTACAGAAATTGCGCGGCTTGACTTTTCAGTTATGCGATAATCCTGTTGTATTTCTTAAAATGCCATTGTAGACTGTATGTGTTTTGCTTCTTATCTGCATGGATATGTGCAAATACTATCCAGACGGGAGATTTCTTATTGGATGTTAATTGCAGATATTTTTTCCATTAGCCACACTTTTTAAAGTAATGTATACAAAGAGGTCCTTGTGTTTGGAATACAGTTACGTTACATTTTGCACTGAGGTTCAAGTGGTTTGGCTTTGTCGAATTTGTGTTTCCGGTCATATGATGACTGATACTGTGCCAGTCTTCTAGTAATGTAGTTTGTGTACTGTGCATAATGCTTTCTACAGGGTGTGCTTTTGATGGTCACATGCTATGTATTGAATCCGTTTCTGTATCTCAAGCAGGTGGTCTGTGGTGTTTTACATCAGGCTTGACAGTCTGGCACCTTTTCGTATAGAGGGATAAGAGTTAACCAGGTTGAATAGGTTGTCAGAGTGTTTAATACTGATCAGTGAGGGGGTCGATCCGACGATCAGCTGTTTGTAGAGACCCCCTCTTTATTAGTCACACTGCCTAGTTGCAGCTCAGTCCCATTCAAGTGAATTGGGCTGAGCTGCACTACCAAGCACTCGCAGTAAGTTGCGAGAAGGTTGCAGTGCCAACCAGCGCACCATTGCCTCCTCAACCAGCTGATAGGTGGGGATGCTGGGAGACAGAGCCAACACAGTTCACATACTGCTGACCTATCCTGAGCCCATCAGTATTAAACACTTGGAGAACGCCCAAAAAAACACCACACGTAAAGGCTAACTAAAAATTATGTGCCAGAATTCACTAACCAAGCATTTTTCTAAGGTCCCTGTATCTGAGATAGATGAAGCTGCTACCCATATTTAATGCATGAGTGGCCTTAGTGAGTTTGTAATAAACTGATTTTTTTAATGTACATTTCAAGAAAACTAAAACTATATACATAGGTATCTAGAGAAAAAGAAATCATTGGTGCACAAGTTTATTGATGAAAACATTGCTTGTATTCATTGACTCGTGAGTGGTACAGTAATTTCTAATTCAATATTTGTCACTTGAGACGTTCTATATGATGACAAATGGTGACTTGCGTGTATGATGGGTATGTCTGTGCAGGTGTGTGTGGCTGCACACCTCACTAATATTTTTCATATTCTTTATAAACCAAAAGTTTTTCATGTCCTCAATAATATATTTGTTATAATATTGAAAAAAATTACAAAATTATATCTGCTAGTGGTTCCCAGTTTTACCCAAAATGAGACATATCTTGATGTTCTATTTGTGTGAAGAATAACTTTCATACCATTCTAGGCATTTATCCATGCCAGGTTACTTGTGTTCATCCAGCCATACTGAAATGTTTGTATTTGGCATTGTGAGAACATGTAATTGCATTGCTAAAAATAAAAAGATAAAAAAGATACTGACTAAATAAACAAATATGTTTCTTCTACTATATGCTAGTATGTGAGCTGTTTTTTTACTTATTCAAATAAAAGCTAAATATGGATCTAAATGCATATTTTAGTTTTACTGTCAAGTTTGTAATAAAATTGGTTGTAAGCCACGTCTACATCAAATGTATGACAAGTCGACTACAGTGCACAGAGGCTCATCGGAGCGAATACATTCTAATACTATATGGAGCTCCCGCTCTGTACAGTATTACAATGCATTTTTTTTACGATTTGACATCGGATGAAGCAGCCGAAGTTGATTCGCTCATCCCTAATAGTTATTTTTACAGTGGATATAAAAAGTCTACACACCCCTGTTAAAATGTCAGGTTCTGTGCTGTAAAAAAATGAGACAGAGAAATCATTTCAGAACTTTTTCCACCTTTTAATGTGACCTATAAACTGTACAACTCAATTAAAAAACAAACTGAAATCTTTTAGGTAGAGGGAAGAAAAAATATAAAGATAAAATAATATGGTTGCATAAGTGTGCACACCCTTAAACTAATACTTTGTTGAAGCACCTTTTGATTTTATTACAGCACTCAGTCTTTTGGGGTATGAGTCTATCAGCATGGCACATTTTGACTTGGCAAGATTTGCCCACTCTTCTTTGCAAAAACACTCCAAATCTGTCATATTGCGAGGGCATCTCCTGTGCACAGCCCTCTTCAGATCACCCCCCAGATTTTCAATCGGATTCAGGTCTGGGCTCTGGAAGGGCCATTCTAAAACTTTAATCTTCTGGTGAAGCCATTCCTTTGTTGATTTGGATGTATGCTTTGGGTCGTTGTCATGCTGAAAGATATGAAGTTCCTCTTCATGTTCAGCTTTCTAGCAGAAGCCTGAAGGTTTTGTGCCAATATTGACTGGTATTTGGAACTGTTCATAATTCCATCTATCTTAAATAAGGCCCCAGTTCCAGCTGAAGAAAAACCAGCCCCAGAGCATGATGCTGCCACCACCATGCTTCACTTTGGGGATGGTGTTTTTTGGTGATGTGCAGTGTTGTTTTTGCGCCAAACATATCTTTTGGAATTATGGCCAAAAAGTTCAACCTTGGTTTCATTAGACCATAACACCTTTTCCCATATGCTTTTGGGAGACGGCAGATGTGTTTTGCAAAAAGTAGCCTGGCTCAGATGTTTTTCTTCGCAAGAAAAGGCTTTCGTCTTGCCACTCTACCCCATAGCCCAGACGTATGAATAATACGGGAGATTGCGGTCACATGTACCACACAGCCAGGACTTGCCAGATATTCCTGCAGCTCCTTTAATGTTGCTATAAGCCTCTTCATTGCCTCCCAGACCAGTTTTCTTCTCGTCTTTTCATCAATTTTGGAGGGACGTCCAGTTCTTGGTAATGGCACTGTTGTGCCATATTTTCTCCACTTGATGATGACTGTCTTCACTGTGTTCCATGGTATATCTAATGCCTTGGAAATTCTTTTGTACCCTTCTCCTGACTGATACCTTTTAACAATGAGATCTCTCTGATGCTTTGGAAGCTTTCTGTGGACCATGGCGTTTGCTGTGGGATGCGACTAAGAACATTTCAGGAAAGACCAACTAGAGCAGCTGAACTTTATTTGGGGTTAATCAGAGGCACTGTAAATGATGACAGGTGTATGCTGACTCCTATTTAACATGATTTTGAATGTGATTGCTTAATTCTGAACACAGCTACACCCCCAGTTATAAGTGTGCACACTTATCCATGGATTTACTGCCGAACGGTAGATCAGTTTGCCGTGGACAAAAATATTGGCTTACTGTAGGCTCAACGGCTTAAAATGAAAAAAACATTAAACTTTATTCATTGTCAAATTTGTAGCAAACTTAATTAACGATAAAGGACCATAAGTCCAAATAATATGGTATTAGCAGAAGGCTGCCAGTACCCTGTATTGCCTTCTGTCAAGTGAGTAACAGCAGGGCCCTGCACTGTTGCTCTGGGAGTATCCCTGCCTACCCCTGTATGTGTACATAAATTGTATAAAGTAATGCGTGGGTGTGCTCCCCAATGGTAAACCATTCTACGTCCTTTTGTGCTGGCACTCCCGTCTTATACCCGGGACACCATGGACGTACTCAATCGTCTACATGATGTTATAATTGAGGAGGGGGTATACCTAGCAAGCTTGGATGTGGAGGCACTTTATAGCTCCATCCCCCACGACAGGGGATTGGAGACCATTGGCAGATCACTCAGTGAAAGGGGTAGACAGTTTTCAACCCACAATGAGTTTGTGCTGGCACTTCTGCGGTTCATCCTGAATCATAACATCTTCCTGTTCAATGGGAAAATCTTTCGCCAGCTCAGGGGGGTCGCGATGGGGAGCCCTTGTGCCCCCACTTTCGCGAACCTCTACCTGGGCTGGTGGGAGAAGGAGGTGGTGGTCGGGGAGGAATGTGAATGTTTTTTCATTTTAAGCCGTTGAGCCTACAGTAAGCCTGCACACTTATCCAACCACATTATTTTAGTTTAGTTTTTTGTTTTCTTCCCGCCACCTAAAAGATTTCAGTTTGTTTTTCAATTAAGTGGTACAGTTTATAGGTCACATTAAAGGTGGAACAAGTTCTGAAATTATGTATCTTTCTCTCATTTTTTTACAGCACAGAAACCTGACATTTTAACAGTGGTGTTTATATCCACTATATATAATTTTTACTCCACTATATAAAAAGTTTGATACGTGTGGTCTGATTAGACACTGGGTCTTGCCACAAGAGGATGTAAAAGTGTTCCCCCCCCCCCCACTACATTTGAGTAGTATACCTCTTGGTGAGAGATTGTTGACTGGTGAGCATGCCTCTACAGCACACTTGAATTTGCCCAGTTGAACTTGCCAGGGAACAGATGCTTTGACTGAGAGAAGCAGGATGGTTGTTTTGGTGAATTGCCTGGTATCTAGGCTCTTCTGACCTAGCTTGTAGGAGCAGTGAATATGTGAGGGCATGCACATATGGCAAACAGGCTCCAGACACACCACCAGTAGAAAGGATAATTTGATCTGCCAACAAGCACAAGCTGCTCCCACAATTTTGTTGTCCGCCATCCAGACACAAGTGACGCCTTCATTACCTTTAAGCCTCCTTCAACACACCCATCTCTAGCCGGACCATTTTCAGGTGCTTAGCAAAAGGAAATGGTGTCCTGGCATTAACAACCAGCCACTATTGCCTTCATTTGCAGTGGTATCCTGAACAAGAAATTTACGGAACGGGACAGCATTGTCTTTAACGAATTCAGGTTCTGTTTGAAATTTGATGACTGTCTGGTTTAAGTGTGTAGGCCTCATGGCGAGTGCTTCAATCCTGCCTTTGCTGTGAAGTGACACACTGCTTTATCTACTGGTGTGATGATTTGGGGAGCCATCACGTATGTCAACCGGTCACCCCCAATAGTGATGCAAAGGACACTAACAGCTGAGCAATATGTGCAGGAGATCCTGCGGCCACATGTGTTGTCTCTCATGACAGGGCTTTTAACTGGCATTTTTCAGGAGGATAATGCTCGCACACACACAGCAAGGGTTTTTCACAGGAATGTATGAGCCAGATTGCAACACTTCCTTGGCCTGTCCATTTTCCAGATTCACCAATTAAATATGGAACTAGCTGGAACGCCAGCTTCGGCAACCTATAAGTGTGCAGGATCTACAGGCCCAGCTGCAACATCTGTGAGCAAATGTTCTGCAGCATACAATACAGAACATGTAAGCCTTCATGCCCAACCATATCTCATACTGTATCCAGGCTAGAGGTGGCCCAACAGGGTACTAGAGCCTCCTTTTAGTTGCAGTTGTCCTCAATACACTTATCCTTTCACTCTAATATTGTAATCACTTAGATATATCCTTATTACATTCACACATATTAAGTTTCATTCAATTCCAACAACTCCTTGGTGCATTATTTTAGTGTCAATGAGTATACTTTACCACCTGCAAGAGATGCCATGCTTACTCCAACATTGACTTGACAGAGACTTCAGTAATAATTTAGCTCTGTCAGTGGCATAGAATTTTTTTGGGAAAAGATAGCACAAGGACGGAGTTTCCCATTAGAAAATTTGTGGGACAGGACAGCTGCCAATCCCACAAAATAAATTTTTACTTTAACAAAGAACACCAGGATGTGAGAGGACTAGGGGAGATGTGAAGTATCTCTTGAGTTGTGATTTTGACCAAGAATGACTATTGTCCACTTTAGAAGAAAGCTAAGGGGAGCTTTGGACAGGGGAATTCTCGAGTGAACTGTCAGTAGCAGTTAGTGAATTCCAAAAAAGTGCCTTCAGGCCCACAGTACAAGACTAGTGCAGAATAGCAGAAAGAGTGTGTGGTCTTGTTGCTGGTAAGAGAGCAAATCCTTGTAGAAGACCAGGATGCAGTGGTAAAGAAAACAAAACATTTCAGTAGCAAAATGTTGGAAGACTGCTGGAGCATTACAATATTGAGAAGCAACTCCACATATGTCTCAGGATGCTTTACTGCTGGCACGCACAAGTGAAGGCTTTTGGAGGATGGCCTGGTGTCAAGAAGGACAACAAAGATTTCCCTCTAAGTAAAACTGTAAGGACAGACAGGAAATACAGGGATTGGGCTCCAAAGTTATTTTCTCTGATGAAGCTACAGTTGTGTTCAAAATAATAGCAGTGTGTTTGAAAAAGTGAATCGAGCTCAAAATCGTTCTAATAGCTTTTATTTCCATACACACAAATGTATTGGAAACACTACACATTCTATTCCAAATCAAAACATGAAGAAAAATATATCAAATTTGTGTTGTACCCCTAAAAAATTTTTAAGAAAAGGGAATATTAGACTGTTCAAAAAAATAGCAGTGTTTGTATTCTTCTTTACAAACTCAAACATTCACTTTATAAACGGAAAAATGTTTCAAGATTTTGCCTTCCTTTGAATCAGATTAACTTTTATATAATAATAGGTAGACAGGAAATTTCAGCAGCTCTCACCTGCCCCACCTTCACCTGTGAGCACGGAGGACCCGTGTCAGGCCCGGGTAATATAGTTCAAAAAGGTTCAAGGAATCCAGCTCCACTTCGGTAAAGGAATATTTATTTTGCTTGCGGTAAAATCACATCCAGTTACGGTTACAAAAGTCTTGTCTACGCGTTTCGAGCTACAAGAAACAATTCAAGCCCTTACTAGGTAAATAAATAAAAAATCCTTATTGTATTTAGAAGTATAGAAAATAAAGGAACACTCCTGCTGCAGTCCTAAGAGTATATTTGCACTAGTCCCTCGGGGCTGCAGTCCCTATAAATTGTGAGTGACCCTATTGCTGTATAGGACTAGTCTGCATATATCATGTATGTCTTGCAGTGCTAATGCGAGCATTAACACTGCAAGACATACATGATCTATGCAGGCTGACTCTCTTTCCTTCACTTGAGCCCTTTTAGGGAACATTCTTGCTGCACATTAGTCCTATACAGCAATAGGGTCACGCACAGTTTATAGGGACTGCAGCCCTGAGGGACTAGTGCAGTTATACTTTTAGGACTTCAGCAGGAGTGTTCCTTTATTTTCTATACTCCTAAATACAATAAGGAATTTTTTTGGTAGGGTTAACCTAGGAACCAGCATAAATATTGGTCTGATTAGTTCCAGTTCACCCTACCAGCCTATATTTGTGGAGATCACTTTTTTAATAAAGTGAAATAAAGTGTTTTTAACGTACTTCATTTAGGCAGTAAACTTCCTTTGAATCACTTAACTAATATTTAGTTGTATGACCACTGTTTCTGAGAACTGCTGTACACCTGTGTTGCATGGAGTCAACCAACTTCTGGCACCTGTGAACAGGTATTCCAGCCCAGGATGATTGGACTACATTCCACAGTTCTTCTCTATTTCTTGGTTTTGCCTCAGAAACTGCATTTTTGATGTCTCCCCACAAGTTTTCTATTGGATTAAGATCCGGGGATTGGGCTGGCCACTCCATAACGTTAATCTTGTTGTTCTGGAACCAAGATGTGGCATATTTACTGGTGTGTTTGGGGTCGTTGTCTTGTTGGAACACCCATTTCAAAGGCATTTCCTCTTCAGCATAAGGCAGCATGACTTCTTCAAGTATTCTGATATATGCCAACTGATCCATGATCCCTGGTATGCGATAAATAGGCTCAACACCGTAGTATGAGAAACATCTCCATATCATGATGCTTGCGCCACCATGCTTCACTGTCCTCACAGTGTACTGTGGCTTGAATTCAGTGTTTAGGGGGTTGTCTGACAAACTCCGGCCAGTAGACCCAAAAAGAACAATCTTACTTTCATCAGTCCACAAAATGTTGCGCCATTTCTCTTTAGGCCAGTCAATGTGATCTTTGGCAAATTGTAACCTCTTCAGCACATGTCTTTTTTTCAACAGTGTGACTTTGCGGGGGCTTCTTGCAGATAGCTTGTCTTCACATAGGCGTCTTCTAATTGTAACCGTACTCACAGGTAACTTTAGACCTTCTTTGATCTTCCTGGAGCTGATTGTTGGCTGAGTCCTTGCCATTTTGGCTATTCTATCCATTTGAATGGTAGTTTTTCACTTTCTTCCATGTCTTTCAGGTTTTAGTTGCCATTTTAAAGCATTTGCAATTATTTTAGCTGAACAGTCTATTATTTTCTGCACTTTTTATTATGTTTTCCCCTCTCTAATCAACTTTTTAATCAAGGTACGCTGTTCTTCTAAACAAAGTCTGGAACGACCCATTTTCCTCAGAATGTCAGAGAGAAATGCACTGTTGCCAGCATGTACATCATTTGCTGCCTTCCTTGCTTAAATAATGGCAATAATTGCCACCTGTTTTTCAAAGAATAAATGACCTCACTAATTGAACTCCACACTGCTATAATTTTGAACATGCCCCTTTCAATTAGTGATTCAGCAGCACAGAATCAGCAGCATGCATGTCGTGACTGTTAGGTCTGTTGGATTTCTATTACTCTACTACACCTGCTAGTAAATTATTTGCCATGTAGAAATATCATTTCTACCAAAAACAGTGATTGAACAGGTTAGTGATGTCTGGCTGCTATTATTTTGAACACAACTGTACCTCCAGCCTGTTTGGGACATCTGGAAAAATGATTGTCTGGAAAATAAAGGTGGGGTTGCTTCTCTTCCAAGGGAGTGGGGACACTCACAATTTTGCCTAAGAATACCACCATAAATAAAAATGGTATCAAAACATCCTACAAGACCAACTTCTCATAATGTTCGAGGAGCAACGTGGTGATAAGCAATGCTTTTTCCAGCATGATAAAACACCATGTCACAAGGCAAAAGTGATAACTAAGTGACTCTGTGAACAAAACATTGACATTTTGAGTTCATGGTCAGGAAACTCCACAGATCTTAATCTCATTGAGAATCTGTGATCAATTCTAAAAAATTGTCTGGAGTGAATTGCAGAAGTCTTGAAAACAAAGGCAGACTTTGTGGAAACTAAATTTTGTGTAAGTCTCAAAACCTTTGTGTTATAGACTTGCGTATGTACAATGGCTGTGGAACCTCTGTGCCAAGTAATTGGTTTGACATTGGGCCAAACACTAAAGATGTTGTTCTAACGCCTCACCGGTATTCATCTTTTAAAACCTGTACAAGGATGGACTTCACTGCGAGTTAGCGACCAGACCGCTGTCCGGGTATACTTGGCAGCTTGACCTACTGAGGTCAGCGGCACCGGTAAAAACACCAGAGACACAGGCATGGCACAATACATAGAGCACTGGCAGACGAATAGATCAGGAATCCATGCAGGCAGACTAGAAGAGCCAGACATACAGACTACTGGAGTGGACTTCTGGAAATCGGACACTGTTTAGACATAGCAGATACATGAGCAAAAACGTAGCAAGACAGAACAGGCACAGAATACTAGGACAGAGTTTAGACACAGCGGTTACAGAAATACGCCAGCATACACAGACAGATAGAAAGCTCCATACAGACTTTAACAGAGCACATACAATCCAAAGCAAGGTCAAGCAAAATGCATAGAACAAACATAGGGTAATGGCATACAACACTAGGTCAGAATTCAGACACAAACTTGAGATATACACTCCAACACAGGGCACAGACAGACTCCAAATAGATCAAATCAAAGACTGACATAAAAATTGCACAAGCAGGGCAGGTCACAGCACCCGAGACATCTACAGACTGACACAGAACTCAGGAACTTATACAGCAGATTTAAAGGGGTTATCTGATAATCAATATTGATGACATCCTCATGTTAGGTCATCAATATCATATCGTTGGGGATCCCGGGTTTTGGACCCTACCGATCTGCTGTTAGAAGAGGCTGGTGTTTTATGAGTGCTGTGGCCTCTTCCTAGGGCATGTGACATCATCATACATTGATCACATGGCCTAGAGGAGAGATACAAGCAAATGGCAGAATTCATACCCACAAAAACCCACGTCAGGATACAAGAAGCAGTGGCAATATGAACCACCATTGAACATAATGGACTCAATTTAAACCCATAAGCTGCCAACGCTGGCACACATGGTATAATGGCAACAAGTGAGACGCCATTGTAGCATTTTGGCCAAGACTGAAGCTTACCAGGAAGGGGTGTTGTTTAAAATGCAACATAGTGCGCTAAAAATTGGCCCATTTTTTAAGTAAACTAAAGGTCCCTTTACATTGGCTAAGAATCGGCCAGATAATCACTAACAAGTGTTTTTAGGAACTCTCATTAGCGATTTATCTGTTAGTGTAAAGGTGCCGGCGATTACCCGATGAACGAGCGAAACGCTCGTTCATCGGGTAATATGATCATTTGTGAGGACATCAAAGTCATCATTTGCTGACAGCAGATCATGCTGTCTAAACGCGATCTGTTGCCAGCAAACAATGATTCTTTATGGGGATGAGCGTATGGCGTTAGCGATCTCTCCTCCTCATACTGTGGAGGAGATCACTGCATGTAAACGTCTCCTTCACTAATGAGCAGGCGATTGCCGGGAACGAACTCTTCCTTTCCGACAAACGTCTGCTTAATTGAGCTGTGTAAAGGGACCTTACAACAACAAATAGGTGGTGTAAACTTAAACTAGACAATCTATAGGTGTGCCAGATTTATCATCCAGCATCAGGCACTGTGATAAATCTGGCACAGTTTAAGACTGTCTAATTAAGTTTAGACTGTCTTACTTTTAGACAGCATTAATAAATATGTACCATTCTCTTTCCTGAATAGAAAATTATCGGCTAACTTTGAGTTATAACTGTTAATTCACTATTGTGGTATAGTTAGATCTCTCTTGCTCAGATACTGAAGTCCATTTACTCATAGTAAAAGATTTTAAAGCTATAAGTAGCAGATACCTCTTAAGGGTGTTAATTAATTGGCTTTTAAACCAGGAGAAATTTTAAAAAAATGCCAGTTTTTCTAAGGATAATTCCTCTCTCTACTGTGGCATAGTTAGCACATACATCTTCAGATGTTGAGCTGGACATTAGAGAAAGAAAAGACCAACATCAATAAGATAGGCAATTGCCAGTTAAAAACAAGAAGGCAAAAACCACATAAAAAAGCAAAATACTGTCCACCCATACAGATTGAGAGATTAGCTGCCTGAAGCCTATATGAACTGCCATAATTCACTCACTGTCAGACAGGAGTCTGATGTATTCATAAAGGCTCCCCTATCCTTCTTGCCGCTGATTGACCGCTTTCTCCCTAATTACTATATACAAAGAGAATTTTGTTACTCAAAGGCTGCCTGGCAGGAAAGCCTGCATATCATGACTATATCAGACTCCTGCCTGACAGCGCTGGCATTATACTGAAACTGTGTTTTTCCAAAATGCTAAATTTTTACACAGAAGAAAGAAAGTGATCCAATCAGCCTGCCTGCCAATACTACAGGTAGCTAGTAGTGATGACAGCTTCCCTTTAAGGGAGCAGAACAAAATTTTAATGTGTTGATGGGAGTTGTTGATGATTTTATAATGAGGTTTATGCCTGTTCTATTCAGTGTTTGTTTACTTGTTGCTTTTTATTATGTTCTGTCCTAAATCAGGTTGGAACCAAAACTCATTGTTGCTGCAGATGATGATAAAGAAATCACAGATTTTTTTTTACTGTAATGAACCCAGAAAACACACTTGATATTTTGGGTATTGCATTTTTGCAATCCACCACATGAGGTCAGCATGGTCTTACATTAATGCTTCCATGCTTGTTCTGAAGATAGTTTATTTGACTTTCACTGGCCATAGCGAAGTTCTGTAGACTAATTTGTATTGCAAGCTCTCAGTCTAAAGAAGTTTTCTCTTGATCATGGATTATTGTTCTGTTACCCCATTCTAAATGTCATTCTGAGGTTGTCATTTTGAGAATATTCTGAAACATTTGTGACAACTCCTGTAACCCCTTCCCACTCTATACTGTAAACGTATGGCGTGGTGAGCTGAACATTAATGCACCATGCCAAACATTTACGGCATTGAGTAACATACACCCAGCATGAAACAGCTGAAATAGTGCCAGCACCATTCCTGGCTATTTAACCCTATAGATGCTGCGGTCTTTAGCAACTGCTGTAGCTAAGGACTTTACAGAAGGGGCGATCTCACTCTCTACCCCATCTGGCCCCCATAACGCGATTGCATGGTCCCGATGGAGCTGGGTTACAGGGTTCTGTCAGATACATTGGATGAAAAATAAGAGTTATAAGTCTTAGATGTGAAGATGCAAAGAAAAAAAAAATTTGTATCAACCTGCAGAATAAAGTTATCACATATACTGCATGGTAAACCACATAAAAAATAAAAAACACTGACAGAATTACTATTTTTGTCAATCTCACCTCCAAAAATATGAAATAAAAATTGATAAAAAAGTAATATATACTCCCAAATGGTACTAATAACAACTATAGCTTGCTCCGCAAAAAAACAAGCCCTCACACAACTAAGTTGATGGAAAAAAGTTATTGATGTTAGGGTATGGCGATGTAAAAGCGACAGAGTTTTAAGTGATTTTTAAAAGTGATTTTATGATGCAAAAGTAGTAAAACATGAAAAAAGAAACTGTATAAATTCGGCATCACCATAATATCAAACCGCAAAATAAAGTTATTATATCATATATATATTTTTCATTTTCACAGTCCAATAATAATAAAAACCAGACAGGCAAAACCATGACCGGATCAGAATCCAAATTCAAAACAAAAACACAGCAGAGTGAAACCAGGAGTAAACGTCAGATACCAAGTCAGCAAGTAAAGGCAAGGTGACAACAAGCGGAGTCAAATACCAGGAGATCACGTCAGAGGCAAAGTCAAAGAAAATGGCAAATGGTCAGAAATCCAGAAACAATAGCTAGGGAGGCAAGAATAGAAATCACAGGGATCTGTGGCCACCTCAGGAAGTACACTGGCACAGAGCTTGATTGGTCCAGCATCCTGGCCCCCTGGTTGAGTAATCCCACTGTCAGCGGGGCTGGTTGCCATAGTAACAATGCAACACCACCATATTGCGTCCAGACTCGCCATGGGAGCATAGACAATGCGTGACACACTGCATCTCTAGCTGAATTCCTTGGGGGTGTAGTTTCAAAAATTTTTGCTATTTCTTGAGGATTCCACTGTACTGGTACCTCAGGGGTGCTTCAAGTTCCAGCAAAATCTGGGTTTCAAAAGCCAAATGGTGTTCCTTCCCCTCTGAGCCCTGCTGTGTGCCCAATCAGCAGGTTACAACCATATATGGGGTATTGCCGTATTCGGGAGAAATGGCGTAACAATTTTTGGGGTACTTTTTCTCCTGTTCACCCTTGTAAAAATGAAACATTGGAAGACATTCTCACAATAACCTAGCAGTGTTGTATAGTTTTGTATAGCTGGAGATTAAACTTTTACATAATGCTCACCCTGATTCAACTCATTGTAAGAATTAAAACAAGAATACTGTTTTTAGGATCTAGAGCATGGCCAAATTACTATGTCTGTGAGGTTTGCCAAAACAGCAGAAATCCCATTGCATTCTCTTATCCATTAGTTGCACATGTCAACCTTAGTCTCTTGGCACCAAAACAGTTCCTTCTTATTCCCTTTGCCAGTCGGTTCTGTCACAACCATCTGCAGTAGAAACAAAAGCAACATTTATCTAATGTTCCCAAGGCACATATATTGATCTACATGTTTATAGCCATATACCATAGTCATGACTCACCAGCTGCAGATACAAATTACTTGAACATTTCCTCAATTGTCATTGAAGAGAGCGTTACTATGTAATCAATGAAAGGTTTACAGCATTTGCCATTTTCTAATTCAGCAAAGCAGCAGGATACACTTTTTTACATGTGACTATACTTAGCATGTAGGATACTTAGTATAAAAAATGCCCCCAATTTTATAATGAAAGGAATGAGACAAGAGTATGAATGTAAAGCAGATAAAGGCCACATGACAAATGAAGCAGATGCAACAGAAATGATCCAGTGAGGGATATCTAAAAATGGTGTTGGCTTACAGAGTCAGTCACTATTGCTTTCAGAGGGAATAAAATACATTCGTGAAGAAGCCAAGAGACATTTGGACTGTTAGTTTTATGCTGAAAGACATAGCATCCATGTCTATTATGCTTGTACGCTTTCGTAAAGATTATAACGTTTATGAATAATTCACCACTTATGTGCCAGAGTATCAGCTGCTCATCTTTTATTATGTATTTGTGGACTGTATATGGACAATGACAATAGAAACCTTTACCAGGACTACTTTTGTGAGTCTTGTCATGTCATAGAGTGCAATTGGGGAGATTTATTAATCACCCCAAATTCACTTTAATTGGTCTGTACTAAAAATATGAAAAAATCTGTTCCATGTAAAAAAAATCTCATCAAAAGACAATGGGGCACTGCCTCCATCTGATGAAAGAAAGGTTCAGGGGCAAAAAAAAAACACCTTATTTTTATCTTCAAGAAGTCCATTCTGTTCCATTCTTCTGATGGCTGTAGATTTTGAAGTGACATTGAGTAATATCCACAATGGTATAAGTAATTGTTATTCTAAAGGCTGTCCCTATTCTGAAATGGTATGTCCATGCCTACCAGGTTGATTAGCCGCCCTGAAAAGGCGCTTCCACCTATTGGTGGCTGTACCTGCTAAGTTTGTTGTACCATAGCACCCTAACAATATGGGGATTATTGTCATGAAGTGGCTATGGAGTTGGACCCAATATGTCACAGAAAAGATTTGGCATGAAGCTACTTTTAAGGGCATTATCTAAGTGATCCTCCTGTAAAGGGATCTGGACTGCACTGCACTGCCGGGGAACCACTGGGCCTCTACCTCATGAAATAGTTGCTGTTTAGTGAAAGCTGACCCAGGGGTATCAAGAGACACTGGTGATTGATGCCAAGGGGAGAGGCCAAAGTTGGGCAGGCAGAGTGTATATAATCCTTTATACTGGCAATAAGTCAGGGCAAGCAGCTTAGGGTCAATACGGGAATCAGGCAGACGTCAGGTCAGGGAGTCAAACCTGGTAAACAGGCAGATGTCGACCACAGGAAATAGAATGGAATAATTGCCCACCTTTGCAGTATGTAGCAAGCTGGAGAACCAATTACTCAGGCACCCATAGGGGAAGGTGCCTTATAACACCCAGGGACAGCAGACATTGACTTGGGACAGATAAGGCCACTTAGGCTTGCCTTTTTAAGAACAAGTAGAGCACACGCATGCACCCTAGGGACTGCAGGCAAGAAGAAGAGGCTGAAAGAGGCCTAACAGACAGACAACTGTGTGCTCTAGTGGCCTTGCGTGCCAGGAGGAGGGAGAGGATGGTGGGCATGGCCTACCATCACGCAAGAGCTGCTAGACGAGTGAGTGTTCCAGTTGCCCTGCACGACAGCAGAAGAGAGAGACAACCGCAGGTAAGCACGGATCGGAGCCCCACGGAAGCACTAAGTGCTTCCGTGGTGTTTCTGTCCGTGCCTCTGCACCGCAGAAAAATAGAACTTGTTCTATTTTTTGCGGTGCAGACGGATCATGGACCCATTCAAGTTGAATTGTGGTCCTCAAATTGCGGTCCCCAATGCACGGAACGGATGCACAACGTTTGTGTGCAAGAGGCCTAATACAAATTAATCCATATTGGCTGTTACAGCTGTTTGAACTGGCCATACATTTTTAATGACACCGGGTGAAGGATGAATAACCTTTCTAGGAGTGTTCTTTCATAGAAGGATCACTCATGAATTAGGAACAATCTAAACACAGCCGACTTATCACATAATGACTGTATCATCTATTGGCTAATATGATTGTTGCTTGAAAAATCACTTTGTCTGAAATCTGAGCACACCAGAGGTGGGCCTTGTCATAATCATCCATTTTAATCAACTTTAGACTAATGTGTATGGGTACCCTAACCCTGGGATATCCTCCTTTGCATTTTTTGTTGCTATCTTCCAACCAAACCCATAAAATGGAACGGGCTAGAATGTTACTTTCCCTTAATAATACATTAGCGATCATGATAGAAAATACAGTATTAAAGATTATAGCGAGTTTGTGCTGCCCTGCTGTTATCCTTGATGCATGTTTAAATGTGTATAAAGCTACACGATGAGTGCATGCTACCGCTTCTCAAATAAAGGAATATATAAAACTATAAGTATTAACTATGTTATGAAATAAGAACAGGCATGAATAACTGTAAATATGAATGGATTTAATTAGATTTAACTGCTACACAGTAAAGAAGGTAACATTAAGCTTTTTGTATTTGTTCTATAGCATGCTGTGTTGCATTCCTGTCTTTATTACTGTCAGGCTCGCATCACCCTAAAGCCAATCCTCAAAATCTTATTTCATCCAAAGCCTGAGGCACTGAATAGGATGGGGAAAAAAGCATTTAAGATCATAAAATACTTGCAGGAATCTAGAGAGCTCTTACATCACATCATTGCTGCAAAGTCTACTGTAACACTTTCTTATCACTTATATAGAACTTTAGTGGCGTATCTAGAACTGACTGCTTTCCCTCAGTCCCCTTAATGCAGACCTTACACCGGACCCAAAAAAATACCTCCTGCGGGAGCCTCCGCTCTTCATGCAGCACCGTGTCTAGGCAAGTACTACACTGTGACATGACATTGCATGTATGCTGCCAGAAATTACTGCAGCACCTGGAGAAGAACACCAGGAAGCGGTTAGTAATACCAGTACTATCACTAGAAGCACCATACTCACCACTCCCTAGACCCTGAAAATAAATCCATTTGTCCTCCTCCTGGGCTCTTCCTGAGTTCGGGCCCCATAGCAGTTGCTTCCCCTGCTTCCTTGGTACAATAATCTCTCTGTTTCCTCACCATTATCATTGTTTTTGTTTGAAGGCCTTGTTCTGTTCCAAATTGCTTGAGCCTCTACCATAAAGGTGCCATACACCTTCAGTAGCTGCTGGCAGACCACTCATTTGTCCAACAGCTATCTCTTCCGATGCCACAATACACTCTCAATTTGGACAAGTATTAAATAAAGTCCATTTAGAATGGCTCTCATGAGTACCCTAGATTCCTAGCAAGGCTCTGTTTAAAAACACAGCCAAATCCCAGAAATGCAGCTTGGATTATGCCCAATCATGGCAAAGTTGCATGCGACTTGTAATCTGCAACCAAAAATCCAACAGCATTGGACTTGGATTGTCGTGTCACTGTAGCGGTCTAGTAAGGGAGGGACTGCAAGGCAGGATTCAAATACGGTACAGCAGACGAGGAGGCTGAACAAATGCTGTTTTTTACTGAACAATAAAATATAACGACCGGCACTTAAGATTAACAGTACTACACCGATATGCCAGGGGTGCAATCGGTAAATGGCAAGAACAGTATTAACAAATTTGCACAACGTTACAGGAAGGATATTTGAAACGTAGTATAACAAATGCGTTCTCATAAGCATGCAGATAGAAATACTGGCTACTCTCCTCTTCTATAATCCTGTCTGATCCCCGCTAACCAGACTGACGAAACTTTCTATATGCCCTACAGCGGATTAGCACCGGTGCACACTCACAGTTCTGGAGTAGAGGTCTGTGATGTAGTCTTTTCCCATGAGGTGGATGCTTGTCTTGTTCGGAACGTGGTGGCATGTGTCCCCTGGCTCCTGAATCGATGGCTTCCTTGTCTCAGCGCGTGGCCTGCTTCTCTCTCTCTCTCTCTCTTGATTACAGCTTCAGCACTTCACTTCAGAGCCTATCTTGATCTGTCCCATAAATAGCCAGTTTCTCAGGACTCCATCAGTAAGGGCCCATGTCTCATCATTAGTCTCTCAGCTTGGCTCCTGACATGGCAGCCAGCCTCACAGCTTCCAGGGCACACACACACCCAGGACTCCAACCCCAAGAACTTCTAGCCCCTCCTACATCCTGTGTGTGTACCACAGAACTTCAGCTGCTTTCTTACTCAGAGCCACAGTGGCATCTAGTGGCTGGAATAAGTCTTCCCAGTCTATGTAACACAATATTGCAGATATCTGTGCAAAGAACAGTATTCTAGGGGCTGACCCCTACATCGCGGTCATGGCAAGTCGTGTATCGTATTGTGACACCCTTGATAATCATTAGATGCAATGTCACGTAACACATGTCACTATGTAGCCCCAACCCAACTTCAATTTTTTGTCGGGGCGTGGTTATAGGGAAAGCAGCTACTTTGGGGCCCAAACTCACAAGGGGCCCACTGAGGAGGAGGACTATAAGATTTTATAAGATTTACAGTATTATACAATGACATTATATAAAGTGACGCAGTAGAAAATGGACGGAGCAGCTGGTCTGAGAGTGATCTTGATTAGCCACAGGAGGGTTGCATGCGAGGAGGAGGTTCTGAAGAAGTTTCTGGGGAAGGTGCCTTCAAAAATTTGCTGTGGGGCCCAGTCATTTCTAGTTACGCCACTGTTTATTGCAGGAGCAGACTGGGAACTTAAAGTGGCCCTGGAAAAAATACTAAAAATAGCCCCATTTTGTAGTTGGGTCCAAATTGATGGACGATGGGGCCAGTAATACCATATTGTGGCACATTATACCACCCCAACAAAGCCAAATACCACAGTCCATCACAAAATACTGCCGCCATCAGCACAAAATACATTACCAAAAACTTCCACTAGCCGACCGTGAGGAGGGCTCAGGCGGCCCCCTGGACATCAGCCAGCCCACTGAGAGATTTCCCTGTAAGGTCTATGGCCAATCCGCCCCTGTTTTTGTCACGGTGCAGTTCACTGTGACAGTTTTGACCGTTAGGCTGGCTGTATGCCCTCTCGCGTACTGGCTGCAGGCTGTCTCCTACGTATGCTGGTTGCATGGGGCTGCGTGCTGGCTGCGGTGTCTCATGTTTACTATGCCCATAAATGTGTGTACTCCCCTTGTCTGCATCTCTGTGCAGTTCTTGGCACTATATGCAAGAAAATATCTAAAATGTAAAAGTTCGCAAAAACGTATCTTAAAGTTCACAGAAATGAATCGCAAAAGTATGTGTCTCAAAGTTTGCGATTAATTTCTGTGAACTTTAAGATACGTTTTTGCGAACTTTTACATTTTAGATATTCTTTTGGATACACTTTGCGATAATTGGATATAATTGTGACAATTATTTGATAACACATTGGTTTATGTTAGGTATTCACTTTTATTTTATGGTTTATATACACCAAGAGTATCCAGGTCCATATGGTACGATAAAAGCCAACAATTAGTACAACAACTACATATTTTATATATATTTTAGTATCTTATTTTTAGAGTTACAACCAATAAATAACAATATATACATATTTATACCAGATGGTGAGTGCCTACTTTTATTTTTCTACAACCGCCAATACATTTTCGGATGACTAGGTGAATCATCCTAAAAGCGGAGCACCCTTACCATAGACCCAGGCATAGGTGAGCCACAGGAAATTTGCTATATATGCCTTACTGCTTATGTTCCTGTCCTGTGTATGTCCTGCCTTCTTGAGCGGGCTTCTGGGTTCTCCGGAGGGAGAATCTCTAGTCTGTGTGCAGCGCTGCCTGAAACCGCCATGCTTCCATTCTGCATGGGGTCCAGGCATCTGCTTCTGTGCTGGTTCCCATTTGTCTTGTTGTCTGATCCATGATCTGTGTTTTTTGGGTTTCAGTTCTGTTGTCTGTTCCGCTGGTGGTTTCACCAGTGTGATTCTCTGCAGGTAGGGACCAAGTGTAACGGGACCTTCCTGGGTGGGGGGGTACTCGGCTCAGTTCATCCCCACCACCGGGGGCTCTGTGAAGAACTGACTCTCCGCTTCTCTGGGTTTTGCCTCCGGTCTGCCGGTGCACTTGGTTCTGTGGTAGTGCTACCACTATTGCCTGACCTGCATATATTGTACTGTCAGGTTCTTTTATTACATGTGTAATAATGTACTCTGTTGGTCCCTGGTCTGTTTCTGCCTATGTCCTGTTTGCATGACGTCCTGGAAGTCTGCCTTGGGCCTCCGGCACATGACTGCTTGGTACTTAAATGACATGTTTCTTGCATATTGTCTTGTTCCTGCCTCTTTCATTGTATGTAAAATTAATGAAAATGTAAAATGGTGGAACTGCATGTTATTACCATTTACTAACATATGTACCCAATGGTACTAGTAAAAAATAAAGTTTAAAATAAAACCCTATATTAAATGTAAATGTCACAGAGAACAATGATTTTTAACTAATCAAGATCAGCAATTAGTCCTGTAATTCATTGTTCATCTTTTGCCATATTCACACTTGCCAGTTATCACAATGACTTGGAAACCAGTAATTTGTGACAAAAATTGATAACAAGAGCCACTGCTACATGAGATGGGCCATTTATATCCAATGAGACTGACTTGCCTTGACAATATTTTTTATGTTTTCTACAGAAGTGAAAAGTATATGAATTTATTAAAGAACCAGTGGTTATCACACACTGCAATGTCTGAAATTGAACAATATCCACTTAAAAGCAACATTGCTTATTGATGATCTTCATGTTTTATTAAAGGACATCTGCAGCCAAAAATGCAAAGCTCCTTTATTCTTCTGCTTAGTAACTGTAGTTATATACAGTATAATACATGTGAATATTGAAAGGATTCATCAAAAACGTTTTCCCATTTATATGAAAATAATTCTTGTTTGTTGTATAATAGGAAGGTATCCAACCCTCTAATACACTTTCTGTGTCAATACAGTTGAAATTAATTGTCCCAGAACCAACATGTATCAGAGGATAGGCAATAAGTCTGATCACTGGGAGCTCCACCACTGTGACCCTCACTTGTCACAAGAATGGGGGTCTAAGGTCCACCATCTAAATGGGCAGCAGTCATGAATGTGCACTCCATTCCATTTAAAGTTAGTTGAGTGGTGTTCTCTATGGGAGTTAAAGAGTAGAAAAAGTAACGATACATTATACAGTACATATTATTCTATTGCTTCCCTAGTAGTAACTGGCGTTCAATGTTTATGGCTCCATTGCTTCATGTACAGCAGCCTCTCATTCAAGTTAATCCCAGGCTAGTGGTTTGGTGCCTCTGGTGTTAAGTAACCCCTTATCTGTTAGGCAGTGTGCTTGGTCTATTTAAAGAGACCAGCTCTGTATGGAAATTCTTAGGCAATGCTCCCTGGAAAAAAAAATTATGCAAACAGCTATTTCCCAAGGAAAGAGAACCATCATACTAGCGCCACCTTATGGAAGTGGCTTCCTATGAGAATTTTGTTCTAGAAGCTATAAGCTTCTTGTTCTTGCAGTGATTACCAAAATCACAATAGGAAAAAGGGAAAAAATAGCTGTAACATAAAAGTTACTGTATTTTGGTCTCTTTTTTATTGTGAGAGAATATGTAAAGTTTTTAACAAGGCAGCTGTCTCATCTATCTATCTATCTACATAAAACTAACCCAATCTGGGCCAACCTTACATTAAATAAGACCTATCTTGATGAGACAGCTGTTGATGAGACAGAGTTTTTGTAAATACTTCAGACTACGCAGATACACATTCAGCTGTCAATTTATTATTAACTAAAAGAGGAAAACACACATTATAGGGCATACAATTATTTGATCAAATAAATCAGGTGAGGTGACAGACCGTCTTTACCTAATTTAATACCTTATTACATATTGATAATGTAGTCATCACCTGGCAGCTTTCATTCAGCTATGCCCAATGGTTTATTGTCTTCATTGCCACCCATGTTCGCATACTAAAAAAAAAAAAAAAACATAAAAAGAAAAGAGAGAATTGGAAAAATGGTGTGACGTCCTGGCAGAAGCATTCCTACTACCATTTGTAGGTACTCATTTGCTTACTATTTCTCCTATAAGGTATGTGTCCAGCAGTTGATGTTCTTGATTATATGTAGGCTTATGCCCTTTGGTGTATTTACGAAATTGATAGGCCATATTTTAAGGTACTGGGCCTCTTACAGAAGTATCTTCTCTACTACCCTGATGATAGTCTCGAGTTGAATAAAGAGGACAGAAGTACACAGGGGTGGATTGGAAACTTTAAGTGGCCCCCATGTTGTAGGCGGTTCTAAATTGACAGAAAGTGGGGCAACACAAGTAGATGGGGACAACACAAGAAGGTTAGGTCGGCAATACCACAGTGCAGCACAAAATATCTATCTAGAAGCTGTCCCTGTGTGGTGGATCAATAACTGCCACGTTCTGTCCTGCTTAGGAGGTGAGATGTGGGCCACAGCACCAAGCCAGACGTAACTTTAGCATGCTGTCTGGACTTCCCCTAATAATGACCCCAATATTTCCTTGAGTAGTATGCTTTCTAAGTGGTTAAGGGTGAGCAGCAGGGCATACTTGTACCAGGCCAAGGGCTCCCATGCCCTGCTGCAGTGTTCCACTGTATTATCTGAGAATAGTGATGCAATTAAATTCATGAGGGCACCTGTGGCCCCCATCAAATAACAGAGGTACCTGATGCTCCCAGCATTAATTATAACTGAGAGCAAATTATTATGTACCTGGTCAGTAGCAGTGAGGAGGGCTCTGGCAACCCCCTCAGCATTGGCCCACCAGGAAAGTTCCCTGTAGGGTCAATCTGCCCCTAGAAGCAGAACCACAAACAAGCATTAACAACAAATAAAGAACAAAGAGTACAGTACCATGTTATATATGATAAATGACATCTTTAAGTGAGTTTCAGTCCTGCTATTTGAAAGAACAAAGGCCTACATGCCACATTTTTTTTTACCAAAACACTTGTTGAACCTACCATATTTTCTAGGGAGAAAGAGTGAGACAAGAGAATGAGCAGCTCCCTAGGTAAAGTAAAAGCCACTAATGAGAAAATATTCTTCTGTAATATTTAAAATGCAGGTTTTATGTTAACTTGATGCAGGAATAAAACCTTTTTACAAAAGGTCACATTTTGCACAAAATATTTTAAAATAGATGCACAAACGATTGGGTGCACAAACGATCACATATATCACATGGTGAACTTAAAACCTTAAAATAAAAATAAAAAACACTGACAGATTTTCCATTTTATTGTACCCCAAAATGGTATAAATGAAAACTACAGCTTATCCCACAAAAAATAAACCCACGCAGCTCAGTCAACAAAAAAATAAAAAAAGTTATAGCTCTTAAATCCATTTCAGCATATTCCATGTTAAAAAATCCAGATGCCGCTCCTTCCCTTCTGAGCCCTGGCATATCCCCAAACAGCTGTTTACAAGTAAATTACAACCACAAATGGGGCAGCAAATCATGGGTGATATTGTTCTGTTATTCTTTGTGAAAAAGAAAGTTTAGTCCTAAAGCACCATTTTCTTGTAAAAAAATGTGATCTTTCATTTTCACAGCCAAGTGTTATAAATTCTATGAAACGCCTGTTGTGTCAAAGTACTCACTACACCACAAAATAACTCCTTGGGTGGTGTAGTTTCCAAAAATAGGGTCTCTTTTTGGGGTTTTCCACTGTAGGGATACCTCAGGGTCTCTTCAAATGCAACATGGCCCCCAAAGACCATTTCAGCAAAATCTGGCCCCCAAAAACCATATGGCGTTCCTTGCCTTCTAAGCGCTGCCGTGTCCCAATACAGCAGTTTACGACAGCATATGGGGTGTTTCTGTAAACTGCAGAATCAGGGTAATAAATATTGAGGTTTGTTTTGCTATTAGCCAGCTTCCTGTCTAGGCCCGGTGGTCATGTGACCGCGGGGGGAGTGCAGGAGCTGTCGGGTCTTCCTCTCTGGGGTGTGTATTTCCCCTGTACTACTATGTCAGCCTTAGTTACTGGAGAAATCAATAGTGAAAAAAAAAGAGTGAAGTTAAATGTCCCCCAGAGGTCTTGTGTGACCTTATGGGGGACACAAAGTGTAAATAAAAAAATAAATAAAAAATAAGGTGTTTTGAAAAAAAGAAATAAAAAATTTCCCCCAAATCCATTATTTAAATAATGTTAAAAATTGAATAAAACAATAAAATAGAAATATTTGGTATCAACGTGTCCGCAATCACCGGCTCTATAATGATATCATGTGATCTTCTCCATCAGGTGAACGCCATAAAAAATTAAAAATAAACATTGCGCCAAAACATATTTTTTAGTTAGATCACCTCCCATAAAACATAATGTTAATCAAAAAGTCGTATGTCCCCCAAAATGGTAGCGATAAAGACGTCACCTCATCGTGCAAAAAAATGAGCATTCACACAAGACCATAGCCAGAAAAATAAAAAAAATATGGCTGTAAGAAAATTGCAACACAAAAACAATATAACACGTGTAGAGAATCGCTCACTCTCAACTTTTTAGGGCAGGTGCTCTAATCCAAATTTGATTCACCCCTCAAATACTTAGTCAAACAGATAGTTAGAATAGTGGATTGGCACTCATATATGGAAATAACAATCTATTTATTGATTCAATAAAATACCTTTAACAATCAATTCCCACCTTTCCAAAACATATATGTAATAAACCTAATACCAAATAGTATAAAACATTAAGAATCCGTACATTGATGGATGCAAAAAAGGAACAAAGTTCCAATATCAGCTATACTATATCATTTCTCCCTGAGCCTGGATGGTTTAGGAAATAATCCAGTAGTATTATTCCAATTATAAGATGTATACTATTATATTGGAGACTTAATGGTACAGCTGATCAGATGCTTTTAAATGATGATCCTCCAGGCAGCAAACTCTATGGAGAATCTTTCACACATAACGCCACATCTCCATTGCAAAATTACCAAACCGATTTCAAATATAAAAACTTTTCCAACTTCTCCAAGCTGAGTTCAAATAGCCTCTGATATTGAATCTGTAAGGGCTTAGATGGTAATCACCACAATTCAGACCATGAATAGATTGTTAGTACTGACGTAAAAGTTCTCCAATTGCTGAGAAAGTGTTACTAGCACACCAAGTCTCAAGTTTAATATTCAAATGTCTCTATTTGTATCCTCTTGTTTCTCCTCGTACTTCTCATATACTCGCTAGCGGCGCTATGGTAGTTGTTTTTCTCACTTCCGTGGGTTTACCTCCGCCTTTACCACCATATGATATCTCCTGTCCCCGGTCTCTCCTCCACTCGTACGCCGGCATCCCGGCTGATGTGCTATTGGCATCCCTCGTGCGCTCGGTGTCTGGAAAAGTCACTTGACGACTTTGTACGGGGTTAGGGATCCTTGTTTCCGATGGATGCTGGCGGGATGGTGTCCATGCCACTGAGGAAGGGGAAGGCAGTCCCCGAAACGCGTCTGGCATATAACTAGTGTGACACCCCATACTATAACACGAAGAAACAGTGCACTGTAATAAAGAGGACTTCGGCTTTTCCTGCTACTAAGTATTCAAATATCCCATCCAGCCAGCATCCATCAGAAACAAGGATCCTTAACCCTGTACAAAGTCATCACGTGACGTTTTCAGACACCGAGAGCATGAGGGACTCCGATAGCACATCAGCCGGGACACCGGCGTACGAGTGGCGGAGAGACCGGGGACAGGAGATATTGCACGGTGGTAAAGGTGGAGGTAAACCCACGGATGTGGGAAAAACAACTACCATAGCGCCGCTAGCGAGTATATGAGAAGTACGAGGAGAAACAAGAGGATACAAATAGAGACATTTGAATATTAAACTTGAGACTTGGTGTGCTAGTAACAATTTCTCAGCAACTGGAGAACTTTTACGTCAGTACTAACAATTCAAAACTAACAATCTATTTATGGTCTGACTTGTGGTGATTACCATCTAAGCCCTTACAGATTCGATATCAGAAGCTATTTGAACTCAGCTTGGAGAAGTTTGAAAAGTTTTTATATTTGAAATCAGTTTGGTAATTTTGAAATGGAGATGTGGCGTTATGTGTGAAAGATTCTCCATAGAGTTTGCTGCCTGGAGGATCATCATTTAAAAGCATCTGATCAGCTGTACCATTAAGTCTCCAATATACTAGTATACTTCTTATAATTGGAATAATACTACTGGATTATTTCCTAAACCATCCAGGCTCAGGGAGAAATGATATAGTATAGCTGATATTGGAACTTTGTTCCTTTTTTATATCCATCAATGTACGGATTCTTAATGTTTTATACTATTTGTTATTAGATTTATTACATATATGTTTTGGAAAGGTGGGAATTGATTGTTAAAGGTATTTTATTGAATCAATAAATAGATTGTTATTTCCATATATGAGTGGCAAGCCTCTATTCTAACTATCTGTTTGACAAAAACAATATAGACATATTTGGTATTTCAGCGTCCGTAACAATTTCACCTCTATTTTGCTTTAATTCCTAAAGGGTTAACAACATTTCTAAAACCAGTTTTGAATAGTTTGAGGGGTGTCATTTCTAAAATTGGGTCATTTATGGGTAGGTTCTATTATGTAAGCCCCACAAAGTGACTTCAGAACTGAACTGGTCCTTAAAAAAGTTAACTTAAAAATTTCAAAAATTGCTTCTAAAATTCTAAACCTTCTAACGTTTAAAAAAAAAAAATTACATTACCAAAATGATGCCAACATAAAGTAGACATATGGTAAATGTTAATTAATAAATATTTTATGAGGCATCACTATCTGTCTTAAAAGCAGAGAGATTCAAATTTAGAAAACAGTGACCCAAATTTACCCTTAACATGAAGTACAATGTGTCACGAGAAAAAAATCTCAGAATGGTTTGGATAAGTAAAAGCATTCCAAAGTTATTACCACAAGTGACACATGTCAGATTTGCAAAAAATGGTCTGGGCAGGAATGGGGTAAATAGCTCGATCTAGAAGTGGTTAAAAAAGGTGATTTTGGAATTTTTTTTGAAAATATAAAAAATTGCTTCTAAAATTCTAACCCTTCTAAGGCTACTTTCACACTAGCGTTAATATTTTCTGGTATTGAGATCCGTCATAGGCCTTAATACCGGAAAAAAACGCTTCCGTTATGTCCCCATTCGTTGTCAAAGGGGACAAAACGTAACTGAACAGAATGTCATGACCCACAATGCAATTCAATGGGGACGAATCCGTTTTCTCTAACACAATTGAAAACTGATCTGTCCCCCATTGACTTTCAATGGTATTCATGACGGATCCGTCTTGGGTATGTTAAAGATAATACAACCGGATCCGTTCATAACAGATGCAGACGGTTGTATTATCAGTAACAGAAGAGTTTTTGCTGAACCCTGTCGGATCAAGCAAAAAAGCTAGGGTGAAAGTAGCCTAACGTCTTAAAAAAATAAAATAACATTATATTACCAAAATGATGACAATATAAAGTAGACATATAGTGAATGTTAAAAACTATTTTATGTAGTATTACTATATGTACAGAGAGATTCAACTGTAGAAAATAGTGAATTTTCCCAAAGTGACGTATGTCAGATTTGCTAAATTAGGCTTGTTCAGGAAGGAGGATAAACAGCTTGGTCTGGAAGTGGTTAAATGTAGCCATGTACATCCACATATTTATTTATCCAAATATGTTTTTAAGTATTGAAAAATTATCTGAATCTGGTATCGCTGGCCTATCTGATGGCTGGGAGCGTGAGAGCATGCAAAGTCCCATCCTGGGGCACCTCCTATCTGTGCTGCAGCAGTAGCCATAACCCCTAGAAATGAGCATTGTATAATATGATGGAAAAATTAATCAAGTCAGCAAAGGAAGCAATATGGACAATCACAATACATTAGTATTAACTTTGTCTGAGAACTGAGCAGTGGATAGCGGGTCAGTGCATTTCTTTCTTTATGTAGAGCACAGTAGTGGACAAAAGTAAAAACTTGTCAAAAGCTGGAATAACCCTTTAAATAGGCTGCCAGGGTATTATCAGCAGCCTCTAGAAGTAGGGCAAAACTGCAGAACCTTATCAGAGACATTGTGAGATGGAAGACAACGGAGGCAAAATATTTCTTTGAAAAATATTAAGGTAGACCAGACAGCAGTATAAACTGGGCCATTTTAGAAAAGAGTACACAGGGATCTCATTCTAAGCAATGTTTGGAATGGGAAAAAGCTGGAGGAGGCCTGAGCGTGCTTGCCAACAAAATTTTTAACTCCTTCCCATTTAGTGATTTACTATTAAGCCTCATTCATACGTCAGTGTTTGGTCAGTGTTGTCCATCAGTGATTGTCAGCCAAAACCAGAATTGGAGCCTGCACAGACATAAGGTATAAGGGAAATATTTATACCTGTTCTGTGTTTAGAGCCGCACCTGGTTTTGGCTCACAGTCCCTGATGGAAATTACTGACTGAACACTGACTGTGTGAATGTGGCATTACATCACTGAATGCAGCATACTGTACAAAAGTTTTAGGCAGGTTTGGAAAAGATGCCGCAAAGTAAGAATTCAAAAATGTAAGTGTTAATATTTTATAAATTAACAAAATGCAAAGTGAATAAAAGAAGAGAAATCAAATCAATATTTGGTGTGACCACCCTTTGCCGTCAAAACATCATCCATTCCTTTAGGTACACTTGAGCTCAGTTTTAAACAAGTACGGAGTTGGAGTAATGGGCAAACATGGCACCAGCTCCCTCAGCGGGCGCCATGACCGGCGGATCTCTGCTGTTTCAAACAGCAGAGACCCATGGCTAATAACCGTGGCCGGCAATAATGCTGATCGCAGTCATTAAAGCCTTTAGATGCCATGACAAAGCGTTATCACAGCATCTAAAGCAGGCATCCTCAAACTGTGGCCCTCCAGATGTTGTAAAACTACAATTCCCACTATGCCCTGCTGTAGCCTGATAGCTGTAGGTTGTCTGGGCATGCTGGGAGTTGTAGTTTTACAACATCTGGAGGGCCGCAGTTTGAGCATGCCTGATCTAAAGGGTAAAAAACCCGGAAGCTCGCGCTTCCGAGCTTCTTACTGGCATCCTCTGCGGCCAATGAGGATGCTGGTAATTGATTTCAATACGCTGGGTCTTCTTGAACAGACCCAGGGTTTTGAAGCTGCAATTCTTATTTTGGCCAGTAGGTGGCAGGCAAACATAAGAAATGAGTAATTTTGTACCAATCTGGATATATAATAAACATAATGGTACAAACTAAAAAAATACAGTTTTGTAGCCTCAAACATGAGCTACAATACCATAAAAAAGTTAAAAAAAACTGTTAAAAAATATATAAAAATATAAATGTTTAAATCATCCCCCCCTTTCTGTAGAATACAAAAAATACATAAATAACAAAAAATATAAACATCATGGCCATCACCTTGTCTGAAAACGCACATACTATTAAAATATATTATATAATATATATATATAATATATATAAAATATATATATAATATTTTTCCAATACGGTGAATAGCATAACAGAAAAAACGCTCAAAATGGCTGATTTGCCATTTTTTCATTGCTTTTTTATTGCCAAGATAAGAAATGAGCCATTCTGTAATTAATAAACATAATGGTACAGAATTAAAAAAAATATAGAGTTTTGTAGCCTCAAGCATGAGCTACAAAACCATAAAAAAATTTAAGAAAACTGTTAAAAAATATATGAAAAAATGTAAAAAATATTAAAGTTTAAATCACCCTTCTTAGAATAAAAAAAATAAATACATAACGAATAATATAAACATCATGAGCATCACCACATCTGAAAACACCTGTACTATTAAAGTAAAAAAAATATTTTTCCAATACGGCGAATGCCATAAGGGAAAAAGGGTCAAAATTGCCGATTCGGCATTTTTTCATTGTTTCTCTTACTCCCAAAAAAATGGAATAAAATGTGATCAAAAAGTCACCCACACTCCAAAATGGTATCAATAAAAACTACCGATTGTCCTGCAAAAAACGAGCTCCCACACAGCTCAGTAGATATAACTCTAAAAAAGTTATAGGGGTCAGAATATGGTGATGTAACAAAAAGTTTTTTTCAGTTTTAATTTATTTTTACATTATTTAGACATAAAAACCTATACATATGTAATATCGTTGTAATCGTACTTGACCCAGAGAATGAAGGGCACAGATGAGGCTTACCACAAAGGGAACACTGTAGGAACAAAACACGTAAAACTGTGGAGGAATTGCAATTTTTTTTCAATTTCACCCCAATTTGGAATTTTTTCCCACTTCTCGCTACTTTGTATGCCATATTAAATGGTGGCACTAGAAAGTACAACTTATTCCACAAAAAATAAGCCCCCATATGGATATGTGAATGGAAAAATTTAAAAGTTATGGCTCAAGGAAGACAGGGAAGAAATATGAAAACGCAAAAATGAAAAAACATCCTAAGGGTTAAAGAAACTAGACAGAGAAGTTGTTTCAAACATCTTGGAGAGTTAACCACCGATCTTCTGTGGATGTAGGCTTGCTTAGATCCTTCTGTCTCTTGATTTAATCCTAGACAGACTCAATAATGTTGAAATCAGAGCTCTGTGGGGGCCATATTATCACTTCCAGGACTTCTTGGTCTTCTTAATGCTAAAGACACTTCTGCTGCAGAATAAATTTAGAGCCAATAATTAACTCTTCTATTTTTGAACCTTTCTTACTTTGCAGCATTTTCTCCAAGGTACTGTATGTACATAGTTTAAACCCAGCGTGGTAACAGTATATCACAGTGAATGCGTGGAATCATGAGCTGGGCCTGTGCCATCACTTGCAGGTGCCAGCTGTATTATATAGCTGACACCCTGCTGTCACTGCCTGGGGATAACTCTGATCTTGGCAGTTTTACTGTTTAAATGCCACGTTCTGGTTAGACAGAGGGAGTGAGGATATGTAACCAGCGCAATGAATGGTGTTAAAAAAAGAGCCGAGAATTGTCACCTTTCCTCCCCAAAAAGTTAAATAAAAAATTATCAAAAGTTTGTATGTATCCCAAAATGATATTAATACAAGCTATAGCTTGCGACACAAAAAGGGTTTAACCTCTTTTCTCCATTCAAGCCACAATAGTATCTTGCTTGAACACTTGACTCACGAATATCCCAGCAACAGTAAAGAATGAGCCCAATGTAATAACATCTTTCAGCAAAGGTCAGGAGATACAAAGGGACATCCTCTGGAAGGAATTTCAGGGGTAATTTTGATAGCTGCCAGAATAAAGGTTAGACGGATGATGCATGCTACAGTATAAAATAATACAAAAAGAATTTGTGTAGTCCTTTCAAAACCTAACATGTGAAAACTCAATGATACATGTACTTTGAATGTCCTCCTCAGCCTACAAAGCCAGAACTACCCAGAATTATTAAACCTGATATATTATGCCTGGACAAGACAAGATATGGATGTGGTGAAACGTTTGTAGTCATTATCTACTCATAAAGAGATATATAGCGTCCTACACATAGCACCTCAGTGTCAGCATCCTCTGCACAATATAAAGTATAAGTTTCATATAAGCTCTGGAAATAAAAAACATCTACAATTAGATTGAGCTACTAAACCAAACAAAATTTACCTAAACATGTTTTTGAAAATTAAATTAAAAATTTGCTTTAATAAAGATGATTTTTGTAATACATTTGGTTTAGTTAATGGCACAATTATGTTGTAGGTGTTCATTAAGAGATAATCAAATATAATACCGCTTCAAAATGCAAGGTGATGGCATTCTACCTATGAGTATGGAAATGCTTGCAAAATCTTGCTAGATTATTTAGGTATTTGGGCACATTTCCTTCTCAGATTTCCATTCCCTGTATGAATGCCTAATGAGCATTGTTCTGCCTTTGGGGGTCATTTGCGATCAGATATAAGCCAGTTTTCTGGCGTATATCTGTCACAGATTGCTTTTTCTGCCTTTTTATTCCTCTACCAGTTTATGTGGCCTGCCTATAAGGCCTGCTTGTTCTTTTCCCATCGAGTGGGAGCAGCCTTACTTCACATTCTGATTTCTACTTCGTGGATTGGCATCGCTTGGCGCCCTGTCCCTTCCCTTTTTTTCCACACTTACTCTCTCCCTGTCCCCGCTCCCCTATGCCTATTCCCTGCGCCCCCTTTTCACTCCATTTTTCAAATTTTTTCTTTCTCTGCGCACGCCAAGTCTAAAAAAGGGGGCGTGACGTAGGCGGGGAACGGCAGGCATGTCTCATTTATCGCTTTCTACTCCTGTTTTAGGTGTAATCGTCTAAATTTAAGTCAGCAAGGAGGCTGTCTTACATTTAAAATTGTGGTGATGTTCCAAAGTTTTGTGGATGCCGGCACCTCTTCATAACTATTACACCAGTTATTAAGACCGGTGTCTGAAATGCCGGTCTTAATAAATGATGCCCTATGTGTTCAATTTTAGCTTAATTAATTAGATATTTAAAAGGTAAATAACTTGTTGATGGCTGAAATCAAAATGAGATATTGTATAGGCTATAACAGTTTCCAGAAAGTATAGTCCTATCCAACACAGACCAGGAAGTGATAGGAATCATGGATACAGTCTTGCCATCCTGCATTATCCAGACCAGGGATGGGCAAACTGCGGCTCTCCAGCTGTTGTAAATATACAATTCCCACCATGCCCTGCTGTAGCCTGATATCTGTAAGCAGTCTTTGCATGCTGGGAGTTGTAGTTTTGCAACAGCTGGAGTTTGCCCATCCCCGATCTAGACCCTCAGCAACACAATATAGCGGTAATTAAATTCTTCACCCTCTGTTGACTCTATCCCAGCCTAGACCACAAAAACTGACAAATAAGCTTCAGAAAACAGGATATAGGAACTTATTGGGACAGATTCATACCTCCCAAATTTTACAAAAGGCTAAGGAAGGTCATTATCAGAGGCGTGCATAGCATGTCCTCTTTGTGCCCTTGCGCAGTAGGTATTTCCCCTAAATACTGCCACACAGTAGTTGATCCTCTTATTCAGCCCTGCAGGCGTGATGAGGACACAGCATTGCACCTGCTGAGTAGAGCACTGTCCAGGTGAATAGTGGAGCAGGGGGCTGTCAATTGTCTCTGCGTTCTCAGGATGTAGAAACATTTGAAAGAAGGACATACCCTTAGCTCTCCCGGGACTGCAGGACAGCTGCCAAAATGCGGGACTGTCCCTCTGAATCCTGGATGGTTGGAACAGTTATGGATTCACGAAGACTGGTGTTTTATATGCCAGGCTTAGTGAAAATTATTTTTCAGTAAGATGTGCCAAATTAATTAATTCATTTTGCACATTTTGTGGCAGTCTGTGCTCCAGAAAATTACATCTACGCCAGCTGACATAGATTTGAATTGTAATTTATGTTACTTTCTGGAGTAAATCATACTGAACTTGTTGGACCATGAGAGGGCATGCCCCTCCCATTAAACCTCACTCACTTTCCATGCCAATTTTGGAAAAGTGGTGAGAAATGTCAAAAGTCGCAAAATTTAGCACAAATAAGTTGTGCACCATAATGTATGACTTTTGACACCAGAAAAGTGGCATAAGTACGATAATGAATCTACCCAAATTGTTCTAGTGGTCTGTATGAAATATCTTGAAAAGTGATCTGTGCAATAGTTTTGGATACATAGTGACATGAAAAATTAAAAGATAAAAAAAAATAAACGTAATTTTAAAAAATCTGTTTATAATAAAAGTGGATGTAAATAATAGGTCATTTTCTAATACTGCATTCTATTGAAAGAATCACTAAATATAAAATAGAGTTGCGTTATTTAGAATCTACTTACAAATTATGTTTGCATGGCTGCCCGAACTGCTGACTGAACGGACTATTGACAGTGACGCACCTTCCAAGGATGCAGACCATGGCGCTGTTAGGGTACTTTCACACTAGCGTTTTGGATTCCGTTTGTGAGATCCGTTTCAGGGCTCTCACAAACGTTCCAAAACGGATCAGTTAAGCCCCAATGCATTCTGAATGGATAAGGATCCGTTCAGAATGCATCAGTTCGGCTCCGTTCCGCCTCTATTACGTTTTGGAGGCGGACACCAAAACGCAGCATGCAGCATTTTGGTGTCCGTCTGAAGAGGCGGAGCCTAACGGATCCGTTTTTTTTTACAATGTAAGTCAATGGGGACGGATCCGTTGTCAGTGACACAATATGGTGCATTTGAAAACGGATCCGTTCCCCATTGACTTTCAATGTAATCCAAAACGGATCCGTTTTGGACTTTGTCATTTTTCTTTAAACCTAATGCAAACGGATCCGTTCTGAACGGATACAAACGTTTGCATTAGAGGTGCGGATCCGTCTGTGAAAATAAACAGACGGATCCGCACCAACGCTAGTGTGAAAGTACCCTTATGGGGCCTGATGCTAAATTCATCATTCTGTTCACAACTACATTTTCATGCAGCCCCCACTAAGGCCTCTTTCACACGGGCGTCACGTTTGACGTCCGGATAAGAGGCGGGAGCGTTGCGGGAAAATGTGCGATTTTTCCGCGCGTGTGCAAACTGTTGTAATGCGTTTTGCACGTGCGTGTGAAAAATCGGCATGTTTGGTACCCAGACCCGAAGCCGGACCTCATCACTGAAGTCCGCTTTCGGGTTGAGCATTCTGTATATTTTCTTATTTTCCCTTATAACATAGTTATAAAGGAAAATAATAGCATTCTAAATACGGAATGCAAAATAAAAAGGGTGATTGAGGGTTAAAAAAAATAAATGAACTCGCCTCTTCCAATTGAGCGCGTAGCTGCCGGTCTCATGTTCTGTCTTCAGCTGGGGGGGTAAAGGACCTTCTGTGACGTCACTAGGTCACATGGTCCAATCACATGCATGTGATTGGACCATGTGACCAGTGATGTCACGGAAGGTCCCTAACCCCCCCAGTTGAAGACAGAACAGGAGACCGGCAGCTACGCGCTCAATTGGAAGAGGTGAGTTACTTTCTTTTTTTTTAACCCTCAATCGCCCTTTTTACTTTGCATTTTGTATTTAGAATGCTATTATTTTCCTTTATAACTATGTCACAAGGGAAAATAATAAAGATCGGGTCCCCATCCCGATCGTCTAATAGCAACCATGCGGGAAAATCACACCGCATCCGCACTTGCTTGCAGATGCTTGCGATTTTCCCGCAGCCCCATTTACTTCTATGGGACTGCGTTGCGTGAAAAACGCAGAATATAGAACATGCTGCGATTTTCACGCTCATGTACACAGCCCCATTGAAATGAATGGCTCCGGATTCAGTGTGGGTGCAATGCGTTCACCTCACACATTGCACCCGTGTGGAAATCATGCCCGTGTGAAAGGGGCCTAAGGCAAAGATCAGTGCAAAGATATTTTAAAGCTTCCATTGCAGTCAATGGTAACTGTATAAATTCATAGGCACCAAGCTCACACTAGTGGTGTCTGCAGGCAGCTAGATGTATAATATATTTTGTAATGGGAAGCAGTCATTTAGAGCTGTATGAGGGAGATTTATCACCAGACAGCTGGCATAAATACATTAAGAAATATGGTTTCAGAAAGAGCTCTACATTTTTCAAGCAACTGTTCCACTTTTTTGAACATAGTAGTGGGATAAGGTGGGTGAGGCCAAGGACAACTTATTTTATTAAGTTTAAAATGTCAATTCTGTAGAAATCCAGGGCATTGCATTTTGAGTTCCATATTGCCTGGTAGTGTTTAACACATGCATAGTGGGAAGCTGGTTGGGACAGGGTGGCCCATACTAAGTTTTGCTATGGGGTCCTATGAGATCTCTTTATCTCCCTTACTACTGTATTTTAATTTTGTGTGTAATTGGTGCCTTTGTTTAGTGTTTCCTCATTGTATTTCCTCATTGTGTTTCCTCAACTGTATTATGATCTACCTTGGAAGATGAATTGTAATCCATTTAATGCATTATTTCCTTACTGTCAGCTAAAGAGTTAAACTTGTATCGGGCAAGTTGCCCAAAAGGCAACAAATTGCTCCTTCGCTTTTACATCTGTTTACTTGGAGCTTTCAGAGGAACATGTAATTTTGTCCTGTAATTTATGAGAAAGTGAATTTTCTTGAACGTTGAACATTTGTCCTGGCACAAAGGTAATACATGAGATAACTCCTGGTTTGACTACGGTTTTTTGAAAATGTTATCTCCAGCTACAGTGGAACACATTTTCATGTGACAGCAGATAATTACAATGTCAGTGTCCTTGTAAAGGGGTAAGTTAAAGACAAGTCCTGAATGCACAGCTTTTTCTTCTTGGAGAAATAAAAATCTTCTGCCGGCAGATTGCATTTAAATTCATATGTATATGGGATATATACATTTTTCTTCTTAGTTTTTGTTTTAATACATTTTTTCATTCATCCATCCTGGTGTTAATATTAAATGGGTTCTCCTTGACTTAAAGTCCCTTTACACGGGACAGTGTACAAGCATTCATTCCCGACAATCTGCTGATCGCTAGCGGAGAAGACTGATGCATTTCACGGATATGGGCTTATTTCCACACCTAAGATGGCAGAGGTTGTCATCATTGCAGAGCACGCACCACATGAAGGTTGGTTGTTGGTCTCCGTAAGATATATAGCGGGATCTCGCTCATCCACCACCTGTCATGGCGGGAAGTGGGGAAAACGCCCCACCGTGCAATTTCCGCGGCCGCTGGGCCAAAAGCAGGGACTAGGGAACCGCTAACATCCTAGCACGTCCCTAATGCTGGCCCTGGTCTCCTAACTGTATGGGCCAACCCTGAAGGTAGGAGGGCCCATACCTCAGGAACCTGATGCCCTGGTCATCCCTGCTTCTCCCTGGAATATCACGACAGGGCAGAGACCACCTGCTCACCCAAGGACAAGGATGAGCAGGAGTCTCCAGAGGCCCCCACAGCAGCCGGGACCCGAACAGTGTGTGCCCGCACGGCAGGCAAGTAACATAGGAAACATGTACAAGAAACCCACACTTACCTGCCGTGCTGACGATAGAGCAGCAGCGTCAGGACCTCCCAGACCCCCAAGCGGACATCAGATGCCTGGGGGGAGACCTGGCCGGGCAGCACACCATCCGGTATATGCTATACCCCTCCGGGTAAGCAAGCCCCTTCCGGAGCACATAAACAGAAAGTAGTGCTTCATACAATCCCACAACAAACATAACCAAGAGAGGGAAGGGTAAGCAGAAGCACACAGAAGGGGAACACAACCACTCAAAGTAAACAATATGAGAAATAAGGGTGGCTCACACAGACATTGGGAACAACCACTCCAGCCATGCTCACACCAAGGCTGGACAAACAAACTGACCTCAGGCTCCACACAAACCAACATAAGGAGGCCTGAGGTCACACCCACGTGAGATAACAACCACACCTAGCATAACTTTAACCCCGTGCATACCAAATGGGGAAAAGAAGACCACAGCAAAGGTGAAAGTAGACATGCATGCAGAACAACCTTGTTGCCAGCGGCAACCACATGTGAGGCAACAAACATACAACCCTCACATGCGGCAACAACACCTCGCCGCCGGAAAGTACATGCGGAACAACACGATCGCAACATCGGTCGTGGCACGCAGGTTGCCGACGGCAACCGCATGCCAGCAACAGCGTCACGACACCAACGCGGGTCGTGACACTCCCACCCCTCAAAGCCCCCCCAACCAAAAAGGGAAAGTTGGTGGGGCAAACCACAAGGGGAGGGGGGAGGGGCAGTTGCCTGATAACAACCAGTGTCACCCTCCAGAACTGCCGCCAACAAAGCTGGACCCACAACTAGGTCCCAGGCTGCCAGCCACCAAAACAATCTGGAGGAACAACACTGGAGGCAATTCCCAATAGGTGCCACTATCTCCCTCCAGAACAGCCGCCAACAAACCTGAACCGTAACCTAGGTCCCAGGCTGCCAGCCACCAAAACAATCTGGAGGAAACAACTGGACACCGCGTCCAACTCAGGGAAGAAACACCTGCTCCAGGTCGCTGCCTGGAACCATTCCTCACACCCGCACACAGCAGGGACTCAACCAGGAAGGCCCAGACCTGGCGACCGGAACGAGGAACCCTGAGAAGGACGAGGGGGACACCAGCACGGACACGATTAGAGAGGTGGCGGGGGAAATGCCACCAACCGTGCCGTTAACGGTGTTAACCCCCATAACGTTCTCCCTCCGGAGAACGCGCACGCATGCCCAAAACCGCAGGCGACGCATGCTGCACCCTCTTCCGAAGGCGTTAAGCTGCGGAGCTACTATTTCTCATAATGTCATGGCGGGAAGTGGGGAAACCGCCCCACCGTGCAATTTCCGCTGCCGCTGGGCCAAAAGCAGGGACTAGGGAACCGCTAACATCCTAGCACGTCCCTAATGCTGGCCCTGGTCTCCTAACTGTATGGGCCAACCCTGAAGGTAGGAGGGCCCATACCTCAGGAACCTGATGCCCTGGTCATCCCTGCTTCTCCCTGGAATATCACGACAGGGCAGAGACCACCTGCTCACCCAAGGACAAGGATGAGCAGGAGTCTCCAGAGGCCCCCATAGCAGCCGGGACCCGAACAGTGTGTGCCCGCACGGCAGGCAAGTAACATAGGAAACATGTACAAGAAACCCACACTTACCTGCCGTGCTGACGATAGAGGAGCAGCGTCAGGACCTCCCGGACCCCCAAGCGGACATCAGATGCCTGGGGGGAGACCTGGCCGGGCAGCACACCATCCGGTATATGCTATACCCCTCCGGGTAAGCAAGCCCCTTCCGGAGCACATAAACAGAAAGTAGTGCTTCATACAATCCCACAACAAACATAACCAAGAGAAGGAAGGGTAAGCAGAAGCACACAGAAGGGGAACACAACCACTCAAAGTAAACAATATGAGAAATAAGGGTGGCTCACACAGACATAGGGAACAACCACTCCAGCCATACTCACACCAAGGCTGGACAAACAAACTGACCTCAGGCTCCACACAAACCAACATAAGGAGGCCTGAGGTCACACCCACGTGAGCTAACAACCACACCTAGCATAACTTTACCCCGTGCATACCAAATGGGGAAAAGAAGACCACAGCAAAGGTGAAAGTAGACATGCATGCAGAACAACCTTGTTGCCAGCGGCAACCACATGTGAGGCAACAAACACACAACCCTCACATGCGGCAACAACACCTCGCCGCCAGAAAGTACATGCGGAACAACACGACCGCAACATCGGTCGTGGCACGCAGGTTGCCGACGGCAACCGCATGCCAGCAACAGCGTCACGACACCAACGCGGGTCGTGGCACCACCCCACGTTGGATCGCTTCAGGATCCCCTAATGGGCAGGGTAATGCGGGCGAGATTTCGTGGGATGTTGCAGTACGGAGTGCCAGAGTGCCATTAAGGATCGGCGCCATGTTTGGGAGAGAAGGTGATATTAGGTATATACTAATCAAAGGATTTTATACATCTTGTGAGCAGAGGAAAGTATGATTGGTTGATGTTGGTATAAAATGGAGTGAGACCGAGTGATATATATGCCCCCAGGAAGAATCTTGGGTGAAACGTACGTCGGGGTGCCGCTGTTCCTCGGATCCTCTGGTCTGGTATATTTTAGTTTACTTTGTACTTGTTGTGGATGATAGTATAAATGTTGCTTCCCCAAGTGGGATTCCCTTGCAGTTTTTCTTTACCACTGTGGGATTGATATGATATACTGCAATATCAATATTTGTATGGTTAATTGATGGGGGCCGTCATTCCCCATTATGTAATGCTAAACATTGTGATATGACAATTATTAGGATCTCAGGGACGTATTGGTAACATGTGTAGGTCATCCGGGACTGTGGATATTTTAATGTGATTATTTTATTGATCATGTTCTAATACGGATGTGTTGTTCATGGATATTGTGGGGTTTTGTTTCTGTTAGTAATTGTGATTCCACACAGAATGGATGCTGTAAATATTATAGACGTTATAACAAACTGCAGATCGTTACATACTGGACCCAAAGGTAAGCGAAAAGTAAGGGGTTGTCTCAAAATGGCATTTATCATGTAGATAAAGTTAATATTGTGATTGTCCATATTGTTTCCTTTGCTGGCTAGATACATTTTTTCACTCACTACCGCGGTCTTGGCCATCAGAGAGGCCAATGCTTTTGTCTATATTGTGTAACCACTGCCACCGCTGCTGGATTTTAGGGTGGTCATAAGTAGCAATGAGTGAAGCGAGCTTCGGATCCTACATCCGAAGTAACTTCAAATGTGTGGGCTCGTCTAAATGAGTTTTCAACAAAGTCTCGTGAGACTCCAGTGAATAGCTTCAGCATTTGATTATTAAACTTGAAAACTATTTTGAAACAGGAATCCAAAGTCGGCTTCAGTACCAGCTGGTTACTAGTCAGTGCCAAAGCCGACTTCGGAACCAAGTTTTAAAATGGTTTTCAAGTTGAAAAATCAAACCCCGAAGTTACTCACTGAAGTCCCATCAGACCTCGGTGATAATGAATTTCCCTTGCTGGAGCCCATACATTTTAATGCTGAACGGAGACGGAAATTTTGAGCGAATTGACTTCGGATCTTGGATCCAAAGCTGGATTCGCTCATCCCTAGTCGTAAGCATTGAAACGAGCAGTGTATAATGTGATGGAAAAATGAATCTAACCAGAAAAAAAGGAAACAATATAAACAATTACAATACATTAGTAAGTGTCTTTTATTAACTTTCTCTACATTATAAATGCCATTTCCTGAAGTGAGACAACCCCTTTAAAACGTAGTACTATGAATATAGAAGGAAAGTAAAGGTTGTTGCCAGTTGTTTGGGCTCACTGAAAAGGACTGTAGAGATGTATTATACAATACATTCGGAAAGTCTTCAGACCATATCACTTTTTTCCACATTTTTGTTATGTTGCAGCCTAGTGCTGAAATAAAATATTCAAGTTTTCCCCTATCAATCTGCACTCAATACCCTATAAGGTAAAAGTGAAAACAGAATTTTAGAAATTTTGCAAATCTATTAAAATGGAAAAACTCTAATTTTGCATAAGGATTCAGACCCTTTGCTATGACACTTGAAACTTAGCTCTGAGGCCACCCGTTTTTCCAATTCATCTTTGATGTTTGTGATGTTTCTATACCTTGATTGGAGTCTACCTGTGGTAATCGTCTGCTGAATTGTCCCATCTAAATCGACTTTTAATAACAACATCTCTCCTCTCCCTTCAGTCGCTCCCTTCCCCCTGGGTCGAAGGTTTACCTTCCAACAAGACAATGACCCTAAGCACAAGGCCAGAAGAACACAGAAGTGGCTTAGAGACAACTCTGTGAATGTCTTTCAGTGGCCCAGCCAGGGCCCTGATTTGAACCCAATTGAACATCTCTGGAAAGGCATGAAAATCTCCAAATCCCAGTGTGCAAACCCTGTGGCATCAGACCTAAGACTGAAGGCTGTAATCATTTCCAAAAGTGCTTCAACTAAGTACTCAGTAAAAGGTCTGAATACTTATGTCCCTGCAAGATTTTAGTTTTTCCTTTTCAATAAATTAAGGCTACTTTCACACTCGCATTTTGGGCGGATCCGTCACTGCATGCAAGGACATTCTAATAAATATATGACACATTCTGAGGTGAAATTTAAAAATGCTTGAATGGAAAATATTTCTCCTGTAGTTCTGACATGAAGTTATCTTACAACAATGTTTTTTCTTTCAGCATTCAGTTCCTAGTTCCGCAACAGCATATCATTTTGGGAAACATGCTATTATGATGAATGGGCATTTTCTGTGTTTTAATTCTGCTTGGGGCCAATACGTTCTTGAGTGTGGGTGCTCCTCTGAAAGTGATCTGTGGGCTTTCCGAGAAAGCTTTTCTTAAATAGGGTCCTTCTAATATAATATACAAATAGTTGGTCATAATGTTTCCAGATGGCCTTATTATCACTTGTATAGGTGGTAATAACATTTTAATGGTTTAGTGGACTCCTCTCTAGATTGAAGTCAATTCTCTTGAGACACAGTAGCATTTTTCAGAATACTTTTAGATTATCCCTTCTGTCTAAATCCATTGTACAGGGTCTTAGTTTGTTCTTTAAAGGAAATAGTACTGGTACAATTCCTTCTGACTCTTTTGTACTGACTATAGGGCACATTTGTAAGCTACTTTTTTTAATGGGCACTGGACAAATCTAAAAAACTGTTAATGTCTACACTTTTGAAGTGTTTCTGGGTGTACAGTTGAGTCCTATCTGGACTAACAAATATGAGATCTAAGAATTCAACATTCGTATAGGACATATTGGGAGTCAATGATATCCCCCAAATATTTAATTTGACCATATGCACAAACTCTTGGGCTTGCTGTTCATTGCCATACCAGGTGTTAAACAGATTGTCTATGTACAATTTGAAAAGTACTAATTTGGAGCTATAAAGTGTGTCATTACTAATATGCAATTCTTTAAATGCCCCCATGAATATGTTAGCATAGCTGAGGCAAATCTAGTGTCCATAGCAGTCCCTTTTTTTTATTCCAGAGAAATAATTTGAGTCTCAAAAGAAAAAACATAGGGGGAAATTCAGCAAACTGGTATAAAATAGAACTGGCTTAGTTTCCCATATCAACCAATCAGATTCCACAGAAAACTTATATAACAAAAAGGAAAATAAAGGCTCCAGCACTCACTTTCGTTGAAATATCAATCCTCGGTTTTATTGTGCAAAATCTTCATAGATATACAGGACACAAACTCCCTCAAGTGTGGCAATCAGATTCCACCTTTCAATTTCCAAAGGAGCTATGAAAAATGAAAGGTGGAATCTGATTGGTTGCTATGGGTAACTAATCCAGTTCTACTTTACACCAGTTTGATAAATCTCCCCTATTGTGTTCCAATATGAATCTGATACTGTCAAAAATAAAGCACTCTGTTTAGGATTAATTGTAGGTTCTTTTCCTAAAGATTGTGCAGCAGGCCATAGGCCTAACTCATGCAAAATAATAGTATACAAGTATTTTACATATAAGGTTATTAGCAGTGGTGTAGCTAGAAATGACTGGGTACCACAGCAAATTTTTAAGCAGGGCCCCCCAGCAACTTCTTCCCAACCCCTTCCTCCCGTGCATCCACCACTCCTGTGACTAGTTAAGATTGCTCTCTCAGATGAGGCCTTGCAGCCGCTCTGTCTATTTCCTACAGTGTCACTGTATATAATGTCAATTTATAATACTGTTGAGGGGCCTGATAATAAAATCTTTTAGTCCTCTTCTGTGTTCAGGCCCCAAAGCAGCCGCTTCCCCTACAGCTATACCTCTGGTGATTAGTAAATATGTTTCCTTCGACATGATAGACTTGAGATCTAAAATAAATTATGTGGTATCTGTTAAATAAGTTGGTAATAACAAAACATTTTTGAAGGTGCAAGTCCACTTAGTGGGATAGATTAAGTTAGAGATTCCACACCAAATATGATTGGGTGACCTAAGGGGGTTGACTAAACTGTTGTGAATCTTGGGTGGTTGATAGAAAAAGTCATCTTGTGATTCTTGGGAAGAATTAATTAAGTCTCTTTTTGTTTAAAATCCATATAAAGTAGTCCTCTGTTACAAAGCTTTTAAGTTTGGAAGGTATTCCCAAAGGGGCAGGTAGATAGAGCTACTATAGTATTCCCCATCTGAGAGGATTCGCTGATATTCCGCAATATAGTCAAATGGAATATCACTGTTCCGCTTCTCCCCCCTTGTTGACTGTGTTTTTCACTAGATCTGAATTTTGTGTGGCAGTTTTCAGGGCCCCTAGTTCCTCTTTATTTAAATTTTATACCAGAGGAGGGGAGCAGACTTGGAATGGCCCACAGGAGAACAGGTGAATCCACTGATGCACCCCTGAGCAAGGGTGTCCTCTATCATCTCCACAAGTGGCACATGGCACTGAGACGGACTGCACTACATACAGATAGACAGCAAACAGCATCTTAACCAGTCTGTGTGTCCATATAAAAACTGCGTGGTTTTGTAGTTCCAATATCCAGCTAGACTCAGGCATTGAGATTTATCTTTTTCCAGCGTAACTCTTTATAAGGCGGCTGTCAAGACATACCTGCGTTGGTATCTCACCCCAGATAGGCTAAGTAAAATATACCCAGGATCATCAGCTTTATGCTGGCGCCAATGTGGGGCCAGAGGCACCTTGCTGCACATTCTATGGTCCTGTCCTAAAATTACTAACTTGTGGTCTAGTGTTTTTGAATTTGCCTCTAAATTTTGTGGCTTGACTCTTGACCCTTCGCCCTACTGGGCCCTCATGTTTATGGAAATGCATGTAATTCCACGTTCGCATAGGACCCCGATTGCCCATTTGTTCATTGTAACAAAACTCCTATGGACCAGACATTAGAAATCAGCAAATATTCCATCTCTGAAAGATATAATTGATCAGGTGAATCAATATTGTATTTATGAAAAAATGATGGCGCGTAGAGACCACCAGTATGATAAATTTCAGTCACAATGGCAGACCTGGTTAGGATATTTACCTGCGGAAGTACCGTAATACTCCGTAAAATTTGCGTATCCATATGGGAACAGCAGCACTGGTTAATGTTGATTGTTCGTTTGGTTTTAGTTCTGTTCATTATATTCTAGGGCATTACGCCCACTACTCAGATACTATTACACTTTATACAGTCACAATACTGGAATGCTGTAATTCTTATCTATTCATTCATATGTATCTGCTGTAAGAGAGCGCAAGGTTCCGTCATCGACGGAAGGTACGTGTCACAGAGGTTCGTAGCCTCGGTGAGGTAAGAGCCATTTTGTCTATGTCAGCAGCAGGTAGTGCTACTGACACAATTGCTAGGTAGCATGGCTGCAAAGCCGATCCGGGCCGGCTCTTACCGGGAGCAGCTAAAGTGTAGGGTGGGTGGTTGCTCCCCACGACCCAGTCCTGGTTTTGGGCTGGGTTTAAAAACACAGCCAGCCGCAGCAGCTGTGAGAGATTGTCCTGGAGCTGCTGGTAATGCTGTGGAGCTCTCAGGGCTGTAAGCAAGAGCTTGCAAAGAGGCGTGCAGTCTGCCTGGAAGCCTGAGGTTGGACTTTCATGCGGCTGGGCTGACAGCCGGGTGCGAACACGCACCTAAACCACATAGGTGATTTGATCCCGTCATGGACTTTTGTTTTGCCTCACGTTTTTGCCATGTGTGTGAAGTAACACTAAGTGACTGTTTTAAGTTTTGTTTGTGCAAGTGTAAAATAAAACACTTTTTGCTGCACTACCTGGACTCCCTTTGCCTCTATACTGCACCCACACCACTGTCTACCAGAGCAACTCCCTACACTGCCTATAGCTTTCGCTATGTCTTTTTTATGCCTCCGCTACTTTGGGATCACACATAATGACTGTATACATGAAACTGTATGTAAAACTTTGAAAATGTTTGAATAAAAACTATTAAAACAAACAAAAAAAACAACTGGGTGGTTTATATAACAAACTGCACAGTTTATTATTATAGACACATTGGGTGTCTGAGATGAATTCTAGGCACAGAGACAGACCAGTCAGTGTCTTCTTCCCAGGGATCCACCTTGTCGAAGTCCTGGGGATACCCCCATAATCACTCATCTTGCAGCATCTTCCTGCTGTCTACCAAGGTGTGGGCATGTTATCCAGACACACATAACTAAGAGGGCCCTAGTCCATAGCAAGGGCCAGTCAGCAGGATACTGACCGGGGCTCAAGACCATAACAGTCTGGGGCACAGACTAGACAGCAGGCTATTACTGAGAAATGTGTGTTGTAGGTTTAGGAATTTGTGAATGAGGGTCAGTTAATATTTGCATGTAGCTTTACAGTGGGCCCCTAGAATATATTTTACTGGTTGGCCCTAAACACTCCAGTTCGACACTGGATTGGGGAATAGTTGTTTCTAAATTCCGAGGCCACTAGTGATGCAAAAGTCTCTAGGAATGGACGCTTGTTATGAGTGGGATTGAATTGTGATGGCGGTTTTACATCCCCTGGTTGTTAGTCCCCTTCTGTGCTTTCATGGCAAAATGTGAGTTTCCTGACAAATTTATTTGAGTCTAAAAAAAGGTCAAACTCTTTCGATTTAGATGTCAAGTAGAAGGATAAACCCTTCTTAAAGCGAACCTGTCACCTGCTTTTTACCTCTTAAGCTGTTAACTGTACCTTATAGATCATTGTAACCTTGTTTCCAAACAGGTGTTTTCCGTTTTTCTGGGGTTTATATTCCTGAAAAAATCACTTTATAATCTCCTGCTCTGCTGCGTCTGAAGTCACCAGACAAGTCAAGGAGGCAGACCCTCCTTGACTGCTGGATGCGACTCCCCCGCCCTAACCCCGCCTCTCATCCCTATGATTGACACTAGCTCTTCTGCCCGGGACCGCGCTGGTCTCGGCGGCGCATGCGCCGTCTGCCTTCATAGCAGCGCGATCCCCTTGCTAGATCGCGCTTGCGCACTTCTCTCCTCTCTAGCCGGGCCGCTGGTGAAATGCAGATCACTCAGCGTGAGGCTCGGTATCGCGCTGCTATGAAGGCAGACGGCGCATGCGCCGCCGAGACCAGCGCGGTCCCGGGCAGAAGAGCTAGTGTCAATCATAGGGATGAGAGGCGGGGTTAGGGCGGGGGAGTCGCATCCAGCAGTCAAGGAGGGTCTGCCTCCTTGACTTGTCTGGTGACTTCAGACGCAGCAGAGCAGGAGATTATAAAGTGATTTTTTCAGGAATATAAACCCCAGAAAAACGGAAAACACCTGTTTGGAAACAAGGTTACAATGATCTATAAGGTACAGTTAACAGCTTAAGAGGTAAAAAGCAGGTGACAGGTTCGCTTTAAGTAAACAGGTTAAATATTTTTATGGGTTGAAAGTTTCTTCTGTAGGGGAGGTGGTTTATTTTCTGTGTAGCCCTAGCCTAATACTCTTGCACTTGTCAGATATACACAATTACTATGCATTCACTGCCCCACACCCCCAGTCACATAAATACACTATGCAGTCACTGTCACATACACAATATATACTATGCAGTCACTGTCCCCACTGTCACATACACAATGTACACTATGTAGTCACCTCCCCCCATACACACAGTGCAGTGTCACCTCCCCCCATACACACAGTGCAGTGTCACCTCCCCCCATACACACAGTGCAGTGTCACCTCCCCCCATACACACAGTGCAGTGTCACCTCCCCCCATACACAGTGCAGTGTCACCTCCCCCCTTACACACAGTGCAGTGTCACCTCCCCCATACACACAGTGCAGTGTCACCTCCCCCATACACACAGTGCAGTGTCACCTCCCCCATACACACAGTGCAGTGTCACCTCCCCCATACACACAGTGCAGTGTCACCTCCCCCATACACACAGTGCAGTGTCACCTCCCCCATACACACAGTGCAGTGTCACCTCCCCCATACACACAGTGCAGTGTCACCTCCCCCATACACACAGTGCAGTGTCACCTCCCCCATACACAGTGCAGTGTCACCTCCCCCATACACACAGTGCAGTGTCACCTCCCCCATACACAGTGCAGTGTCACCTCCCCCATACACAGTGCAGTGTCACCTCCCCCATACACACAGTGCAGTGTCACCTCCCCCATACACACAGTGCAGTGTCACCTCCCCCATACACACAGTGCAGTGTCACCTCCCCCATACACACAGTGCAGTGTCACCTCCCCCATACACACAGTGCAGTGTCACCTCCCCCATACACACAGTGCAGTGTCCCCACCTTCCTCTTCCCGGGAAACCTAACCTAGGAGCCCAGGCAGAAGCACATGTCTTTACTCTCTCTCCGGCATAAACTGCAGGGAGGGCGGGTCTTTCATCTGATTGGCTGTCCTGACACGCCTCCTCTCTCTTATTGGCTGGGCTGCTCTCTTCATTCCTGCTCCGGGATCAGAGAAATACAGCAGTGGCAGCCCTTGGGTAACCCTTTCCTGTTAACTCTTTCAGTGCAACCCAGGAGCTTCTAGTGACCCGTTTTGCACAGTCCAATCGGCCCTGCAGTGCTGCGCTGTCATTATCATACGCTGTGTATGCTAATGACAGCCCTGCTGATGCTATTGTTATGATAATGAGAGCACAGCCTGCGATGTGTATTACAGACTGTAGCACACAGCGCAGGGCAGGGCTGTCATTATCATACACTGTGTATGGTAATGATAGTGCAGTACGGCAGGCAGCTCACTGCATAGTAGAAGCCCGAGTCCCTCCTCCTGCATTAGCCGCCCATTCATTGGGCTCAGCGGCGGCCGCGTCATAGGAGGGAGGGATTCCCTCCCTCCTTCTTCTCCACTGTAGGAGAGACCAGAGCAGCGCGCCGAGCGCCGTGATCTCCCATAACAGGAGATACTAGACTGCGCAGTAGCGCACTCTAGTATCGAAAAAATGAACATCCCGGTACCGAATCGATACTGGTATAAAAGTATCGATTGGGTATCGAAATTTCGATACCCGAAACAACCCTACTCCTGACTAACCACCAGTATGAACAGACCCCAGAGGTAGGTGAGTTCATACACCGGAATACCTAGTGTCCTAACTCACCCTATAGGACCCTGGTACTAATATCAGGACAGAGGCAACCTGTTCCTCCAAAAGGAAGGACAAACAGGAGTCTCCCTCAGGCCTTAATACAAATGACAAACACACAAATGCAACACACAAAATAACCCAAACAAAATACAAAAGGGAAAGAAAACACTTAACGTTAAGTGGCTATGGCAGCACTAGGAACTCAGTCGAGATCCACACACCAGCTATCCACAACTCCAACAGAAGCTATAAACCGCATAGCATAGTGGGAGAAACAACAATAAATAGAGAAGGTTAACCTGATGACCATAATAGCCACACCTAGGGAAAGAAGGTGTGGCAAGCACCAGAAAAAACACAGGCGTCATTTGATCCAAACGGAAAACATGTCAGATCAAACCACGTGTTGCCAGTCTCACTGATCTTCTGCCACCTGTCGCGGGAAAGTCCGTTACAAATCGGGACTGTTGGTGAAAACGTCATGTACCGCGATTTGGCCCCTGGTCCCTCAGCATGAGCTGGGAGACTAAACTGGATCTCCTCTGATTTGACCGCAGTCATAGCAACAGATCTGGTGGTTAGGGATTGTGGCTGAGTATGAGGCTGAATGGTGGTCTGCACATTAGTGGGATGGGGGCAAATTGGCCTTCCATCTATGTCTACTTTTTTGAGAACATATTTGCGGATTGTTGCCATGTTTAAAATTAGGAGTTCTTTGATGTCATACAGGGTCTCCCTTCCCATGTTGTGATACAAGGGATCTCGATGTTATTCTTCATAGCTTGCCTTTTAAAATGTGATGTATTGTTTGTAATGTTTTATGTTAGGACCTGATGAAGGGAGTGTTCTGCTCCAGAAATGCATCATCCCAATAAACTGGATTTATGACGTTTCCCTTAGTGTGATTACAATAGCAGTGTGATCCAAACCTACCAGTACTATTTGATCTTCTATTTGGATAATTTACAAAACATAAAAAGTTGGTGAGCACTATGGGGGGAATTTATCATAGACCAGCGTTTTGTGTTAGTCTCTGATATCCCTGTGTGCTGCTGGAGGCTGTGCCTAATTTATGATGAAGGTTATTCCTTGTCACAAACTAGGAAAAGCTCCTGCAGTCCATGTGCCCAAACTGAAATCTACGTTAGCCAGGGGCGGACTGGCAATTCACCCCACAAGAAAAATTCCTGGTGGGCCAACTATTACTATGCAGTGGCCTGGCATATTTCCAACTTCACTGTACACAATGATTTCATACATTGTCTTCGGCGGCCCAGCAACCAATACATATCGCAGGGCACTGCCTGACACTTTACTGTATAATGATGAGAACTTAAGAGTGGCTCCCTCTGCTGGACTGAAATGATGACAGCAAGTCTTTATGTCACTGAACTGCAACAGCTCCACCTGACACTACATTTTCTCTCTCTGATTTGAGGGTTGCAGTCCCGGAAAACTGAGTACCCAGGACACAGTTGTCAAGCCGGAGGACACCCTCCCAAAGTTATTATGCTGCGAATGTCTTAGATCAGCTGAACTCTCCACAGATGGACCATCATTCTCCTTTTGATGCACAACTGGTCCTTCCCTCCTTCTTTCCAAGGGGACTGGCTCTAGTTGAGGTAATATCCACCATTCTTCTTCCCCAGATGGTAAGTCCTTCTCAGAAAAGTGCATGGACTAAGCATATTTTGGTGCACTGTGCGCACAGGTCCGTTTACACCCTCAGGTCTCACTTTGAACATTGGTATGCTTGTATTGGGTTGCCGGACTAGCTCATATGCTATGGTCTCCCACCCCTCACGGCTGTCCGATTGCGTTCCATCACTCGATCTCCGACCTGCAATGGCAGATAAATTTGTGCAGGGACCTAGACGCTGGGCGACTGGGTTGTACTCTTGTACCTTCTTTCAACAGTCTCCCATCCAAGTCTGGGGGGACTTCATTCCCCCCTTTCTTCGCTGGCCTGCATCATCATGTTTACAGGGCACCTTCCATTCCTCCCAGACATCAGCAAGAAGGGTGAATAGCCAGTGGCTGAGTGTACTGTGCTGTTGTACACCTACACAAGCTCTGCAATGTAGTCTGGTCATCTCTTCTTCTTCTGTTCCTCCAATGTTTGCAACAGCTGTAGTAGAGTTCTGTTCAGGCCCTCACATGCACCATTTCCCTGTGGATGGTAGGGTGTAGTCTGGGTCTTCCGAATCTGGTATAACTGACACAGCCCTTCTATCACCCTGCCTTCAAAGCAAGCCCCCTGGTCAGGGTGCAGTTGTGTAGGACAGCAATAAGGCAGGATGAAGTTCTTCCACAGGGCTTGTGCTGCCAATTCAGCAGTTTGGTCCTGGGTGGGGAGTGCTACTGCAAATTTAATGTAGTGGTCCACCATGACTAACAAATACTTGTATCCACGCAGAGACTCTTCTAGTATTAGATAGTCCATCGTCACAAGTTGTAGTGAGTAGCTAGTCAGTGTAATGCCAATTAGGGCCTGTTGATCCCTAGCTCTTGCTATACTGCAGTTTTAGCAACTTCTGCAAATGTCTTGGACCACCCTTTGTAAGTTGGAATGATAGTAGAATCTTTGCAGCCATGCAACAGTCTTGGCAGATTCAAAATACCCTTTCTTTTCCTGCATCAACTCTGCTATTCTTCTGCCAGGTAGGACCAATCTCTGTAGGGAGCTGTACTCCCTCACGGAAGGTCAGACAGTCCTTCTGTTGCTACAACTTCCTCCCCAATGATGTTAAGGCTTCCTGATCACTGTAAGCTGGCTGGTAATCAATAAGGAGCCATTCTCTCACTCTGGTAATCTGTGGATCTCACTGCTGACGGTTCTGCCACTCCTCCATGGACCCTCCAGCAGTGATGTTGACTGCCGGCTCCATCCCTGAACAAGAACACTCTTGAGTGATTGAGGAGCTTTCATGAACTTGGGGGTCTCGACCTCTTAGCGCTCTTATTCTGTGGTGACACTGGGGTTCTCCAATGGGTTACAAGACAATGCATCAGCATTATTACACCCAGGCCTATATTGCGTCTTGAAATTAAATTTACAGAGGCGAGCCACCCACTGCTGCTCCAAGGCTCCTAGTTTGGCGGTACTCAAGTATATCAGTGGATTGTTATCGGTCATCAACACAAACTCTGCTCCTGTCAAGATGACTGCAAACGTTTCAGTCGACGCCCATACCACCGCTAGCAGTTCAAGGTTCAAGGAGCTGTAATTGTCAGGGTTCTTCTCACTCTCCCGCAGAGTTCTACTGACATAGGCTACCATGCGTTCTTGACCATCTTGTTCTTGGGTCAGCACAGTTCCTAGTCCCTTCAGGCTCTCATCAGTTTGCACCACAAAGAGCTTTGTGAAATCTGCATAGGCCAGTATAGGGGCACTGGTCAATAGCTTTTTCAGCTCCCTAATGGCCAGGTTGGCCTCCTCATTCCAGGTAAGAGGTTTCTTCATTCCTCCAAGCAAGCACCCATTGAGGAGAGTGTACAGGGGTGCCTCTACCTTGGCAAAATTCTTGATAAATCTCCTGTAATACCCAACCAGTCCCAGGAAGGCCCACAGTTTACTGACGTTGCTGGGTACGGGCCATTGCTACACAACTTGAATCTTCGAGTCCATGGGCTGGACTTCTTATCTTGTTACCACATGGCCTAGATGCTCTCCTGGAACAAGTGGCACTTACTGGGTTTCAACTTGTCCATGTTTCTCTAGGCGGCTGAGGACCAAGTCCAATCGTTTTAGATCCCTGCAAAGCTGGATGAAAAGATGATAATATCATCTAGGTAGATCAGCAGGCATTTATATTTCAGGTCACGCATGCACAGCTCTATCAGTCTCTGAAAGGTAGCCGGGGTATTGTTCAGTCCAAAGGGCACCTGGAGGAACTCATACAGCCCCAAAGGTGTAACAAAGACCGTCTTCTCTATGTCTTTTTCTGCCACCCGCACTGACCAATATCCACTTGCCAGGTCCAGGGTACAGAAGAATTTGGCACTGCCTAGGGCCACCAAGGAGTCTTCGATCGGAGGTGCCTAGGGCCACAAAGGAGTCTTCGATCGGAGGTAGTGGATAGGCATCACGGACTGTACATGCATTCAGGTGCCAGTAGTCAACACAGAACTGCAGGGTCACATCCTTCTTCTTTATAAGTACAATTGGTGAAGTCTAGGAGCTCTTGCTAGGCTGGATGACGCAACTTTCCTGCATCTGCTTCAACAAGGTCTTCACCTCCTGCTAGAGAGCTGGAGCTATTTGTCGGTAGCGCTCCTGCACTGGCCGAGCATCTCCAGTCAGAATTTCATGTTCCAGCATCTGTGTCATTCCAAAGTCAGCTTCATGACGGGAGAAAGCATTCGGGTGTGACACCAAAACCCTAGCCAACTGCTCCCTTACCTCTTTGATCATCTTGGCACCTTCCAAATGTACCTCATTGAAAAGCTGTTCTCCAGTTGTTCTGACAGATTCAGTCCTCATTTGACACAATGTGAGGGTAGTGGTGGTTATATAAGTCGACATGATGTGCCAGCTAGGTTCCTGTAGGCTTGTACCTCCTGGAAGGGAAACACATATGCTACCAGTTCTCTGGGTGCCAGGTGCAAGGTGGATATTAACATTCATGAATCTTTTCAGTACTTAGCCATCCTGGACTGTCCCACAGCTATCCTTTTTTTATGTAGCACGACCTCTACCATCACTGTAGCTCCTTGCAATCTGTGGCTGGTGCAACACTTCATGGCCAGCCTGCACTTCCAAAGAAGTTGAAGATGGTACTCTCACACATTCCACTTTTCCTACCAGGCCAGACAGGGTTGATTGCATCTGGCACAGTTTGAGCTTGGTGGCATCTCCCTGGGCCCTGCTGCCAGTCGCGTTATGCTGGGGGGCCCGACCTAGGGACCCGGTCGCATTTGAGACCGCTGCGACCCCTATAGCTACGCCACTGACCACGACCATTCCTTTCTTTTCCATCGTCCCTTCAGAAAGCTCAATGTCAGCTTGCATGACTCCAACCGTTGGAACGGGCAGACTATTGGCAGCTTTCAGACTCAACCAGTCTGCACTACCCTGGTGCAGGGTGAAGGAAAAGTGAGTCTTGAAGACTTTCTTGGCCACTGTCGTTAATTGTGACCCAGTGTCTACTAGACAGTACAGTTCTACTTAATGGGAGCAGTTCCTGGCTAACTGCTCTTGCTGGTTACATGTTCAGCATCTTCTTGTAGGTTGGGCCCCTCTGTAAAACTGCCTGGGTGCAGGATAGGCTTGTCCGCTATCATGAGTCTGAGGTACCACTCTCTCCTTTCTCACAATCAGTGCCTCCTTTAGTTCTCGATTCACCTCTTCCAATGATGACACACGGGCCTCCACATTCTTGTCTTTGTTGTGAGTTACCTCTATTTGCTGAGCTATTGGGACTGTTACACCCCATTCCTCCTTTTCCAGTGTAAAAGCTTCCTTAAGCACAAGGTATAAGGTTAAGTGGGGCTTCAGCTTGAGTCTCTCACGTAGAGTCCTCCATAATGGCTTAAAGGGGCATTCCTATCTCAGACAATGGGGGCATATCACTAGGCTATGGCCCCATTGTCTGATACGTGCGGGTCCCACCGCTGGGACACGCACCTACAACAAGAATGAAGCGGGGAGCGCTGTGGCTGGAGAACCCCGGATTTCCTGGGGTCTGTCCACCACCAAGCGCTGCTCCTATAGAACTGAATCGGAGCGCACCACGCACGCGCGGCCCATGCTCCCATTTATTTCTATGGGGAAGGCAGAAATAGCCGAGCCAGCGCTCCGTTCTCTTTGTAGGTGTGGGTCCCACAGGTGGGACCCACAACTATCAGACAATGGGGGCACATCCTAGCGATATGCCCCCATAGTCTGAGATGGGAAAACCCCTTTAAGTAAGTTAAACCAAGGAGAAACTGATCTCAAAGGACCACTTCCACATTAATGAAGGATGTGACTTCCTGTCCTTCTTTTCTTTGTAGTGTGGCCATAAGCTGTTGCAAGCCATTTGCACACTGGGGCAATGTTTCATCTTCCCCCTGGTATCTGGTGAAAAAATGAAAAAAATGTTTTCTCAGCATAGCTTCAGACATTGTATCCTCCATCTTCCAGGATGCATGATATCTACTCAAACGTCTGTCTCAGCCTTGCTGGCTGAAGCAGTACTATCTTTCTGGCTTCCCCTTCTAATGTGCTCAAGGCTAGTTCTGCTTTCAGATGTGGAGCAACATTATACAGACGTTGGCTCCCTCCAGCCTCTCTTTCTAGTCTTCTAGTAACAAATTAGATCCGTTAAACTTGGGTAGGTGGCTCAGTAGCACCCCCACTGGGATCATGGCTTGTGTCCCGCTCACTGAGGATTTTGCACCTTTTGTCACCATATCCATCCTGCCGACTATGCCACGTGTAGGGTACACAGGTGGATGGTGACACACTCACCCCGACAACTGAGGAACACTGGAACAGCTTTACTAAAGATGATTTTGCAATACAGCAACAAACTCTTGTACTTGTGAAATAGGTAAATTTATATTCAATAGGAAGGTTGTCTCTTTAAGAAACTGAGTTGATAGCAGGGAGGGTGTAACTACAGTCTCTGTGGAATTGGTTTAACTTTGTACAGTCTCTCAGGGGCTGCACTTACTGTTCATGCTAACCGGCAAGGGACCCCCGTGGTGCTCGATCTCTATCTCTCCAAGGCGGGACCTTTCTTTTTGCTGCAGTGGAGAATGTGGCCGGGTACTTCTGAGGCCTTGCTTGTCTGAAACATGTGCTCCACACTATGCTCCCTTGCACTCGTCGGTGTTGCACTCTTCCTTCAGTGCCACACAATGCTCTTCTTGCTGCAGTCTCTCTGTACCTGTCTGGGCTGCGCTGCTTTACTTTGGTGGCCACATCACACTACCCCTGAGCTCTGGTAGCTGACCAGGATTTAGATCTTATCCACTGCACTCCTCTCCTTCTCCAGGCACTGGCTGAACTCCTCTTCCTGTTTAGCAGGCTTTGTCTTCCCCTGTTATCTCTAGCTGGGAACAGGCTCTCTTTACTGGACTGGAATGATGACAGAAAATGTCCCCGCACTGCTACAGCTCCTCCTGACACTACAATGACATCATGCATGCAGGCCGATCTTGTAATTATTGTACAGTGCAAGTGTCAGCACAGTAGGGCTGGCACCTTGCGCTGTGAAGTGCTCCCTACAGACCAATATTCTTATCAGGGGCGTTGCTAGGGTCTTAAATGATCCAGAGCCCAAGCCCCAATTATATGGCCCAATTCTCTAAGTCAACCCCCCCCCCCCCCACGTATACTGCATTTATTTGCTATACAGCAGCACATACTTCTCCCATCCAGTGCCTCCCTGGTGATGTCTCTTCTGATGCAGATCTTCTCTGTCTTCATCTTCTCCATTCGGTAGGGACAACTTCTTTCAGTTGCACCTCATCTCTGCAGACACACAGACATCTTAGCTTCCTCACTTTTCTATCATCATCCCCCAACCTGAAGTCCCAACTGTGTTATCCTGCTGCTCGCTGTCCTCCCCAATACCCCCAAATACTATACTGATAAAAAATTTGTGCCATACAGATAGTCCCTCCATAGTAATAGTCCTCCTCAAAGTCCCACCAATAGTTTTTCCCTTCTAGAATGCTCTCAATGGTGATAATGCTCCCCAAGAGTGCCTCCATTAGTTGAAGAGCCCCCCAGTATTAATAATGTCCACACACAGCCCCCCAGTAGAAATAAGGCCCCCCATTGTTCCTCCAGTGGTAATAAAGCTCTCTACAGACCCCTCAGTAGTAATAAGGCCCCCATAGTGCTCATAATAGAAATAAGGAGGATCTATAAGTCACTCCTATAGAGCCCCCAGTAGTAATAAGAGCGCCAATAATGTCCCCTGGACTGCCCCTACAGTGCCCCCAGTATTTATATTGCCCCCTACTGTTATAATGCTTGCCCTGAAGTGCCTCCAGTATTTATCACGCCCACTATAGTTCCCCTTGTAGTTATATTACTCCCTTTAGTATCCTCAGAAATTATAATTCCTCAGCCCCTCCACCATACAGTCCCATGTAAATAACACTATTTCCCTCCGCCGTAGAGTCCCATGTAAATAACATCACACCATCTCTCCAGCCCCCTCCAATATACAGTCCCATGTAAATAACATCACTTCACTCCCTCCAGCTCCTCCAATATACTGTGCCATGTAAATAATATCTCCCCCTTCCCAGTCGCCTTTAAACATACAGTCCCATGTAAACATCACCCCCCCTCAACATCCAGTCCCATGTAAATAACATCACTTCCTCCCACAGCCTCCATAAACATACAGTCCCATGTAAACAGGGGTGCAGAGATAGCAGTCGCTACCGTGCCCAAGAGCCTAAGGGGGAGCAAAGACCCTTGGGCCACATAAGAAGACGCTGGTTTTATAGAAAGTGATGCTGGTCAAGTTACACCTCTGGCTGGAGGGAAGGGGTAAGGTCAAGAATTTGTTATGGAGGGGTGCTGTTTTAATTTTTGCCTCAGGCAGCAACAAGGCTGCCCCTTGCCACAAAGCACTGAGGGAAGGGGGGCCCAAGCTTCAACATGGAGTTCCATGTAAATAACATCGCCCCCTCAACATTCAGTACCATGTAAATAAGATCACGTCTTCCCACATCCGCCATCAACATACAGTTCCAAGTAAATAACATTACTCCCTACCATGGACACCATCAACATACAGTCCCATGTAAATAACATCACTCCCTCCCACAGTCGCCTTCAACATACAGTCCCATATAAATAACATCAGTCACTCTCTCATTCCCCTCCAACATTCAGTCCCATGTAAATAACATCACCCCCACCCACAGCTGCCTTCATCATACAGTCCCATAAAAAAAAATCACCCTACCTCAGCCACCTCCAACGTGCAGTCCCATGTAAATAACATCGCCCCCTCAACATTCAGTCCTATGTTAATAACATCCCTCCCTTCAGCCCTAACATACAGTCACAGTTAAATAACCACAACTCCCAGCATTACTCTGCCTCTCACACTGAGAATCCACCCTTTCACTTACCTCTGCTCATGTAGGAATAATAATAGCGATAATAATGATAAAGAGAGAAAATAAAGTATAAATGTATAGGTTTATAAAAGGTTTATATTATTAAAATGAGTTGTTAAATAAAACAAATAAACAAAAAAGACAATTATTATAAAAAGGAAAGATATTGTATACATGGCAAAGCAACAAATAAAACAAAAAATAATGGGAAAGAAATGGCCAAGAAAAATGCTTGAAGGGGTTCTCCAACATTATTTTAGACCTCACAGAGTGGCCGAACAGTGGTGTTGATCATACCTAGCTGGTCCCCACTGCTGGTTTGGGTCTCTATAGCTTCTAGGCCGGCTCTTGCTCCCCTTGCGTCATAGGTAAGAGGAGTGGATCACCGCTGTGGCCAGTGATTTTCAACAGGATGTTGATATCAGCGCACCAGGGAAATGAAGAGCTGGCCGGGGAGCGGTAGAGACCAGGTAAATGTTATCACCACTGTGGGATGACCACTCCGAGGGCTGAAATAACGTTGGAGAACCCCTTTTTAAGCATTTTTCTTGGCCATTTCTTTTCCATCATTTTTTGTTTTATTTGTGGCTTAGTTTCATATCTTATATCATTTTCTTTTTATCATACCAAATATTATAGTGTAAAAAGTTTAAAAAATGTAAAAAAAGAAAAATGTTAAAAATGTAAATCACCCCCAATAAACAATAAAAAAATAAACAGAACTGGCCTCAACATGTCTAAAAATTCCCGAACTATTAAAATATAAGAATATTTTTCCTGCATAGTGAGCACTATAATGGAAAAAGTATCTAGAAATCCACGATTCACCATTTTTTGGTGAACTTGTCCACTTAAAAAATCAAGCCCTCATATAGCTCTGTAGATGGCAATATAAAAAATAAATGGGTGTCAGAAAATTACGATAAAAAAACATTTTTTTTTAAAGTAGTAAAACATGATTAGAACTATACAAATTTGGTATCACTGTAATTGACACCCAGAATAAGGACATCATGTCATTTTTAGTACACAGAATGCCGTAATGTTAAACCCCAAAAAACCTTGGTGGAAAATTTTCTCAAGCTCAGGGGAGCCATACAAAAGGTACAAAACTACATACTTTGTTATATTATTGAGTAATAGGCTTGCTGCCCCTGTGTACTTGGCCTGGCCATGCCTTCTACCAGTTTGGCTCTGCCTACAGCATGGGGCCACCCCTACCTTTTTTTTTTTTACAGGGCCACTTTGAGTTCCCAATCCACCCCTGGTGTGTCTATGGCCCATGTAGTTGCTCTTAAAAGACAGAAAGTCTTAAACGGTCCCTGACTCCCTAACTATGTTGTACAGAGATATCAAAAGTTTAGATTGGTCGGGGTCTGAGCTCTGAGACCTCCACTGATCTTTAGAATGAGGGGAGAAAACTACATGCATATCGAGCTCTCTCTCCAAGCTGCATGAGATGGGCTCCATAGAAGTGTTACGGATAAAGACGGATCAGTGGTAATGTGGAACCACTGTGCCAAGTAACCAGTTTGACATTGTGCCAACCCTAAGGGCGTTATTCTGGCGCCTCCCTGGTATTCACCCTCTAATCCCTTATACAGGGATGTGGACTTCACTGCAGATTAGCAACCAGACTGCTACCTCCTGGGATGGTCCTGGTGTTCTTGGCATCTGACCCTGGGACTCCAGAACACATGCAGTATCAGGAAACGCACAAAACCACAGGCACAGTCTAAACAGGAACCAGGACTAGAACACAGGGTTCTGGAACACCACAACAGGCAGACAGGAATAAGAGCATGGTAACGAAGGCAGAACATGGCAGGAACTTAGGCAGGAACAAATCAGACATGACAATGGACACAGAGGGAACAGAGCAACAGAATTAGTTACAGGAACTATTTCTGTAGCTCAGCCAAGGGGCTGGATACACAGACAAAATATAGAGCTGAGCTCAATAGACCAAAGGACCCGTAGGTGCAGACAAACAGAAAGATGGATTAACCTCTACATGGAGCAAAACACACAGTAAGCAGGGACAATTAACCCCTGCCTTGCTGAACAGAACAAATAGGCAAGACAGACCACAAAGTATCCGTGGCCAGTACACACGAGACAGAGACAGGTGTACACTGCCACACCGACACATGTCCCTAGATACATACTACCAGTATCTAGTAACCATCCTACATGGCATACAATGGGACACCACAAGTATCTGTGGCCAGTACACATGAGACAAAGGCAGGTGTGCACTGCCACACCGACACATGGCCCTAGATACATACTACCAGTATCTAGCAACCATCCTACATGGCATATAGATACATGCCACCAGTATCGGACAACCAGCCCACGCAGCATACAATGGGACAAATGAACAGATGTCGTAATAAGAAGTGTACATGCCTGTCTTGACTCCGTCATCTGCAGCAAGGAGAGAGAGCGCAATATGCATGTGCTTCTTTTCCCTCATTCTAGAGATTGTAGGAATCTTAGCGCTCAGACCCCCACTGATCTAAAGTTATGACATATCAAAAGTTTCTTTAAAAAGTTAGTGACCCTTTAAGACTTTCTGTCTTTTGAGAGCAGCTACATGGATCATAGCCACAAGGGATAGGAGCTGACTCCATTGACTTATATAGGAGAGTTTCCTAGCCATGCTCTGTGACTGGTGCAGAAGTCAGGAGTGAGCTGATAAGCTGTGATATGACCTACTGTGAATGGTAGATCCTGTGTTATCTATAAAGAGGTGTTACTTGTCATTGTAATTCTGCCATTGGTTATAATGATAATTAGAGATGAGCGAACTTTAAAAAAAAGTCCGGTGTTCGGCGTTCGGGTTGCGGTAAGTCGCGCATCCCGCTATGGATTCCACTATAGCGGCATATGGAATCCATAAGGGGCGGCTGCCACCAACCCGAACTGTTGAACAGCCGAAGGACCTGGGGTGACGTCACTGTCATGTGATCAGTGCAGGGGGCGTGGCTCAGCACGGGATCAAATCCAGTACTGAGCCACGCCCCTGCACTGATCACATGACAGTGACGTCACCCCAGGTCCTTCGGCTGTTCAACAGTTCGGGTTGGTGGCAGCCGCCCCTTATGGATTCCATATGCCGCTATAGTGGAATCCATAACGGGATGCGCGACTTACCGCAACCCGAACGCCGGACTTTTTTTTAAAGTTCGCTCATCTCTAATGATAATGTCTACTTAAAAATCTACAAGTACAGGAAATCATGACCTACTATTAGGCCTAGTGGCCAGTGTGAAAATTGCAGGATTAAATACATAGTGACATAGACAAAATAATAAAAACTCACCCAAAAAAACAAAAAAAAGTTTAACATTAAAATGTGATTTAAACAATAAGTCATTTTCCGATCACACATTTCCTTTAAAGTGGCCCTTGAAGAAAATGTAAAAGTGGCCCCCCATTTTGTAGGCAGGTCCAAAGTAACAGAAGGCGGGATAATAGATGGGTAGATGGGGCCAACACAAGTAGGTGGGGACAGCAATACGAATCGACACAAAATACCTCTCTAGAAGCTGCCCTTTTGTGGTGGGCAGTGCCAGTTGTCACGTGATGCCCTCCTCCTCCACTTCTTTGTAATTGAGATTTGGAGCAGGGGGCTTAGTTGGTGACAAACAGTCCACAGCACCAAGCCAGCCCTATCTTCAACATGCTGCCTGGACTTCCCTTAGTAATGACTCCAATAGTGCCCCCAGTAATATGCTCCCCAAATGGCCAAGGAAAAAATAAAAATCTCAGTCCTATTCCAAACCACCATCTCTGGTGCAGGCCAAAGGCCCCTTCCAACCTGCAACCTGGGTTGCCTGCATACCTGCATTATTTTTATACTGCCTCATATACCGGTCGGTGGCCTATGAGGGTGAACAGCATGGCAGAGAGCCATGAGCTCCCATTCTACCCCCGCCTCAGGTATTCAACTATATTATGATCTTGAGGACAGCAATACAATTGAATTTAGCAGGGCATCAGCCAAGTACATAAATTCCTCATGCTCCCAGTATTAACACAGAGTCAGATTGTTATGTTTCCAGCCAGTGGCAGTGAGGAGGGCTTGGGCAGCCCCTTGGGCATTGGCCCACCAGGAAATTTCCCTGTAGGGTTTACGGCCAGTCTGCCGCTGAGAAAAAGGGATAAGGGTGAATGCAATACCTTCCTGGGATATGCAGATGCTTCATAAGCTGCTGCTCACCCACAGAAAATAAGGTCCTTGTTAGACAGCCATGTGTGGTCCAGGAGAAAATGGTTCGTGTGTTGGCCACATCTCCTTAACCAACCACGGCTAATCTGATCCAAACTCATGGCATCATAGTGATTTATGATGCTGTAAATTGCGGTGGTCAAGTAAGACCTGACAGCATCATAAATGATTATGATGATGTGAGTTAGAATCAGATGTGCTGTGGTGGGTTAAGGAGATGCTTACGGACTGCTAACGGACTGTTTTTTCCAGACTGCACGCAGCCATCTGACATTGAACTAAGGAAATAAAACAGATGCAGATGAGTAAGAACCAATAAAATACAGAAAATTACACCGGAGCAGCATTTCACATTGATATAAATACAGCAGTACTCCAGTTTTTATATTAATTTATGGGATAACCTATTTAAATACACTGCTGTAGATTGGCTGCAGTAGTCATGTGTCAATACAGCATGTCATAATTGCTGGCAGGGGGTGGCAGGGGATTTACAAAGTGAGTTTTTTTGTTTGTTTTTTAATACAGTTCTGCTGCCAGTTATTAATTTACATTTTTGAACATCCCTTTAGGCCTATACTGGCCTTTAGGCAGTCATTACTGGTGGGAAAATGCATGACATATACCTTTACCTCTTTATATACGGCAATACGGGTACTTCCACACTAGCATTACAATTTTCCATATTGAGTTTCATCAAAGGGGCTCAATACCGAAAAAAAAAAACGCTTCAGTTTTGTCCCCATTCATTGTCAATAGGGACAAAACGTAACTGAACAGAACTGAATGCTCCAAAATGTATTCCGTTCTGTTTAGTTGCGTTCCCAGACCGGAGAATGCATGCTGCGGTTTTCTTTCCGTCCTGGGATGCGGCGCAAGACAATGGGGACAGATCCGTTTTCTCTGCCACAACAGAAAACGGATCCGTCCTCCATTGACTGTCAATAGAGTTAATGACGGATTCATCTTGGCAATGTTAAATAAAATACAACCGGATCCATTCATAACGGATGCAGACGGTTGTATTATCAGTAACGGAAGCGTTTTTGCTGAACCCTGCCGGATCCAGAAAAAATGCTAGTGTGAAAGTAGCCTAACTAGCATAGCAAGCACTCACATACTTTCTGATGTAACTGATATTCTGACAAGCCAAAGTCTGGCTTTGAACCTTTGTTCCTTGGAAAGTACTTAATTGAATGTTACAAAACGATGATTCATTTTGAAAATTGTGTTTCTTTATCACAATGTGTATTATGTATTCAGTCAATGTAAAATGCACAGCATGACCAGTCTATATTAAGAGTAATTTCTCCAAAACCTTACTAGTTCACATCACGTCTATTATAACAAGGCAGTCAATGGTACAATTTCACGGTTGCATGGCACTGAAAGTTATTTGGGGTTTCCTTGGTGATTTTCAAAAATTTGGCAAAACAAGAAAGAGCTGACTTACAGAAGCTGATCCTTTACTGTGTCTCCGTACATATCTACCAAGGGTTGTGATTATATTCACTTCTGCTTGGGATAGTCCATGTTCATGATCTTACAGATAAAAATAATCTGTAAGTGTACGTCCACATGAACTGTAATTTGCGATGGCAAAATCTGCATGATTACATGTGGAGAGTAGGGGACAGCAGTTGGCCTGGAACTCACAGTATCATTATGATACAGTTGGCTTGCATCAGCCAAGCCATGGTTGGTCTGGGAAATGGGACTGTCACACAGATCGTATTTCCCGGACTGCACACTTGTGTGAAACTGGCATTAAGTTGCTTTCACACATAGGATTTTCCGGGCGTTTTTCTGTACTTTTGAATTTTCTGTGGCATTTTTTGCACTTGCGTTTATTGCCGTAAAAATGCTAGCTTCAAATGTTAGCTGATGGTCTGTGGGAAATATTAAGACACACGACACACTTTTTGGCTACAGGTGTTTTCGATAACTAGGTCGTTTTTTTCCTCTTTCTAACTTCTTTTCAAAAACACAGCATGCTGGAGATTGTGTGCCATTTCTTCAGGCATTTAGACATTCTTTCTCCATAGAGGAAAAACTGCCATGAAAAAAAGTACTTGGAAAAAAAGAAAGACAAAAGCCATAAAAACGCAACGAAAAAATGCAGGTGCTCCCTCCCCCCATCCCCCAAAAATTAGCATGCACTTTGTCTAGTGTTTTAGGCCCCTTTCACACGGGAGAGTTTTCCGCGCGGGTGCAATGCGTGAGGAGGACGCATTGCACCCGCACTGAATCCGGACCCATTCATTTCTATGGGGCTGTGCACATGAGCGGTGATTTTCACGCATCACTTCTGCGTTGCGTGAAAATTGCAGCATGTTCTATATTGTGCGTTTTTCACGCAACGCAGGCCCTATAGAAGTGAATGGGGCTGCAGGAAAATCGCAAGCATCCACAAGCAAGTGCGGATGCAGTGCGATTTTCCCGCATGGTTGCTTAGCAACGGGACCAAATCTTTATTATTTTCCCTTATAACATGGTCTTACCATGGTGATGGACCATGTGATGTGACGTCATCACAGGTCCTTTAGTTCTTAGCTGATGCAGGAAAATAGAGGACAGATCACAACTACGCGATCAAGTGGCTAAGGTAAGTTAACTTTTATTATTTTTAACCCCTTCCTCTTCATTTTACTAAGCATTCTTTATTAAGAATGCTATTATTTCCCCTTATAACCATGTTATAAGGGAAAACAATAAATTCTCCAGAAGACCCGAAACCGGACTTCAGTGATGAAGTCCGGGTTTGGGTTGGGTACCAAACATGGTGATTTTTCTCACGCGCGTGCAAAACGCATTACAAACGTTTGCACCCGCGCGGGAAAATTGCGCATATTCCCGCAACGCACCCGCCTCTTATCTGGGCGTCAAACATGACGCCCGTGTGAAAGAGGCCTTAGAGTGGTTAAAAACACACCAGACTACACGTTGCAGATAAGGAGCAGTTTTTCATTTCTTTTTTTCATGCGGTGAAAAAATTTAGCATAATACAGTACCAGAAAAGTGAATGAAATTTGAAAAATCTCATATAAACGGTGTGTATTTTTTCTATGCGGAAATTGACTTGCCATGCAGATTTTGATTTCTGCAGCATGTCGGTTTATTCTGCCGATTTCACCCTTTGCAATGCAGAGAAATCCACATGGAAATGTATCTATTTTATGAACTTATATACTGCTACTATATTCTGCAGCGCTTTACAGACATTAGCATCATTCCTGTTTGAAGATCCACACCCATGTGCAGGTAACCTTAGGGCAGCGTGTTCGTGTGCATGAGGCCTAACACAGTAGCAGCAAAGTGCTTGAGATTTGACAACTTTGCTTTTTTCTTAGCTGTGGAAATGTGCGTTCATCCGCACTTGTGCGCAGGTGGCCTTAGGGCGGCTGCACACGATCCAGATTAGGTGTGGTTTTTATGCGTGGATTTTTGTCCCGGAAAACTGCAGCACAATTCAGTAGCAGAAAAGAGATTTTTAAATCTGCCCCATGTCAATTGTTGTTGTGTTTTTCTTGTGTGGATTTCACCCTTTTCAATGTAAGGGTGAGATCTGCAGAAAATCCGCACCAAATAATGCAATAAATAGTGTCTATTTATGTGCGTTTTTTTGTGACAATTTCATGTGGCCTCTAGCTGGCGCAGACTTCAGTTTCTGGCGCACAGCAGGGCAGAGATACGCCTGATTTGTTAAGAGGCTTCTGTCTCTTAATTAATTAGGCATATCTCACACCAGTGCAGGGAGATCAAGATTGGCGTATGGATGCACCAATCTTGATATATCTCCCCCAATATCTATTTTTTGAATCTGCTCCTGGTTTTGGCTTCCAAAACTGCATCAAGAAGCCTGACCTTGAAGAAGTACCCTTATTTATGTTCATATTTGTTGTTGGGAAAAATATGGTTGAGTAACTGGTACAACAAAGAATTGAACACATGCAAAACAATCCATATGCCATCTTCCCAATTATTATTGTTTGCCACAGACTCATGTGAATGTGGTTTAAAGAGAACGTGTCACAATGAAAATGCAGTGCAGTCTGCAGGCAGCATGTTATACAGCAGAAGAAGCTGAGCAGGTTGTTATATGGGGTAATGTATCAAAGTTCTATACTTGTATGATAGCAAAGTCGTAAATTTTGGAGCATGTGCCATTTTGTGCCAAAATGTGACTGTGTTGTAAGGGCATTTTTAAATACTAATTGGTTCTGCCCACATTAATTTTGTGCTCTTTTATATTGCCTTCTATATTCTGTATAATGATATTCCTTGTAATGTAGTGAGTTAGGTATAGTTAGATAACATACCCAACCCCCATTGTACTGAGAAGGCCACATTCCTGAGTGCTTTTCTGAGAGACATGCGTGCTGCACACTGGAGAAATCTATTGAGGAACAATATCCAGGTAGGATTAATTTATGTTGCTTTGAAACACTTTCCCCATCTCTTGTATTGCCATGCTGTGTCGACCATGTGCTACGACATGGGGACTGGAGTCCCCCCATATTGTATTGGCAGGCCATGTGATTAATTATTATTTATTCTCTCTGTGATTTATATATTTATTCACACTTAGTAAATATATTTATTCACTTAGCCTGCTTAAGATTATTTATTCTCAAATCGTCAAAATTCACATTAAAGGGAACCTGTCACCTGGATTTTGGGTATGGCGATAAGGACATACCCAAAATACCCAGGGCTGCTAGATCGCCGCTAGCACATCCGCAATATCCAGTCCCCATAGCTCTCTGTTCTTTTATTGTGTCAAAAAAACTATTTTAAAGATATGCAAATTAAGCTTAGATGAATCCTGCTTGTGAGATGAGTCCAGCGAAGGAGCCCAGCACCGCCCCGCATCCTCCGAATCTCCTCCTTGCTCCCTGACGTCACGAAGCTAGAGCACTGTAATCTCGCAATGCGCAAGCTAGTGCACGCGCAGTGTCGGCATGGTGTTCCTTCCCTGTGCTGGCATCAGCCTAAGGGAACGAACTGCGCATGCGCTCTAGCTTTCTGACATAAGGGAGCAAGGAGGAGATTCGGAGGATGCAGCACGGTGCTGGGCTCTTTCGCTGGACTCATCTCTCAAGCAGGACTACTCTAAGGTCAATTTGCATATCTTTAAAATAGTTTTTTTTTTAACACAATAAAAGAACAGAGAGCTACGGGGACTGGATATTGTGGACGTGCTAGCGGCGATCTAGCTACCCATGTCCTCATTCTATACCCAAAATCCAGGTGACAGGTTCCCTTTAAAACATTTTTGCAGTTTTACACCAATCCTGGCACTTTTAAGCTTTTAAGAATTAGGGGGAAAGTGGACACAGTTAGCTATGTTAATTAGGTTTCACTTCAGATTTTTCACAGCTTCTTTTGAAAAAAGTTGCAGATGTTTTTATTTTACTCACTTATATAGCGCTGACATACTCCGCAATGCTTTACAGACATTATCATCACTCACTGTCCCCAGTATAACTCACATCTAAGTTGCCTATCAGTATCTTTGAAATGTGGGAGGAAACCGGAGTATCTGGAGGAAACCCACTACAACCTGGGGAGAACCTAAAAACTCCATGCAGATGTTGTCCTTGGTCAGATGGACTCCAGCCATGCAAGGCACCAGTGCCAACCACTGAGCCATAAAGTTACAAAATCACTGCAAATCCTTTTTATTATACCGTATCCCTGTGTAGTGGTGCTGGCTTTTTGTGTCCATGAATGAGCTGCAGAACGAGTGTCCAAGCAAGTGTAGTCAAGTCACTTTTTATTTGAAGCAGTTGGACCAAAGACAGCGCTCAACCAGTGCAGTTAAAAGATCGATTAAAAGATGAACGCTGCTTATGGACCCATTATAGTGAATAGAAGGAGCCTGAGGATTGACTGTGCATGCTTAATCTTCCAATCGGAAGCTCATTAATGGACACCCAAAGCAAGCGCCGCTATGAATGGAAGGGGGCACCATCATTTCCATAAATGGTGAATACCTTTGTAAATAAGCAGCATTTTAATAGGTGAAAATTGATAAAATGATTAAAATACTGTGCAATATATAATTTATTATAATTTCATTGATGGCACAGTCCCTCTAAAGGGGTATTCCGGTTGTGATAAGTTAGCTCTTATCCACAGCTGGGACCCCTACCTATCACGAGAATGCAGACACGGTACCTCTTAGCAACCCCCTCAAGATTGGTGGGGTCCCATCAGCAGTATCTTCACGGATCTAATAGTTACCCCTCATTCAATGCTTGTTTATGGCAGTGGGAATTTGAGACCATGTTTTATTCTTACAAGTACATTGTCATACAAATAAAGCGGTTAAGCAGTGATTTATATTTATGACACCCAGCACCTCCTTCGATCAGCTGTTTAAAGAGGAGGTGGTGCTGAATGTGAGTGGTACTTCCTGTTCATTTATCTGCAAATATTGATTACCTATTCTGAGTATAGGTCATCCATATAAATCGCTGCACAACCCCTTTAAGTTTTCTTGAATCTATAGCTTGTTACACAGTGAGTAAAATACACACAAGTCAAATCCACTGGATAGCTATCTGGGTCGCAACGGTCGCAGTTGCCCCCTTGCCAGTGGTGCTGTATATTTCCCTTTATAAGATGCAGTGCATCTTATAAAGGGAATACTAGTGAGCGCTTCCATCTAGTATGCAGGAGGCAGGGGAGCAAAACGCTGTGAGGGCTGTACCTATCCCTCGTCCCGCTTGCTCTGGCCGGGGCCCATGCTGCTGTCATGTAGCTGCTTACAGTGTCAGGACGTACAGAGTGCACTGTGACCGGACGTTGCAGGCAGTCAGGTCACTGTGCAGAGTGGGCCATGAGAAGAGAAGACAGCGGAGAGACTGCCGGATTGGGAGAGTGGCAATGGAGCAGGAGAGGTAAGTTAATTTATTTATTTTAAAGTCTGATCTGAGGTCTGATATGGGGGATCTGAGAGGTGTAATGGGGGTCTGGAGGTCTGATTGGGGGTCTGGAGGTCTAATGGTGGTCTGGAAGTCTAATGGGGTCTGGAGGTCTAATGGGAGTCTGATTGGGGGTCTGGAGTTCTATTGGGGGTCTTATTGGGGGTTTGTAGGTCTAATGGGGGTCTCGAAGTCTAATAGGGGTCTGATTGAGGGTCTTGAGGTATAATGGGTGTCATATATGAGGATTTGCAGGTCAAGTGGGGTCTGGAAGTCTAATGGGGGTCTGGTCTGAGGTCTTATGGGGGCTGGGGGTCTGACGGGGGTCGGGTCTGAGAGATATAATGTAGGTCTGGAGATGGGGCATGGTCTGACATGGAGGTCTAATAAGGGTCCGATCTGAAATCTAAAACTGGGGTCTGAAATGGGGTCTGACATAGAGGTCTAAAGGCGGTCTGGTCTGAGATGGGAAGGTCTCATCTGGAGTTTTATATGGTGGTCTGATCTGAAAGGTAAGGGTTTATTTTTTTGTACTTGCGCACAATATCAAGAGGTATTTTTGTGTGGTACCAGTATTTTCAGGGGGATTGTTTCTGTAAGGTAGTATTGGAGGGCACAGTATTGGGGGGGGGCAGGATGGGGTGTTTAGAAGGTGCGGAGGATGATGGAAAACTAGGAAACTAAAATGTCTGATTCTGCAGAGATGAGAAACGGCTGAAAGATGTCACCATGGAGGTCGTGGTCTTTAAAGGGGTTGTCCCCTTTTTTTTTCCATACGACCGCTGCCTTCTCTGCATTGTTTACCTGCTGACCACTGTAATTGCAGCGGCAAGCAGGTAAACAGAGAAAAGAAAGCAGCTCTCATATGAGCTCTATCCTCTTTTCAAACAGCTGATTGCCGGGGGTGCTGGGGGACCCCAGGCGATCTGATATTGAAGACCTATCCTGATAGGTCATCAGTAATAAAAAGAGGACAAATTCTTTAAAGGGCTTCTGTCACCCCCCTTAACCCATTTTTCACTAGCTGACATTAGCTATTTGCTAATGTCAGCTGAGTCGAAATATATATTTATTACCTTGTCCGAAGTTGTAAATTACGTTAAAAAGCCACTTTTATAATATGCAAATGATCTTCGCTACCAGCAAGTTGGGCGTTTACTTGCTGGTAGCCGCCGCATCTAGATGAGTTATGCACGCCCCCTTCCTCGTTTGATAGACAGGGCCAGCGCTTTCTCCTCCTCGCACTGGCCCTGTCTGAAGATGAATCCCGCGCCTGCGCCGTACCGCTCAGTAGTCGGCGCAGGCGCTCTGAGTGAAGGGCGCGAGCTTTGCCGCTCCGTCCTCAGTGCGCCTGCGCCGATTACGTCACCGCTACACCCGCTTCCTTCCGGGTGTAGCGGTGGCGTATCGGCGCAGGCGCACTGAGGACGAGCGGCAAGCTCGCGTCCTCACTCAGAGCGCCTGCGCCGACTACTGAGCGGTACGGCGCAGGCGCGGATTCATCTTCAGACAGGGCCAGTGCGAGGAGAAAGCGCTGGCCTGTCTATCAAGCGAGGAAGGGGGCGTGCATAACTCATCTAGATGCGGCGGCTACCAGCAAGTAAACGCCCAACTTGCTGGTAGCGAAGATCATTTGCATATTATAAAAGTGGCTTTTTAACGTAATTTACAACTTCGGACAAGGTAATAAATATATATTTCGACTCAGCTGACATTAGCAAATAGCTAATGTCAGCTAGTGAAAAATGGGTTAAGGGGGGTGACAGAAGCCCTTTAACAGGAGGACTGGAGGTAATGGGTTAGGTTGAGAATTTGGCATGGGGGGGACGTTTAAATTTTTAGCCTCAGGCAGCAGAAAGGCTAGCCTGCCCCTTGCCAAAAAACGCTGAGGAAGGGAGGGGAGGGGCAAGCTGAACTCTTGCACCAGGGCCCATGAGCTTTTAGCTACTCCCTTGGTCAAATCATATTCTCCAGGAATGTCTGGGAAAAAGGGGGGGGGGGGACCTTCCAGAAGAGTAGGCTTTTCTTCTGGATTACCCTGGTGCCACCCACCATTGGTGGTTAGTGATGGCAGCAGGGACATATTTCCACCGACATCATATCCCTGTAAACGCATTTCTCAGAAATAGGCATTATGGATGAAATGTATTGTTCACTCTTGTTTAAGATATTGTGCAATATCTTCCACTAAGCTCACATTATAGTGCCCAAATAATACAGTCATACACTGCCTAAATAACATGCCATGCAGCTGCTTTTTCTAAGGCTCGTGCACTATGTGGGATCTAGGCATGCCTCCCAAAAGCCTCTCTTTTTATCAAAAAGCCATTTGGCCAATAATACGCTATTTGCATTTACCTATCATAATTTTTTTCCACTTGTAAAACTAAACTCTTATTTCAATCAATCTGAGTACTTTCCATTAAAATCCCTGCATACTACCGCTGCATGTAATTGTGTATGACTCAAATCATTGAAGGGATTATGGTTGGTGCACTCAACCATAACCTGCAATCACGTGGTCTCAACTTTGAATTCTCAGTCACTATTTCATTTTTATCTAACGGCAGCTTGTAGAATTAAAACACATTCACACATCGCTTCTCCAACATGTTTCGCCGATCCCTGGAGTCTTCAGGGGTTTATAGGCCAAATAACTTTTTGAAAAATAAGGGAAATCAGCAACTTTGCATTTACTGTATCTGGGTCACAGTAAAAGTGCTAAAAGTCCTCTTTTTGACCAAACTCCCTCTGTCCTTCTTTGCTACCTAGGCTACATGCACATGAACGTTACAAATAGACTTGAACTAATCAACCTTCGAATCATAGATCCTAAATCGATTCATTGAAAAACTTTCTTTTTAATGCTGTTTCCATACAGCATTAAAATGTATGGGCTTTGTGAAGCCAAACTTTGTCTCACCCAAAGTACAGCATTAAATGTATTGGCTCCATGGGGCCAAACTTCGTCGTGTCCGAAGGCGTGCGAAACTTTGGTGAATTACTACTGTATTAATTTCTGTTTGTTTAAGAACAGTTTCCGAAGTGGGCTTTAGTACCAAGATACCAGCCACTACCAAAACCAACTTTGGATTACTATTTTAAACAGTTTGTAAATAAGCAGATATGAATACAGTAGTAATTCACTGAATTCTCGCACGACTTCGGACATGACGAAGTTTGGCTCCATGGAGCCAATACATTTTAATGCTGTACGGAAACAAAGTTTTTGAATGAATCGACTTTGGATCTATGACCTGAAGGTGAGTTCACTCAAGCCTAGTTTCAAATGGTCGTGTGACGGCTGTTTAAGTAACGGACATCACACACCATTTTTAGAACTAATTAAAGTCTATGGGGCTATTCACATGGCATTTTTTTTTTAATAACCAGTGAACATCGGCTTTCAGAAAATAGGACATGTTCTATTTTTGGTCGTTTTCATGGCCAGACGGACCCCACTGAAATCAATGGGATCGTTTTTAACAGCTGCTTAGACAGAAGAGTACCCGTCTAACGGCCACTAAAAACAGACCTGCTGAAGGACCTGAGCTCAGGGAGATGACGATGCGACTGCGTGGTGATGTCATCATGCGTAGCACAGGTCCTTCACAATCAAGAGAGGAGCAGTTGCCTCTGCATGTGTAAGTGGATGAGGTGAGTGATTTTTTTTTTCTGCTAAAAAACCCCCATTACAGCTGAGGACCACTATAGGGGACATTATTACTGCTGGGGTCTCTTTTTCTCCCATAGGCTGGCTTATTTTTTGTAGAGATCAATAAAATTACTATCTGGAACCAGTACCCCCTTCCTCTTATTCCCGATTTATTCAATCAGACTGTCGGGGGTCAGTGGTTCTCCAAAATCGACCTGAGGGGAGCATACAATCTGATGAGAATCAGGAAGGGGGATGAATGGAAAACGGCATTCAACACCTCCGAAGAGCATTTTGAATATCTTGGTATGCCCATTGGGCTGTGTAATGCCCCAGCTGTTTTTCAGAACCTAGTTAATGACATATTGTGTGAATTCGGGGTTAGCGAGGTCTCCTTCCTACATTACATTCTTTCATACCAAAAATTCTGTATGGATCCTGCAAGCCATTGTTGCATAGGCCAGGCCTACCTCTCTCAAGGCTCTTTAAAGGTTTCTTGGCTTCGCCAAGTATTACAGAAAATTCATAAAACATTTTTCAGTCATTGAAAGGAAAATATAGTGGCTCAACCAATTTGACAAACAATGGGTCGGTGCTCACCCCACGACACAGCCAATGTTGTTAACAATAATAATGATTTAAATAAGCAGTTTGGGGGCACTCTTCTATCTAGCTCTAAATGGATTCACATATGTGCAATAGTTAAAAAATGCAAAGATTTATTCAAGAAATAATACAATACATATAATAGACGTATAGAATGTGGATATCTGACAAATAGCGTTAGGGTCAACCTGGTGTAGCCTAAAATATCCACCCAATATACCTCACAATAACAACAAATAAAATAAAAAATGGTATCGGGTAATAAAAGTTCGCTTGCGATATTGCATGAAGTGATAAAGATTTACTTGCGATATTTCCATATAAAACCTGCAATATCTCATAGTCCAGATAACAGAAATAAAATGTCTCTGTTTTCCACTGAAAAAATTGCACAATAATTGGTGATGCCGCAGTGTTATTTTTGTGCTGATATTGGTTAAAATGTCACATTTAAGATGAATGTACTTATAATAGCGCTCTAAATAGATTGATCAACCTTCTTGAAAATTATGAAAACATCCATTGCAAAATAAACATTTTCATTGGGATGTATCATATTCCCATATTTGTGGCAGTCAATAGTGTTATTATGTTGTAAATAAACTTATTGAATGTACATTACTGATCCTGTAGCTGCAGCCCGTCTCAATGATGTGTGGCCATGTTGCTTTGCTTATAAGGTTGTCTGCCTGCTTGTTTCTTGGCGTCCCACGTGATCGAGATAGTATAATGCTGTTGGGTCCTGAGAACTGGGCTGAAGGTACAAAGATCATCTCTTGTAAATAATATCCGGTGTTTCAAAATAGTTAGGATCTGTGAATCTTATGCGGATGATTCAAGTTGATCCATTGGAGCCTCCTTTATTTTTCTGCTATACACCAAACGCGTTTCGGGGCTGGCTGCCCCTTCCTCAGTGGTTAGCAGTGGTTCATTTGGGACCTCCTTTTATATGGTGTACGATCTTTATAGGGAGGTGATCATTAGAAAAGCAAGTAACCTTGAAAAAATGGACTGGATCAATTCAACAATATAAGTGTGACATTGTAGCATCTTGTTTAATCCTACTCATATTCACATTATATGCAAAAAGCACAAAAGTATTGAGTAACCTTATGGAATACTAACTTAAAAGTGCATCAAACTATGTGATGCAATAGTATTGCGTATTAATTAGCACTCAAGAGAGATATGAACAGACGATCTGTTCTAGGGACACATTTAAAAACACTATATCATATATATTTTAAAAGAGCTATACTGCAGAAAATTTACCAAATGTCATTAAAATACTATATTATATTATAATAAAATAAAAAGTTTGCCCATTGTGAAGAAAAGACAGTTATAGTAAAATAGTACATTTGATACAAAAAGCACATGAGTATTTCTCATGCGCCTTTCATGCATTTTTTGTTTAATTGTCTTCACTACAATGATTGAAATACCATAATAACACTATTGACTGCCACAATTATGGAAATCTGATACATACCGATGAAAATGTTTATTTTGCAACGGATGTTTTCATAATTATCAAGAAGGTTGATCAATCTATTTAGAGCACTATTATAAGTACAGTCGTGGCCAAAAGTTTTGAGAATTACATAAATATTAGAAATTGGAAAAGTTGCTGCTTAAGTTTTTATAATAGCAATTTGCATATACTCCAGAATGTTATGAAGAGTGATCAGATGAATTGTATAGTCCTTCTTTGCCATGAAAATTAACTTAATCCCAAAAGAACCTTTCCACTGCATTTCATTGCTGTCATTAAAGGACCTGCTGAGATCATTTCAGTAATCGTCTTGTTAACTCAGGTGAGAAGGTTGACGAGCACAAGGCTGGAGATCATTATGTCAGGCTGATTGGGTTAAAAGGGCAGACTTGACATGTTAAAATGAGGGTGATGCTTGAAATCATTGTTCTTCCATTGTTAACCATGGTGACCTGCAAAGAAACGTGTGCAGCCATCATTGTGTTGCATAAAAATGGCTTCACAGGCAAGGATATTGTGGCTACTAAGATTGCACCTCAATCAACAATTTATAGGATCATCAAGAACTTCAAGAAAAGAGGTTCAATTCTTGTTAAGAAGGCTTCAGGGCGTCCAAGAAAGTCCAGCAAGCGCCAGGATCTTCTCCTAAAGAGGATTCAGCTGCGGGATCGGAGTGCCACCAGTGCAGAGCTTGCTCAGGAATGGCAGCAGGCAGGTGTGAGCCCATCTGCACGCACAGTGAGGTGAAGACTTTTAGAAGATGGCCTGGTGTCAAGAAGGGCAGCAAAGAAGCCACATCTCTCCAAAAAAAACATCAGGGACAGATTGATCTTCTGCAGAATGGACTGCTGAGGCCTGGGGCAAAGTCATATTTTCCGATGAAGCCTCTTTCCGATTGTTTGGGTCATCTGGCAAAAGGCTTGTCCGGAGAAGAAAAGGTGAGAGCTACCATCAGTCCTGTGTCATGCCAACAGTAAAGCATCCTGAGACCATTCATGTATGGGGTTGCTTTTCATCTAAGGGAGTGGGCTCACTCACAATTTTGCCCAAAAACACAGCCATGAATAAAGAATGGTACCAAAACACCCTCCAACAGCAACTTCTTCCAACAATCCAACAACAGTTTGGTGAAGAACAATGCATTTTCCAGCATGATGGAGCACCGTGCCATAAGACAAAAGTGATAACTAAGTGGCTCGGGGACAAAAATGTTGACATTTTGGGTCCATGGCCTGGAAACTCCCCAGATCTTAATCCCATTGAGAACTTGTGGTCAATCCTCAAGAGGCAAGTGGACAAAACAAAAACCCACTAATTCTGACAAACTCCAAGAAGTGATTATGAAAGAATGGGTTGCTATTAGTCAGGAATTGGCCCAGAAGTTGATTGAGAGCATGCCCAGTCGAATTGCAGAGGTCCTGAAAAAGAAGGGCCAACACTGCAAATATTGACTCTTTGCATAAATGTCATGTAATTGTCGATAAAAGCCTTTGAAACGTATGAAGTGCGTGTAATTATATTTCACTACATCACAGAAACAACTGAAACAAAGATCTAAAAGCAGTTTAGCAGCAAACTTTGTGAAAACTAATATTTGAGTCATTCTCAAAACTTTTGGCCACGACAGTACATTCATCTTAGATATGACATTGTAACCAATATCAGCATAAAAATACCATTGCGGAATCATCGATTATTGCGCAATTATTTCAGTGGAAAACAGAGACATTTTATTTCTGTTATCTGGCCTATAAGATATGTGGGGAGTCGCTCTGGTAGACAGTGGTGCGGGTGCAGTACCGAGGCAAAACAAAGAGTCCAGGATGTGCAATAAACAGTGTTTTATTCACACTGACACAAAAATACACAGCAAACAGTCTTTCGGTGGTAATTCACACATGTCAGAAACAAGGAGGCAAAACAAAACAGGCCAACACAGGTTCAGTCACCTGGGAGGTGTAGGTGCAGGTTCGCACCAGGCTGTCGGCCCAGCCGCAGGAGAATCCACCTTCAGGTAGCCAGGAACAAAAGCCACCTCCTTGCTGAGCTCTTTCCTCCAGGACAGAGAACTCCAGAGCCCTGTTAGCAGGCTCCAGGATAATCACCACCTCAGACACAGCTGCTGGCTGTGTTTTATACCCAGCCCAAAACCAGGACTGGATCGTGGGGAGCAGCCACCCACCCTACACTTTAGCTGCTCCCGGTAAGAGCCGGCCCGGATCGGCTTTGCAGCCATGCTATTTAACAGAGTCAAACAGCACTAGCTGCTGCAGACAAAAAAACCCGGCTCTTACCTCACCGAGGCCAGCAACCTCGGTGACACGTACCTGCCATCAAATATGACACCTTGCACCCTCTTACAGATATTGTAGGTTTTATATGGAAAAGTGATGTTAAACTGCGGACAGTATGTAATATCGCAAGTGAATCTTTATCACCTCATGCAATATCACATGCGAACTTTTATTACCCGATACAATTTTTTATATATTTTCACACGTTGACTTATTTGTTGTTATTTTGAGGGATATTGGGTGGATATTTTAGGCTACACCAGGTCGACCCTAGCAGGATTTGCCAGATATCCACATTCTTTACGTCTATTATATGTATTGTATTATTTCTTGAAACAATCTTTGCATTTTTAAACTATTGCACATACAGTATGTGAATCCATTTAGAGCCAGATAGCAGAGTGCCCCCCAAAATGCTTATTTTTCAGTCATTGCTAAACCGTTGAATCATTTGACCAGGAAAGGGGCTGATCTACCTTATGTGGGGGGTTAGCTCTGGTCTCGAGGATCGTTCACATACAGATAGTCGTCCACCGCAGCTTTAGGGGCCAAAACATCGCTTTATTGTCCCAGCATCAACATAAATAAATGAAATTCAAAACAAACACCTGCCCGGCTGGGCTCTAACTTAACACAGTGTGTCCCTGACTCACCTAAGACACTGTTCACACACACGGCACCCATGCGGCTTTCCCAGCCCAATGTCCATCAGCCTCCTGGCTGTTACCTCACCGGTGTCTTTTGGGGGATTGTGGTCCAGTCGTCCGCCCGACGCTGACCATGCGACCCTTATCCCTAGGCGTCGCGGGACCCCCCAAACTTCAGGCTACTCCCAGCCTTGTGGTCTCTCAGCGCTCCCAGATCAAACCACACACAGAACCACTCCAGGCTTCTGTACCTCACAGGACACACCCATCTCACTGTGAGGACAGCTTTATGCTCTCTTGATTGTGGCACCTGTTGCTGCCTCAGACCTGCCCACTGATGGGAAAGAGATGGATAATCCTGCCATTCCTCTCTTCTATCAGCCATGAGGCCTGTCACTGCCTCACATATCCCCCCTTTGTTCAACCCCGTAGGGGTGAACACTAGCATCCAACCACGATGCTCGTGAGAGGGCATCGACCTGGCCTACAGTCTTCCCCTTATTCTGCCAGACCCAGGCCAATAGTGCTTGGTTTCTCACCCACATGAGTTTAGTATGGGGCAAATAAGACCTACGGGATTTTCTTGCCCATCTCATGACCCGGTACTCTCTTTCACGAGTGAGGATGATGCGCTTTCGCACCAGTGGCCTCTCTCTTTTCGTTTTTTTCTCTCTCCACATTTCGCATCAGCACATGTTCCTCATGTCCTTTCTTGGACTGCTGCAACTCTCGACTAAACTGTTCCCTCACTTCGGCCGACTCTTCTTCAGCCTTATCTTTGGTCTTGGGAACATCCGAGGATTTCTCCCACTCCAACTCATCAGCCTCAGCCTTTGAGTCTCTTTTGGAGTCTTCAGTCACTTTGATAGGCTTTTCATCCTTCACGGACACAGCATTACATACTTGCATTCTTAGCTCCTCCTCCTCTTTCTCATTAAGGATGGAGGTACTTGGGACATCAGAGTCCGTTTCAGACTCAGCATCTTCTGGCAATCCCTGAAGAGGTTCACCCAGGATATGGTTCTCCTTTCGGGCAGGATTCAGGAGAGCCAGCCCATCGGAGTAGACAGCACCCTCATACTGGTAGTCGGTCCCCCGTATTTCTTCCCCAGCAGACTGCTGGCTTTCTGGAAGGCATTGACAGCAGAGGGAATGTCTTTCATGACCAGGTCCTGGCCACACACTGCCACGAGTCTCTGGGCTTCTGCATCCACCTCAGCACCATCATCTGGTTCAGCAGATACCTCTTCCATCTTCCTCTCTGCCTCGGCTGGCACCACAGCGCCACCACCTCCAGACCCATTCTTAACGGGCTCTGACTTCTTGGCATCTTTTAGAGAATCTTCCTCTTCAGGTATCTCATTTTCTTCCCTGCTGCGCAGGAGCACGCTTAGGCCTCTCCAACTCATAGATTTCATCTTTTGAGCTCCTGAGATCTTCCATCTCTGCTCTGAGTTGCTTGTTCAGCCTCTCCAATTCATCTCGCTCCTTAAGCGCTTTTTCAAGGGCTCTAGCCAAGGAGAGGGCCATAGTCGTCTTCTTAGTTTTTCGGACCAGCTTGTTAGCAGCGCCCCGCTCTTGGGCCTTCTGTTCCAGCGGCTCTTCACTCTGTTCTGGTGTAACAGCAGTTGTAGGAGTACCACCATCCTTCCTTAGACACTCCGTGGGATTTCCACCCAGGGACTCTTCAAGCCCATTGTCGAGGTCTACTATAGACTTTTGTGTCTTTCTGGAGTCTTTTCCTTCCCCAGGACACCAGGCGGTAGACCCTTCAATTCACTCGTCTTTTCCGGGGTCTCCTTTTGACCCTTCTGCAGCCATCTTTAGCGACTCTGTGACGACAGCTAGTCCCTTCTCTATCGTATCTAGGGACCGTGTGGCGAGAGTGAGATCAGCCTCCGGTTTGCAGCTGTACTGTTCTGTCAGGTCATCTAAGACTGACTGGATATGAGCTTCAGACACTAAGCTGACGTCACCCGACTGAACTCTCGTCTCGTCAGATATAACTGTCACCTGGTCGCTACTAGCAACCACTTTAGTTTGGCAAGACCTCGGCATGGCAGCCTTTCTCTCTGAGTTGCTATCGGTCACAGAACATGCGTTATATATACCGCTCGTGTCATTCTCAATCCTGTCCTCTAGGGGCACCGATGAGCTAATCCCCACCTGGGACATTTTATTAACCATAGAAACCTGTGGAGACTGCATATCCACTTCTAGTACGTGTGGTACACCCTCTAGGACGAGTGAATTGAAGGGTCTACCGCCTGGTGTCCTGGGGAAGGGAAAAGACTCCAGAAAGACACAAAAGTCTATAGTAGACCTCGACAATGGGCTTGAAGAGTCCCTGGGTGGAAATCCCACGGAGTGTCTAAGGAAGGGTGGTGGTACTCCTACAACTGCTGTTACACCAGAACAGAGTGAAGAGCCGCTGGAACAGAAGGCCCAAGAGCGGGGCCCCATGTACTTGCACATTTTTCACAGTGGTTTCCCTCAGTTGTGAGCTCTCAACATCAATTAGCCTTTTTATACCATCCACATTTTTACCAACAGGGGGAGCTTCTTCCCTGATCACAACCTTTAAAGGAGCAGGTATATCATCATCACACATATCATTAGGCACTTCAAGTAACTTGTTTTCTATGTGCAGAACCTTCACATTAACCACATTATCACTATACATTTCAACAAACTCTGCACCTTCACTTGGCACCGTGTCTGCACCACTGTTTCTAATGGTCATTTCACTTAAACCATTGCTTTCTATCTGCATTTGCCTTACACCTTCATTTAAAGGGACAGGTACAGGTTCTGTAGGAGCTTCATTACTTCCTACAGAAGTGTCTCCATTGCCCCACATTACGTCACGCATGAGCATATTTGCAACATCAAGTCCATCAGTCTCTGTTCCCACCATGGTCTCACCCTCCGTGAGGACCACCGGATAGTCCACAGTATTCACATAATTGTCCCGGACAGACATCATTCTACCTCTTACCCAGGCTAGCATGGGATCTCTGATTTTCGCCATCCCAAACCTAGCCTTGGTCACGGGCACTTTAAACAACATCTTGAGCTTCTCCCCTGCAGATTCCTGCGAGAGAGCAACCGCAACAGGCTTACCAGCCTGTTCAGACACAGCATTTTTCCCATAGTCACTCATTTTGAGACATCTTCACGCCGCAGCGCTTTATCACTCACCAGCCCGGCAGGTAGCAACTGCCGCTGGCTCACTGCCACTGGGTCTGCCACAAAATTATCAACAGGAACAGTCTTACCGATTGTCGTCACTGACTCAGCACTCCCGGAAGATAAGGGTAGTCCAGGTATATCTCCAGCACGGTCACCACCCTTCTCCTCAATGCAGTAGTTGCCACGGAGACGCCTTGGACTTGTCTCCTGTCTTTTCCAGGACGGACATTCCAGCCGCACCCTTTAGGACTCTGTGCACAGTCGCAGGGAAAATAGGCACTCCTGAGAAACGCACCACTCTCCACCTCTTTGTCTTCCCGACGGTTGCCCTTGGCAACGGCACATATTACCTCGAACAGTCCACTACGATTCAGAGCAGCCTCTCTGAGTGCAGCACTTGACTTCCTCAACATGCAATTAGTTTCCCGCACCAGCTGCTCTATTATTTTCTCTGTGGCCTCGGTTTTCCGCCAAACCAGACCATCTTTCACCCAGGTCGCCATTTTGACCAAAAAATTTCCACAGGTCAGTTTCTTTTATTGTGCTTCTGGCCCTTTAAATACGAACACAGCTTGCACCACAGAAAAAATAAGTCCAGAGTAACACCAGCAGTTTTCCAGCAGCACCTGCTCCAGCGAACAAGCAGGCTTCTGGCCCTTTAAATCACTGCACAGCAACACAGCAATTTCCTTGGCAACATTCAGCAGCACCTGCTCTTTTCTGTCAGGTCGTTGCCCCTAGCAACACTTTGCCTTTTTCCAGCAGGGATGACTGCCCGCATCCGACACCAAATGTGGGGGTTAGCTCTGGTCTCGAGGATCGTTCACATACAGATAGTCGTCCACCGCAGCTTTAGGGGCCAAAACATCGCTTTATTGTCCCAGCATCAACATAAATAAATGAAATTCAAAACAAACACCTGCCCGGCTGGGCTCTAACTTAACACAGTGTGTCCCTGACTCACCTAAGACACTGTTCACACACACGGCACCCATGCGGCTTTCCCAGCCCAATGTCCATCAGCCTCCTGGCTGTTACCTCACCGGTGTCTTTTGGGGGATTGTGGTCCAGTCGTCCGCCCGACGCTGACCATGCGACCCTTATCCCTAGGCGTCGCGGGACCCCCCAAACTTCAGGCTACTCCCAGCCTTGTGGTCTCTCAGCGCTCCCAGATCAAACCACACACAGAACCACTCCAGGCTTCTGTACCTCACAGGACACACCCATCTCACTGTGAGGACAGCTTTATGCTCTCTTGATTGTGGCACCTGTTGCTGCCTCAGACCTGCCCACTGATGGGAAAGAGATGGATAATCCTGCCATTCCTCTCTTCTATCAGCCATGAGGCCTGTCACTGCCTCACACTTAGCAGTCTCATTCATTGGCTATTCTGGATGAGATTGAGTATGAGGTAGAGAGAATTCTTGACTCGCAGAAATTTCAAGGTTTGATCCAGTACTTAATCCATTGAAAGGGGTATGGTCCTAAAAAGAGAACATGGGTACCTGCTCAGGATGTCCATGCTCTCCACCTAATTAGGTTCCATGCTAAAAATTTCCATTCAAGCCTGCTCCCCAGGTTGTGAGTCCAGGGTGGGGGTGTCGCACACTTACCTGTCTGGGACCCAGCATTGAGATTCCAGCTTCGGCGCAACAGACGCACTTCAAAGCCACGCCCCCTGGTGACATAACAGCGTCCTTAGCAACAGATGGCAAAGCTCTGTTTCTCCCCACAGCAGGCGTGTGCTGGAGGAAGCTAGCAGTGTGTTGATTGCTCAGCTGTTTTTTTCTTGTGTGCTGTGTTCTGACTAATGGAGCGCCGAGTCATAAGCTATAAGGTTCTGATCCTAGGACTCGTTGCTCTATTTAACCAGTCCCCGACCGCCGTACGCAGGATTGCGTCCTGCGGGCGGCCGGGATCTTCTGTTTGGACGCATCGGGGCGTCCTCTCGCGATGCGCGAGATTTCGGGCACAAGCGCCCGCGCATGCGCAGATCGCGCATAGCAGTGAAATGAGAAGAACTTGGTCATCAGCCTGCCAGCCAATCGGCAGCGCTGGCGGGCTGATGACATTCAAAAAAACGAATCAGGAGCCATTTAACCCATCATATTAGTAAATATGATGGATTAAATGAGCTTGTGCTCTCTCCTGGGTCCTTTTCGCCGGTTGGACCCAGGAGAGAGCACACCTCTACAGTGAGTACACCAAGCACCACACATAGCCCCCTGATCAGCCCCCCATCACCCAAATTAACCCCTTGATCACCCCTTTCAGCACCTGTCAATCATCCAGTGAAAGGGAAAAAAGTGATCAGTGTAAACTGTCACTTTTTTTTTTTCACTAAGATTGACTGTTAGGTTTAGCTTAGTTTAGTCCCCTTTGGTAGGTAGTTAGCGCTAGCGCCAAGCCCACCGCACCACAGTCACTGGTTCGCTGATTAGCGTAGAGCTAATCAGCGCTTGTACTTTTATAGTATCTGTAAGTGATCAGAACTGATCACGGTCAGATATATAATAGTACTAGTGTCACTTTAGTTCGCCCTCCACCCCAAACGCAGTGTTTGCCCGATCAGGCCTGATCGGTCGCCCACACGTGCGCTCACCCACGCCCACCCCGCCGCAGTGACAAAAAATTTTTTTTTGTAATCACTGCACAATCCTTCACAAGCGCTGCGGCGATAAAAAATCAGTTTTGATCTTTTTATCAATCGCAGCGGCTTCTGTACTTCGCTACCCTCTCAATTGTAAGACAGGCTTGCTTTTTTTCTTGGTAGTCTCAGGGAATACCCCTAAATTTAGACGGCCAAATGTCAAACAAGGGGTATTCCTCTGAAGAGGCCTACAGGATTCTGACCCAGTCGGATGAGGAGTGGGAACCCTCATCTGACGAATCCAGCGGGTCAGAATACCAACCTGTAGAAAGCAGTGGCTCTCTGACCCAAAGTTCTGACGAGGAGGTGGAGGTCCCTGATAGAAGCAGGCGCACCCGGCCCCGTGTTGCTAGACCGCAGGCTGCGCAGGATCCGCTCAAGGGCAGCAGAGTGGGGCTGGCGCTGCCGGATTACGTGGTGAGGCATACACCAGCAGCGCAGCCCGTCCTGGACCTTCTACCAGCACTGCCGTAGAACATGGTGAAGTGGCGAGCACCAGAAGGGCAGTAGAAGCTGGTACGGTGGCACGTGCAGTAGTTTCCCGCCGCAGCCACCGCGCAGACAGGCCCGTAGAGCCCCTAGAGTCCCTGAGGTGCTGGCAAATCCTGATTGGCAGCCCCCATCTTCAGCCGCACCAGTAGTTCCCCCTTTCACCGCCCAGTCAGGAGTTCGGTGGAAACAGCTCAGATAGGATCGGGCGCTGGGGTTTTTGAGCTGTTTTTCACTGCGGAGCTCTTTGACTTAGTCGTGGCAGAAACAAACAGATATGCCACTCAATTTATCGCCGACAACCCGGGAAGCTCTTATGCCCAGCCTTTCCGGTGGAAACCAGTCCAAGTTTCCGAACTTAGAACTTTTCTGGGCCTTCTCCTCAGCATGGGCATAACCAAAAACATGAATTGCGGTCATATTGGTCCACGAACCCAATTCATCACATGCCCATGTACTCTGCTGCCATGTCCAGGACACGTTTTGAGACCATCCTGCGTTTCCTGCACTTTAGTGACAACACCACCTCCCGTCCCAGAGGCCACCCAGCTTTTGACCGGCTCCATAAAATTCGGCCCCTCATAGACCATTTCAACCAGAAATTTGCAGATTTGTACACCCCTGCTCAAAACATCTGCGTAGACGAGTCCCTTGTACATTTTACCGGGCGCCTTGGCTTCAAGCAGTACATCCCGAGCAAGCGCGCCCGGTATGGGGTCAAATTGTATAAGCTCTGTGAAAGGGCCACAGGCTATACGCACAAATTTCGGATCTATGAGGGAAAAGATCAGACCCTGGAGCCGGTCGGTTGCCCTGACTACCTGGGGAGCAGTGGGAAGATAGTCTGGGACTTGGTGTCACCCTTATTCGGCAAGGGGTACCATCTTTACGTGGACAACTTTTACACAAGTGTGGCCCTCTTCAAGCATTTGTTCCTAGAACAGATTGGCTGCTGCGGCACCGGCGACCTAGTCGCCGGCTACCCCCAACGGCTTCTTACCACCCGACTTGCAAGGGGGCAGAGGGCTGCACTGTGTAACGACGAACTGCTCGCGGTGAAATGGAGAGACAAGCGTGACGCTTACATGCTCTCCTCCATTCACGCAGACACGACAGTACAAATTCAACGGGCAACCAGTGTCGTTGAAAGCCCCTCTCAGTCCACGACTATAACCTCCACATGGGAGGGGTGGACTTCAACGACCAGATGTTGGCCCCTTATTTGGTTTCCCGAAAGACCAGACGCTGGTATAAAAAAGTGTCTGTTTATCTGATTCAATTGGCTCTATATAATAGTTACGTTCTCTACAGTAAGGCTGGGAGAACTGATCTTTCCTAAAATTCCAGGAAGAGATCGCCGAGAACCCTCCTGTACCCAGGAGGTTCCGTGGCCCCATCCACCAGTGTAGTTAGCCGTCTACACGAGCGGCACTTCCCTAGCGCTGTGCCGGGTACCTCAAACCAACCGCCACCCCGAAAAAATGTCGTGTCTGTAGCAGGAGTGGAATAAGGCGTGACACCCGCTATTTCTGTCCTGACTGTCCTGACCACCCTGCCCTATGCCTTGGAGAGTGTTTCCGGAAGTACCACACTCAGGTACACTTAGGGACCTAGGGACAGCACTACACAGGTAGTTTTTTTTCCACTGAGGCTCTAGGGTCTCTCAGGACACTAGGTTTTGAGAGACCCTAACACATAGGGACGGTGCTGGTGTGCTACAGCAGAAGTGTGAAACGTAGAAACCTCTCCTTTCACTTGGGATAACGCGTATAATGTACTTCGCACCATCTCTGTGTGATTTACACTTTACACATTGTCCCATGGGAAAGGAGAGGTTTCTGCTAGGAAAATAAAGAGTGAAATGGTAAAAAAATAAAAATTAAACAGGTAGCAAGAAAAAAATCTTGAGTTAGTTCAGGTTTTTATGTTCATGTTTTATAAAAGTTTTAAAATGTTCTGGTTTTATAAAGTTTGCAACGTTCAAGTCATGTGCCTGCTGCCTGTTTTTTCTTCTTTTTTTTTTTTTTTTCCCATAACCACCCTTTATTTTCCAGGTATACCAACAGACCAACGGACCAACCGACGAAAACGCCGCAGCACTGATGTGAATTCTGAGAGAAGCATTGCTGCTATCAGAAGACACGTGAAGTCAGTGTATGCGGCGCTGCAAGACGAGATTTCTCCTCTGCAGGACAGGTACGCTTGCCCTGGCATGTGAGCTGAGGAGAGGTGTTGGAGTTCATATGCTTTGGCAAACACTTTGTATCAAAAATCTGGCAAAGATAGTCTTCCTCCACACCGATGGATTGATCGATGTGAATGGAGAAATCACGCTTGCCAGGACATAGGAGCTGAGTGGGTATGGATGTTTGGGCGGAGCTCCCTATGTCCTGGCAATCGCCAGGCCCCTCTTTTTTTCTTGCATATTTTTGGCAGAGATTTTTTCATCCACATCGATCGATGCGAATGAGGAAATCTGTGCCGTTCATTTTTTTCTTTCAGCCCAGAGGCTGAACGGAAAAATCTCATTACCCGTATGCTCCATATAAGGAGAATAGCAGAAACTCCTAATGCTGGCCATACGTGTAATGATTGCGGTGACCCTCAAATGCCAGGGCAGTACAAAAACCTCACATGTGACCCCATTTCGGAAAGAAGACGCCCCAAGGTATTCGCTGAGGGGCATATTGAGTCCATGAAAGATTGAACTTTTTGTCACAAGTTAGCGGAAAGGGAGACTTTGTGAAAAAAACAAAAATCAAATTCCGCTAACTTGGGCAAAATAATCTTCTATGAACTCACCATACCTTACAGAATACCTTGGAGTGTCTTCTTTCCAAAATGGGGTCACATGTGGGTATTTATACTGCCCTGGCATTTTAGGGGCCCTGAAGCGCGAGAAGAAAAATGCGTAAAAATACCGTCCTAAAAGGTACTCATTGGATTTAGGTCGAATTGTGCAACTTGGCTGTAAAGTGGCACACATGTGGTATCTCTGTACTCAGGAGAAGTAGGGCAATGTGTTTTGGGGTGTACTTACATATACTACATACTGGGTGTGAAAATATCTGTAAATGACAACTTTTAAAAAAAAATTATACAAAGTTGTCATTTACAGAGATATTTTTCACACCCAGTAGGGGTATAGGTAAAAATATGCCCCAAAACACATTGCCCTACTTCTCCCGAGTACGTCGATACCCCATGTGTGCCACTTTTTGCAGCCAAGATGCTAAAGGGGCCCTAAATCCAATGAGTACCTTATAGGATTTCACAGGACATTTTTTACGCATTTGGATTCCAAACTGCTTCTGACGTTTAGGGGCCCTCAAATGCCAGGGCAGTATAAATACCCCACAAGTGACCCCATTTTCGGAAAGAAGACACCCCAAGGTATTCCGTGAGGGGTATGGTGAGTTCATGTAAAATTTTATTTTTGGCACAAGTTAGTGGAATATGAGACTTTGTAAAAAAAAAAAAAAAAAATAAAAAAATCAATTTCCGCAAACTTGTGCCAAAAATAAAAACTTCCATGAACTCACTATGCCCATCAGCGAATACCTTGGGGTGTCTACTTTCCGAAATGGGGTCACTTGTGTGGTAGCTTACTGCCCTGGCAGTTTAGCCTCCCTAAACTGCCAGCAGTTTGGAACCAAATGCGTAAATGTCTCTGTAAAATCCTAAGGTACTCATTGATTTAGGGCCCATTTGCGCATCTTGATGCAAAGTGGCACACATGGTATCGCCGTACTCGGAGAAGTAGGTCAGGTTTTGGGGTGTATTTACATATACCCATGCTGGGTGAGAGAAATATTCTGTAAATGACAACTTTTTAAAAAAATTTATACAAAGTTGTCATTTACAGAGATATTTTTCACACCCAGTAGGGGTATATGTAAAAAGACACCCCAAAAACTCATTGCCCTACTTCTCCTGAGTACGGCGATACCCCATGTGTGCCACTCTTTTGCAGCCAAGATGCGCAAAGGGGCCCTAAATCCAATGAGTACCTTTAGGATTTCACAGGACATTTTTACGCATTTGGATTCCAAACTGCTTCTGACGCTTAGGGGCCCCTCAAATGCCAGGGCAGTATAAATACCCCACAAGTGACCCCATTTTGGAAAGAAGACACCCCAAGGTATTCCGTGAGGGGTATGGTGAGTTCATGTAAAATTGTATTTTGGGCACAAGTTAGTGGAATATGAGACTTTGTATAAAAAAAAAAAAAAAATCAATTTCATGCAAACTTGTGCCAAAAATAAAACTTCCATGAACTCACTATGCCCATCAGCGATACCTTGGGGTGTCATTTCCGAAATGGGGTCACTTGTGTGGTAGTTTTATGCCCTGGCATTTTAGGGGCCCCTAAACGTCAGCAGTTTGGAATTAAATGCGTAGGAATGTTCTGTAAAATCCTAAAGGTACTCATTGATTTAGGGTTCATTTGCGATCTTGATGCAAAAAGTGACATATGGTATCGCCGCACCAGGAGAAGTAGAGCAATGTGTTTTGGGTGTATTTTACATACCCTTACTGGGTGTGAAAATATCTCTGTAAATGACAACTTTGTATAAATTTTTTTAAAAAGTTGTCATTTACAGAGATATTTCTCACACCCTGCATGGGTATATGTAAAATACACCCTAAAACACATTGCCCTACTTCTCCTGAGTACGGCGATACCCCATGTGTGCCACTTTTTGCATCCAAGATGCGTAAATGGGCCCTAAATCCAATGAGTACCTTTAGGATTTTACAGGGCATTTTTACGCATTTGGATTCTCACGCTTTAGGGGCCCCTAAAATGCCAGGGCAGTATAAATACCCCACAAGTGACCCCATTTCGGAAAGAAGACACCCCAAGGTATTCTGTGAGGGGTATGGTGAGTTCATGTAAAATTGTATTTTTGGCAAAAGTTAGTAGAATATGAGACTTTGTAAAAAAAAAAAAAATCCATTTCCGCTAACTTGTGACAAAAATAAAAACTTCCATGAACTCACTATGCCTCTCAGTGAATACCTTAGGGTGTCTACTTTCGGAAATGGGGTCATTTATGAGGTATTTCTACTGTCTGGGCATTGTAGCATCGAACAGGACAGGTGCTCAGAAAGTCAAAGTGCGGAAATTCACTTTTTTGCACCATAGTTTGTAAACGCTATAACTTTTACCCAAACCAATAAATATACACTTATTGCATTTTTTTATCAAAGACATGTAGAACAATAAATTTAGAGAAAATTTTTTAGAGAAATGTAGTTTTATTTGACAAATTTTCCAACATAAAGTGAAAAATATCATTTTTTTGCAAAAATTTCATCAAAAAAAGTAAAATATCAAAAAAAGGAAAAATGTCAGCAAGAAAGAAATAGCACCAAATGAAAGCTCTATTAGTGAGAAGAAAAGGAGGTAAAATTCATTTGGGTGGTAAGTTGCATGTCGGAGCAATAAACGGTGAAAGTAGCGTAGCGCGGAATTGTAAAAAGTGGCCTGGTCTTTAAGGGTGTTTAAGGTAGGGGGGCTGAAGTGGTTAAACCCCTTCCTGGCTAGATTCCACTGCCAGTGATAGGTGTTAACTCCCTAGCTGTGCTCCCAGTTCTGTGTGCATTTGAATTGCTAATTGGATTGACCTTTGCTTGCCTTTGGCCACTATCTGTCTCATTATTTGGTACTGTGTTTCCTGTCTGGTTCTGACTTCGGCTTGGCTGTTCTGACTATTCTCTGTCGTGTGATTTGGCATTGCATTGTCCGCCTGGTTTCGACCCATTCCTGTACAAATTAATCTTTGTGTAGTTTCTTCTCTGTGTGTGCCAGTCCTGCACCTAAGCAGAGTAGGGAATGTTGATCAGTGGAGGACTTGCCGCCTAGAGCTCGCACTGCAAGTAGGCAGGAAAAGCGAGCTGTGTTCCAGTTAGGGCTCACTGTCTGTGTGTTCCTGCCTACTGTGCTGACAGTGGAGTGGTGATATGTGGACCAGAGAGATAAATTTGTGATACTGAAAGCCACGGGACTCTATTAGCTGTCCCAGGCCGAAGGTGTAGATTCAGAAGAGCAGGGGTCCTAGGATAGAGCCGTGATATACACCAACAGAGAGGGAATAGTAAAAGAGGTGGTGTGTGAGTGGGAGACACTAAATGTCCGTTTTGTGAGGTATGATGTGATCCAGGAGAGGACCAAGTCCGTGACACCAAGAGGTGAAAGAGTTTGTAGCAGAAGGGAGTGGTCAACTGTGTCAAAGGAAGAGGATACGTCAAGGAGTTGGAGGAAGAGGACAGAGTAATAGCATTTGGCTTTGGCAGTTAGCTGGTGACTTTGGTAAGGGCAGTTTCAGTAGAGTGGTGGGGTTGTAAGCCAGATTGTAGCCGGTCAAATAGGGAACAGTAAGAGAGGTGGGAGGGCAGTAAAAGTGCCCCTTACATGGGCCGATAATCGCATAGATCATTGCTAACAAGCATTCATAGTAACGCTCGTTAGCGATGATCTGGCAGTGTAAATGTACCACTGATTACCCAATGAACGAGTGAAGCGCTTACTCATCGGGTAATTGGATCTTTGTGTGAACACAAAAATCCTTCTTTCCTGACAGCAGATTGTGCTTTATAAACATGATCTGCTGTTGGGAAACAGAGTCATTATGGGACAGAGCGATGGCATTACCGATCGCTCCTCCCCAAGCAGATGGTTGGATGAGGGAGAGGTGAGCTAAGGTGCATTTATATGAATAGCAGATTGTTGGGAAGGAAGTGCCTTACTGACAGTCGGCTTCTCGCTCAGTGGAGGTAAAGCTTGGCACTGACATAGAGCGATCACCTCCACAGTATGAGGGTGGCTATTGCGATCGCTCGTCCTCATACAGCTGCATTGCTTCTAGGCAGCAGATCCCTGTTTAGAAAGCATAATCTGCTGCCCAGAAACAACAATTTATGTGCCTGCATGAAAGACTGTTTCACACGAAGAACGAGCGTTTTACTGGCTTTTCGGCTGCACCTTTACACGGGCAGATTGTCAGGAAGAAGTGTTCGCAGGAACATTCAATCCCGATTAGCTACACGTGTAAACCCCCAAGTAAGGCTAGATGCACATGTCTGTTAAAGTCGGACGTGACCAGTCCGTGGTAACCAGGACTGGATTTCTTCTTTACAGCCGGAGCGCACGGCGTCATTGGTTGCTATGACATCGTGTGCTCCCTGTCGCCACTGAAGGACAGTAATACATTTGTATGATCTATACCAGTTTATTACTGTCCTCCTGGCGTCATAGCAACCAATGACGCCCTACGCTCCTGCTGTAAAGAACAAATCCAGTCCAGGCTACCACGGACTGGTCACGTCCGACTTTAACGGACGCGTGCATCTAGCCTTAGAGAGGTTAGATAGGGAACGGGTAAAGATAAGATCCAGCGTGTGACCATCTTTGTGAGAGAAACCAAAAAGGAGGAAACTAATGAAAAGGACACCTCTGAAATAAAATTATTAGAAAATTCCAGACCGAAGTGAAATTTACTTGAGCCCAAATTGCCCCTGTGAGTCACCACTGATGGGAATTTACACAAACTCTGGTGTTGTAAGTATCAATAAATTTATAGCTAGGGAAAACTAGAAAATGAAAAAAATTCCCTCCTCCACTACTACATTTTCTAAGTTTGACACAGCTAGGACGCCGTAAACACTGGCAGGCAACCTTCCTACAGCAACACAGACGTTCCCTCAACAAGCATGTCCGCCTTGGCTTCACGGCTACTAGTCACGTGAGCGTCTCCTTATCCTACGTCAGTATTTTGCAGGCGCTCCTATAACCGGACGCTGGAGAACACAGCTGACGTTCCGCAGGGCACCCTTCCATCTAGTCCTAGGCGCTCCAGGGAAACGCAGGCGCCTAAACCAGAACCGCGGCTGACAAGCCGACACATGGGCGGAGCCTGGCGATGCGGAGGGGGCCTCATGTGATCTCCTCCGTGAGTGGGCGTGGCTTCCGTTAGAGGAAGCGACGGCTAGAGCAGTAGAGGGCGGGGCCGCCGAGGTTGCTGTGTGGAAGGCAGGTGATGGTTCCTGGAGCCGAGTACACCGTTACTGCGCCGGAGTAGCTGGGATTGCAGCCCGCGGAGGAGAGCACGGCTCCCAGCCATGGACTGACAGGGCTGTGCATGCTCTTCTTGTCACCGGAGTCATCATGGGGGCCAAGGAATCCCGGATCGGGTTCCTTACATATGATGAAGCCGTCAAAAGAGGTGAGGAGGTGGCTGGTGGAGTGCTAGCCGGGTGACAGGTGGTGACGCGGGCTGGAGAGGTCCTGGTGACAGCCGTGTGGTCACAGGATGTGTGCCTGCGGAGGAATGCAGCGGCCGCCTCGTCCCATTCTTCCTCCTGTCAATTGATCAGTGTGTGATCAGGGGAGAGCCCAGCCTGGTGTCTGCAGGCACTCGGCGGAGCGATGTGGAAGGGCTGCATCCTCCCACTGTGGGCACCTTCCATCCTGGGCTCTCCAGCAGGGTGGGCCTTGGCTGGCAGCTATGTGGTGGGTACGATGCTGCACAGAATGTGACATTTCATAGCTGCAGCCATGGTATAGCAGTGGAGAGTATGTCACCTTATGTAATTGTTCGCTGTTATCAGCCATCTCAAACTGGTGAGTGGTATACTGTAGAGAGGGAGTTCAAGATGATCTCTGATGTCATCATCTCTGATGTCAGGACTGCTAGTTTAGGGATCCCGAATGTCACAACCACTAATGTAATAAGTAATCTGTGATATCATCACTATAATCCATGATGTCACAATCACTCTTAGTGATCCCTGATGTCACAATCACTCTGTTAGTGACCCCTGATGTCACGATCACTCTGTTAGTGACCCCTGATGTCACGATCACTCTGTTAGTGACCCCTGATGTCACGATCACTCTGTTAGTGACCCCTGATGTCACGATCACTCTGTTAGTGACCCCTGATGTCACGATCACTCTGTTAGTGACCCCTGATGTCACGATCACTCTGTTAGTGACCCCTGATGTCACGATCACTCTGTTAGTGACCCCTGATGTCACGATCACTCTGTTAGTGACCCCTGATGTCACGATCACTCTGTTAGTGACCCCTGATGTCACGATCACTCTGTTAGTGACCCCTGATGTCACGATCACTCTGTTAGTGACCCCTGATGTCACGATCACTCTGTTAGTGACCCCTGATGTCACGATCACTCTGTTAGTGACCCCTGATGTCACGATCACTCTGTTAGTGACCCCTGATGTCACGATCACTCTGTTAGTGACCCCTGATGTCACGATCACTCTGTTAGTGACCCCTGATGTCACGATCACTGTTTTATTCTAGTATCACATATAGCCAGCTACACTCATGCACCGATGTTCTACTGATATTAGCAGATCTTCTCTAATCTGTAGGACAGATACCATTTGTTGCAGTGAGTGTTGTCTATAGTGACCTGTCAAATCCCGCCTTTCATTTCAAATTTACTTGAATGAAATCTTAAATTGATGGGTTGCTACCAAACCACGTCCTGCTCAGTCTTCATACCTGAGGTCCACTGTGGCAAATTTCTGAACACTGGATTGCCTCCTGCACCTGTCCAGGTGTAGAGACCAGGCTTCTGAACAGAACCAGCTTGTACCTGGCATTCTTCTCTGAAGATATTATGGGGAAACATAAGGGTATGTCCGTACGGTCAGGTTTCCCGATGCTGTTCTGGAGGCCGAAAACCAGCAGTGAGTTCAGAAAAGAGAAGTCGGATCTGTCCTTTATACTTTATCTCTCTTTATGATTCTCTCCTGATTTTGGCTTCCAAAAAATATATCAGATAACCTGACCATGTGGTTGTACCCTGAGGTTATGTTCTCACAGAGAGCTCTCTGTGCTGAAGAAAAGCCTGATACGGAATCCGCATCAGGTTTTTTGGATGCAATTTTTTTTAACGCCAATTCCTGCCAATTTTCAGTGGGACTTCTGGATGCGTTTTTTTTTTGTCCTTTGTCCACACTGTGCAGTTTTTAAAACCGCAAGTGGGAAAAAAAATCTGTCTGAATTAACCTACGGACATTTTTGGCATTGAATCAGTGCCAAAAAAATCCATTTGGTGAACATACCGTAAATCTGACCATACTCATTAAATGTGTATCGCCTGAACCCGGGGGTTTCTGTGGCCTCCCAGCTTCTGATGTCCGGGAAGATGACGATAGGGCATGTTAGATTTCAACTGACTGATCCTTTCATTCTCAGGAGATAAGCCACTACCAGAGGTGTCAGCCGAGGAACGTCAGCTGTCATCTGAACGAACCTGTCCCATGTGTATGACCAGCTTAAAGGGTTTTTTCTGGAAGTACCATATTGATGACTTATCCTCAGGATAGATCATCATTACCTGATCAGCAGGGGTCTGACTCCTGGCACAGCCACTGATCAGCTTTTTCGAAGAGGCCATGGCACACCGGTGAGCCCAGCGGCCCCTCACAGCATATAAGCATAGGACTGTACACTGTATAGCGGCTGAGCTCCATACTGCAGCCCAGGCCCATTCACTTGAATGTTACTGAGTAGAGATGAGCGAACATTTAAAAAAAGTCCAGTTCGGGGTTCGGGTGGTGGTTAATTGCGCATCCCGTTATGGATTCCACAATAGCGCATATGGAATCCATAAGGGGCGGCTGCCACCAACCCGAACTGTAGAACAGCTGAAGGACCTGGCGTGACGTCACTGTCATGTGATCAGTGCAGGGGCGTGGCTCAGCACGGGATCAAATCCCGTGCTGAGCCACGCCCTGCACTGATCACATGACAGTGACGTCACGCCAGGTCCTTCAGCTGTTCTACAGTTCGGGTTGGTGGCAGCCGCCCCTTATGGATTCCATATGCGCTATTGTGGAATCCATAACGGGATGCGCAATTAACCACCACCCGAACCCCGAACAACGGACTTTTTTTAAATGTTCGCTCATCTCTATTACTGAGCTGTGCCTAGGTCATGCGACCAGTGAACATGACATCAATGGCCTAGCAGGGGTACTGGGAATCTAACCCCATCGATCAGATGTTGATTAGCTATCTTGAGGATAGGCCGTCAGAATTAAACTCCTGGAAAACTCCTTTAAAGGGTTTCTGTCACCAGATTAGCTATGGGCCAATGTCAGACCAACCTAATAATGTAAATCAAATGCCCCTCTGACCTGTCCTAACGCTAAAAAACGATTTTATATAATATGCAAATTAGCCTCTAGGAGCAGGGAGGGCGTTGCCCCTGCTCCTAGAGGCTCCATGTTCCCACTTGCGGCCACGCCCCTCTTCTTTTGATTGACAGTGGCGGGTAACTCAGCTCTCCTGCCTCCGGCCGAAAACCCGCGCCTGCGCCGTCCGCTTGTGTATTCGGCGCAGGCACAGCTGTCCCAATGCATTCTGAATGGGGAGAAATCAGTTCAGGATGTCTTCAGTTCAGTCACTGTCAGTCGTTTCGGACGGAGGAAATACCGCAGCATGCTGCGGTTTTATCTCCGTCCAAAATGCCGGGACACATGCAGGAATGCGGCATTAATTTCCATAGGAATGTATTAGTGCCGGATCCGGCATTAAAAATACCTGAAGGATGGATCCGTCCTTCCGGTATGCGCATGCGAAGACCCTTAAAACTGAAAAAATAATACAAGACGGATCAGTCTATTCGCATGACAAGCGGAGAGACGTATCTGTTCTTTCAATGTATTTGTGAGACGCATCCATATCCGTCTGGAAATGCTTTCAGTTGTCATGCGGTTAGGTGGATCCGGTGGGCAGTTCCGACGTCGGAACTGCCTGCCGGAATCCTCTGCCGCAAGTGTGAAAGTACCCTAATCCGAACAGTGCGCTAACGAAGAATTAGACACGTTAATCATGTCCACCAAACCTAAAGGAGAGCGTTCCTAGAGCTCCGCTGCGCTAATTGTGATTGTTAGAGCAAACAAGTCTGCCTCTCCCCAGCCTGAAATAGCTGATAACAGGGAACAATAGGTAACATAGACCTGCGAACCCTGATAAGATACTTCACAGAAATTTCCGACTGAAAATCCATTTCATGCACCTTGTGCTGCTCCTGTGCCAAGGCTTCCTTGGTCACTGTGGGCTTCCGTGTGTCGACGTATGTGACCTCTGAAGCCTGTGATGTCTTCGTGTGAGGGTCCAGTAGACCAGGGAAGCCTCACCTCAGGAGCAGCAGAAGACTGCGAAGGTGAGTACAGTCATCCCTCAAGATACAATATTTTCAGCATACAATGGTCTTTTGTGGGCCATCGTAGGTTGAAACTAGACTCGACATACAACGTCTCAGACCCAGATCCAACCACTCACTGGTAAACACCTTTATGGGTTGTCTAGTAGCTCCTCTGTGGTACTACATGTTCTGTACGGCCCCTGTCTGTGCCAGGGTGAGCTTCTCCTTTGGATACTAATTGAAAGACCCTCCTGCCGTTACCATAAAAGTGATTTACAGCTTCCCTCATCTATTCCTGACTGTTGCTTTAGGCTACTTTCACACTAGCGTTTTTGCTGGATCCGGCAGGGTTCAACAAAAACGCTTCCGTTACTAATAATACAACAATCTGCATCCATTATGAACGGATCCGGTTGTATTATCTTTAACATAGCCAAGACGGATCTGTCATGAACTCCATTAAAGGTCAATGAGCGACGGATCCGTTTTCTATTGTGTCAGAGAAAACAGATCCGTCCCCATTGACTTGCATTGTGGGTCATGACAGATCCGTCTAGCTCCGCATCCCAGGACGGAAAGCAAATCGCAGCATGCTGCGGATTGCTCTCTGTTATTAGAACGGAACTGAATGCTTTTTGGAGCATTCCGTTCTGTTCAGTTCCGTTTTGTCCCAATTGACAATGAATGGGGACAAAACGGAAGCTTTTTTTTCCGGTATTGAGACCCTATGACGGATCTCAATACCGGAAAATGGAAACGCTAGTGTGAAAGTAGCCTTATATGTCTTGGTTATTTGCTTATTTTTCTTTAAACGTTACTTTTGCTTATTTTGGGATGACATTTTTGGGCTTTGGAACCAATTGCCAGTTTTCCATAGAGTTATGGTTTTTGGAATAAAGCTGCCATGTTTTTCTAGTCCTGGACAACCCCTTTAATTAAATTTTTTTGGCGGATTTCGTCTGTTATGGAGGCTGACATATTAGGCTCAGTTACAGAGGAAATACATCCTTCTGGCAAGCACTGCAGAGTTGCTAAGGCCCAGAAGCTCCCTCTATTACCCGGGACCCAGAAATGACACGATTTCTAGGACCGGACCGGAGCACGGCCTTACCATTTCCTGATCTGTATCATGGATCCCTGTGTATACAGCCTGGGATATGCCAGGGATTAGCCTTATCTATGGGGAGCTCACTGTTACTGACAGCCAGGTCCCCGAATATCATGCAGCCACCATCTCTGCAGGGACGTTCGGGAGTGTCCTGACTACCTGGACGAATAAAATCTATGGAAAGTCCAGAACAGGCAAATTTTCCCAACTGCAAATTGTTCAAATTCCCCAACACAGCCGTCTCATTGTGGAATTTGACTTCACCATTGAACTCAATGGAAAAACTCCACAACAAACACTTGCTCTTTCTGCAGCAGAAGTTGACATCTGTAATCTACTCCAAATTTTTCTCCACAATTCGGATAGAAAATCTGCAGCAATTCCGAACTGTGTGGATGTGTCCTGCTGTTATACCTGGCAAACCTTCAGCACTCTCCTAGTAGTTATACCTTTTAGTTGCTATTGTGTGTTATTTTGTGATACGTTACACAGTTTATATCTTACATTTTTTTAGGACAAATCTATTTAGCGTAATTCATTGTTGTCGTTTATTGTTTAGATCTATCTAGCACCTTTTTGTGTGCTCGATCCCCCCTATGACCAAGAACAATGCCGGCTAGCGGACTTCATTGACCCATTAAAGGGATTGTCCCATCTCGCCATTACTGACGTGAGATGAGACTAAGCGCCGACCACCAGGTGGCTGGGAAACAAGGGAGCTGTCCGGTGCTCTGCTGTTTCAGTGGCTCCCATTGAAGTGCATGGGAGCAACGACATGTGCATTGCATTGGTTACTGTATACCAGACCATGTGTATGCGCCATGTGCATTGTATTGGTTACTGTATACCAGACCATGTGTATGCGCTATGTGCATTGTATTGTGTTGGTTACTATATACTAGGCCATGTGTATGCGCCATGTGCATTGTATTGTGTTGGTTACTATATTCTAGGCCATGTGTATGCGCCATGTGCATTGTATTGTGTTGGTTACTATATTCTAGGCCATGTGTATACGGCATGTGTAGTGTATTGGTTACTAAATACTAGATCATGTGTATACGGCATGTTAGTGTATTGGTTACTATATACTAGGCCATGTGTATACGCCATGTGTAGTGTATTGGTTACTAAATACTAGATCATGTGTAGTGTATTGGTTACTATATACTAGGCCATGTGTATGCGGCATGTGTAGTGTATTGGTTACTATATACTAGGCCATGTGTATACGGCATGTGTAGTGTATTGGTTACTATATACTAGGCCATGTGTATGCAGCATGTGTAGTGTATTGGTTACTATATACTAGGCCATGTGTATACGGCATGTGTAGTGTATTGGTTACTATATACTAGGCCATGTGTATACGGAATGTGTAGTGTATTGGTTACTATATACTAGGACATGTGTATACGGCATGTACATTGTATAGTATTGGTAACTATATTCTAGGCTATTGTCTTAGTTTACTATATTCTAGGCCATGTGTATACGGCATGTGTAGTGTATTGGTTACTATATACTAGGACATGTGTATACGGAATGTGTAGTGTATTGGTTACTATATACTAGGCCATGTGTATACCACATGTGTAGTGTATTGGTTACTATATACTAGGCCATGTGTATACAGCCTGTACATTGTATAGTATTGGTAACTATATTCTAGACCATTGTCTTAGTTTACTATATTCTAGGCCATGTGTATGCGGCATGTGTAGTGTATTGGTTACTATATACTAGGACATGTGTATACGGAATGTGTAGTGTATTGGTTACTACATACTAGGACATGTGTATACGGAATGTGTAGTGTATTGGTTACTACATACTAGGACATGTGTATACGGAATGTGTAGTGTATTGGTTACTATATACTAGGCCATGTGTATACGGAATGTGTAGTGTATTGGTTACTATATACTAGGCCATGTGTATACCACATGTGTAGTGTATTGGTTACTATATACTAGGCCATGTGTATACAGCCTGTACATTGTATAGTATTGGTAACTATATTCTAGACCATTGTCTTAGTTTACTATATTCTAGGCCATGTGTATGCGGCATGTGTAGTGTATTGGTTACTATATACTAGGACATGTGTATACGGAATGTGTAGTGTATTGGTTACTACATACTAGGACATGTGTATACGGAATGTGTAGTGTATTGGTTACTATATACTAGGCCATGTGTATACGGAATGTGTAGTGTATTGGTTACTATATACTAGGCCATGTGTATACAGCCTGTACATTGTATAGTATTGGTAACTATATTCTAGGCCATTGTCTTAGTTTACTATATTCTAGGCCATGTGTATGCGGCATGTGTAGTGTATTGGTTACTATATACTAGGCCATGTATATACGGCATGTGTAGTGTATTGGTTACTATATACTAGGCCATGTGTATACGGAATGTGTAGTGTATTGGTTACTATATACTAGGCCATGTGTATACGGAATGTGTAGTGTATTGGTTACTATATAATAGGCCATGTGTATACGGAATGTGTAGTGTATTGGTTACTATATACTAGGCCATGTGTATACGGAATGTGTAGTGTATTGGTTACTATATAATAGGCCATGTATATACGGCATGTGTAGTGTATTGGTTACTATATACTAGGCCATGTGTATACGGAATGTGTAGTGTATTGGTTACTATATACTAGGCCATGTGTATACGGAATGTGTAGTGTATTGGTTACTATATAATAGGCCATGTGTATACGGCATGTATATTGTATAGTATTGGTAACTATATTCTAGGCCATTGTCTTAGTTTATTATATTCTAGGCCATGTTGAGACAGCTTGTATATTTTATTGGTTACTATCTACTGCAATTGATAGGGATACATGAGATTATTGAATACAGAAATCCTTCCTCAGGTACTACTGTGGCATTATCTTGTTAGTGTTTTATCATTTCTTTTGACACCCTCCTTCTATTGTTGACTTACTAAACATCTCTGACTGGTTTTTCTCAGTATGTAAATGTAGACCTCTTGTGTTAGACTTCCTCACAACAAGGCATTGGATGAGATCCCATAATTGATAGTATTGTAATTGCTTCAGAGAAGCCATACATGATGCTTCTCGTGGACATGCTTGGCTTTTGCGGTGCCATGCGTTTTCAGTATCTGATGCGTTTTGGGTCCCTGGTCATGCCATGTTGTTTGTTACTCTGCATTTTTTTTTCAAGCCCATAGTTTGGCATTGTCTGACACACATATAATGGGCCCTGCATGGTGCTTCATGCTAAATGAGTTCAGGTAAAGAAGAGCTTGAGACTGATTTCTAACAAATGGAATTGGATCCTCCTTGAATTCCTTCCAGTTCTGAGGCTTTTTACATCATACTTTCCTAAAAGTTGATATTAGAGGGTAATGGTGTGACCCAGGCAGAAAGTTATATGGACCACAGCTCTTAAACGTTCTACATATGCAGAGTTCATATATAGCACTTAGGCTGAAAGTTACACGCACATATCTTCCTAAAATCACCCGAACTGGGAAGACCAAAAATCAGTTTTTAAGCTGGAAATTTCAAAAAATTGCAGTAGAATTCAGTGAGCTCTTTAGAACGAGCCATTCTTTAACATATGTGTGTAAAGGCAGACTGCATGGCAAGGTCCTGGATTTTATACACCTGTGGCAATGGGACCGAATGAAACACCTGAATCTAGTGATTAAGAGGAGTGTCCCAGTACTTTTCTCCATCTAGTGTATATATAGCTCTCATGGGACTTGTTTCTAATGACTGTAACATGTGACGTTTAGGCTTCATGCACGACGGTATTTTTCATCTGCGTACGATCTGCATACTTTATGTGGATAGCATGCTGACCCATTAAGTTCTGTGGGGCTGCGCACACATCGGTGCTTTTTGTGGTTCAGTGTTCCATTCCCTAAATTATCGAACATGTCCTATTTTTGTTCCTTTTGGCAACTAGGACTGCCCTTTCTCTCATGGGATTGAGAAAAATACGGAATTTGCAGATCCGTATCCGTATTTTGTGGATCCGTTTTTGCGGAATGAACTTTGTGGAGCAAATCTGCTGTGTGTGATTCTCCCTGGGGTAAAGACCTAATAGTATTTCTCAATAAACTTCCTCAGTAAATGAGTTTAGCTGCGAGATACTCAGAGGACAAAGGGTGCATATTGTCAAAGGTTGCTTAAAGATTAGCATTCCTTTATGTTGCACTTGCACGACTTTCAGATAAGAATAGCTGAGTATTACAAAGTTGTTGTTTTTTTAATTTAAAGGGGTTGTTCATTCTGAGCTACCGTTCTTCAGCAGCTAAGCTCCCCCACCTCCTTTAAAGACGAGCCGACGGAAGGTGTTCCATTATGCTGTGGGGGGGCTCTGTTACTTGCCAAAATGGGGCACACGGTGAGAGGTTGTTTAAACTAGACTTCTCCTTTATTCAACCTTTAAGTGCATCTTTTAGGTGACTGGGTAGACAGCAAATCCTTTAGGGTGCTTTCACACAAAATTCTGCGACTGAAAATCCCATTAACCTTAATGGAGCTTGCAGAAATCCATGTGCTTCCTGCCCCATTCAGATGAATGGAACTGATTTTCAGTTGCAGAATTTTCTGCCCCAAAATCTGCCGCGTGTGAAGGCGCCCTTACAAAGCTAAAGGCGATTCACTTTAAAATGTTCAGAGAAACTAACTGAAGAGAATATAGACTGCCCATAGCTTAGGCTAGCACAGTCATGCTCAACCTGCGGCCCTCCAGCTGTTGCAAAACTACAACTCCCAGCATGCTTGAACAGCCTACAGCGGGGCATGGTGGGAGTTGTAGTTTTACAACAGCTGAAGGGCGGCAGGTTGAGCATCCCTGGTCTAGAATCTCATCTGTGTAGTCGGTGCTGTAGTAGGTTGCACTGATTCCACAAAAAATGCCAGAAAAAGTGCAGAGTTGGGGCTATATTTTTCTGATGTAACTATGGCCACTGTAAGGATCTGGAGTTGTGGGTCCTATTAATCACCTAGGCAGGATAACGATGCAACTGTCTAAATTCATCCACAGTTAGGCTCCATTCAGACGTCCAAATTTGTTTTGCGGATCCGCGGATCCGCAAAACACGGACACCAGCAATGTGCTTTCTGCATTTTACGGATCCGCACATTGCCAAAACCATATAGAAAATGCCTTTTCTTGTCCGCAATTGCGGACAAGAATACGACATGTCCTATATTTTTGCGGAACGGAAGTGCAGACTCGGAAGTGCGGATCCACAATTCCGGATCCGAGCGGGACAAAGTCTGTCCCCATAGAAATGAATCGGTCCGCAGTTCCGTTCCGCAAAGTGCGGAACAGAATTGCGGACGTGTGAATTTGGGGCCTTATACAGAAGATGCAGATAGATGACCCAGAAAAAGCAGACCCCGAAACACAGTCCATTATATCTTGAGCTGGGACTTGTAGTTCCACTGCCCCTTACCAGGCTCTCCCCTTTCTCTCCCATTGTTTTAGATTGACCCCCAGCTTTGGGCTCATGCACATGACCGTCAGTGTTTTTGTGGTCCGCAAATTGTGCGTCTGCAAAACACAAATACCGGCCTTGTGTGTTCCGCATTTTGTAGAACGGAATGTCCTGCCATCTATAGAACAGTCCTATCCTTGTCTGTAAAATGGACAAGTGTAGGACCTATTCTATTTTTTTACGTATGCCGTGGAACGGTCATAAGGATGCAGTCAGCCCACGGAAGCGCGATCTGTGCCTCCGGTCGGCTTAAGATAGGTGAAGTCATATCTTCAGTTGTATGTTGCAGATCACAGAACCGTTCAAGTCAGGCGGGGCCGCATCTGCATCACGGAGTGCACATGGCCAGTGCACTGAGCCAGTACGCTTGTGAGCATGTGCCCTATAGTGTTTTTTTTTTCCAAGAATTCATTGCGAAAATGCAGCTGATTTGGTGCAGACATCACTCTTTGCACTGGAAGACTTAAAAGGGTTTTTGAGATTTAGGCCACGTGACCGATGAACATGACGTCACTGGCCTAGAAAAAGCTGTGTAAAGGCAGCGATGCTCACAGCTGCTTAACGGGGTTCCCGGTTGTCGGACCCCCACTGATCAGATACTGATGACCTGTACTGATGATAGGTCAGCAGTATAAAAATCTCAGAAAAACCCCTTTATCTCTACGCCGGCCCATGCCACTCTCCCGTTTCTTGCCATTTATGACCTATTTTAGAGTTGGTCTTTTGGTTAGATAATGCAGAACTATAAGTCTACTTTCACACTCGCGTTTTGGCTTTCCGCTTGTGAGATCTGTTTCAGGGCTCTTACAAGCGGTCCAACGGATCAGTTTTGTCCTAATGCATTCTGAATGGAAAAGGATCCGCTCAGAATGCATCAGTTTGCCTCCGTTCAGTCACCATTCCACTCTGGAGGCGGACGCATGCAGCATTTTGCTGTCCGCCTGACAATGCGGAGCCAAACGTCCTGGTACACAATGTAAGTCAATGGGGACGGATCCGTTTTCTCTGACACAATCTGGCACGATAGAAAACGGATCCGTCCCCCATTGACTTTCAATGATGTTCAAGACGGATCCGTCATGGCTATAGAAGACATAATACAACCGGATCCGTTCATGGCGGATGCATGCGGCTGTATTATTGTAACGGAAGCGTTTTTGCAGATCCATGACTGATCCGCAAAAAACGCTAATGTGAAAGTAGCCTAAGATCCTCCACTATGCTGGCTTTAAGGCTACAGTAGCTGTTTCTTAATAAATAATTCAGGAGGCAGGAAGACGCCACATTAACACATGCTATATGTTTCCAATTTTCTGTGAGAGTTCATAGATTAGTTATTATCTAATGCAGGAAATCAGAAGATTCTTGTAGGGCGCTTACACACATGAGTTTTATCTCGCATCTTTTTAGCGCTAAAGGGCCCTTTCTCTGTCAGATAATGGCTAACACGCGTTCATAGTGCTCGTTCAGCGGGTAATCACATCATTCACGCGGTCACAGAAATCCTCTTTCGTCAGCAGCATATTGTGCTCTGTAAACAACCTCTGCTGCCGGCAAACAATAAGTCTGTATGGGGACGACTCATGGCGTTAGCGATCACTCCTCTCCATACTGTGAACGAGATCGCTGCATGTAATAAGAGCGGTCTCTTCCACTAACGAGCAGGCTATTGCTAGAAAGAAACGCTTTTTTCCAGATTGTCTGCTCTATTGGCCAGCTTAAGGAGGCCTTAAAGGGGTTGTATCACTTGAGCAAATGACATTTATCATGTAGAGAAAGTTAATACAAGGCACTTACTAATGTATTGTGATTGTCCGTATTACCTCCTTTGCTGGCTGGATTCATTTCTCCATCACATTATACACTGCTTGTATCCAGGCGTTACGACCACCATGTAATCCAGCAACGATGGGCGTACTTACACCCTATAGGACAAAGTGCCGACCTCTCTCATGGCGAGGACTTTGGGAGTGCACATAGGCTGGTGCTTTTTCCTATAGTGTGCAATCAGGACAACCACTGCTGGATTACATGGTGGTCGTAACCATTGAAACGAGCAGTGTATAATGTGATAGATAAATGAATCCAGCCAGGGAAGAAAGCAACATGGACAATCACAATACATTAGTAAGTGCCTTGTATTAACTTTCTCTACATGATAAATGCTATTTGCTGTAGTGAGACAACCCCTTTAAGGCTAGGTGCAATAACAGTTGTTCCCGGCCAGTTGTTTTAGGGCGGGAGCTGGACACAACTGACGTATGTATAGTGCATCATTGGACATATGTGAAGCAGGCCATAAAACATGCCAGATAAGGTGCATGTGTTTTTTTTTTTTTCGCTATGTCCACACCCCCTCCATTTTTGGGATTTTCTTTCGAGTACTGTTTGCAAATGATGTGTTTGCTCACTAGCATTTTAGTTTCCTGGTGTTATTTGATTTGAACCCCCTGATCTCCTGCATGCTGCATTTTTGAAAAGAAGCCAGACCAAAAAAGGCTCCTAATTAACCAAAAGGCTAGGTGCAAAAAAAAACTTTTTGTCCTTCATTTCATTTTTCCCATAGACCTTTAGCTAACATCTGCAGCTGATGTTTTTACAGCAAAAAAAAACACACCAAAAAGAAAAGCCACTAAAAATGCAAAAGTGCAGAAAAACACTAGCATAAAGCTATTATTGAAGCACCATAGAGGAATTTCAGGAGGGTGCACCACGTGACCAGAAAAATGTGCTTTTTCAACATATCATAAAAAAGTTGGTGCCTAACTTTCTACAGAATATGCTTCTTCTCTTCCATGACGCGCTTCTGCTGTATTTTGCATCAGTACTGGGTCCTCTACTGAAGCACTTGGGTTAGTCTGAGCAGCCATGTTTGCTAATACAGCCATGCTTGTTGCTGACATTGCAGTTCAGTTTCATGGTGCTTGGTTTTTGATAAATCTCCCCCTATGTGTTTACCCGCTGGATATCCTTGCTCAATAAAGAGCTATTGGAGCCTGTATTAGACTGTTCCTTAAATGGGTTATCCTATGATTACTATAATAAATAAAATTTGGATATCTCATAGTACATGACAATCTCTTTCTAACAAAGCTAGAACCAGCCCTGTACCTCACATGGATCCAGAGATCTCCCCATTCATTGCTCTTCTAGATTTATATCAAGATGACAGCTCAAGGGAGTGTCTTTTCTGCTGCAGCTCAGGGGGCGTGTCTCAGCTCTCCCTATCACAGCTCAGGAGGCATGTCTCAGCTCTCCCTATCACAGCTCAGGGGGCGTGTCTCAGCTCTCCCTATCACAGCTCAGGGGGCGTGTCTTAGATCTTCCTATCACAGCTCAGGAGGCGTGTCTCAGCTCTCCCTATCACAGCTCAGGAGGCGTGTCTCAGCTCTCCCTATCACAGCTCAGGAGGCGTGTCTCAGCTCTCCCTATCACAGCTAAGGGGGTGTGTCTGTTCTCTTCCTATCACAGCTCAGGAGGGCGTTGAAAGATGAAACTGAGCATGTGTGACCTTCTTAATGAGCCGGTCAAAGAAATAATAAATTAAGTGGCACTGTATAGATACATTTTGTTGAATAACTCAGCGGATATACAAAAATTTAAATTGCATGCAATTCCAAAAGTATTCAGATCCAGGTGCTGGTTTGAAAACTGTAGAATATTTTTTGTGGGACAGCCCCTTTAAGTGAGTGCCTGAAATGTGCTTTCTTAGGGCATTTGCCATTAAGGGGAAGATGCTAGTGGCAGACCTTTATTTAGCCTGCAGTGCTTATGAATGTGCCTGAATGCTGCAGTTTGTCCATTAGAGACAACTGCTTTTGACAGCTTCATGGGGCCTATAGTTGTAAAGGAGAAATGTGTGGTCACGTTTAAACAAACTGAAGACCACTCATGGTCTGAGCAGAACTTGTGAGAGTACGGAAAGAAGACCATGTTTGAAGAGGGGGAACAGTCCCCAGTGGGTTGTATCAGACTTTTCACCATATTAACTGTCCCCATGACTTGTTGGTTCAAGGAGTAATAATTCAAGTGTAGATGGCGCTTAATATATATTTAGCATTAAAGGGGTTGTCCAGGTTCAGAGCTTGATTAGGGCAAGGGCTGTTTAATTAGATTTTTTGCACTGCTAGGCGGAGGCTTCTGCTTAGCTCTTTATTCGGTGACGGTTCCGGTACTGATGGGCAGGAGGTAACGGAAACCGGACCTCTGCCAATCTGATATGGGTGACCTATCATGAGTATAGTAGGGTTGGGCGATATCAAAAATATTGCCACGCTAACGATATTAAGAAATTTATTGCGATAACGATATATATCACGATAAATGCCCATTTAGAAGAAAAAAAACACTTGGAGACATTATACTGTATGGGGCGGCCACAAGGAGACGTTATACTGTATGGGGGCAGCCACAGGGAGACGTTATACTGTATGGGGGCCACAAGGAGACGTTATACTGTATGGGGCAGCCACAAGGAGACGTTATACTGTATGGGGGCCACAAGGAGACATTATACTGTATGGAGGCAGCCACAAGGAGACGTTATACTGTATGGGGGCAGCCACAAGGAGACGTTATACTGTATGGGGGCAGCCACAAGGAGACGTTATACTGTATGGGGGCAGCCGCAAGGAGACATTATACTGTATGGGGGCAGCCACAAGGAGACATTATACTGTATGGGGGCAGCCACAAGGTGACGTTATACTGTATGGGGGTGGATGCAAGGAGACGTTGTACTGTATGGGGGAAGGCACAAGTAGACGTTCTACTGTATGGGGGAAGCCACAAGGTGACGTTCTACTGTATGGGGGAAGGCACAAGGAGACGTTATACTTTATGGGGGAAGGCACAAGGAGACGTTATACTTTATGGGGGCAGCCACAAGGTGGCGTTATACTGTATGGGGGTGGATGCAAGGAGACGTTATACTGTATGGGGGCAGCTACAAGGAGACGTTATACTGTATGGGGGCAGCTACAAGGAGACGTTATACTGTATGGGGGCAGCTACAAGGAGACGTTATACTGTATGGGGGCAGCTACAAGGAGACGTTATACTGTATGGGGGCAGCCACAAGGAGACGTTATACTGTATGGGGGCAGCCACAAGGAGACGTTATACTGTATTGGGGCGGGGGCCATAAGGAAACGTTATACTGTATGGCATGTACATTAAAGGGATTCACTGCCCCAGTATGGCAAATACTATATGCCATACTAGGGCAGTGAATCCCTTTAATGTACATGCCATCATGGGGCAGTGAATCCCTTTAATGTTATATACATGCCATAATGGGGCAGCTCCCCCATGGAGGGTGATTGGCTGGAACTTGGCAGCACAAAGAGGAAGGCAGGACTCCTAGCTTCAGCGCCAGGGAGAAGAAGCAGAGCTGCGGCCTGACAGGAGAGCATCCTCCACAGCTCACCCAGAGGAGTCACCACACACCCTACCTGCTAGATAGGTATCAGGGCACGGGCTGCCACCATGTAAGGAGACGGGAGCTTCCATTACTACTTCAGCCGCTGACTCGGCGGCGTCGGCGCTTCTGCTGAGAGCTGGATGACCTCCGTCCGGTGGCGCACTACTCTGTTCCCGACTTCTTGCCTGCACACTGTGCGCAGCGCTGATCACAGTGCGGTAGGCCGTCCAAACGTGCTGCCGGGCAGTGCAAGATGAAAAACCGCTGCCACCCGAGCCCTGCTACTTGCCTGAATGAGGGCTAAGCTATCTGCACAAACTACCTGCCCGGCGCCCGTAACTGCATGTCCCAGGCGTCGCGTCGGGCGATAGGAATTCCACACCCCTGGGGCCGCTCTGTGCCCGCAGGTCCCGGGCTTTGTGTCAGTTCGGGGGGCGGAGTCATGGCAAAATAGGAGAAAGCAGGAGGCAGCCGCTGCGGGGACCAACAATTCCTTTGTGCAGGCGCAGTACATGGACATTTTATGAGCGGTCGGCACACGTGCGACCACTCCTATGACGTCATTAAATACCGCGGTTATTAGGAAACTGTGATATCGCCATATCACAGACACCGGTATATTGCCCAACCCTAGAGTATAGGTCATCAAAATTATGCCACCTCACAACCCTCTGAAGTCTCTAGTGAGCCCTCAGGCATGACTTAGTAGAAACACTGCAATTTTCTCATAGACTGTAATGGTGAATCATTGTGGTCAATGGTAGAAGCAATCTGATGATCCTCTGTAAACGCTGTACATACTGTAAAATGATGTTGCAGTTGATTTTTTTTGTTTTCACTTTAAAGTACCACTTGTTCCAATTCAAACCATCATATGGGTGTGTAAATGGAAAAGTAAAAAGGTTATGGATTTGGAAGGCAGGATAAAAAAAACATAAAATAATTGAAAATTGCTTATGACGGGAAGAGATTTGTGAACGGAGGCCACAGCATGTAGGCAATATTTGCAGCGTGCCTCTATTAGGTGAAGTCACCCACAGTATATCTTGGAGCACACACTACTGACCTTATAAGATCTAATACGAGATGGGTGCAGGCAGGGGTGCACCTAGCCATTCTGCTGCCTGAGGCGAAAATTGAAACGCCCCCCCCCCATGCCAATTTTTTAACCTAACCCCTTTGCCACAATGAAACTGCTTATTGCCCATGGCCCTTCTGCTGCCCCCCTCTTGCCCCTTCCTGGTGCCTTATTGGTGGTGCACCCCTTAGTCAGCTAAGGATTTGCATTTTCCGCCGTCAAAGATCACCGTCATGTCCCCGTCTTATAGAAGGTAGAAATATATCATCCTTCAGTCGCACAGTTTCAGCAGTATTGCTTTAGTTGTGTGCCAACAGGTGTGGTACTACCACAACTTTACATGTAGCAGTTCTCAAAATGCGTTTCTGAAATTCTGAATATTTTGTAAGAATGAGCAATGGTGGATATATGTTGTCAGTCTTGCAATATTGGTTACTGTGTTGCCGCAGTCTTTTGTAACATATCTGTGTCTCAAGAAGCACTTGCGTTTCCATTTCTATGAGGCATTTAATTCACACTAACAATCTTGTGGTTATAGTAAAGGCGTGCACATTTTTTTTATATTATGTGCACTCTGCATCGTAGCGTGGAGGAGCTGAGCAGATTGATGTATAGTTTTATGGGAAAAGATTTAGTATAACTTGTATGTTATTCATAAAATCATTTCCCTTTCTATGCTTAGGAGTCCAGTGGGCGGTCCTACTCAGTGAATCACAGCTTTTCCTGGATGGGTTTTGAGATTGAGATTTAAAGGGATTCTGCTGCCTTTGGTAACCCCTTTGGTCCAGCCTGGTGCTCCTGAACTAGGAAACGGCTGGGTCCCGTGACTGCAGCGGCCAATCACAGGCTTCACTGTTGTGACGTAGAGTTCAAGCTGCTGTAACTGCTGAGGCCTGTGATTGGCCACATCGGTCACTAGACCCAGCCGGTTTCTATTCCTGCAGGAACAGGGAAGTCTTCTTCTTTCCGGTTGTCGGTTCGAAGGCAACACAATTGCAAATGAATAAAATGCAAGTTTTACTTACTAATTTTCCATAAACTATGTATGAGTCTGCTCATCTCCTCCTGCTCTATAACATGCGGCCTGCAGCTCAGACACCATGTTTAACATGACAGGTTCCCTTTAACTTGTCAATCGAATTCTGTTTGTATAGTAAAATTCTGTGTTTTCAGTTCTTCGCCTTTGTCAAGATAGGCTATTAATACAATAATTTTAATATTAAGCTTGTAGAGGCCCAGCTCTCAGCACCCCTGCTGATCAGCAGATTGGAGGCTCTGGGGTTCTCCTGGGAGCTTCACATCCCCTTCATTGTTTCTGCTGCTCCATGCAGCACCGTTCCATACCAGAACTTGGCCCGGTAGCCAACGAAGGAGATGTTGGGATTGCTGGGACCCCTTTAGGCAGCTAAATCAGTGGTGCTGACATTCAAACCCCTAATATTGGTGGCCTAGTCTAACTATGAGCTTTCAAATTTAATGAAATGGAAACCCCTTTAAAGGGTTTCCCCGGGAACTTCTGAAGCCAGTTGTTGGTTGCAGTGCACCATGTGACCATGCCCATGCTTTGACGGATGTAAATATTGTGGGGACCGGAAAGTGGACACATTGGAGGCTGCAGGGAGGACCGGAGCAGTGGGAAGCAGACAAGTATAAATTTTCTGTTTGTTGTGGCAGGCTGCATGCATTAGATAAAAAGTAAGTATTCCTGTAAATCCCTTTTAACCCCTACACGTAACATACTATTGCATCACATGTCGGGTCATGAAATGGTCCGATGCTCTCCTTTGCCCTGCTCTAAATTTTTGGAGATCTGGTGATGTATTGGGTTCTCCGTGGGGACTGCTAGGCGAAGGCTAGCGCAGAGCTAAAACTGCTAGGGCAGCGCCCATCGGAGACTGTGACGTCAACGGGAACACTGCTGGGCGGAAGTCTCTGCCTAGAAGCGTGCCAAAGTAAACCAAAAAGACCTTGCCCTGCGCAATCCAGCGCATGGCAAGGAAGAGCATTGGAGGGGTGAAGATGGGGATATGTCCGGATTCAGCTCTGAACCCGGACAACCCCTTTAAGGAAATACTGCTGACAGATGGAGCGTATTTCAGGGCTGTGTGCATGTCACCATTTCCTGTCTCCCTTCTGTAGAAATGTCCTATCATTCGCCACAAAACAAACAAGAATAGGGCATGTTCTCATTTTCTGCGGGCCGATGGAACGGACATACGGATGCAGACAGCACATGGGGTGCTGTCCCCATCTTTTGCGGAACTATTGAATTTAATGGATCGGATGCGGACCAAACATATAATCGTGTGCATGAGTCCTCAAGCTGAGGCCAGGGACTGGCAGCAGCAATGTTCAGGGTATACATACACCAACGGCTGGCTCAGCGGTGCTGCAACAAGCTTGAGGGGTGGAGGTTATTGTTCATTTGCCATCTGTGTACAGAATCTTTATGCGCTGTATGTTCACGTTGTATTGAAATTGGCATTTTAAGGCTACTTTAACATCTGCGCTTTCCTTTCAGGTATTGAGGTCCGTCATAGGATCTCAATAGCGAAAGAAAACGCTTCAGTTTTGTCTCCATTCATTGTCAATAGGGAAAAAACTGAACTGAACAAAACGGGATGCACCAGAATACATTCCGTTCCATTTGGTTGCATTCCCATCGCGGACAGAAAAACGCTGCAAGCTGCGTTTTTCTGTCCTCGATGTGGTGCGGAGCAAGACGGATCCATCCTGACACACAATGTAAGTCAATGGTGCCGGATCCGTTTTCTCTGACACAAAAGAAAACTGATCCGGAGCCCATTGACTTACCATGGTTTTAGTGCTGGATTGGTTATTTTAGGGTACTTTCACACTGGCGTTTTGGATTCCGTTTGTGAGATCCGTTTCAGGGCTATCACAAACGGTCCAAAATCGGATCAGTTCAGCCCCAATGCATTCTGAATAGATAAGGATCCGTTCAGAATGTATCAGTTCGGCTCCGTTCCGCTTCTATTCTGTTTTGGAGGCGGACACCAAAACGCAGCATGCAGCATTTTGGTGTCCGTCTGAAGAGGCGGAGCCTAACGGATCTGTTTTTAATTACAATGTAAGTCAATGGGGACGGATCCGTTTTAAATAACACAATATGGTGCATTTAAAAACTGATCTGTTCCCCATTGACTTTCAATGTAATTCAAAACGGATCCGTTTTGACTTTGACATTTTTCTTTAAAACTAATGCAAACGGATCCGTTCTGAACGGATACAAACGTTTGCATTATAGGTGCGGATCCGTCTGTGCAAAAAAACAGACGGATCCGCACCAACGCAAGTGTGAAAGTACCCTTGGCCTATATGCACACGGCAGTGGTTTTTTGTGGCCTCCGTTCCGTTTTTTTTGAGGATCTGATGGTTTCCCAATTTATTTCTATGGATCCGTTAAAAATGCGGATGCCTCTTCCATTGCCTGTCCGCGTCCGCTATCTGCATTTCACGTCCGCAAAAATAATATGGCATGTCCTATTCTTGTCCGCAAAAAACGGTTTGCGGACCCATAGAAGTAAATGGGTCCGCAAAAAATGCGGATGACTAACGGAAGCCACCCGTTTGTCATCCGCATCCGTTTTTTTTGCGGATGGTTGCTTAAAAACCAGGACACTTGTACAGGCCAAGCCTTCGTTTTTTTTTTGCGGATCCGCAAAAAAAAAAAAGGAAGACACACGGAAACACAACCTACAAAATTTGTGGACACACGGAACGGATGTGGATGTGAAAAAAAAAGGAAGATGGATCCGCGATTTGCGGACAGCAAAAAACAACTGTCGTGTGCATGTAGCCTTAGAAAGGAAAGTAGCGTGACGTGGATTTTAGGATTTACATGATTCTTTACAGTCAGAAAGTTGCACCATTGCAGGAAGTAAGCTCTAACCATGTTCTGTGCCGGCATGAATTGCTGAAATATTTCCTGTATGCACCTTCGTAACATTTAAAGATTCCCAGAACTCTAGAGAGAAGATCACTTTAAGTGACTTATTGCCTCATTTTGACTATAAAGTCACTATCATAGACCATTGTTGTATGGCGGTCTGTGATATCCCCTGCGTTGCCAGAGGATGCGCCTAATTTATATAATAGGCACATCGCCTGGCAGTGCATGCACATAAATCTGTGCCAGCTAGCAGCCCTAATAGACTGCCAGTGGCAGTTTGTTGACAGTTTCCAAAAGCAACAGAAAGCTAAAAAAAAAAAAAAAAAAAAAAAAAAAAAAAAAGTGTAATGTAGAGTACACCTTAAAGGGGTAGTCCATATTTTCAGTGGTGATGTGACCCGGCAATAGCGGCACATTACCGCTGAGGCCAAGCATCAGCAGCAGTGACGCACGTGTCCCTGTCTGCGCTTAAGTTGACAGATGGGGATCGGAAGTCCAGCGAAGACAGCCAGGAAGCCTGAATGGAGTGGCGAGGAGCAATTGAGTATGGATTTCTGGCTGTGGGGGCTAATACTAAAAAAAAAATATTGAGAACCCCTTTAAAAGCAATGTGACAATGAAATGACTGCACACATGAACCTGTTACTTTAGGCCCCATTCGCACGTCCGTGGTGTGTTGCGCATCCGCAACACACCCTGCCAGCACCCCCCATAGACATGCAGCTGCGGACAAGACTAGGACAAGTTCTATTTTTTGCGGAGCCACGGACCGGAGAATGACGTGTGAATGGGGCCTTAGTTTGAGTTTTAAAACCACTTGACAGGATGTATAATCGCCCTCATGTTTGGCCGGCAGTGCTTTCTGTGACCTACTTTTATCTTGTGCCATGTATATGTGACCCTATAGTCTGTTTAATTAGTTTTTCTGTAGAGAAAGACGGTGTTAAGAGTATGACGGTGTAACCTGAGCGGTACATTTGAAAACCTTTAGGCAGATTTTCCTCAGCCATGTGTTGTGTGGTGTGAACAGGGCCTTGGCACTTAAGAGTTTTTTTCATATATGCAAACAATAATAAGCTCACCTGTCAGTTAAAGGGGCATTCCGGTTATAGGATAGGGGATAGCTATCGGATTGGTGGAGGTCCTACCACTGATCACAAGAACAGGGGCCTTATACCCTTTGGAGCCCCCCTGAAATGGGTGGAGTGTCTAGTCACCATCTCTCATAGAAATAATTGCAGTAGAGACAGACTTTTCCAACTAGCCACTCCGTCTATTTCCGGGGACCTCCATAGGGTACGGGAGCTCCAGTTTTTGTGATCAATGGGGTCCCAGTAGTAGGACCCCCACCAATCTAATGGTTAATCCCTATGCTGTGGATAGGGGATAACTTGATATAACCGGAATATACCTGAATTTAGGGGAAGCCCTCGAATAGCCGCTCCCACCAGCTCTGCTGAGAATGATGCTTTCACAGGTGTAGTTTTATGCCGTGTATGAAGTCAAACCAAGGAAAAAAAATATATATATATTTATTTTTTCTATTTGCTTATCCACTTGACATTTGCTTGCATCAAAATCCTGCATAAAAGTGACTCCTGATTGACCTGTAACCTCTCCTTACATGTCTGTTAGCAAGTACTAGCGACTACTCTTATGACTCTGTCTTACTATTCCTTTACTATTCCTGCTAGAAGTTATGCAGTGAAGGTCCAGATGGGGAGGGGGGGTTTGTCCCTGCACAGTCTTTTTATTATCCAATCAGTGCTGCTGGTTTCAGATAGTGCAGGGACACACCGCCAACTGGTAACACCCAGCTGGACCTTCGTTGCAAACTGCTAATAATTAATGTATAACTTCTAGCAAGAATAATAGAGGAATGGCAGAACACAGAGTCATAAAAATGGAGGCCCAGAATTGTTATTACATGCAGAATGCAAGTAGTTAAAGGGTTATCTTGTAATTTCATATGGATGACCTGTCATCAATATCAGATCGGTAGAGGTCCAACAAACGGCTTGACGGCCGATCAGCGGTATGAAAAGGCCACGGTGCTCTGTGTGCACCTACGCCTCATCCTAGGCCACTGACGGCACCATACATCGGTCACGTGGCCTAGGTGCAGTTCAGCCTAATTAAAGTGAATGGGACTGAGGTGTGATACCAAGCACAGACATGTTACTCTGTAAGGGTCCATTCACACGTCCGCAAAATGGGACCGGATCCATTCCGCAATTTTGCGGAACGGGTGCAGACCCATTCATTTTCAATGGGGCTGCAAAAGATGCGGACAGAACACAGTGTGCTGTCCGCATCCGCACTTCCGCTCCGCATCCGAACTTCCATTCTGCAAAAAAATAGACCATGTCCTATTAAAGTGCCGGACATGTGCGGTCCGCAAAATGCAGAACGCACATGGCCGGTGTCCGTGTTTTGCGGACCGCAATACACTTGCAGAAGTGTGCTTGGTAAGCTGTGAGGACCCCTGCCAATCTGATATTGATCACCCATCCATCCCCTTTAAACAGACATGTCAGGAGAGGTGATGGGTCCTTTTTACATTGATTTGTGTAATAGAATTTCAGTTTATTTTACACTATATTGCAGTATGTACAAAACAACCTGTAGTGGAGTAATAGTAATGTCATGTACACAAATAAAGACACGGCAGAAGCATAAAAAGTCATAAAGAAAATGAAAATCTCTTTATTTGCCTGTAAATCAGACGGTGCACGGTCGTCCTGACTATGAATATTAATGCAGGTGCTGTGTATTTTAGATTGGACGGATTGTTGGAATCCCCATATTGAGCTCCTTTGTCTCGACGTAGGTTACTCCTTGCTTTGTATTACCCTTCACTGCCCTTATTAACGGAATATTTCTTTCTACCATTTCTAGTATGAGCTTATTTTTCATAAACGAGCATTTGTTCCATAGCTCTCTGCACCAATGAATAAATTAAAACTTGTCTATTATCTAGTTAAATAAGTCCATCTTGTATGGGATTTTTTTTTTAAGCGACTGGCTAATACCCTGGATAGATGGGCTAAAAACAAATCTAAAACCGGCCATTTGTGTGAGAACTGTTAGCCTAAGGGTACTTTCACACTAGCGTTTTGGATTCCGTTTGTGAGATCCGTTTCAGGGCTCTCACAAACGGTCCAAAACGGATCAGATAAAGGGGTTATCCGAGATATATTAAGTTAATCCAAACTTCTTTATTGATATATATAAAACATTTTTGTAATTGACTTACTTAAAAATAATGCACCGTTTACTTTCTGCACAATGTTGACATTTGTGCACTGACGTCACCCTGCTTGATTCTCCGTCTTCATTCAGCACGGCTCTGGTAAGGATCGTCAGTGCACAAATGTCAACATTGTGCAGAAAGTAAACGGTGCATTATTTTTAAAGTAAGTCAATTACAAAAATGTTTTATATATATCAATAAAGAAGTTTGGATTAACTTAATATATCTCGGATAACCCCTTTAAGCCCCAATGCATTCTGAATGGATAAGGATCCGTTCAGAATGCATCAGCTAGGCTCCGTTCCGCCTCTATTCCGTTTTGGAGGCGGACACCAAAACGCAGCATGCAGCATTTTGGTGTCCGTCTGAAGAGGCGGAGCCTAACGGATCCGTTTTTTTTTACACTGTAAGTCAATGGGGACGGATCCGTTGTCAGTGACACAATATGGTGCATTTGAAAACAGATCCGTTCCCCATTGACTTTCAATGTAAGTCAAAACGGATCCGTTTTGGACTTTGTCATTTTTATTTAAAGCTAATGCAAACGGATCCGTTCTGAACGGATACAAACGTTTGCATTAGAGGTGCGGATCCGTCTGTGCAAATAAACAGACGGATCCGCACCAACGCTAGTGTGAAAGTACCCTAAAGCTTGTCCTGCTGAGAACTTTCTCCCCTGATCCACCTTACCCATAAATGCTCAGGCAAACGTTTCTGTTTTGTGAATGGAAGAAGGGAGAAAGCCGCTGCCAAACACCCCTAAGGCCCCTTTCACACGAGCGAGTATTACGCGCGGGTGCAATGCGTGATGTGAACGTATTGCGCTCACAAGGAATCCGGACCCATTCATTTAAATGGGTCTGTGTACACGAGCGTTGTTTTTCACGCATCACTTGTGCGTTGCGTGAAAATTGCAGCATGTTCTATATGCAGCGATTTTCACGCAGTGCTGGCCTGCAAGTGCGGATGCGATGCGTTTTTCACGGATGGTTGCTAAGAGATGTTTGTAAACCTTCAGTTTTTTATCACGCGCGTGCAAAACGCATTAAATCGCATTGCACCGCGCGATAAAAATTGAACAACTGTACGTGATTGCAAACAAAACTGAATGTACTTGATAGCGAAATCACGCAGTTTTCACTGAACGCATCCGCAACGCATCCGGATCTAATCCGCTCACGCTCATCTGCAAGGGGCCTAAGAAGTCAAGTCAGGCTCACCACATGCAGATTCTGCCCATCCGTTATGATTGACCTTCCTGAGGACGGGGAATGTCATCAGAAGACTTGCATAAATCTGGCTTGTGCACGGTTTTGTTCTGGTTTCTGCATATGTGCCGTGAAACAGGATGTGCATTCAGGTACTAGTGTTGGTTTGGGGGCAGTACCCTTGTGACGAGTTCCCTTTAACATCGATCCCTAGCTATTACTGTTAATGTAGTGGTAGTACTAGTTATTCGCCATCTTTTTATATGGCTTATGTGTTTAACTGTAGAAGAGAAAAGCAGAAAACTGAGACCTGAGACAGGTAATATTTGCGATGCCGGAGCAGGGTTTCTGGCTCGATGTATTATTATTATTGGAAATAAAGAGTAGTGCTTGTTAGCTTATTGCTCACTGTCTGGGTGATGCCGTGACGGGCTGTGGCGGTGTATGTTGTGTCTATATGAACACCATTTTACATGTATAATTTTAGTAAATTGGTTTACAAACAAGTTCAAGTGCTTAATTATTATTTGAGCGCCTATGTAGGCTTGTGTTCATTCTTTTCAATTGGAAAAATGTATCCACAGACTCCAGTGTGAACAGCGTGTCACTAATATTAGCTAATGTGTGTTACAATTGGAATATATCCAGGTTTTCTTAAATAGAGGTGGAGCAATCTAAGGAAATTGCATTTGGATTTGGAAAGCGCTGTAGCAATGTTCTGATCATGAGCGTATCAACTCGGAACTGTCCTCCAACAATCATTTTATTAAAGGGGTTTTTCCAAAGTTCTCTTTTAAAAAAGGCGGTATAAAAAAATAAAATAAAAATCTTACTTATGTTATAAATGTACTGCCACTCCAGCAACCGGACCCTGCCACACCAGTTCTTGCTGGACGTTCCGTAATCGTGCCATTCATCATTTACATGACCACCACAGCTCATCACTGGCCTCGGCAGTCTTTTCTGCTTTGGCAGCAGTGGTCACATTTATTTATTTTACTCACTTATATAGCGCTGATATGAACGATGGCTGTGACGTCATCCCTGCAGGATCAACAGGAATTAGAGCGCCACAGTGTTTTTTTTTTAATACTGCCCACCTTTAAAAAATGCCAGAAAACCCCTTTAAGGATTGTTCATTCTTTTACAAGTGATGTCCTATCTTTAGGATAGGCCTTCACTATCTGATAGACAGGGGCTGACACACCACACCCCTGCCAACCGGTTGCACTAGTTTTGGTGCAGGAATTGCACAGCGCCTTCCATGATGTAGTGGTCGGAGCTGGTTACTGCAGCGCTGCTCCCATTCACTTCAGTGGGACCAATGCTGCAGTAACCAGTCCAATCCACTGCACAATGGACCAAACTGTGTAGTTCTGGTGCCGGAGCAACTGCAGAACAGTTGATTTGTGGGGTTGCAGGTTTGGGAAATTGATTTCCTATTCTCAAAATGTGCCAAAAAGCCGACCTACAAAGCATGTACCAGATTTATTGTGTGTTCTGGACACTTGAAATTTGTCTAGAAAAAGGGATATAGATAAATGGAGTTGTACAATGCACCAGAAATCTGCCACCACATGCCGGCATCCATGCCTTAATACTAAATCCACAGCCTGATGAAGGGCTGTCAATTAGCCCGAAACGTTGTATAATTTCCGTAAAAATATGAATTAAATAGCATCAAAAAACTAATGGTGTGCTGTGATACTGAAATTATGCCACCAGAGGAGAGTCAGGACGCCCCATACACATTAGTCGTCTGGTCTGACAAATCTGCAGATTCACCTAACATTTATCTAAGGGTACTCGACGGAACTGCCTGCCGGATCTGTATGCAAACTGATACCATTTGTAGACTGATTTGGATGCAGATTTATCTTTTTCACATTTTTAAAGGTCTGCGCATGCGCACACCGCAAATCCAAATCCGTTTTTCCGGAACACTTGGGGCCGGATCCGGCATTAAGGCATTTCAATGGAAAATAATGCCGGATTTGGGCATTCCGGAAAGTGTTCCGGAATTTTGGATGGAGAAAATATGCTGCAGTATTTTCTCCGTCCAAAAACCGTACAGTGACTGAACTGAAGACATCCTGATGCATCCTGAACGGATTTCTATCCATTCAGAATGCATTAGGATAAAACTGATCCGTTTTTTTCCGATATTGAGCCCTGATGACGGAACTCAATACTGGAAAAGTTTAACGCAAGTGTGAAAGTATCCTACTGTATATGGCTGCCTTTAGTCTGTGACTCGCAAAAGCATAGGAAGCTTTTTACAAAGGCTGAGATTTATTCTTGTGTCTTGAACCACTTATTCTAATTATATCCGTAATTATCTTGTTACACCCGAGTCACTGGCATTGTGCAATTCTGCTGAGCCCCAGGTTTCCTAACGCTTGAGTGGAGTACATGTGCCGACAAGCCATTGATAATCTGATAATATATGTGGGGTACAGTATAGTGGAGCTCGTATCTTCAGCAGGGCGTTAAAGGTTTTTGAATAGGAACTCTTTGGCCATTTTATACTTCATCACATGTATGATGCACCTCATGTTGATTGCTTAGTTGTTTTATCCTTTTATCCAGTACCATGCCACACGTGGCGGTACAATAAGCGGATGTACATATCCCCAAAGGTAGGTCGTTTAGACGTAATGGTGGGGTGAGGCCTAATATAAGATTGTGACCTCTGTCTGTAGCCATCTAGTGACTTCCAAGTACTAATGGGAATTTGGTTAGCTAAAAAGAAACCCATTTTTATTGAAAATGCAACATTTTTCTTTTTTTTTTTTTTTTTTTTTGTCAATTTTCTGTAGCATAAATTGATTTTCCAGTCATTTTCTTACTATAATTGTATAATTGAATTTGATGTTACATGCCTATAAAAATAACGGGAATGTGCCAGAAAAGGACCTATTATTTAAATCTGCTTATTATCATAAACCCGCTTTTATTCTTATGGTGTTTTTTTTGTATGCTGTTGTGACCTATACAGTAGATGTGTCCCGATTGAAGTTTCCAGGCTGCGATGTGCTGCTGACTGAAGTTGCTGAGTAACCTTAGTTTAGGAGCTGTCGAGTGATGGTTGTGTACTATAGAAATGCAGTGAGTCACACGTGCGACACAATGGGGCAGGAGGACTAATCACGTCTAATAATTAGACAGTGTAAAAGTGATGTGTGAGATGTTCCAAAGTGGCTCATGCTTGATGATCTTTATTGTTCTACTGTTGTGACTCTGTGTTGTGCAATTCCTTTATTATTCCTGCTAGCAGTTTGCAATGAAAGTCCAGATGGGTGTTACCGGTAGAGATGGTGTCCCTGCACAGTCTGACACTGGCAACACAGGTTGGATAATGTCAGACTGTGCAGGGACACACTCCCAACTGGTAGTGCCCATTAGGACCTTCACTGCAAACTGCTAGTAATTCATTCATAACTTCGAGCATGAAGAATAAGGGAATAGCACGTCATAGAGGTATAAGAATAGATGCACCAGGATTGTTATTAGAAGGGGATGCAAGTAGTTGCTAAAACAGACAGGTATGGCGAGGTCCCAGGTCCTCTTTAAAGTGTAACTGCCATTCTATTTTTTTTGTGTAATGTGTAGGGGCAGTGATATTGACGATTTTAGTAATATACCTTAAAGGGAGTCTTTCACCCCCCCAAACCCCATTTTTTAGTACTCACATCTTCCTCTTCCACCGCATTGCCTCTTACCGCATTGTTTCACAGCTTACCTATCTTCATAAAATGACTTTTATTGCAGCTGTCAATCACAGCTGAAGGTGCCCAGGGGCGGCATCATAACTGCCGGTGCGCAGGCCGCGAGCTCATCTTCCTAAGTGTCCACGCCGCCTTTCACCCAGACGGCCCGCCCAGTGTCTTCTGCTTGTCCTCCTCCTCAAGTGGCCAAATTCCACGCCTGAGTCGGGGATCCGGCAGTCTGCTCTGAACAGCCCTCCGATGCAGCGCTTTCAAGAGTATCGCTTTACGGGCCCGCGCCTGCGCACAGGATACCCCGATGCTTGCGCAAGAAATCGGTAAACCAGTGCGCAGGCGCGGACTGCTGGATCCTTGGCGCAGGCGCGGGATTTAGCCACTTCAGGAGGAGGACAAGCAGAAGACACTGGGCAGGCCATCTGGGTGAAAGGGGGCATGGACACTTAGGAAGATGAGCTCGCGGCCTTTCTATTAGAAAACTAGCTGTAAAGTGGCCCATTTTGAGCCTTAGCAGCGCTCCTCTGTCTTCTGTTTACATTACTGTGGAGACTTGCTAACACTGACTGTGGTATGTAAACAGAAGACAGAGGAGCGCTGCTAAGGCTCAAAATGGGCCACTTTACAGCTATTTTTCCAATAGAAATGTATGATTTCAGTAATTAAGGTATATTACTAAAATCGTGAATATCACTGCCCCTACACATTACACAAATACAAATAAAACTGCAGTTACACTTTAAGGGTCCATTCACACGTCCGTGGTGTATTGCGGATCCGGAAATGCGGATGCGGAGAGCACATAGTGTGCTCTCCGTATCCATTCCGTCCCCATAGAGAATAAATGGGTCCGCACCTGTTCCGCAGAATTGCGGAACCCGTGCAGACCACATTCACGGACGTGTGAATGGACCCTAAGAGGAAAGGCTCAACAGAAAATGATCTATTGTTTAAATCAAGTTTCTATAATAAGCATATTTTTATTTAGGATTTTTGATGATTTTTTCCCCTATTCTGTAGAGATACTTTTCAGCAGTCATTTCATTATCACAGCGCAGGATTACAATGACAGGTAACACCTCTGTATAGATCCACCAATTAATAGGTGATGTTACAACTTTTCTACTCCCCCCTCCCTACACTGTCACTTCTGCACAGATCATGTCTGGAATACTCTACCATAGACGTTAACGTGTACCCTCCTGTCTAATGTGTCAGTGGTCCATGTACCTGATATAAAGTACACCTCTCAGATCAGGTTATAGACTCCTTTGCCCACATTACAATGTTACCTTTATGTGAGCTGTCCCTCGCCGATATCTTCCAAAAAAAGACTTTAAAAATGTATGCTAATGAGGTTTGGCAAGTGCCCAGGGGTGGCATTGCTGCAGCAAGTGCCCAGGTTCCTTGGTGATGTGCCCAGAAAACCACACCTCTTTCACCCCTCTGGCCCGCCCTCGTTTTCTATTATTACACCCTCCCCTCTCTCACAAATCTCGCGCCTGCGCCGCTCTGCACTTGCCCCCCACCTCTGCACTGCTGTGCCCATTATGGGCAGAGGAACAGGGAGCTGCACTGTGTATGCGCCGACCCGCCCCTTCTTTGGCTTCACTACAGCCCTCTGCTGCGGCTGGTTACTTCCTGCGGCTGGATTTTGAGGTACGGAGCGGTAAAGCACAATTTCCACAGACCAGGGCTTACACTGTTGTGTGATATATCTAAAGTACAGCTTCTTCATTTGTATGCAGCTTCTCATATCTGCCTAGGATTGATTCTTTTTACTTTGTTGTCTTTTTACCGGCCTTTTAACTTTGACAAACCGACGGGGAACTCAGGTTTATAAATAGAATTGGTAGATTGAAATCAAAATACACTTGTGGAGTTATTGCCAAGAAATGGGTTTAATGTATTCTTTATACCAATAGAGACTGGTACATGTGTCGTTTACCAGATTTCACCACGCAGTGTGTATCATGTAAAATAAGGGAAATGAGCTTCCACTGGCTGTGCACAAACACACATCACTTTTTTTTTTTTTTAATTGCATGTACTTTAGGATAAAAATAATTTCAGTTATCATTTTTTATTAAAAATTCTGAACCTTTTTCCTTCTGCAGCCTGAATGTATTCCAGTGCATAGCTGGCAGCAGAATGCCATTGACTGCCAAATACATCAGTTAGGCAGTCTGATGCCTCGATCAACAGAGGCTTGAACTTGCATTAGATCAGCATTCAGGAGGTCACAAGAGCCTCTTGAGATTATGGGGTCAACAGCATTCTGCAGTCTGCTTTTATTTTAAAGGGGTTGTCTCACTTCAGCAAATGGCATTTATCATGTAGCAAAAGTTAATACAAGACACTTAGGCCTCTTTCACACTTGCGTTGTGAAGATCCGGCGTGCACTTCTGTCGCCGGAATGCACGCCGGATCCGGCACAACGCAAGTGAACTGAAAGCATTTGAAGACTGATCAGTCTTCAAAATGCTTTCGGTGTTACTATGGCAGCCAGGACGCTACTAGCGTCCTGGTTGCCATAGTAGCGGTGGGGAGCGGGAGAGCGGCATACTTACATTCCGTGCGGCTCCCGGGGCGCTCCTGAATGACGTCAGAGCGCCCCGCGCGCATGGATCTCGTGATCCATGCGATTACGTGATCTATGCACTGGGGCGCCCTGACGTCATCCTGGAGCGGGACCCGCACGGAATGTAAGTATGCCGCTCCCCCGCTCCCCCTACTCTTTACTATGGCAACCAGGACTTTAGCGTCCTGGCTGCCATAGTAACCATTGACAAAAAGCTAAACGTCGGATCCGGCGATGCGCCGAAACGACGTTTAGCTTAAGGCCGGATCCGGATTAATGCACTTCAATGGGCATTAATTCCGGATCCGGCGTTACGGCACGTCTTCCGGATTTTTGGACGGAGACAAATCCGCAGCATGCTGCGCTTTTGTCAACGTCCAAAAAACCTTCACATACTGAACGGAAGACATCCTGATGCATCCTGAACGGATTTCTCTCCATTCAGGATGCATGGGGATAATCCTGATCAGTAGCTTTCCGTCCTAGAGACCCAAGGACGGATCTCTAGGACGGAAAGCTAAAACGCTAGTGTGAAAGAGGCCTTACTAATGTATTGTGATTGTCCATGTTGCCTCCTTTGGTGGCTTTACTCATTTTTTCATCACATCATACACTGCTCGTTTCCAGGTGTTACGACCACCCTGCAATCCAGCAGCTGTGGTCGTGCTTGCACACTGTAGGAAAAGGCGCCGGCCTCTCTGTTGGCCGGGAATGCGTATAGGCCGGCACATTTTCTTATATTGTGCAAGCACGGCCACTGCTGCTTCACTGCAGCGGTGGTCATAACCCCTGGATACGAGCAGGGTATAATGTGATGCAAAAAATGAATCCAGCCAGCAAAGGAAACAATATGGACAATAACAATACGTATTAATGCCACTTACTGAAGTGAGTCAGTATTACCGGTACTTAAGTATGACTATGAGAGTCTGTTAAAGTTGTTTTCCGCTACAAAGATATTAATGACCAATCCTCAGGAGATATTAGATGACTAGGCATCTGACACTTGGGATCGCCACCAAATCAGCTCTTTCGGGCAACCTCTGGCACCTGAAGCTAGCTCCGTATAGTTCCTGGAACATGCGGCTGATGGTGCAGGGTGTCGAGGTTTGATGCATTTTAGAAAATCGCTGCAAAAACTGCAACACAAAGCAAAGCAAGAGGCCTCCTGTATTTACACCATAACATTGTAGACAGACATGCCAGATAACTATTTAGACCTTTATATTTGTTATTATGCTTATCATGTAAAATGTTTTGGAAATAGTAAACGCTACGAATTGTTGAGGGCACAAGTTTAGATTTTTATTAGAAATTTGTGCAGTGCTGGACATTTATATTCATTGGATATATAGCATATAAATGTCTGTAAAGCCTTCTTATAATACATTATGTGCGCGCTGAGAATTGTATTCTCCTGTCTTTCATTATGTAATGATAGCACGCATTGTAGATCAGCAAGCTTCAATATTTAAAAAATCCTTAGAGTAAAATGAGAAGCACCTGAAACATCTCTATTATATTCTTACACTATTGTCTTTTTCCTTTGAACAGTAGATTAATGCAACCTAGTTTTTATGTCTTGAATGAGGTATATATTAACTTGATGAATTGTGAATAAGTTTCTGTTGGCAGATTTAGCCCAAGTTGAGGTTTAAAACTAAGCCATAATGCATACGTCGGCCTGTGAACAGGAATTTAAATGTTTTTAGAATTTAGAACTTGAAATCTAAAATTTCCCAACAATTATTGCTAGTTCAATCTCTGTAGAGAGGCTGCTCGGGTGATTTGCAGGAAAGTGCTGTCTTCACACCATATACTTCACAGGAGTTCAGTGTTAGGGTTTGTTCACACAAACATGCCGTGTTTTGCGGTCCGCAAAACACGGATGCCGCCCGCGTTCCTTTCGCAATTTGCCGAACGGACGGCCCTTTATAGAAATGCCTATTCTTGTCCTCAAAACGGACAAGAATAGGACATGACCTATAATTTTTGCTGGGGCACGGAACGGAGCAACGGATGTGGACAGCACACGGAGTGCTGTCCGCATCTTTTGCGGCCCTGTTGAAGTGAAAGGCTCCGCACCCGAGCCGCAAAAAATGTGTCTCAAATGTGGAACCAAACCAAGGTCGTGTGAATGAGCCCTTAGTATAATGAACTGCTACTCCTACCTTGTAACTTGTTGCTAGGATATGTCATCACTTTATGATCTATGGGGTTCACTAAATCCTCTGCTTACGTTTTCCATGCATAGTGGTCTGCGCCGCTGTACAGTGAAAAACATTGAACGGGATGCATTGCTAAATCAGTTCTGCAGCCCTTCCTTCATTTATAAAAGGGGAATACTCCCTTAAACAGCAGTTTTCCCCGAGCAGAGCTTGGGCTTTGGTAAAAGCACTTAACTGTTCTGCCAGAGGACAGCTCGTGCAGAAGGAGGAGGGGGTGTCTGCTTTAGCTGCTCATATGTCCTGATTGGTAGCAGCGAGATGAGCTTGGTCTTGATTGAACGCCGGCATCCCGGGCTGTCATACAAGACCAAAATGAAAGCAGTAGCACAACATCAGCAGGAGATATCACTGTTAGGCTAGACACTGCAGCAGTTTGTGTCTGGCCGGTTGTCTGTTGGAATATGTACGGATCTCCCCTGGACCCCATTATACTTAATGGGGCCGGCAGACATTCCGTCCGCATCCAGCAGTGTCGGATCCAGTGAATTTACACAAGAGGTGTGAAAGGAGCCTTAGAAATCTGTATCCCACTAGACTTTATAAAGAGTTGGGAATAAACCAGATAAAACCTGCTTTTACTTTTACTTTCAGCTGCATTCACTGCATCCCGATTTCTAACAGACATATCTTCCCATGTAGTGAAGATAATGCTGTGATTCTGGTGTTTGAATTTGAAAGCTTGGAATTCCAGCTTTCAAACAATACAAAGTCTCTAGCTGACACCTAGCCAGAGATATGAGCATCTGAAGCCGTGCCCCCTCCCCTTGAGTCTAAGGAGGGGGGCAGGTGAGGATCTGACAGCCTGCAGGAGTAGAGAAAAAATAATAAAAAAGTATAGTAATTTGGCATTATCATAATTGAACTGACCCACATAATAAAGTTATGTTATTTATACCACACAGTAAATAAATTCCACAAAATCATGTTACAATTGCAGTTTTTATCTTTCTTCCTAAGAATTAAAATAATAAATTTAATACACCATATATACCCCAAAATGGTTCCTAGAAAAGCTATTACCTCAAAAAAAAAAAATTGGAAGAAAAAAAATGAAAAAGTAATGACTGCTGGAACACGAGAGAGAAAATGTTACTGGTCCTTAAGGCTAAAGTTAATTATGTCACTAAGGGGCTATTGAGTTTTTCAAGTGTATCAGTATAGCACCATCTGCTGTTCATTTTTTGCCCTATATCTTTTATCATCTCTAACATTGCTGAGGTGGTCGCACATGCTCAGTTCCATCCTTCAACTGCCACCAGCCATATCTACTGTTAGAAGCTGTGACAGTTGCAGGAAAAGAGACATACTCCCTGATAAAGACCCACCCTCTGAGCTGCTAGCTGGATATAAATCTAGCAGAGCAATGAATGTGGAGATCTTTCGATCCATGTGTAGAACTGGGCTGGTTCTAGCTTGGTTAGAAACAGATTGTCGTGTACTGTATGATGTCTGGTTTTCAATGTTTTATATTAATCATAGGATAATCCCTTTAAAGATATGCCTGATGACAAGTTTGTTGACAACCCACAGAATTGTGAACAAGGCTGTAGGAAATAAATGTGGATCAGTGCATGATGCGTAAAGCAATATATTTCCAAAGCGTTTGTGAAGCTTTAAATGCTGTTTGAAGGTGGATTTAGGTGCTAAGGCTTTATTCATATGGGGTAGGATGAATGTGCAAGCCGTATGTTTAACACCAAAGGTTGCATGAGTTCTCACCAGACGATTGCAGGACTCCTTTTCCCACTTGCATGCTGAAAGAACCTCTTTTTGGCTAGGTACAACCCTATGGATTTGGAAGCATTTCCGGCACATACATCAAACCTAGCCTAAGGCTTGTAATTAAGTCGCTTTACGTAGCATTAAAATACTTGGACTGTCATTGGATGTGAAAACTGAAATTCTCCTTCCAATCAGCCTTTAAAAAAAGAATGTGAGTATATGAAAATCGGAAACTGGGATATGGCCTACAGATCCATAAAGGAAGAAAAAAATTGTCAAGGAAGCAGATCATTTTACGGTTCTTTGTTAAAGAGATTTTTAAAGATATTTTTAAAGAATTTTTGGTGATGTTATTTTTAACTTTCCATGTCACCATCTGTATTTTAAAACATTCCTAAAATCCCTAAGTTTTCGCAGTGGCCACTAAGCCTAATATTAGGCCCCACTTATTCAGCAGTCCTCTTATTATCATCATCACAGACAGGGTTACAATGACAGATATCACCCATATATGGATAACACGGGATCAACCATTCACATTATGTAATTGTCAAAGCTTACCTGCTCCTCCTCCTGCACAATTACCCCCTCCACATATAATAGAGCATGCCTAGAAAACTCTCCCGTAGAGGTCTCCTCCAGTCTATAGTGTATATGGACTCCTGAGGAAGCTGCCTGTGAGGCAGTGATACACGTTGGGCACACACAGTTAGTGGTCCCTTGGCATTCCAGGCTTGTTATATTACATGTTGTATCCCCTTATATTTTTGTATGTCTTAATTTGTCTTAACTTCTTCTTAACTTCTTTTTTTTTTTATCATATTGTACTCTTATCTCGCATTATTTTTAGCTTTATATGAAATTAATCCAGCTTTACACATTGTGCTTTTTCAAAAATGGACATATAAATATATATTTTTTATTTGATATTATTTGGGACATTCATTGTATCCTGGACTGCCTTATTATTATGGGTGACACCCCTTTTGAGGTCTCATTATTATTTGAGTTGTCCCTGCTATAATTTGGATATTTTAATCGTTTTTAATGTAATATATGCTGACCATTTTTTCTTTTTTTTAATAAAGAGTTGTTTGTATATTTTGATATTTTCCTTTGTATTGCTCGTGTGTAGAGTTGAGCGAACTTCTATTTTTAGTTCGGCGTCCAAAGTTCGGGTTCGGGTAATCGTAGCATCCCGTTATAGATTCCGCTACCGCGGACCGTAACTGCATTTGGAATCCATAAGGGGCTGCTTCAATGAACCCGAACCTTGGACAACCCTAAGGACCTGGGGTGACGTCACCGTCATGTGATCAGTGCAGGGGGCATGGCTCAGTACTGGATCACCTCTTATCCAATCCAGTGATGAGCCACGCCCCCTGAACTGATCACATGACGGTGACGTCACCCCAGGTCCTCCGTGTTGTCCAAGGTTCGGGTTCATTGAAGCAGCCCCTTATGGATTCCAAATGCCGTTATGGTCCGCGGTAGCAGAATCCATACCGGGATGCTACGATAACCCCAACCCGAACTTTGGACGCCAAACTAAAAATAGAAGTTCGCTCAACTCTACTCGTGTGCATAGACTTTTATGTGTGCCTTCCTTCCTGTGTTGGTCAATTGTGTGCCCATGCTGTAAAGCACATCTCTAACTGCCGTTAACAGCTCCATCAAGTCATGTTCAAGAAATAGAACAAAAAAAAAAATTTGCAATCAGAAATTAAAAAGAGGTTAGAAAAATGATGTGTGTCTGGTTTTAACTAGCAGAAAAAATTATAAGTGACACATTCCCTTTAAGAACTTAAAATGTGAATTGCATTGTGTGCAAGAAGTGCCATTTAGAAGAAATAAGTAGAGCGCTGGCACAGATATCCACTTGAAAAGTTCTCATATTTCTAAGAACACCATACAAGCTTGACCCTTCCATCGTTCTCCATTGGGCACTCGTTTCCCCCTTCTACAATAACTTGCTTTTCGGTTCGATCTGAATGGTAAACAACACACTTATAATAATTGGTGTCATCATTTATTATTTTTCTTTCATGTGTTTTACATCTTAAAACAAAAACTTGGAGATTAAAGGAGCACAAATATCCACTGTTCAAGAGGATTTTGTATATAAAACAATATTAGTAAAATGTTCTATAATGACCTAAAAGCTTACTTAGTTATAAATAATTACTGGAACAACAACTGGAAATGTACCATAGTTCCTTAAGTGCGAAGTAAATTAATGCAAACCTACATGGAAAAAAATCTGGATGCCACTCTTTACTTTTGAGAAATAGTCCTTGACTACAAGCTGAACATAAAGCATCTCCAGCAATCTGTTATAATCTCTGGGAAACCTTGCAGTATCGCCAGTCGTTCACATTGGATACTCATCTTCCAATATGTGTGGGAGTCTTGCCAATCTCTGACCTATTGCAGATATCTGGTTAGATAAGAGTTGGGCGGTTAAGGGCCCTTTACACGGGCCGAGAATCACGCAGATAATTGCTGACGAGCATTCATAGGAATGCTTGTGAATGATTGGCGGTGTAAAGGTGCTGCCAGGTACCTGATGAACGAGCAAAACGTTTGTTCGTGGCGTAATAGATCATTCATGCGGTCAGGAAAAATTAACATTTGCCGGCAGCAGATTGTGCTGTGTAAACAGTCTCTGCTGCGGGCTAACAACTAGCCAGGACGGGGACAAGTGATGGTATTAGTGATCGCTCCTCCCCATGCTGCGGAGGAGATTGCTGCATGTAAATGTTGCCTTCGCTGACAAGCAGGCGATTGCTGGGAAAGAACGCTTCCTTCCCGACAATCAGGTTTGTGAGTTTGGTCTGGGATCTGTGATTTATTCATGAAGTTTATATTTTGAACCACTTGTGGCTAAGGGCTCTTTCACACTTGCGTTTTTGTTTTCCGGCATAGAGATCTGTCGTCGGGGCTCTATGCTGGAAAAATCCTGATTAGTTTTATCCCCATGCATTGTGAATGGAGAGAAATCCGTTCAGGATGTATCAGGATGTCTTCAGTTCAGGACCGGAACGTTTTTTGGCCGGAGAAAATACCGCAGCATGCTGCGCTTTTTGCTCCGGCCAAAAATCCTGAACACTTGCCGCAAGGCCGGATCCGGAATTAATGCCCATTGAAAGGCATTAATCCGGATCCGGTCTTAAGCTAAACGTTGTTTTGGCACATCGCCGGATACGACGTTTAGCTTTTTCTGAATGGTTACCATGGCAGCCAGGACGCTAAAGTCCCGGCTGCCATGGTAAAGTGTAGTGAGCAGGGGAGCAGTATACTTACAGTCCGTGCGGCTCCCGGGGCGCTCCAGAGTGACTTCAGGGTGCCCCACGCGCATGGATCATGTGATCGCATGGATCACGTGATCCATGCGCATGGGGCGCTCTGACGTCCTTCTGGAGCGCCCCGGGAGCTGCACGGACTGTAAGTATACTGCTCCCCTGCTCCCCACTACTACTATGGCAACCAGGAATTATAGCGTCCTGGCTGCCATAGTAACCAGGGCTGTGGAGTCGGAGTCGAGGAGTCGGAGTCGGAGGCAATTTTGGGTACCTGGAGTCGGAGTCAGCAAAAAATGGACCGACTCCGACTCCTACTAGATTTAAATTGGAATAAAAAAAAATTGGAATAAAAAAAAAGCAAGTTTAAATGTCCCAATTCAGATAAAGTTATAATTAATTACTTCTCTACTGTAAGAATAAAGGCCAATGCATGCAGTGCTTCACGTTACCGCTAAACAAAGACGTTAAGTGACCGTGAAGAAGCACGCTTTTCATATGCTTTACTATGCAGTTAAAGGGACACTGACAGGCTGATATATCTGCTGGTATTCATCAGAGGATTAGGAATACAACTAGACGACTGTTACCCCAGTTGAGGTTTACTTGTGTTTAAAAACGTTTTAATCAATATGCAAATTCTCTACCTTTGTGCCCAAGGGGGCAGGCGCACATGTAGAGTACTGGCAGCACTAGACAGGACTAGGTAGCGAGGAGGAAGAGAGAAGCTGGCACAGCCTCAGCATAGCCAGACGAGGCTGCTGCCAGCACTCTACACGTGCGCCTGCGCAGGAATTCAGCGTTCGGCTAGCCTGAAAAAAAGGCCAGTGCAGTGAATAATAACGAGGGAACAGCGCTGGGAAGCTGTACTTCGGGCGCGGCTGGGCACAAAGCCGCAGGAGACGCTGCCCCATTGGGCACAAAGATAGTGATTTGCATACAGATTAAAATGTTTTTTAAACACAAGTACAGCTTAACTGGGGGTAACATTAGTATAGTTTTATTCCTAATTCTCTGATGAATACCAGTATATATATATATATCTTTAGCTGGAAAATCAGCCTGTCAGTGTCCCTTTAAGGAGCGGCAATACTTCCACTTTCCATCGTCTTGTGGTCTGCTGTTACAGGGAATCCATGGTTATCCTAGCCTCTCACTGATAACTGATTAAGGACTGGAGACACTTGTATAAGTGAAGGGAATGGATAGTCAATAGTTCAAGACTGAAGCTGTAAACCATTTGAAAAAACTGCTATCATTCAGCTAAGGCTATAAAACATGTAAACTCAGATTGTTAGCTTAAATTTTAAACATGACTATGGGATTCTACTAGGAAAATCATGTTTTAAAATAAATGCCCCTTCCCCTGCCCTGTCCTGGATCCTCCCACTGCTCTATCTTCAGCAGAAGATCAGCACACAAAGGAGAAGGCAGCAGCTTCTGCTCAACTACCTCTCTGTGCTAGAGGAGATTAGAAGAACTTGGTGGAACAGCTTCGTATTTGCATATTAAATACAGAGGAGTCGGAGTCGAGGAGTCGGAGTCGGAAGTTTCAAAATCGTCGGAGTCGGAGTCGGACAATTTATCTACCGACTCCACAGCCCTGATAGTAACACTGAAAGCATTTTGAAGACTGATTAGTCTTCAAATGCTTTCAGTTCACTTGCGTTGTTACGGATCCGGCGGGCATTTCCGGCGACAGAAGTGCACGCCGGATCCTAACAACGTAAGTGTGAAAGAGGCCTAACCGAGAGATCTGAAATTTTGGGGAAATATGCTGTATATCTTTATGAACTATTGTGCCAAATTTCAGAATAATTCATAGATTTCTTTAAATGAATACTTAAAAATGAAGTGGGACTGGTGGCTAAATGTTTGTGTCTGATACCTTAGAATGTAGACTTTTAGAACAACCCTTCTACAAAGCTGGGCTTGGGTCTGCATACAGGAGAAAGGCCTGGGCTGGAGGCTGTGTAAAGGGGATCTGGTCTATATCCATAATAGATCTCGTGTTTGGTCTGCCAAAAGGAGGCATACTATTTGTGATTCACATCCCGTCAGTTTGGGCATGTATTCGATAAACAGAATGGCCATAAAGAAGTATAAACTTCATGAATAAATCACAGACCCCAGACCAAACTCACAAACCTGATTGTCGGGAAGGAAGCGTTCTTTCCCAGCAATCGCCTGCTTGTCAGCGAAGGCAACATTTGCATGCAGCAATCTCCTCCGCAGCATGGGGAGGAGCGATCACTAATACCATCACTTGTCCCCGTCCTGGCTAGTTGTTAGCCAGCAGCAGAGACTGTTTACACAGCACAATCTGCTGCCGGCAAATGTTAATTTTTCGTGACCGCATGAATGATCTATTACCCCACGAACAAACGTTTTGCTCGTTCATCAGGTACCTGGCAGCACCTTTACACCGCCAGATAATCATAGCTGATGGGATACACCCAAAGCTATTAAAAGAGCTTAGAGGTGTACTAGCAAAACCATTAACAGATTTATTTAACCAATCACTGGTAGCAGGTGTCGTCCCAGAAGATTGGAAATTAGCAAACGTTGTGCCAATTCACAAGAAAGGTAGTAGAGAGGAATCGGGCAACTATAGGCCGGTAAGCCTGACATCAATAGTGGGGAAATTAATGGAAACCATACTCAAGGAGAGGATTGTGGAACATCTAAAAACCCATGGGTTGATTGATAAAAAACAGCATGGGTTTACTTCAGGGAGATCATGTCAAACTAATCTTATTGACTTTTTTGATTGGGTGACTAAAATAATAGATGGCGGAGGTGCAGTAGACATCGCTTATCTGGACTTTAGTAAGGCATTTGATACTGTCCCACATAGAAGGCTTATCAATAAACTGCAGTCTTTGAGCTTGAGCTCACATATTGTTGAATGGATTAGGCAGTGGCTGAAGGACAGAAAACAGAGGGTTGTAGTCAATGGAGTATATTCAGACCATGGTATTGTTACCAGTGGGGTACCTCAGGGATCTGTTCTGGGACCCATATTGTTTAATATCTTTATCAGCGAAATTGCAGAAGGCCTCAATGGTAAGGTGTGTCTTTTTGCTGATGACACAAAGATTTGTAACAGGGTTGATGTTCCTGGAGGGATACACCAAATGGAAAAGGATTTAGGAAAACTAGAGGAATGGTCAAAAATCTGGCAACTAAAATTTAATGTCGATAAATGCAAGATAATGCACCTGGGGCGTAAAACCCAAGAGCAGAATATAAAATCAGTGATACAGTACTAACCTCAGTATCTGAGGAAAGGGATTTAGGGGCTCATTATATCAGACGACCTAAAGGTGGGCAGACAATGTCATAGAGCAGCAGGTAATGCCAGCAGAATGCTTGGGTGTATAGGGAGAGGCATTAACAGTAGAAACAGGGAGGTGCTCATGCCGCTCTACAGAGCACTAGGGAGACCTCATTTGGAGTATTGTGTGCAGTACTGGAGACCATATCTGCAGAAGGATATTCAGAGAAGAGCTACTAAACTAGTACATGGATTGCAGGACAAAACTTACCAGGAAAGGTTAAAGGACCTTAACATGTATAGCTTGGAAGTAAGAAGAGACAGAGGGGATATGATAGAAACTTTTAAATACATAAAGGGAATCATCACGGTAAAAGAGGAGAGAATATTTAAAAGAAGACAAACTGCTACAAGAGGACATAGTTTTAAATTAGAGGGGCAAAGGTTTAAAAGTAACATCAGGAAGTATTACTTTACTGAGAGAGTAGTGGACGCATGGAATAGCCTTCCTGCAGAAGTGGTAGCTGCAAATACAGTGAAGGAGTTTAAGCATGCATGGGATAGGCATAAGGCCATCCTTCATATAAGATAGGGCCTGGGGCTATTCATAGTATTCAGCATATTGGGCAGACTAGATGGGCCGAATCTGCCGACACATTCTATGTTTCTATGTGTGCTTCTGAATGAAAGCCATGACACAGTGCTGGATCAAACACACAGCAAGCATCCATGATCCCCCTCGCATTGCATTTTACTGATGATGTCGCGGCAGAGAAAGATCAGGCGAAGTGTATATTTTCACCTGATCCTTTTGTTTTCCCAAACTGAACATGTATGTGTATGAGGGAATAGGAAGATATAGCTGTCGGCCCAACAATTGTGTCCTGCCACTTCCTAACATTGTGCCATACAGTATTTGCTTACTTCAAAGAAAGCTGTTTAAACCTGAAACTGCTTGGCTCTTTTATGGTTATTCGCACATTTACAGTATCTCACAAAAGTAAGTACACCCCTCACATTTTTGTAAATATTTTGATCTATCTTTTCATGGGACTACACTGAAGATATGACACTTTGATATAATGTAAAGTAGTCAGTGTAAAGCTTGTATAACAGTGTAAGGGCTCATTCAGACGGCCGTATGTGGTCCGCAAAAACGCGGATCCGTTTTTTTGCGGATTAGATGCTGTCCCATTCACTTCTATGGGGCCCTTTTCTTCCATTGCACAGCTCAGCAAAAAAAATGAAACACGTCCTATACTTGTCAGTGAAAATCAGGACATTACCCTATTGTAGTCTATGGATCAGCAAAAAAACGGAATGCAATCCGTTTTTTTGCGGACATGCTGAACTGTCCGCAAAAAAAACGGATCCGCATTTTTGCGGACAGCACACGGTCGTCTGGATGAGCCCTACAATAACTCAACACACAGCCATTTAATGTCTAAACCGCTGGCAACTAAAGTGAGTACAACCCTAAGTGAAAATGGGCAAATTGTGCCCAATGAGCCATTTCCCCCCCCCTGGTGTCATGTGACTCATTAGTGTTACAAGGTCTCAGGTGTGAATGGGGAGCAGGTGTGTTATACTTGGTGTTATTGCTCTCACACTCTCTCATACTGGTCACTAGAAGTTCATCATGGCACCTCATGGCAAAGAACTCTCTGAGGATTTGAAAAAAGAATTGATGCCCTACATAAAGATGTCCTAAGCTATATAAAGTGTCACATCGTCAGTGTTATCCCATGAAAAGATACAAAAAAAAATTACAAAAATTTGAGTGGGGTTCTCACTTTTGTGAGATACTGTATCTAGTTTGGCTATGACAATTTTTTCTAAGGGTGGTATTGCACTGCGCGATCATTGGGCAGTGGGAGCGCCGATGGAGGATGACCCATCCATCAGCGCTCGTTTGCACCAGTCTGATTACACAGCCCGATGCATACTGAATGTGGGAGCAGTTGTTCCTCCCTCCTTCTCTTCTCTAGATGATCGGCAGCACATCCCTGATTACACAGGGAGATATGCTGCCAGTTATCGGACATCTTTCTTTCTGATGATAAATGCCGATCGGCTGATGAACTAGCGTTTGCTCGTTTATCGGATGGTCAATTATATGGACCATTTATCAAGAATGAACATTTTATTACCGATAATTGGCCCGAAATCATGCAGTCTAATAGGGCCTTGAGACCTGAGCGTAGACAGTGCATATCCTCGCACTGAATGTTGAGCTGTTTTCCTTTGTGAAAGTAATTTGTCATAATGCTGTTATAATTCTGTAAGCAGCTTACAGTGGGTTTATTTATAGGCCTCATGTTGCATTGCTCCCAAAAATAAACTGGTGTTACTTTATTAGCATTCTGTCGCTTCATTGACGATTTATCTATGCCCATTTGCTTCCACAGGATTGAGTAGTATATCTCTTGAGTAGTATTCTTCTTATATTGTTTTTGTGGAAAGCACACGGAAGATGTATTTTTGGTATTGCCCTGTGTTGTGTAACCTTTGCTTTATTGGATTGCTTTTGTCTTGTTGCCTGTGCTTAGGTTTTGCTCCCATCCAATTGAGAATGGCGGGTTGTAATAATAATAATAATAATCTTTATGCAAGTTATTATTATTGGATCACTTGGATTCTATCCTTGTTTGACCTCCTTTATCGTTTCTTTATATGCTCTCTTAGCTCTGCAGTAATAGTATGTGCAATCATAGGAAGGGAAATCCTAATATTAGGGATCACAAGGCTTTATTTTCTGGAATGGGAATCCATTTTTCTTTAAATTAGATTTGTGTAATTACAGATCTTTGACCTTGTTAAAGGGATGAGTCTATCAATTTATTTTATTTTTAATCACATAATCACCTACACGTGAATATTTTTTTTTAAATCTTTTTACAAAAAATGGGTGCATGGTTTTCTGGATAAGATTTTTTTTGACATCACTCCGTGTATTTTACTTCCTGTCCTGACTCTAAAAGGGGTGGTCTCACTTCAGCAAATGGCTGAATCATGTAGGGAAATTTAATACAAGGCACTTACTAATGTATTGTAATTATCCATATTGCCTCCTTTGCTGGCTTCATTCATTTTACACTGCTCATATCCAGGGGTTACAGGATCTGTGGTGCAGCGCAGATTCAAGGTGGGACGAGAAATGCTCCACAAGCATGCCTATGCGCGCTCCCATGGTCCCAGCCTTTTTTTTATTTTTTCAGGCCTTCAATTCAGACCTGTTTTTGTGACAGGAAATATTTGAAGCTAGGACAAACATAGAAATATTTACTCGAACAAACATAGACTTTATTTCTTTTGTGTCAAATGCGTAGTCTACTTTTTATGTCTATATGTATGCATTGGCATGGCAACCTTTATAGCATAATATAAGGTTTTTATAGTTTATTTCTGCAAAAGACATGCATATGGGTCTGTATGCAATGACCCTAAATGCATAGACGCTGTTGTCTGTTTGTATGGCTTTTTATCTTTTTGCATAAATAAACTACGGGTTTTTATGGAAGCTAGATTTCTCCGTATTTTTGGGTGCTGTATGTTTGGTTGAGTAGAAGTATGTAAGGGTCTTAATGCTGCCTCCAGAATACTAACTATTGTGAGGGTTGTTTTATGAAGACAATTCATGCCCATTTGGCCCCATAGGTTCTTGGATGACGAGCAACAACAGAGAGCAGCTTACAAGATCACCTCCCTTTCTGGCGGGTTCAAGATGTACTTGTATTACATGGATGGCCACTCATCTATATGGTCACCATGTCATTTCCCCAGCAGTACCTTACTGGCCATGACTTTCCTTGGCTGTTTTCAGGGGTGTCAGAAGCCCGATCCACAAAGGTCAACAGATTGCCGCCATTGCCACATTCTGTAAGGGTTGCCCATAATTAGAAATCCCCTTTAAACATTCATCTGAATGAGGTCTAGAGCACTGTAGACCAAGGCATAGCGATTCACCAAGTTTTCGTAGTGTTGCCATTGCAAACTGAATACTTTACATTGATCATTGTGTATCTAGAAACACATGATTTGGGTATAACATGTTAGTACATAAAACACTACAAACTGTGGCAATGTATGCGAATTTCAGGTTCAGCAAGTCCATGTGTTAAGTTTACACCCTGTAACTAGCTAACCGTGTCGAGAGCCGAGTCCATGAAAGCTAGTTGTCTGTGTAGGTTTTCATAGAAGTTTTGCTTGTCTCCCCCCCAAACACACACAATAAAAAAAAAAAAAAAAAAATCACGAGGGGAAAATAAATGTTTACTGTTTGGATACAGTTGTATCCATGTACGCATTGTCATAAATGATTCGGTCCTTAGGCCCTAACTCATAACAAAATGTGACTACAGATGAATAAATTAACGCTCAAAGTCAGCTTCACTTAGAGTGTCATTACATTAGATGACACTGAAAACTAATATTTATTTTTTGCTCTTGTTCTGATAATTGTTTCTTCAAGGAACGTTAAGAAAAACTCCAGCAGAAATGTTTATTTGCTTTTATAGAACCCCATAGGCTATTATTAAAGTAGTACTCGCAAAAAAAACTTATATTCGCTGACCTGTTAGAAAGGTACATGATGTAAATTGTAGTGAAGGTAATTTTCTTACCAGAGACTGTATTTGTGAGTGGTCACATGAAACAGCTGAGGAACAGAAGGGAGGGGATAACTCACAAATACAGTGGCTGGTAAGAAGATTACCTTCACTACAGATTACATCATGCACCTTTCTAACAGGTCAGAGAATAAAAATGTTTGTGGGAGTACTACTTTAAAGGATGTGTATTCATTGAGGATGCTGTGCCATTTATGTATTGTGTGCTTGGCTTCTCCTTCCCCTCTTCTACATTCCCCATCATGCCCCTGGCTTTTCAGAGACATGGGATGAAGTCTCATGACGCTGCACTTGCTTTACTCTGAGTCCTATCCGAGGGCAGTTAGTGATAGATCAGTGGTATGAAACCTCTGTCTGTAACTCACACTGCAGTATCGTGGTGTTTTCCTATGCGATGCAGCTTCATACTGCTCTACACACTTTTTTGCGGACCGTATGCGGAACCATTTCAATGGGTCCGCAAAAAAATGAAAGTTACTCAGTGTGCATTCCGTTTCCGTATGTCCGTTCCGCAAACAGATAGAACATGTTCTATTATTGTCCGCATTAGGGACAAGGATAGGACTATTCTATTAGGGGGCAGCTGTTCCTTTCCGCAAAATACGGAATGCACGCGGACGACATACATATTTTTTGCGGATCCGATTTTCTGCAGACCGCAAAATACATACGGTTGTGTGCATGAGCCCTAAATCTGATCAGTTGGGGTTTGACTCCTGGCACAATCACTGATCAGCGGTTTGAAGAGGCCATGGTGCTTCAGTGAGCACCTGAGGGGTTAACTGTTGCTTATCGCAGCTCCCTGTCATAGAGGTCGGGTGCGGGCTATGTGATTCCTGTATTTGAATTAAATGTTAGTTATCTAACATTTGACCACAGCCTCCCCCTCCTCCACCCCCTTCTCTTGTCCTTAGTGACAGCAGTACAGTGGGGAGGGAGAAACTGCTTCCTTCTCCACTGTGCTGCTGAGGGAACATGGCGCGCGCTGAGAGCAGCACATGCCATGTACTGTGATAGTAGCGCAGCCTAGTATCGGTAAAAGGCACATCCTGGTATCGAATCGATACCAGTACAAAAGTATCAATTGGGTATCTATTCGATGCCGGTGCAACCCTAGTGCTGAGTTAATGGGCCTGGGCTGCAGTACCAAGCACAGCTGCTGTACAATGTATGGATCTGGGATTGTACGCTGTGAAGAGGACGCAGTGCTCACTGGAGTGCCATGGCCGATTCAAACAGCTGATCAGTGATGGTGCTTGGAGTCAGACCCTCGCGATGATATCTTGATAACCTCTCCTGAAGATAAGTCATCCATATTGTACTCCCGGATAACCGCCTTAATGATGGCATTTTCTATTTTTCACATTTTATGTTAAAAAGAAATGCAACAATAATATTTAGGTAAAGGCAGATTATTGGAAAATGTTAATTTGTAATATTTGTTACACTTTCTATATTCCATGTGATAACAGTATATTTTGAATCAAGTGGCTCATTTTCTTTTTTTATTATAGTGACGGATGTAGAACTAAAGAGGCTGAGAGATGCTTTCAAACGAACCTGCGGTGGCCCCTCATATTACATGAGTCAGCAGTGCTTCATCAGGGAAGTGTTAGGAGATGGAGTTCCTCCAAAAGTTGCAGAGGTAAGATATTGTTCTCTTATTGTAACTTTTTGTGTTCTCAATTTCACATCTGTTTAGACTGGATTATTAAAGGCATCTTTAGATCTCTTTCACACGAGCGAGTTTTCTGTCTGGATGCAATGCGTGCTGTGAACACATACCATCTAGACCGAATTCTGACCCATTCATTTCATTGGGTCTGTGTACATGATTATTGTTTATCGCTGATCATCTCTGCATCCAGGAAAAATCACAGCATGTTCAATATTGTGCATTTTTCCCGCAGCCCTGACCCCATACAAATGAATAGGGCTTGCATGAAAAACGGGAGGCGTCTGGATGCAGCGTGTTTTTCACTGATTGGAGATGTTGAGTGTTATTCTTCCGTTTTTTTTTTTCATGCGCGTGAAAAACACATTGAAAATCGATTTCATATGTGTAGAAAAAAACGAACACTGAATACAATCGCAGACAAAGCTAATAAACCATCCCTTTTTTCCCTGAACAGACCTTGTCTCATTCCGTATAGCTCGTGTGAAATAAGCCTTACGGCAGTGAATGGGCTTTCATAGGAATGCTCCCTCCTAATAACTGTCCAATGTAAGGCCTCTTTCACACGAGCGATTTTTCCGCACAGGTGCGATGCGTGATGTGAACGCATAGCACCCGCACTGAATCCTGACCCATTAATTTAAAAAAAACGTAGCATGTTCTATAGTCTGTGTTTTTCACGCAGCCCTGGCCCCATAGAAGTAAATGGGGCTTCAGTGAAAAGCGCATTGCATCCGCAAGCAAGTGCGGATGCAATGCGTTTTTCACAGATGGTTGCTAAGAGATGTTGTTTGTAAACCTTCAGTTTTTTATCACGCTCGTGAAAAACGCATTGAACCGCATTGCACCCACGTGGAAAAAACTGAACGCAATCGCAGACAAAACTGACTGAACTTGCTTGCAAAATGGTGCGAGTTTCACTGAACGCACCCGGAGCCAATCCGTATTACTTGTGTGAAAGGGGCCTTAGAAGTGTGTGTCTATGAAGGCAGGATATAGCAGAGGAACTTTTCACACTTGAAGAGCCATATTAGAAGCATATATGGCTAAAATTGATCATGGTCTAGGACTTTGTCATTGCTGTTTTTCTGTTTCCCATGATAAATATTCAGATCCCCAGATGATAGTAGTTGCATACGTATGCATATATTTTATGTGAACAATGCTTAGTCTCATAAAGTGCCACTGTAGCTTTAGTAAACTTTTGATATGTTATATGGAAATATCGAAAGTTTAGTTTGGTGGGGATTTGGACGCAGAGATCCCCACCAATCTCTAGAATGAGGGGAGAGAAGCACTCGCTTAGCACTCTCTCCTCGTTGCACGAGACGGACCCATACACTTTCTATTTTGTCTTTCTCGATCCCCATCCTTCAGTGAGGAGAGCGAACTCGCTAAGTGAGTGCTTTTCTTCACTCATCCTAGAGATCGATGGAGGTCTCAGTGCTCAGACCCCCACCGATCAAAACTTTTCATGTCCCTATAAAAATCTAAAGTTTATTGGAAGTACAATGCCACTTTTAAGAAATAAGTTTTCTAAATACATGACATTAAAAATTATAAAAAACAAACAAAAAAACCCCCTTTTTTTTTTAAATAAGACTAGCATATTAAAATGATCCAACTCCCCGTTTAGGTGATCCTGACACGACTAATGTCTTCCCACAAACCTCCATGGCAGAATAGAGTCCCAGAACGTGAGATTTCACAGCTGTGTTTGAAAGAGCACCTTCTACTGCATTATCGAAAACTGCTCTGTTAATGCTCATTGATCGATAACCGCTGCATTAATGTAGTGGATAGCTCTCTTTTAGACTGGGCCACGAGATCTCGCTGCCATGGATTGCAGCAGGGAGACGGTGAGGATGCCAGAATCACTTGACCAGGAAATTTATACCCAAACCCTTCAAGGTTTTATGTCATCTGCATACAAGATCTACATCTTATAAAAAAAATTACAAAATATTTACAAAAATATTTTCTTCTTAAAGGGGTTGCTCGGTCTAGGAGTAACCGTGGGTCTAACAAGTGGCCCATAAAAAAAACTCAAAACATTCGCCTATCATTACTCCACAGGTTAGAAGAAAGGCCAGTTTTTATTAAAAAAACAAAACAAAAAGCCTTTAAGTCTGGCTTAAAGAGGACCTTTCACTGGTCCACAGTTTATCAGTTAAAGATATCTACATGGAGAGCGGCACCCAGGGATGTCCCTGCACTTACTTGTATCCCTGGGTGCCGCTCCGTTCGTCCTCTGTAGCCCCCGGTACCGGCGCTCCTGCTGCTGTAATTTTGCCTGGGGCGGAGACTTCTTCTTCTGTCCTGGGCGTCTCCTTCTCCCATATCCTGAATATGAGCTGAGCGCTGCGATTGGCCAGCGCTCCAGCCCTGGGAGAAGGAGACGCCCAGGGCAAAAGAAGAAGTCTCCGCCCCAGGCAAAATTAGAGCAGCAGGAGCGCCGGTACCGGGGGCTACAGAGGACGAACGGAGCGGCACCCAGGGATACAAGTAAGTGCAGGGACATCCCTGGGTGCCGCTCTCCATGTACATAGCTTTAACTGATAAACTGTGGACCAGTGAAAGGTCCTCTTTAAGCTGGTAAAAGTGTACATCAGTTTGAGATTACAAATTAGTAATTTTTGTCCTTAGGTTTTCAGCTGCTCACCTTATCCTGTGTCTCTATTTTATATTCTTCCTCGGGTTTGCAAAATAATGGACAACAGTTTACTTTAGCGGTTAAAGAGGTTTCGAGGAAGATGTAGTACTCACCTTACAGATCCCCTTCTGATGCTGCTCTGTTCCTGCTGCTCTCCTCTTCCTGGCTTGCCACACAGGAAATGGTTTGCAATATCAACACAGCCAATCGCTAGCCTCAGCGGTGACCCCTGCAACCATTGATTGGCTGAGGAGACTTTCCAAGCCATTTTTCTTGATTTTATATATTATATATTATCTTCCCGGAAAACCTCTTTTTAAAGCGTACCTAACCTTTCAACAAACAAACACCATTTCTGGCCACTGTATGACATGTAACTGCCATTTTAGCAGTTTCCTCGTCTGCAGGCTCTGTCTTTAGTTTGGAGTTCTCTCTGAGCTGGTGAGTGAAGACTAGCTCCTATATACTGCACACAGAAAGTAGAGGAGAGTCCACTTCATAATTTTCTTGCTTCACTCAGAGGCAGGTCTAGGCTTATAGAGGATATGGCAGAGAAGTAATTGCCTGTACTGATATGAATAAGGCCCTATTCACACATCCGCAATGTAGTCCGCATGTATTCCGCAATTTTGCGGAATACATGCGGACCCATTGACTGTGAATGGGGCCGGGAACGATGCGGAGAGCACACACTGTGCTCTCTGCATCCGATTTTGCGGAGCGCGCTGCCGATCTTACGGTCCGCGGCTCCGCAAAAAAATAGAGCATGTCCTATTCTTGTCCGCAATTGCGGACAAGAAGAGGCATTTTCTATGGAGTTCGGGCAATGTGCGGTCCGCAAAAATGCGGAATGCACATTGCCGGTGTGTCCGTGTTTTGCGGATCCGCGGCTCTGTGGATCCGCAAAACACTTGCGGATGTGTGAATAAGGCCTAAAGCACTTGGGCTGAGACAGAAACTGTCTAATTAGCCATGTGGTCTCTCTGAGTGTGTGTCTCACAAATTCCCTGCTCACTCTTCTCCCTTTACCTCTCCCAAGACTTGTATGGGATCATGTAATCTGATCCTTCAGTGAGCAGATAACCTTTATCGTCTCACCAAGACGGATTTCTCATAAATTCATTTTAGAAAAAGGGAGAGCAGAAGAAAGACCTGATAACTCGAGAACAAGGCATTTTTCTCTGATAAGATATACTACAAAGTTTCTTATGGTCGCTTGTACTATTGATTTATTGATTTCAAAGTTGTGTGAAAAGTTAGTGACCATTTAAATGGATTAACAATTAATGAGTTACCCAGTGTAAATTATCTGCTTTGGAATAAATATGGTCGTTGCGTGGAATATTGCAAATTGTTTAGGGATCTGCAAAGCAAATGGTAGTTTATTCCCCAGTCAGCAATCCAGAAATCTTATTTTAGCGTGCAAAATACACATCCATTTTGCTTGTTCTCAGATTAAAAGTTCTAATTGTTGTGAGAAATGAGAACTTGTGAACAGCAGCTCATCGTCTAGTTCTCAAGGCAGCAGCTTGTTATATTCCCAGCTTCCTAGGCTCGTCAGTCTGTTCCTGCTTTGTCTGCTCTTCTGAGCATCTAGTACAGAAAAAGAACCACCATTTTGATGATTTATTTCTTTGTTCGCTACATATTAACCAGGATATTACTGAAATAAAAAAAACTACAGCACATCCCCCGTGGAGCCCGTGCAGACGCTCTTTATGTTCCTATGGATGCTTTAATTGAATGCATTTATCTCGCAACTGCATTCAATTCAAGTTTGTCACACGTTGAGTTTGCTGAAAGGGGACAGCAGAGGCAATGACAAATGAAATTTTTATTAGTATTGTTATCATTATTACCTTGTAAACTATTGTCCCATTATTGTCATTTTTTTTCAGCTTCTATTTCTTTTTTTATTGTACATTTATGTACAATAGTTATTGTTTTTTTATATTCAGACAAATCTGAGCCCATTTACCAGACTTAAAATTGTAGTACTAAATTGGTTTATCAGGAGTCCAGTATGAAAGGGGTTTCGGAGATTTTGACATTTATCAGTATCAGATGGTTTGGGGGATGACTCCTGGCACCTCTGCTGATCAGCTGTTCCTAGGTCAGTGACGTCACGTTTGTCAGTCACATGAAGTGCAATGGGACTGAGCTGTAATACTTTGCACAGCCACTATTCAGTGGACGGCGCTGTGCTTGGTAAGCTGCGAGCAGGCTGAGGGACAGCGGTCTACCCAAACAGCTGATCAGTCGGGGTGCTAGGATTCAGACCCCCCCCAATCTCATATTGATGACCTATTCTGACGCCATCAATATTAAACACATGGCAACCACTCTAATGGCCTATCCTCCGTTTAGGTCATTAATATTGGAACATAAGAGGAAGTGGGGAGAGAGGGATGATAATCATTAATTGTTATTCATTTCATTATTCTTTCTTGTCTACATCAGGCTTAAGAAGCATGTAACGGTTTTAGCATTTGACATCATTTGTTGCAGTTTTTTGTGATGGGTAAGGCTACTTTTACACTTGCGGTAACAGGGTCCGGCAGGCTATTCCGGCTGGGGAACAGCCTGCCGGATCCATGCTAACGCTAGTCCACCGTGCCGCCGGAAGTTCACTCCGGCCCCATTCTTAGAGTCTGTAGACCAAATTTACTAATGTTCTGCATCAAACATCTAGGGTTTTGCCCTTTTTTCGGAAATCTCTAGGATTAGTAAATCTGGGCCTATGTTTTTGGATGAAGCAGAGATCTTTTGGCTAGTCAAATTGTCTCCATTGTCTTGATGGAATGTCCAAGCAGAAGCTGGTGTAGTCCTCTGCGAAGAGTTCTTTTACTTTATCCAGGCAGGTGTGCTGAAGGGAGAGGGATCCTGGGATCAGGATAAAGAGAGGAGAAGGGAAAAGATGATGGACAGAATCAGATTGCCTCTGTAGGATACACCTCAAGCCACATTAGTTCAGTTTTGATGGTTGTTGTATCACTGGGGTTCATTTCCTGCTATGGTTCACTCAAGGTACCAAGTGGTGGCTTGTAAGCAATTATGGATTCTAGTTTTATCATGAGAAGGTAGAATTTGAATAATTGGCCTCGCTGTCTAACAAATGAGTTGCGCTTTAGCCTCTTTTTGTAATGAGGCATTAATTAAATCCATTCTTAATAGATAAGTAAACCTTTTCATACGTAGAGGGCATGTTGGCCGCTCTTCTCCAGCCATGCTTATACTATGGTTTTATGTGAAATACAAAAGCGTAATCTTTTCTGTAGTGGAGGAATTCTGTCACCATCTAGGGGGATTTTGTTCACAAGGGCCTAGCTAGGAGTGAGAATAGTTTTTTTTTTTTTTGGGAATAAATGTTTATTTGCAGAGTGTGGTATTTCTTGCCAGTAGGACTGGATGAATGGGCATGCCCAGAGACATTGGCACAAATCTAAAGTCTATTCTATACATCTGGAGTGCTGCCCATTAGAAAATGTCTGTGTGGGAATGTATCTTCTCTGCAGTACTTTCAAGAACATTACCCAGTAGGAAACTGATGGCATGTATTTCAGTGCCCTAATTAGGCTATGAAGTATTATGCTAGGTGTATGGTAAAGGAAATGTGCCAGTTAAAACCAGATAGTGACACATATCCTATTTATCTCATCTGTTTTTTGTTTTGTTTTTTCAGATTGCATTTTTTTTTTAATTCTGTTTCCTGAACATGATTATGGAGGCTGTCATCCTGCCTGAGCTGTTCTTAACAGCATTTAGAAAGCATTCAGAAAATCGCTTTACGGCAGCCCCATGGGCCATGGACACAATGGTCAGGAGGGTCCTCACTGACTTCTATGGGAGAGTTTTATAGGCCTGCTCTGTGCCCTGTGCAGAGGTGATTGTACAAGGAATGGAATAGATAAGCTCTGACAGTCACCTATTGTGAATGGTGGACCCTGTCTTATCTATACACAGAGGTGATATCATTACAGGCAGGACTAGAATGATATATAACTGCAAGTGATCGGTATAGACCAAGTGGCGCCAATTACTAGACTTAATGGCTAGTGCGAAAACCACAGGTTTATGTTTAAATATAGATATTCACATTGAAAATTTACAATATCAAAAATTCTTAAAAAATATGTTAAGCCTAAAAACGTGGTTTAAACAATAGGACATTTTCTGATGACACATTCCCATTTAGGACTGTTCATTGCCTGTTTTGCTATTCCTGTTGGTGTAATAGTGTCATAGTTGATTGGCACTCAATCCCTTTGTGTCCATACATGGGTAAGGGTATGGTATGTGGCAGATTTGTTACAGAAGGTCCCCCGCCGATCAGCTGTCTGAGAAGGCACTGGTGCTCGCGGTAGTGCCACAGACTTCTCTCGGCTCACCAAGCACAACGCTGTACATTGTGTAGCGGCTGTACTTGGTATCGCAGCTCATTCCCATTCATTTCAATGGGGCTGAACTGCGCCTAGGCCACATGACTGATGAATGTGATGTCATATGGCCTAAGGAAAGCTGGAAAGGCCTGCGACACTACTGCAAACGACAATGCCTTCTCAAAGAGATGATCGGTGGGGGTCCCGGGTGTTAACCCCTCCCCAATCAGATACTGATGGACTTATCCAGAGGCTAGGTCATCACTTAAAATATCTCAGAAAACACCTTTAAATAAATCCTTTGCTAACTTTTAATGCTGTACTTATCTGGACTCTGTTTACATTCATATTTACAATGACGGGGAAGATTTAGTTTTATTTTTAATTGCTCTTTCACTTAAATCCTATTTTTCAGTGCTTTCTTCTATGCAGGTCTAAGTTGAAGTCTGGGCAAAAGATGATGAATTATGAACGTAGTCATATCATTTTAGTGCGCTACATAAACTTACTCCCAGTTTTATTGCATTTCTACATCATTTTAGAATTAAAACAAAATTTAAATTTACGCTTCAAACATTGGGGGATGTAATTAGACAGATTTATCGATGGAGCACAGTGCATTGCATCAGACATTGGCAGAGTTTTGTCAGCACGTTACACATTTATTCACTTTTTCGCAGTTGCTTAGCTGACAAAATTCTGCGGCTAAATATATCTGGATCCTTAAACTTCTGGTTCACCTTCATCTTGACCTTGTGGCAGTCGCCTGCAGTAGAAGAGGGTGGCAGCCACCCTCATGTGTCTTATGATGTTTGTATTGTTAATGACAGTTGTTTATTAGCAAGTGGATATTTAGGGACGGAGGACTTCTCCAACAGACGGTGTGTTCCCTGGCAGATAGGAAGAAATATTAGAAATCTATCATTAGGACAGGCAGGAAATTAAAAGTTGTTTAATTAAAGGCACTTTTCATGGGTCGACTGATCGGGCAATTATCGGAAATGAACTGTTTAGTCCTGATATTTACCTTCTCATCAGAGAAGGTGAAAGCAGCATTTACATGCAGCAATCATCTCTTCTTTATGGGGACGAGCGGTTGCTACTGCTGGGGGTAGATACATTTCTGGCCTATTCTGTGCCACAGACAACCCCGGTCCATATGCCCTTTTAGGACATATGCATGTATTGGAGCCAGTGCCTCACTTGGTACCCCTTTCTGTATGTCAGAGTGGAGAGCTGCTCTGTATCAGTTGCGTACATGCATTACATGGATGGCCATCATCTGAATTGCGGCTATTGCCATACTTATCCGGATTGATGCTGCCCTCATAGCTTTTCTCTTTTCTACTATCATATAGGGACCTATATGGATCAAAGAAACGAAAATCCAACAATTTTCCTCTTTTGAACTTGTGCTGCTGTTACAGTTACATTTATATTCTGGATTAATCCTGTGGTGCTTTAATCTAAATATCATTTGTCTGTAAGCAATTCATCATGTTGAGTGATGGACAGCGCAGACTGCAGAAATCCAGCTGCTTATCCTTAAAGAGGACCTGTGCGCTCTCCTGACATGTCTGTCTCACTAAATGCACGTATTGTCCATGAAGTAACAATTCTGGATCATGTTATTTTTTTCCTCTGTTTGACTCCTCCAGTGCTGATTGGAGTGTATCAAAACCCCTCCTTCCCAGACAGGTATCACCCAGTTGTCAATTTATTTATACATTTCTAGGAGGAATAACCGACAAACGACACAAGACATTTTAGGAAAATATGCTACAGAATTGTTATTTTATAGGGCGTACAAGTATTCACTAAACCAGTGGTCCTCTTTAAGCCCGTTTCCAGTATCAGGGCCCATTCACACAACCGTATTTTTCTTTCTGAAGTCCGCAATTTTTCAGTTAGAATGTGGATGCATTTATTTCAATGGCGCCAAAAAGGTGCAGGCAGAACACTATGTGCTGTCCGTATCCACACATCTGTTCCGCAGTCCCACAAAAAAGATAGAACATGTCCTATTCTTGTCTGTTTTGCGGACAAGAATAGGCATTTCTATCATAGAGCAAGATGTTCTGCAAAATGCGAAATGTACACAGCTGGTATCCTTGTTTTGCGATCTGAAAAAACGGATACAGTTGTGTGGATGGACCCTTAGTCTGAAATACAACCAACGACCACATTCTGCCAACAAATGCTGGTCTAAGCAATTTTTATATAGCAGAATATTAGTGATCCCGAGTGACCCAAGAGAGGGACTGTGCAAGGAATTGTGAAAACAGAGGTTTTTTAATTAATAGCCACATTTTCATATCCTTTTCAAGTCCGTGAAAAAAAGCATCAATGGTGGTTTTCACGCATCATTTTTGTGTTGTGTGAAAATCGCAGCATGTTCTATATTCTGCGATTTTCACGCAACGCTGGCCCTATAGAAGTGAATGGGGCAGCATGAAAATCGCAAGCATCTGCAAGCAAGTGCAGATGCGATGCGATTTTCACGGATGGTTGCTAAGAGATGTTTGTAAACATTCAGTTTTTTATCACGTGTGTGCAAAACGCAGTAAATTACATTGCAGCCGGGCGATAAAAATTAAACAGCTGAACGCGATCGCAAACAAACCTGAATGGACTTGCTTGCAAAAGTGCGCAGTTTTGCCTGAATGCATCCGCAACATATCCGGACCTAATCCGCTTACGCTTGTCTGCAAGGGGCCTAACACTGAACTCCACAGTGGATCTTCCCCTTAAGTGTGACCTCCACAGCAGCCTGCCCCTAGGGCGCCAGAGGTCCGGTTTTAGGCCGCACAGTCTGGCTTTCAGACTCCCTGTCCTCCGTCTGGCGCAGGGCCTGGACAGACACAGGGATGGCCTTCTGAACAGCTCACTCTCAGACAGCAGCGCTGTGCTGTCTGAGCGTGAGCTGCAGGGAGAAAGTCACCCTCCCACCCCTGCAGCTGACAGAAGTTGATTTTTAACTTCATTTTTTCAATCCCTGTCGGCTGCGGAGTGGGAGGAGGCGTGGGGCCTGGGGGCCAGGTTTTTAAGTCCGTCTTTTGAGGGTGGCCTGAATGGCCACCCTACCTGCCCCCTGAACTGTGACCTCCACAGCACCTCGCTTCCTTAACGGTGTCATCCACAGCACCCTGCCCCTTTAAAGCTGACTTGCAGCAGTGAAGAAAAATGGCTGGGTTGTTATGGAAACCTGGTGTAAAACTGTGTGTATGTGGAGACTAAGGGCCTGCGAGCTTCTGTTAGCTGATAAGGGACATGTGACTGTGTGTATGATAGTTGGGATATGAAGAGAAAGACCTGCAGGCTTCTACTGGCTAATGTAGGTCAAGTGATGTACCATATTTCCATTTTTTGGGAATATCTCCTAAACGGTACGCGCTAGAGAGCTTAGACCCAGTCTAAAACCTTCCCGGACACCTGATGTACCTGTGTGCCAAATTTTGTGATTGTAAATGCGACTATGCGGATTCCTTTAGCGGACATACATATACACACTCAGCTTTCTATATTAGATGTGTGTGTGTATATATATATATATATATATATATATATATATATTATAATATACACACTCATGGGTCAGTACCATTGAAGATTTATCTGTGTACCTTTCAAATAAATTAGTGTTCATTCTCAAACTCATTCTGTAATTGAGAAAATAATGATTTACTGTTACAAGTATGAATATATAATCCCAGGAGGTGTCGGTGCACTGGTAAAAACAACCCGACTCCTGAAGGCTTCATGGGTTGGTCGCACTCAAGTGACCTTTGAGTATTCTCCTATTTAATATCCTAAGGGTATAGGACATACACTGCACATTCTGCTTCTCAGAAATTTCTGACAGTTGGAGAGCTGCCCACAATACTGTAGTGTGTGTGTGTGTGTGTATATATATACATACACACTGGACAAAAATATAAGTGCAACTCTTTCGGTTTTGCTCCCATTTTGCATGAGCTGAACTCAAAGATATGAAACATTTTCTACACACACAGAAGACCCATTACTCTCAAATATTGTTCACAAATCTGTCTAAATCTGTGTTACGCTGGGTTCTGACCTGAGTGTTTCTGAGACGTGCGTTTTCCGCGCGTTTTTGTGTGCGTTTTTGGCAATAGTAAACGCGCGTTTTACGCGCGTTTGTGTGATTGACTGCAGTGTTGTCCAATGACCAAATATCCCTGTCTATATGAAGTTTGGCCAATCAGAGTGCATCGCTGGTGTTGCAAATTCATAAACGCGCGTTCGAACGCGCGTTTTCAGTGTTAAGAACGCGCAAAATACAAGCGTTGCGAGTTCCCATTGAAGTCTATGGGCCAAAACGCGCGACAAACGCCCCAAAAAAAGCTGAAGTACTTGTTTATGCGTTGGGCGTTTTTCAGCGCTTTCGAACGCGCTGTAAAACGCGAAAATGTGAACCAGACCCATAGGGAAGCATTGGTTTGCATCAGTTATGCGTTTTACAGTGCGTTCGAACACGCTGTAAAACGCGCAAGTGTGAACTGAGGGTTAGTGATCCGTTCAGGATGTCATCAGTTCAGTCATCGTCAGTCGTTTTGGACGGAGGAAATACTGCAGCATGCTGCGCTTTTATCTCCGTCCAAAATGCCGGAACACATGCCGAAATGCCGGATCCAGCATTAGTTTCTATAGGAATGTATTAGTGCCGGATCCGGCATTAAGAAATACCTGAAGGACGGATCCGTCCTTCTGGTATGCGCATGCGCAGACCCTTAAAACTGAAAAAATAATACAAGACGGATTCGTCTATCCGCATAACCAGCGGAGAGACTGATCCGTTCTTGCAATGCATTTGTGAGACGGATCCGTATCCAGATCCATCTCCAAATGCTTTGTTTACATCCAGATTACCGGATCCAACAGAGTGTTTCGGCGACGGAACTGCTTTCCGGTGCACTCTGCCGCAACATTGGCAGGAACTGGCTGTCGTATGCACCGATCCAGAAAATCCCAAACATGCTCAATGAGTGACATGTCCAGTGAGTATGCTCGCCATGTAAGAACTGGAATGTTTTCAGCTTCCAGGAATTGTGTACAGATCCTTGCAATATGGGGCCATGCATTATCATGCTGCAACATGAGGTGATGGTGGTGTATGAATGGCACAACAATGGGCCTCAGGATTTCATCACGGTATCTCTGTTTATTCAAAATGCCATCAATAAAATGCACCTGTGTTCGTTGTACATAACATACGCCTGCCCATACCATTACCCCACCACCACCATGGGCCGCTCGATCCACAACATTGACGTCGGCAAACGCAACACACACTGTCTGCCATCTGCCCTGAACAGTGAAAACCGTGACTCATCCGTGAACAGAACGGCTCTCCAACGTGCGACATGCCATTGAATGTAAGCATTTGCCCACTCAAGTCGGTTACGACGACGACTGCAGTCAGGTCCAGACCCCAATGAGGATGACGAGCATGCAGATGAGCTTCCCTGAGACGGTTTATGACAGTTGCTGCAATATGCTATGTAATGGGGAAAAAGACAAAAACAACGAACCACTTTCCAATGGAAGCCTTTTTTTTTTTTTTACCTGAACAAACTTTATTACTATTATCTCCTCAGTTTTCACCAAAGCTCACTCCTCACTTGCCCTGTATCACATTGAAGGCATTTCTCCGTTAACAGTTTTTCAGCCCATTGATTTGCTACGCCCCAGTGACCTTATTACCTGTCCAATAAACTTAATTGCTGTTAATTATTCATACAGCGCTGGATCTCATTAAACAGGTTACATGCGAAATATTAACTCCATCTATAAAATGGATTCCTGCATTCAGTAGGCATCCAGTACAGCTGGTATCAGTCAGTAATATTTGTTCTGGTATTTGTAATTTGTTTTTTTTTGTCTTTTATGTATGTGCTGATGTAAATGTATTTTTTTTAGTAAAACAGTATTTAGCTTTATACCTATAGACATTCAATTTTTTGTTGTTAAATTTGTCGAAACACGCTGACTATCTTCAAACCCTCACATGAAGTCTGGGGGTCTAGATTTGTCCCTGATGCTGTTTTTCGCCGGATTTATGCAGGACCAGAATTGACAGTTTAATCCACTTACAGCCTATACTGTAGCATTGTCTGCAATGGAAGAATCGTAGTTTGCCTCGCAGTCATTTCATATCCTTGGCTTTATTAAACTTCAGTGTGTTCAAAATAACAGCCGCTTTATTATCTAGATCAGGGATTAGCAACCACCGGCCCTCCAGCTGTTCTGTAACTACAACTCCCAGAATCCTCCTTTCACTTCAGTGAGAGTTCCAAGAACAGCTGAGTAAATGTGCATGCTGGGAGTTTCACAGCAGCTGGATTGGCGAAGGTTGCTGATCCCTAGATGAAAGGATTTCTGTCACCAGATTTAACCCTATTAAACTGGCTGACATTAGCGATGTGCAAATGTCAGCAGACCCCCAACTCTCCTATTCTTATCCTTGTGGATGCCCCTGTGACTGCACAATTTAAACTTTTATAATATGCTACTTAGCCTCTAGGAGCAGAAGGGGGAAGTTGCTCCTGCTCCTAGAGGCTCCGTTCGCCCACCTCAAGTCACGCCATGCCGTCCTTGATTGACAGGGCCAGCGTTCGTCTTCTCCGGCTGGCCCTGTATGCTGGATAAATCTCGCGCATGCGTAGTCCCAGCACACAGGGCCAGCAGGAGGAGATGAGCGCTGCCTGGCCCTGTCAATCAAGGACGGCAGGACGTGACTTGAGGTGGGCGAACGGAGATTCTAGGAGCAGGAGCAACGCCATCCCTGCTCCTACAGCAGGAGTAGGGAAACTCCGGCTCTCCAGCTGCTGTGAAACTACAACTTCCAACATGCTCCATTCATTTCTATGGGAGTTCAGAGAAGAGCAGAGTACGTATGCATGCTAGGAGTTGTAGTTTCACAACAGCTGGAGAGCCGGAGGTTCCCTACCCCTATCCTAGAGGCTAATTAGCATATTATAAAAGTTAAAATTTTGCAGTAATGGGGGCATCCAGAAGCATAAGTTTAGGAGAGTTGGGGTCTGCTGTAGGGGTGGGCGATATGGCCTAAAATCTATATTGCGATATAATTTTAAGCATGTGCGATATGCGATATATATTGCGATATATTATTTTCTATATTTTTTTTGGGGGGGGGGGGTGTTTAAACTTTTTTTTTTTTTAATAACCATTAGCCTCCTTAAAGGCTAGAACCCTTGTCATATTCACCCTAATAGACATCTATTAGGGTGAATAGGACGTTACACTCTCCCTGCTGCCCTGTATATAGTACACACAGCAGCAGGGAGCTGACCATGGCAGCCAGCCTCTGATCACCCCTCTCCCCAGCCTCTCATGTGCCCCCCAGCCTCTCATGTGCCCTCCAGCCTCTTATCAGCCCCCCCCCAGCCTCTGATCAGCCCCCCCAGCCTCTCATGTGCCTCCCAACCTCTTATGTGCCCCCCAGCCTCTCCCTCTTATCAGCCCACCCAGCCTCTGATCAGCCTGATCTGATCATTGGTGGCAGTGGCCGCAGTGGCCACAGGGTCTCCCCCCCCCCCCCATCATTGGTGGCAGTGGGCAGTGCGCCCCCCCCTCCCTCCCCAGTATTAATCAATGGTGGTAGTGGCCCCCTTCCCCCCCCCCCTCCACCCACATCATTGGTGGCAGCAGCAGTTCCGATCGGAGTCCCAGCAGTGTAATGCTGGGGCTCCAATCGGTTACCACGGCAGCCAGGACGCTACTGAAGTCCTGGCTGCCATGGTATGTAAGTGAGCAGCATTATACTCACGTGCGCGGTGGCCGCTCCTTCTTCTGTCTGTGCGGCGCATTGCTAATGCTTATAGATGCGCCGCACAGATCTATGAGTAGAAGGAACGCCCGGCGGCCACCGGCTCCTTCTTCTGTCTGTGCGGCGCATTGCTAATACTTATAGATGCGCCGCACAGATCTATGAGTAGAAGGAACGCCCGGCGGCCACCGGCTCTTCTTCTGTCTAGTGCGGCGCATTGCTAATGCTTATAGCATTAGCAATGCGCCGCACAGATCTATGAGAAGGAGGAGCGCCCGGCGGCCACCGCGCACGTAAGTATAATGCTGCTCACTTACATACCATGGCAGCCAGGACTTCAGTAGCATCCTGGCTGCCATGGTAACCGATCGGAGCCCCAGCATTACACTGCTGGGACTCCGATCGGAACTGCCGCTCAAGGTCATATCGCGGTCCGGCGATATAGGCGATATGCACAAAATACATATCGTGGCACAAATTTATATCGCATATCGCCTATATCGCCTATACCATCCACCCCTAGTCTGCTGACATTAACACACCGCTAATGTCAGCCTGTTTATTAGGGTTAAATCTGGTGACGGAAACCCTAAAGGAAGTTTCCAAGTTTTTGTTTTTTTTACCAATATTAAGATACATCTAAGTAGTACCACTTAAAGGTGTCCTGTCATAACGTAATGCAGCGTAATCTGCAGGCACCATGTTATAGAGCAGGAGGAGATGAGCATATTTATATGTAGTTTTGTGAGAAAAGATTCAGTAAAACTTGTAATGTATACATTTAAATCTCTGCCATCTGAGTTCAGTTGTACACTGGGGAGATCAGATAGCATTCTAAGTGTGTATACAGAGATAACGGTCCATTATTGATAGTTGTAGATGAGGGGGGGTGTTATCAGTGAGTAATAGTATTCTCTGTGTAAGTGTGTATACATAGATAACTGTCAGTCACTGATAGTTGTACATGGGGGAGATGTTATCAGTGATTGATAGTATTCTCTGTGTAAGTATGTATACATAGTTAGCTGTCAGTCACTGATAGTTGTACACAGGGAGGTGTTATCAGTGATTGATAGTATTCTCTGTATAAGTATGTATACATAGTTAGCTGTCAGTCACTGGTAGCTGTACACAGGGGAGGTATTATCAGTGATAGCATTCTCTGTGTAAGTGTGTATACATAGATAGCTGTCAGTCACTGATAGTTGTACACAGGGAGGTGTTATCAGTGATTGATAGCATTCTCTGTGTAAGTGTGTATACATAGATAACTGTCAGTCACTGATACTTGTACACAGGGGGAGGTGTTCTCAGTGATTGATAGCATTCTCTGTGTAAGTGTATATACATAGATAACTGTCAGTCACTGATAGCTGTACACGGGGGAGATGTTATCAGTGATTGATAGCATTCTCTGTGTAAGTGTGTATACATAGATAGCTGTCAGTCACTGATACTTGTACACAGGGGGAGGTGTTCTCAGTGATTGATAGCATTCTCTGTGTAAGCGTGTATACATAGATAACTGTCAGTCACTGATAGCTGTACGCGGGGGAGATTTTATCAGTGATTGATAGCATTCTCTGTGTAAGTGTGTATACATAGATAACTGTCAGTCACTGATAGCTGTACACGGGGGAGATGTTATCCGTGATTGATAGCATTCTCTTAGGGTACTTTCACACTTGCGTTCGTGTGATCCGGCAGGCAGTTCCGTTGGCGGAGCTGCCTGCCGGATCCGCCCTTCAGTGTGACAACTGACAGCATTTGTAAACGGATCCGGGTGCGGATCCGTCTACAAATGCATTGCAAGAACGGGTCCGTCCCTCCGCTTGTCATGCGGATGGACGGATCCGTCCTGCACTCTTTTTCACAGTTTTCCCGGTCTGTGCACGCGTCCTTCAGTTGTTTCTCAATGCCGGATCCGGCACTAATACAAGTCAATGTAAATTAATGCCGGCGACTGGTCAGGCATTTTGGACGGACATAATACCGCCGCATGCTGCGGTATTATGTCTGGCCAAAACGCCTGACAGTGACTGTACGGAAGGCATACTGATGCAAACTGAACGGATTTCTATCCATTCAGATTGCATGGGGATATGCCTGATCAGTTCTTTTCCGGCATAGAGCCCGTTTGACGGAACTTTATGCCGGAAAAGAATAACGCAAGTGTGAAAGTACCCTAAGTGTGTATACACAGATAGCTGTCAGTCACTGATAGTTGTATACAGGGAAGGTGTTATCAGTGATTGATAGTATTCTCTTTGTAAGTGTGTATACATAGAGAGCTGCCAGTCACTGATACTTGTACATGGGGTAGGTGTACTTAGTGATTAATGACATTCTCTGTGTAAGTGTGTATACATAGATAACTGTCAGTCACTGATAGTTGTACACGGGGAGGTATTATCAGTGATTGATAGCATTCTCTGTGTAAGTGTGTATACATAGATAGCTGTCAGTCACTGATAGCTATACATGGGGAGGTATTATCAGTGATTGATAGCATTCTCTGTGTAAGTGTGTATACATAGATAGCTGTCAGTCACTGATAGTTGTACACAGGGGAGGTGGTATCAGTGATTGATAGCATTCTCTGTGTAAGTGTGTATACATAGATAGCTGTCAGTCACTGATAGTTGTACACAGGGGAGGTGGTATCAGTGATTGATAGCATTCTCTGTATAAGTGTGTATACATAGAGAGCTGTCAGTCACTGATAGTTGTACACAGGGGAGGTGTTATCAGTGATTGATGGTATTCTCTGTGTAAGTGTGTATACATAGATAGCTGTCAGTCACTGATAGTTGTACACGGGGGAGGTGTTATCAGTGATTGATGGTATTCTCTGTGTAAGTGTGTATACATAGATAGCTGTCAGTCACTGATAGTTGTACACAGGGGAGGTGTTATCAGTGATTGATGGCATTCTCTGTGTAAGTGTGTATACATAGATAGCTGTCAGTCACTGGTAGTTGCACATAGGGAAGTTGTTATCAGTGATTAATAGCATTCTCTGTGTAAGTGTGTATACATAGATAGCTGTCAGTCACTGATAGCTATACATGGGGAGGTGTTATCAGTGATTAATAGCATTCTCTGTGTAAGTGTGTACACTTAGATAGCTGTCGGTCACTGATATTTGTACATGGGGACAGTCTTGGGGTTTGTCTACACCGCGATCTTGGTTACGGCTAAGGGTTGCAGTGGGCTTGCGGTGCTAGCATAGAAATGAATGGAGTGTCAGTGCGACTTGCACAGGTGCTGTGATTGTGACTGCAGAGTTGTAATAAAATCCAATGCTCATTTCTGTGCTATCACTGCTACACTGCGATCCTTGGGTGTGACAGCAGGTGCGCGACCAATATTGCCATGTAGCTGAACCCTTAAAGTGGTTGTGCAAGTTTGGGGGATGGGTGCGTTGGCAAATTGCCCTCCTGGGCAAAGGAAAGCCTACTGACCTGGTTCCTGAAGCTACCTCCCGAGGCAATATGGACAATCACAATACATTAGTGAGTGCCTTGTATTAACTTTCTCTACATAATAAATGCCATTAGCTGAAGTAAGACAGTACCTTTTAAGTTTCCATCTGTCTCCCTTTGACTACAGTGTTAAAAAAGACTTACTATTTTTAGGCCCCTTTCACATCAACGTTTTTGCTTTCTGTCCTAGAGTTCTGTCCTCGGGGCTCTAGGACGGAAAGATACTGATCAGCTATATCCTAATGCATTCTGAATAGAGAGAAATCTGTTTAGGATGCTTCAGGATGTCTTCCGTTCAGTATCTGAACGTTTTTTTGGACGTTGACAAAACCGTAGCATGCGGCGGATTTGTCTCTGTCCAAAAATCCAGAAGACGTGTTGTAACGCCGGATCCGGAATTAATGCCCATTGAAGTGCATTAATCCGGATCCGGAATTAAGTTAAACGTCGTTTCGGCGCATCACCGCATCCGTCGTTTAGCTCTGCGCATGCACAGCAGCAGTTCCGATCGGGGCCCCAGTGTAAGCTGGGGCTCCGATCGGTTACCATGCAGCCAGGACGCTACTGAAGTCCTCGCTGCCATGGTAAGTACTCCGCAGCAGTGTACTTACCTGCACTGCGGCCTCCGGGCGCTCCTTCATGACGTCACAGGTCCAGGCGGCGCATTGTCCTATGCGCCACGGGGACCTGTGACGTCATGAAGGAGCGCCCGGCGGCCGCAGCGCAGGTAAGTACACTGCTGCGGAGTACCATGACAGCCACGACTTGCGTTCTGACGGATCCGGCGGGACTTAGCAGGACAATCACAAACGTTTGTTAGTTGCTTTTCTAAAAGTGCAGTCAAATCTCAAAGCGAAGGGATGGTTGTGTAGCTGGGGCGACTCCCTGGGGAGTCAGTGGCTGTCATATAGGCGATCATCCTCCACAAACAGCACACATTTGGGTCAATTTCACCGTAAGCCAATTTACCTATTTGTATATTTTTGGTGTGTGGAGAGTGCCTGGAGAAAACCCATGCAAACATGGGGAGTATATATTAACTCCGTGCTGATGTTGCCCTTGGTCTGGTGTGAACCCCAGGGACCCAGCACTGCAAGCACCAGTGCTACCCACTGAGCCACTTTGCTGCCCGGACATGCTTCATTATTCTGTCCTTTTGAAAAACATATAAAACTGGGACAAACAGAGTCAAAAGTATGCACTTTTGAACTACGTTTGGCCAATTATAGTCTATGGGTACCTTGAGCGCTAAGTTTAAATCTCTTTTTGCTGGGGTCAAACTGTATGAACAGCCCCTGAAGAGGGCATGGTGTGTGCCAGGTGAATGGGGTATAAGGGAAAAACAAAACTGAAGTTTGGGAGTCCGGTGTCTTTATTTTACTTGTTTGATTTTTACAACTCCTAGAAAAACCCTTTAATTCATTCGGCTCTGTCTACATTATATTAGTGTCATGCCTTTCATTTTTATGATGGAACCATGATCATTTATGGTGGATCTGCTCTTTAACACTGGCAAACCCTTATGGTCATCATTGACTTTTATGGGATCCATCAGAGTTCCTGGTATTTTTTTATGGCAAGAATACTGCGCTGTTTTTAAAGGGTAGGCCAATGGAACCTTTGACGCAAATATGAGCAGAGACAGATTTTTTTTTTTTCTATTTATGTTTTATTCTGATTTGAAGCTGACATCTTATTTGTTTCATTTCCATATACTGTTTAATGCCAAGGAAAGATATTCAGATTATATTTCAGTAGGCACTGTTCTTATTTTTAGCAACAGCCGTGGTTATGAATTCATTTATGAAACGATGCTATCAAAGCGATTGTAATTTCTTAGGACAAGCAGAAGACACAAAGTCAATCAAGATGATTAGGCCATTGATTGCATTGATTGAAGATACATTATAAGACCGAGTCATTGTGCGCCATGTATATTACTCCTATGCTCATTGTTAAAGTTCTTTTTTTGGTTGTGTTTTGTTAGGTCATTTACTGCTCTTTTGGTGGGACCTCCAAAGGATTACACTTCAATAACTTGATCGTGGGACTTGTTCTTCTAACAAGAGGTCGTGATGAAGAGAAGGCTAAGTGTGAGTGTAAATTTGCGAACTGCCGAGTAGGGTCGCACCGGGTATTGAATTATCGATACCCAATCGTTTCTTTTGTACCGGTATCGATTCGATACCGGCATTTGCCATTTAGCGATACTAGGCTGCGCTACTGTGCAGCCTAGTATTAGAGAACATGGAGCTCGCTGCTCTCAGAACGCTCCAGGTTCCCTCAGCAGCACAGTGGAAAAGGAGTCACTCTTTCCCTCCACTGTGCTGCTGCTGCTGCCATCAATGGGGAGAGAGAGGGGCGGAGGAGGGGAGGGGCTGTGGCCACTGCGCCACCAATAAAGATAAGTAATCCATTAATACAAATACAGGAGGCGGGTGCTGGCTGCAGAATCACATAGCCAGCACCCAGCCTCTATGACAGGGAGCTGCGATCAGCGGCAGTTAACCGCTCAAGTGCCGCATCTGGGAGGTTAACTGCCATTGATCGCAGCTCCCTGTCAGAGGTCGGGTGCCAGCTATGTGATCCTGCTTCCGGCACCCGCCTCCTGTATCTGTATTAGCCTCCATTCAAACGACCGTATGTTGTCCGCAAAAAAACGGATCAGTTTTTTTGCGGATCAGATGCTGTACCATTCACTTCTATGGGGCCCTTTTCTTCCATTGCACAGCTCACCAAAAAAACTGAAACACGTCCTATACTTGTCAGTGAAAATCAGGACATGACCCTATTGTAGTCTATGGATCAGCAAAAAAAACGGAATGACAACATACGGTCGTGTGAATGGAGCCTGAGGCTACATTCACACATCTGTAGTGTATTGCGGATCCGCAATACACCGGGCCGGCACCCCTATAGAAATGCCTATTCTTGTCCGCTATTGCGGACAAACATAGGACATGTTCTATTTTTTTCGGGAGCCGCGGACCCGAAATTCGGATACGGACGGCACAATGTGTGCAGTCCGCATCCTTTTCGTGTCTATTGAGAATTAATGGATCTGCACCCGTTCCGCAGAATTGCGGAACGGATGCGGACCCATTCTACGGATGTGTGAAGGGACCCTTAATGGTTTAAAAACATTGGTGGCGCAGTGCGGAACGAATGCGGACCCATTCTACGGATGTGTGAATGGACCCTTAATGGTTTAAAAACATTGGTGGCGCAGTGCGCCCCCCCCAACCCCCCAATAATAAATCATTGGTGGCACAGTGCGCCCAACCCTCTCAGTATTAAATCATTGGTAGCAGTGGCCACAGGGTCCCCTCCCTTCCTCCTCATTGGTGGTGCAGTGGTAGTTGCGATAGGAGCCCCAGCAGTGTAATCGGGGGGCTCCGATTGGTTACCATGGCAGCCAGGACGCTACTGAAGCCCTGGCTACCATGGTAAGCTCCCTGTTGCTGTGTGCGCAAAGCACAGGGCAGCAGGGAGAATGTAAAGTCCCATTCACCCTAATAGAACTCTGTTAGGGTGAATATGACAAGGGATTAAAAGATCCCAGGTTCTACCCCTAGGGGGGAAATGGTTATTAAATAAAAAGTAAAAAACAAACACCAAAATATTAAGTATAAATCACCCCCTTTCCCAATTTTACATTTAAAATATATAAACAATAAATAAATAAACATATTACATATCACCACTTCCGAAAAGTCCAAATTGTTAAAATATTAAAAAAATATCTCCTATGTGGTGAACACCGTAACAGAAAAAAAAAAAAAAACTGTGCGATTCGCCATTTTTTTTGTCACCTTGTCCCCCAAAAAAATAGGATAGGACTGTTTGATTATGTGCCGGACGTTCCATAAAATGCTTTTTGGTGTTTTATTTTTTTCGCGTTGTATCGAATGGTCAGGCAAACTGTATGCAAACGCATGCCATTTTTTCTGACTGATCATCTGAAAAATGAATTTCAATACCGGATCTGTTTTTCCGGTGTCATCCAGCAAAACGGATCTGTTTTTTTCCCACCACACTTTTAAAGGTTTGCGCATGCGCAGACTCCAATGCCGGATCTGTCATTGCGGTATTTTTAATGTCGGATCCGGCACTAATGCATTGCAATGGAAATTAATGCCGGATCCGACAACTGATCCGGCATTTTGGACGGAGATAATACTGCAGCATGCTGTGGTATTATCTCTGGCCAAAACGCCATTCAGTGACTGAACTGAGGACATCCTGATGCATCCTGAACGGATTTCTCTCCATTCAGAATGCATTAGGATATAACTGAAGTGTTTTTTATGGGTATTGAGCCCCGAGGACGGAACTCCATGCCGGAAAAGTTTAACCCTAGTGTTAAAGTGCCCTTAAATGTTTATGAGGTTAGGAGATCAATGGTGAGGCTTCACATGAGCCGTCAGCTGACGGGGCTGAGGAGGGATAGTCTGAAAATACATTTTTAACTACATTAATTTTTTTTTTTAAATAAAGACCGATTTGATAAAATTATTTTTAGCCCAAAATGAGTAAAATGCATTAATGAAAAAAATGCCCCAAAGGTAGCCATAGTCTTTAACATTTGCCCTAGTTTATCTTAAAATGTGTCTTCTGTATCCAGTAGAATATCAAAGTAAGCAGCACAAATGAAGACTCTTTCTGTTGCTAAGGGCTCATGCACACATCTGTATGTATTTTGCGATCCGCAAAAAATACGGATGACGTCCGTGTGCATTCCGTATTTTGTTGAACAAAACAGCTGGATCCTAATAGAACAGTCCTATCCTTGTTCGTAATGTGGACAATAATAGGACATATTCTATTTTTTGGCGGAACGGAAATACGGAAACTGAATACACACGGAGTAACTTCTGTTGTTTTTTTTTTTTTTTTTTTTGAAGACCCATTAAAATCAATGGTTCTGCATATGGTTCGCAAAAAAAAAAACAGAATGGCAAGAAAATATGTTTGTGTGCCTGAGCCCTAAATCAGATTGGTACAACCAAAGTAAGATCTGAGCTGCATAAGCAAATCTGTTATTCCTGCCGTCCTGCTGCTTCTCACCAACAGTTTAGAGAAACCAGGCATCTAGGCGTTCTATACAATCCCCATAGTTTCACACGTTTCTTGTAAAAAAAAAATAAAAAAATATATATATATATAGAGAGAGTATTATTTTATGCTTTGTTTTGTTTTTCGCCCTCACAGATATTTTTAGCCTCTTTTCCAATGAGTCTGGTAGCTGTGTTGTTCGAGAGGATATGGAGAGTATGCTCTCTGTTGTAGATGGAGAAGTCCCATTGTCGCTGAAAAAATGCTTTGCTGAGGTACGTCTTCATATTCTGATAAGTAAAGTTGATTTTTGACAGATAAAATTGCTTCGTATTTGTGAAAAGTTGTATTGTAGATAACTGTATATGTGTTCTTTATGATTGTTTCACATATGTCCACATCCCGCGTTTAGGGTTGTGTCGCACAGTATTTTTTGGAAAAGCAACTCTGCGTTTTTGATGCAGTTTTTGATCCAAATCCAGAAGTGGATCCAACAGAAAAGTGGGGTCCTTCTGTTATATTTCCTATTATTTCTAGATCTACTTCTGGTTTTGACTGAAAAAAAGCACAATAAAAACTGCAGTGGTCTTTTTCCAAGAAACGCTCTGACTTTTAAATCGTCTCCTCTCATCATATTCCTACTTTTCATTCTTGCTCCTGCTTGGATTTGGTTATCAGATTATTATTTATTTGAATGCGCCATTAATTCCAGGGCGCTATACATCTAAAAGGGTGTGTGTGTGTGTGTATGTATGTATATATATATATATATATATATATATATATATATATATATAGTTAGTTATCCAAAAACGAGGCAGCACTCCAGGATAATGTGAAGAAAGTGGACCCTTTATTCACCCTTCAGCGACGTTTCAGCCACTCATTGTGGTCTTTATCAAGCATACATAAAGACCACAATGATTGGTAAAACGTCGCTGAAGGGTGAATAAAGGGTCCACTTTCTTCACACTATCCTGGAGTGCTGCCTCGTTTTTGGATAACTAGCTGTATATTTGACCATTTGGCCTGTGGTTTGAGGATTTGCACCATTGAATTACATGATTGGAGTGCTGCAGTGCTTTTTTGTTTTAATATATATATATATATATATATATATATATAAACCAAACAAAGAGATCCAGCAGCATTCAAGGTAACAAGCGGGTGCAATCCTTCACTGGCGACCGGCCACGTCGTCACAGTAATAGAAATCCAAAAAATTGAAGCAGCACTCCAGATATGGTGAAACAAATGGTGGACCGACTTTAAGTCGGTCCACCATTTGTTTCACCATATCTGGAGTGCTGCTTCAATTTTTTGGATTTCTATATATACACACACAATATATATAGTAAGCATGTACCCTACCCGGGAGGCCTTACAACTTACAATATGACTTCTAGGGCCTGTTGAGAAGTAAGCACTTTATTAAGAACCATCGTACTTACTTTGGATTTTTTTTTTTCAGGGTGAAAAGGTGAACTATGAAAAATTTCGGAACTGGTTACTTCAAAATAAAGATGCTTTTACCTTTTCCCGCTGGTTGTTGTCTGGAGGGGTCTTTGTAACGCTCACTGATGACAGCGACACTCCTACTTTCTATCAGACTTTGGCTGGGGTCACACACTGTAAGTATCTTTTTTTTTTTTCTTATTGAAGGGGTTGAAGCCACTGGAGTTATTTAGTCCTCTAATCCTGAGACATGTCTACCTTACATTTCTCCTGGTGGGGATTGTGGATACTTGGGAATAGGATTTAGCTGTAGAGATTAAGCACACTACTGCCTTCTACATAAATGCATACTAATAGATGACCTGCTCATAGAGGATACTAGTAGAGTTGAGCGATCTTGTGTTTTAAGTTCGGCTTCCAAGGTTCGGGTTATCGAAGCATCCAGTTATGGATTCCGCTACCACGGACCATAACGGCATTTGGAATCCATAAGGGGATTCTTCAATGAACCCGAACCTTGGACAACACGGAGGACCTGGGGGTGACATCACCGTCATGTGATCAGTGCAGGGGGCGTGGCTCAGTACTGGATTAGATAAGAGGTGGTAGCCCACGACCTCTTATCCAATCCAGTACTGAGCCACGCCCCCTGCACTGATTACATGACGGTGACGTCACCCCAGGTCCTTCAACCTGTGTTCCAAATGCCCTTATGGTCCGTGGTAGCGGAATCCATAACGGGATGGTTGGATAACCCAAACCCGAACTTTGGACGCTGAACTTAAAACACAAGTTCCCTCAACTCTAGATACTAGATTAAAAAAGATCTACTGCTGTTGAAATCCAAATAACTTGGCATTGTGGACATTGTTTGGGCAGTTTCGGCATGCAACACCATTATTTTTCATTGTAACCTGTTCCTAAAACACAAATTTTGAAAGTTAAAGGGGCTCTGTCACCTACAAGACCAGTTTCAAAGTAAGCATACCACCATGTATGGTAGGGTATGCCAAATTACATCCTAATCTTCTAAACAAATCCATTCTCTAATCCCGAGAAACACTTCTTTTTATTTTTATGCAAATTAGAGTTTTGGTGCACCATGAGTGGGGCGGCTCCGTTTGGTGCACCTGGCCCTCCCCTGTGTCATCGCGACCGGCTTTTTGAATCTCAGGGACTATCAGTCAAACAAGAAAGGAGGGCACTGGGTGGCATTGCTAGCTAGTACACCAAATGGGGCGGCCCTGCCCACTATGCATTGAAACTCCTATTAGCATAACGATTAAAAGAAACATTTCTCAGGCTCACAGGACTGGATTTTCACAAGAAAGGTATGGTTATTTATGGTTTTGGGTACCTATGCTACATGGCAGTATGCTTACTTTGAAACTGATTTTGGAGGTGACATACTCCCCTTTAAAGGAAATGTTTTATCAGAAAATCATGTTTTTATAGAATTTTTGGTGATTGTTATTTATAATTTCCCATGTCACTATCTATATTTAAACAATACCCATACAGTCCTGCAGTTTTCACGCTGGCCACTAAGTCTAATAATTGGCGCCACTTCTTGGTCTGTACAGATCACTTTACTGCAGTTATCTGCTTATCTATACACAGAGGTGATATCATTACAGACAGGATTAGAATGACAGATAAGATATGATCCATCATTCATGCGGACACCCGAATCATTGTTTGCCGGCAGCAGATTGTGCTGTCTAAATAGCTGCTGCTGCCCGCTAACAATGATTCTGTATGGGGACAAATGATAGCATTAGCAATCGCCCCTCCCTATACTGTGGAGGAGATCACTGCATGTAAATGCAGCTTTCTCCGTCGCTGATGAGCAGAAGATTGTCGGGAAAGAATGCATGACAATCACCTGCAAAATTGGCTAGTGCAAAGGGACCTTAAAGGGAACCTGTCACTTCCAAAAACCATCCCAAGCTGCCAGCAGTGTGTTTTTGACGATCATTTTCTTCCTGAAGGCAGATGCGGCATATGCTCTGAAAACGTTCCTTTATCCCCTGCCGGCGCAATTTTCTATTCATGCTTGAGGTCAAAGGGGCAGCGGCCTCCTTGCTTCAAGTCTAGGTAACTGCGCCCCCTTCCCTGTCCCTTCACCTGTGACTGACAGCCGGGAGTTCGGCAAAGCCAGCCGAACGCTCTGCATAAGCGCTGTCAATCACAGCGAAGGGGCAGGGAAGGGGGCACAGTTGCCTTGACTTGAAGCAAGGAGGCCGCTGCCTCTTTGACCTTTATGCATGTATAGAAAATCGTATCGGCAGGGGATAAAGGAACGTTTTGCCGCATCTGCCAAGATAGCTGCCCCCCATAATCATGTTGAGGAAATAGAATAAAAAATCTGCAACCAGAAAATAGAAAACAAATATAGGGGTTACTATCTGGTTTTAACTGGCAGAAAAACATTTTGGTGACACATTTCCTTTAAGGAAAGCTGATACTTTCAGATATCATAAAGTTCTTCGAATACTTTAAAGCTGGAAAGGGTTCTACAGAAGACTCCTCCTCAGCAGGCCCGGACACAACATGTTTTTGCTAGTGGCAAAATTGGCATTCGATTACTACCCTCCTTGCCAGCCTTGGCATCTTCCCAGTCCATAAAACACCTGACAACTTTATTTTTCCATTTAACTTTATAAGTTTAGAATATCTTAAGAGACCTGCATCCAAAAACCCATTAATTATTAACAGATGTAATTGAAGTGTGCATTTTTAGCATGGAGAGAAGATAAGTGCTGTAGCATTTAGATGTCTTTTATGAAATATACTTAATCTGTGCTTATTGTAATTAACCAAAAAAAAAAAACATTAAGAATCCAAAATCATGATTAAAAAAGAGGCATCCAGGTGTAAGTGCATGAGACCGGGATTTTAGGTGTTCTAGGAATCCCTGTGTCATGCTCCCCCCACAGGATAGAGAATAGTTGGGCAAATTCCAATTTTTCGCCCAATCCTGGAAGATTAGCTGCCACCAGAGGTGCCTGGCAGTTGCTTTCTCCTCTCTCCCCATTGAAAGCACCTACATGCTGGACAGAACGTGTATGAGGAAGTTGGCAAGGGCTTTTAGCCAGCCAAATGATTGTTCTACCGACCGCTGTTGGAGGTGTATGGGTACCTAAATACTAATGTCGTGTAAAATGGGTATTCCAGTTGTTAGAAGTTATGCTTCAAGTCTGTCCGATACCCCCGATGAAGCCAGATTAGCTGACAAAACATGTTGGGGGACAGGTGTTCAATGGGGACAGACGATGTCCCGCCCGGGTCCGCATTTACGGATCCGCACTTCTGCAATTGCGGACAAAAAAAGGCATTTTCTATATAGTGCCGGCGATGTGCGGTCCGCAAATTGCGGAACGCACATCGCCGATGTCCGTGTTTTGTGGATCCGCAAAACACTTGCGGACGTGTGAATGGAGCCTTAGTCTCTGTACACCTCTATTGGTGCTAGTGATTTATGAGCTGATATCTAGAGCTGAGTTGCATATAATCTATGTGAGGTCAGTGTTAGCTTCACAAAAATCAATGTACTGTTAATGCACTTATCAGGGCAGTGTGTCCCCCCCTGCGCCCTTTGAAAGCACCTTATTGCACATAACATTTTCAAGGTGTCAGATAGTCTTAAACCCTATTAGTTTTGCTCACATTTCTCTATTATTTTAATAAATGAATAAAAGGTTAAGTCTTAGGCCTCTTTCACACGGGCGTCCCGGATTTTCTCCGGATGCGTCCCGCGTGCATTGCAATTTCAGTCAGTTTTGACTGCGATTGCGTTCCGTCGTTCAGTTTTTTCCATGCGAGTGCAATGCGCTTTGCACGCGCGTGAGAAAAAACTGAATGTGGTACCCAGACCTAAACTTCTTCACTAAAGTTTGGGTTTGAGTTAGGTGTTGTGCAGATTTTGTTATTTTCCCTTATAACATGGTTATAAAGGAAAATAATAGCATTCCTAATATAGAATGCTTACTTAAATGGGGCTTAAGGGGTTAAAAAATAAATAAAAAAATAACTCATTTCATCCAATTGATCGCGCAGCCAGGCATCATCTTTGAGGACCTGCAAAAGGACTTTTGATAACGTCATCAAAGGTCCTTTTGCAGGTCCTCAAAGCAGAAGAAAGAAGATGATGCCCAGCTGCGCGATCAATTGGATTAGTTGAGTTAAATATTTTTTTTTAACCCATTAAGCCACATTTAGGTAGACATTCTATATTAAGAACGCTATTATTTCCCTTTATAGCCATTTAAAATAATACAGTAAATTGACTTTTATCAATTTACTTACTACTTCTTCTAGCAACCATGCGTGAAAATCGCATTGCACTTGCTTGCGGATGCTATACAATTTTCACGCAGCTCCATTCATTTCTATGGGGCCTGCGTTGCGTGAAAAACGCAGAATATAGAACATGCTGCTATTTTCACGCAATGCACAAGTGATGCGTGAAAATCGCCGCCCATTGAAGTGAATGGGTCCGGATTCAGTGCGGGTGCAATTTGTTCACGTCACGCATTGCACCCGCATGGAATTCTCGCCTGTGTGAAAGGGGCCTTAGTGTCTGGGACAAGAGTGGTTATACGTCTAGTAAGGCTAATTGTGGATATAAATTGTAAACCCTTCCCAGACAGGGTCCCCCGGTTTTGATGTAAGTAATTTTAATAGTCTCCTACCAGTCTCTGCTTCTCCACCTTCAATGATTATATATCAACATATGTGACTGCCGCAGCCTGTGGTTAAGTGCGGCTGCCATGTCCGTGCTGGAGGCTGGGAGATATAAATTTGTAGAAGTATCAAGATGGTAGTGCCAGGGGATTGGTAGGTAATTATACTGTTTTTTGTTTTTTTAATATTACTTTAGACTGTTGTCCACACCTGCGGATTTTATCGTATCAAAATCCACAACACTTGGGTTTGATAGTGGATTTTCTTCTTGAAATCCAAGCAGCCTGTACTCGTTCTGCATCTGAAATTGGCAGATTTTAAAAATCTCAGGTCAATTTCCAGATTTCTGCAGAAGTCGTTCACACTTCTGGTACTGTAATTCGCTGCAGATATTCTATGCACAGTTCCAATCTGCAGCATTTCTGGCCTGTGTGGACATACCCCAACAGTATTTGTATTAGCAGCGTCTAATGTTGTCTACGTTTCCACTTTCCAGAATGAATGACAATTAGGCATTTCTCTGGAGACCTTACAGAACAGAGTCTGCGGCAGGCATTTTTGCTAAGTCTAGATTACCCAGCAAACAATGTGTGCTCTATAATAGCCCTGCGATTTAGATAATGAAAAGGTGGGGGTTGCAGTCTTGTCCTAATCACGGGGCTAATCAGCCATCCTTCTAGTTTGGCTTAGTCTGAATCTATCTCCCATATTATCTTCTTATCTCCTCCTGTCACTCTACGTCACGCTAAGTAGATTCTTAATATTCTTTGAGATTACGGACATGTCAGTTGCTGTTTTTGTGGTGTGAAAGTGACCAGACGATGAAGGAAATGCCGTTCGAGTGGACAGAATTCCTTTTTTCTACCTAGTGTATGTGGGTTGCTGGCTTTAATTTAGGGTGTGTCTTACAGTTTCCACCTCATTAAAAAGTATGGAGCATGGTATATCTCTACTGTTGTGAACCAAAAAGAATCGCCCCTGTAGGTAGGTGACTCCTTTTTAAATTGTCTTGTCATTTCAAGTACGGATTTGGCCAAACTTTAGTGATAAAACAGAAATGGTTTGCACCTTGTTACAAGAATGGCCTGGGACATTACCATTTTTAACAAGTCGGTTTCATTAGGTGGCAAATATTTAGGTGCTAATATTTGGGCTTGTATATTGTGCGTGTTTTTTTTTGCCTTATGGTCATTTTTTTCCTTTTGATTATTTTTCTCTATGCATGTCACATGTACGTATAGTCACGCACCTATACACACAAGTTATTATTTTAACTAATAATTTGTTTTCTATCTGGGTATTCAGTTACAATTACTGTTTATGGGCTAAAAAATATAACTGCAAGATTGGGTTGGGACTTCTTCAAGCAAGGGTCCCGAAATCTATTGTAATGTGTGACCAGATCCAGGAGTGTCCCATGGTTTTCAGCATAAGATATACTTTTTGTAGAGCCTACGTTTTGGCTTGGTGCACATACATCAACTGATATATGTGTATGTGTGTGTCCCACTCATAGACTGACGGTGGCCGACAAAAAAATGTAGCATGCAGCGTTTTTTCTGTCTAGTGGTATTTGACATTGTGCTGGAAATATATTAACCATAGAAAATCTGGATCAGTTCTAGCTTCAGTTTCTATTTGGCATTTCTGCACCACATCAATGGGAAACTGAGACGCATTGACGGCCATATGTGAAAGAACCCTTAAGGGGCCAGTACAGAAGTCTCACAACAGTGATAGCAGCCACTGTAAAAGTGTATTCCTGCCAGCAGCTATTATGTACTGTGTAGGTGATAACTGGGACTCCCAGCCGTTAAGAGAACTGGGCACCCCAGGAGGTTGAATGCGGTCAAGCATGCCCCCTGTTGCTCCATTAAAATTGTATGGCACAGATGAAGATATCCAGTGCCCAAGCAGTAATTGCTTCTGGCAAGAATACCCCTTTAATTATTGTGTCACACTATTTTCATACATGTTCCTACTACTCTTCGTCTTTGCCTCGAGTGTACCTTCAGTGTGGATGCTTTGTGACCCACACCAGCTAATAACGCTGGGCAGTCCTCATGAACCCTTCTGATTAGTCTTTGAGCGTTATACTCTCTGAAGAAAAGAACCTATAAGGACATAGTTTTCCCGTTGCTTGGTGGCCTATCAAGTTCTGTTTGTACCTTCTATGAGGTCTTCTGGTAGGTAACTGAGCATGATGGAGGTCCAAAATCTTCATGGTACAGAAACACCTTGAGTGTTAAACCTTTTTGAATCAGCTTAAAAGGGTTGTCCAACTTTGAAATCATTTTAGCAGCTTTCCCCCTCCCCACCGGATCTGTGGAGGGATGCACCCTTACCTGCTCCCCGCCACTCTGTTCCAACTGTTTTAGTTCACTGCCCTCCTTCCAAGGTAAACAGGAGTCGCATGTGCTGCTGCAGCCCATAACAGGTTGTGGCAGTGACGTATCCCTCAATTGGCACATGACCCTGGTCTTCTCCAGATGTTGATAAGCAGGGAATCGGAGTGTTCAACCTGAAGGAGCTGTAACCAAGCATCTGGGAGCATGTAAGTATGGTTCCTTCCACAAGCCTTCTGGGAAGGGGAGGCTGCAGAAAATTGCTTCAAAGCTGGACAACCACTTTAAGTTGACCACCAAATATATATGGTGTGTCAAGTTGCCACTCCAAAATACAGATATTCTTTACATTTTTACTTTAGTTTTATGATCCCTTGAATGATTCCAAGATCGCTGGATTATTTGAGTTTTACTTTTGAAAAAGAAAGGATAAATTAAGCTGTGATAAAATGTAATACATTTTGTATAGCGCAAACTTTTTAATTATCTACAGTATATCTTTTGATGATTGGTAGCATTAAAAATATATTTTACTTCTATGCATTTTAATGCTTTATGAAGTATAGTAATATATTATATACAATTTAGTGCAATTTTTATAAAATCTAAATAATAGAATGGATTTGAATTTATAGCCCTCATTACCAATGAATGTTCCTCTCTGAGTATATAATAGAATCTACCTATCTTCATGAATGTTTTCTTAGTCTGCACAGTATTTTACTTGTCAGATGGGTAGTCTGTACTCCTGCGGTGTATCCTACTGTAACTTGACAGCTTTAACCTTAGTTAGCCAACTTTGTACATTTTTTGCCCGAGTCAATTAATATAAAATGGAGAAATATTTCCACTCTGATGTAGGGCAGACCACTTGCACCCTTGGAGATAGAAATGACAAACCCTCATCTTAGGGCTAAAGTGGTTGTCTGGATTTCTCGTATTAATGACCTTTCCGCAGGATAGGTCAACAGTATCAGACTGGCGGAGGTCTGACTCCTGGCACCCCCGCCAATCAGTTGTTTAAAGGGAACGCAATGCTTCTGAGAGCGCTTCGTTTTCTTCACCATTTACCTGCTCGCCGTCGACATTGCAGTTGTGGAGCAGTGTAATTTCAGCTCTGCCCTCCCAATCTCTTGAGCTCTGCCTACTCCAAACAGCTCGGCAGGGGTGCAGGGAGTCAGACCCCCGCCAATCTGATATTGATGACCTATCCCGATGATGGGTCATCAGAATGGGAAAACCAGACAACCCCTTTAATTTAGTTGCTGAACAAAGCCTTAAAATCTGTAGTTTTTAAAGCATCTCTCATGGTCAAGTAAAAAAATGACAATGGCAGCACTAATTGGATAGCGTCAGACTGTGCAGGGACACACCGTGCACCCATCTCACGACCGTTAAAAACTTGTACAAAGGCCTTTAAGGAGTTAAAATAAAATAATTCCTCATCCAGTTGCAAGCGCATGGACACTCTGTCCTCACTGAAGACAGCAGGACCTGATGCTCCCAGCGTTGTGACGTCACATGATCATGCTGGGAGCGTCAGGTCCTGATGCCTGCAGTGAGGAATGAGCATCCCTGCTCATGCAGGTGGAAGAGGAATTCTTTTTTATTTTAACCCCTGAAAGGCCCTTAGTGCAAGTTTTTTTTTTTGTTTGCCCTCCTCATATGTGCAAGTGGATGAAGTATTATTTTTTTTCGGCACAAGCAGATTGGGGGCCAATAAGAGGGGCATTATTCTTACTGAGAGTTATTAATCATACTGTGGGGCACTAATGGGTCCATTAATCATACTGGAGGGCACTATGGGGGCCATTAATTATGCTAAGGGACATTAATGGGGGCAATAATCATATTAAGGGGCACTATGGGGGCCATTTCATGTCCAAGGTACTATGGGGGGCATTATGTGTACTGTGAGGGCACTGCAGTGGTTTGGATATTTAAAAAAAAACATGAAACCCTGAAATTCATCCATTTTAATGGCCATTAAAAACGGATGAAAAATTGTTATTAAAAATGGATAAACAGACAGAAAATGGATGCACACTGAGGTAAATTGGCCATAAAACACTGACGGCATGTCTGTTTTTAATGGCCTTTGTGTGAATGTACTCTTACAGGTTACTCTGCAAGTCTCTGCATATACCTTAAGTGTTTTTTTAGACTTTGTATTTACTTACAATTTTCATGATTCAGGCCTTCTACTTGAATACATTAATCTTCGGCCACCCAGAGCAACATAGAATGGTGAGATAATTAGTGTTAAAATGATAGCAGGTTACTGTTTAGCATCCAGAGCGGAGAACAAGCACCGTTTTCCATCTTGTCCATGCATATGGATTTTTAAGCTCTGTATATCATTGTACATTAAAGCATGGGCTGATGGTACAATTCACCAGGCTGTTTCTTCCAGCAGATTAACATTGGAAATCATTGTGGAGGACAGTGCACATCTTGATCTGCATTTTGTTAATAGAGAATGTAATCGTCACCTAGTAATGCCAAATCTTTATTCTGCACTCTTTAATTTCAAGGACCACTGAACACCTAATACCGTAATTTATAACGTAGCCAATTGAATCTGTTGTTGCAGTGGGCTACTTTAGCCTGTTGATGAAAGGTTAGCTTGTTTAGCTAGTATACTGTTTGTATGTATTTTTAGAGAGTTGTGCATTGTTCCTTTAATCTGAATGATCAAAGGGGTAAAGAAGAGATAAATAGGGAGTCACAACCTTTAATCCAAAAGGCAGCTCAAGCTCTGTATACTCAGTATTTGAATTCATTTATGGCATTGGATTCTGTGTCTTTGCTATGGAACATAGCCTCTAGTTGTGCTTCTTCGCTTTTCTGCAAACCACTTGAACTTTGTGTTTACTTGTTTGGTTTTAGGGGCTTTATCTTCTTAGAAAAACATAGATGCTTTCCTCCAGAAAAGGGGCCCCTCTTGTTCATAGATTTTTTTTTTTTTTTTATTCTTTATTTTTCATTTCAATTAAGACAGAAATGAGTAAATGAAAATAGTATAAGGTAATAACATGTCAAATAATTAGTCAGATATCCAGTACATCAAGAACAGCATATCATGTGCACTTCTAGAAACCCGTAAGGCACACGGGCGTCAAAGGAGGCAATACCGGAACAAAAACATGTCTTAAGAACATCCGATCCTTAGTTGGCATTACCATAAACAATAATCGCATAATTCCAACCAGACACACATGAAGGAACATTGTTCATAGCCTTTTTCACCTAAATAGAGTACTATGTACAGCCCATACACATGGGTCAATAGCAATGTGAGCTCTTTGACAGAGAGAGTGGGCTGCCGGTGCTTTACTATGGCAGAGAGCGGCTAACAAATGTTTCCCAGGTTTGCCATATGTAGCTGCCTATTAGGCCATGCCAGAAGCATAGTCTAATACTTTGTCAGTGTAACTCCAACAGGCAATAATGGATTAAAATAATATATATTTATAAACATTATAGAAATGAACAAATATTCACTGCTTTAGGTGTCCTGTGGGGACAAAAAGTACAATAACGTGTAAATGGGTTTAATACAGATGACCTATTCTCAGGATAGCTCATCAGTATCTGATCGTGGGGTTCCAACACCCGGGATCCTAGCCAATCTGCTGTGAGCGCCACAGCCTTCTCGCAGCTTGGAAGACAGGTGCCCTTTAAGTTTTTTCCATGTCATTATCATGTACAGTAGTTAAAAAAAATGAATTCTGAAATCCTGCACTTTTCAGTCTGGCCTCTGAACTTCATAATAGACTGACATTCCCTGTTCTGTAGAGCTCACAACTCAGCAATCATCTCATTAATATGGCTGACTTCATTACTTTGCCTCTACTATAAAGATGTGGGCAGATAGCACAAGATCCATTGATGATGGTCATAGCTCCCATACCCAGAGTATGCTTAGGTAGATAAGTATTTAGGTAGGTGGTGCTTGTCAAAGTAAGACAAGCAGAACATTGCCCAAGGTATCACACAAGCTAAGGCGGCCTGGTACCATCTCTTCTCCAAGCAAGGGACAAACATGCCGTACACATGATGCAAAAGAAGATGTGATTCATCAAACTAGGTGAACATCTTTTAATGCTCCACAATCTAGTTCTGATGGTCACATGCCCATTAGAGGCACATTTGGCAATTGACAGCAGTCAGCTTGCAACTATTGGTGGTTCTTGTGTTGTCCTTCTTTAAACCACTTTTGCTGTGACCACACTGCTTGCTATGAGCACCTGATTTTGGAGATGCTCTGACTTAGTTGACAAGCCATCATTTCTCATACTATCTCAAACTAGACACTGTAGCTAAACTGTAGTTCCAGATTACAGCTCCACCCTAATGAGGTAACTAAAGAGCAAATAATCATCCCCTATAGACTGTAAGGGTGAGGACACATATAGCGGCATCAGCATTTGGCCAAGAACCACGTCCACATGTGGTTTTCAAATTAGTACTAATCATATTAGTGCCTACACAAAGTTGTACAACCGTTTACTATCATTCTAAGATACTAGTCTTCTTAATTAATGTTGCTGTTTTTTTCAGGTATTAGGCCTCTTGCACATAAACGTATTGGTTCCGTTCCGTGCATTGGGGACCGCAATTTGCCCGGACAGATCCAGACCCATTCAACTTGAATGGGTCCAGGATCCGTCCGTTCCGCAAAAAGATAGAACAAGTTAAATTTTTTTACGGAAAGGAAGCAGTGATTGGAACCCCGTGGAAGCACTCCGTAGTGCGTCAATAGGGTTACGTTCTGTGCTTCCGTTCCGCACCGCATATCTGGATTTGTGGACCTATTCAAGTGAGGTCTTAGAATGTAGCATTGCATTTGGGTTGTGTGTGCAAGACAATAAGACATGCTTTAGCGTTGGCTGTTTTTTTATTGCGATAATGGTACCGCTACGTCTTTGCAGCACTTCCCTGACTAGTGGCGCCAATGAGAGTATTTTATCACTGTTTACTATCGCACGTTAATCTGATTTTCAGCCATGTGTCCACCGCCACATATACCCCTACTTTAAGTCTTATTTAATGCTCTAATTTTTAATGCCTCCTATCAGCAGGTGACTTAAACGTTGACAGTATGTCATTTCTTCTACGCTTCTAAAATAGCAGACTAATTTGTCTGTCGTCTATGTGTCAGACATGCTAAGCAGGATCGTCTAATTAATGGGAATAAATTATAATTTTATATTTACATGTAGAGAAACTGCAGAATAGTATTCATATGTTTCAAGTTTATATGAAAGCAGAGTTTCTGCAACCAACAGGAGCAAGTCAGGTGCCCAGCTGGCCGAGACACCTAGGAGATAAAATTGGTTTATAACTAGAGATGAGCGAACTTTTATTTTTAGTTCGCCGTCCAAAGTTCGGGTTCGTAGCATCCCGTTATGGATTCCGCTACCGCGGACCATAACGGCATTTGGAATCCATAAGGGGATGCTTCATTGAACCCGAACCGTGGACAACCGTAAGGACCTGGGGTGACGTCACCATCATGTGATCAGTGCAGGGGGCGTGGCTCAGTACTGGATCACCTCTTATCCAATCCAGTGCTGAGCCAAAAAAAATAAAATAAAATATCTCGGAAAACCTTTGTAAATGTCTCTGCTAGCTCTACCTGACACTATGTAAGTTTTAATAAGCAAATACAAGGTGACAGACTTGTTTTAACAACAGTATATTTTAAAGGGACACTTTCATCAGAAAAGATATTTGTTAAACATATTTTTTAAGATTTTTTTTATTTTTTGGGCTGTTTTTCATTTCAACAGTACTTTGAAATTTAAAAAGCAGCAGTCAGCACGATTGATAAGACTTATAAAGACCTATAAAGATAGATCATTCAATGCCAGTTTACTGCTGCTTTGAGGGGAAGATGTTATCTGTTTGGGATAACCGTTTTACAACTCCATCGTTTTCCTGACATGCATAATAATAACAATAATTCCGCAGCGCGTTTACAAATTCATAGGGTTCGTGTACAAAACAAAAGTAACTGGCTAATACACAACTGACACACTAGGAGTCAGGGCCCTGCTCGCAAGAGCTTACAATCTCTGAGGATACCCACAGAAGAGCAGTGCATTGATTAGCGTAATGTGTTATGTCCTACTTAAGTCAGTACAGGGGAACTCTTTCTGGTCTTCGTGATGGTCTGACTGAGAGAGTTAAGCAAGACATTACTGTGCTAAAAGCCCTACCAAAGTAAGAGCGCCTGGACAGGAAGCAATTAAAATAATTATATATCGAGAAAATCATTCACCTGTTTTCTGTTTAAAAAAAAAATGCATGGAATATTCACATATAGGTTGTTAATTTGTGATAACATTTTTGGTAGAAGTATGTTTTTAAAAGCAAATACATTTCTGATGGTCGTTTCCCTGTAAACATTTTTTTTTGGTTAAAATATTCAATATAATTTGCGGAGTATACAGTAAAAAATAGCATTCTCTATTTTCTGGTCTTATAATATTTGAATAAGCTGACCACGATCTGCATAAAAGAACGTTATTATTTTGTGTCCCCTTAATGGCATTTGTGGTACCCTACGGCTGTGCCTAGATAGCACTTTCTTCGAGTAGCTTTGGTGCACTTGCCCAGCAAAGTTGTGTCCTTGGATATTTTGTTTAGACGTTGGCAGCTATGACACTGTTGTCAGCCTTTTTTGAAAGGAAAGGTTTGACTGCAATGTCCTTTAGTTGAAATTACTAACAGGAGGTACATTCTGTAATGTAAAATATTTCTTTCTATGACACCTCTTCTACATCAAGCGTCTTGATATGTGATAAGCTCTTAGCTGTTTTTTTTTTCATGTGGCATTGACTTTGACAAAATAGTAATCATGGTCTTATTGTACAGATGCGCCGGGAGGCTCTATGCACTAAAAAATAATGGATGTTGGACAATTAGGGCAATAAATTATGTATTTCCGGTATAGCTGATGAAATTAGCACGTCATTATGAACTCTGCTTTTTTACTTTACCTGTTGCCCAATAAGAACTCCATGGTAAAGGATAAAGTAAAGTTGAATGTAACTACCACAGCACAAATTTACGGACTCTCACACAGTATATGGTGGCCTCATGCTGGAATTAATCCAACAAAGATGGTGTATTTCAGAACTCCACCTTCCTTCTTTCTTACAGAATTAGGCCTCACGCCACGAACATTGTTTGGTTCCGCATCCGAACCGCATATTTTGCGGCTCGGGTGCGGACCCATTCACATCAATGGGGCCACAAAAGACGCGGACAGCACTCCGTGTGTTGTCCGCATCCGTTGCTCCGTTACGTAGCCCCGCAAAAGAAATAGAACATGTCCTATTCTTGTCCGTTTTGCGGACAAGAAAAGGCATTTTCTATTATAGTGCCGGCGATGTGCGGTCCGCAAATTGCAGAATGCACATTGCCGGTGTCCGTGTTTTGCGGATCCACAATTTGCAGACCGCAAAACACCTACGCTCATGTGGAAGAGGCCTTAATCATTGAGCTTGATGGTACCACCATTGAGCTTTGATTCATTCTCCAAAGGTAATTAAAGGAGTTATCCAACTTTCTAATATTGATGATCTGACCTCAGGGCAAGCCATCCATATGAAATCTGTGAGGGTCCAACTCTGATTCCCTGCCGATCAGCTGTTTGATCTCTGCCGCACTGCGATGCCTTCAGTGTTTACATGATTATGTTCGATACTCAGGACGGTGTATTTTTTATAGCGGCTGTTCTGAGTACTGCAGCCTTGTTCCGTTCAGTCTCCTTCTTCATGGACAGGGCTAGGGTCCTGTACAGCCATCTTGCCCAGTCCTGTCAATCAAGAAGTAGAGGGAGGGGCTATCACAGGAAGCAGGAGGAGCAAGGGTGTTCCGAGTGTCTTGGTCCCGCTGTCGGTGCACTTAACTGCTTACCAACTATGGTCCATCCCTTTTCTTAAACCACTCTAAACAAACGATTAAAAGACCCCGAGTCCCCGACATATTTAATATATATGTACAAAGCTTGTGTATGTATGTGTGTGTATATATATATATATATATATATATATATATATATATATGTGTGTGTGTGTGTTTATTGCTGTTTATAAATCTGTTACAGCCTGAGTTTAGAAAACCCTTCTGAAGCCATTTTTTCCATGTAGGATTTTATCTCAATTCACCTTCATAATAAGCAGTTTTTAGTTTATATAGACAGTACATATTTTGTAATAGGTTATCAGCAAGTTATATAGAGGGAAGCGGGAAGTGCATGCATTCTTATAAAGTTTTGGTTACTGTAGTCTGCACTTTTTAAATCTAGTGGTATGTATGTTACTAATCTACTTGTAAGGCTTCTAACATTCACTTTTTATGGATTACGTCAACAGTGGAAGAGTCTGACATCATTGACCTGGAGAAAAGATATTGGCTATTAAAGGCTCAGTCGCGGACAGGACGCTTTGACCTGGAAACATTTGTCCCTTTGATTTCCCCACCAATTCATCAGTCGTTGAGTGAAGGTATTTTTATTCTACAATGTTGCTTTAAAATCTCTGCCTTTTGATAAAAATTATCTAATGTGATAACTGGTAGATAATATAATGACTGATTAACTCACCACTCCTTATAAATCAGTGTATAAGAGATACTCAGAAATGTTCAGGCAAGCAGTTCTATGCAAAGTCAGGGGACATTGCATTGGTGAGGGTAGAAAATGACATGCATCTCCTTAAAGGGGTTGTCTCGCTTCAGTAATTGCATTTATTATGTAGAGAAAGTGAATACAAGTCACTTACTAATGTATTGGTATTATCTATATTTCTTCCTTTGCTGGCTGGATTCATTTTTCCATCACATTATACACTGCTCGTTTCCATGGTTACGACCACTCTGCAATCCAGCAGTGGTGGTTGTGCTTGCAGACAATAAGAAAAAGTGCCGGCATCTCTGTTGGCCGGGACTTTAGGAGCGCACTATTCCTATAGTGTACAAGCATGACCACCACTGATGGATTGCAGGGTGGTTGTTGCCATGGAATGAAGCAGTGTATAGTGTGATGGAAAAATGAATCCAGCCAGCAAAGGAAGCAATATGGATAATAACAATACATTAGTAAGAGGTTTGTATTAACTTCCTCTACATAATAAATGCTATTTGATAAGGTGAAACAACACCTTTAAGATTCTGAGCAGTGCTTGTACAAACAGAAAAGGACATACCTGTTGAAGCCGAAAGCAGCTCAGGTATCTGTGTGAGTGCAAGTAGGCTGGATCTGAGTGCTGGGGAGATAAATCTTCTCTTAAAGGGGTATTGCCATCTCAGACATTGGGTCCCACCTATCTACCTATCTCATAAACTGAGCTAGCAAAGTGAAGGGGGACGCATTGAGCAAGTGCAGCTGGCTTCCATTAATTTCTATGGGGCTGCTGAAAATAGCCAAGTGCTGTGCGCTCTCCTTCACTTTACCAGCTCAGTTTACGAGGTAGGTGCGGGTCCCAGAGGTGGGACTGGTACCTATTAGAGAATGGGAGCATACCCTAGCGATATGCCCCCCAATGTCTGAGATGGGACTACCCCTTTAAACAAAGTAAAAGAAAGCTTTAACAAAAAAATAATTTGCCTGAGCAATGAAGGTCTTCTGTTATTGCTCTCCTTTGCTTTCATCGTCATGCCCCATAATATATTTAAAAAGATTTATTATGAAATGGTTTCAAATGATACATAAAAATATAGCCTGGTTGGCAAAGAAGAAAGACCTTACGCAGGAGATCATGCTGACAGTACTGTATACAACCAGAGCAGTAGGACATACAGAATGAAAAATAACAGAAGAACAATATATTACAGTTGATCTACGGCAACTAAATAGCTAAGGTCACTATGTGGGATGAGGGGCAGGGAGCCAGGGCTTTTTCTGCAGCAACATTAATTGCCGATGGGACATCCCAGAGATCCCCTGCCTCTACAGGGACATTAATCGAGGCGATCAGGGGGAATAAGAGGAGGATACCTATGGCTGCCATAATCTCGTGACCTACTCTTATCCCCAATGGCAGCCATTTTTTCAAATTCTATTCATCCTTGCTTTAAAATCAGCAATAGAGTGGCCTGTGGTTTTCCAACTGTCTGCTACATGAATTCGTGCAGCAAGAAAAAAGAATTGGGCAAGCTTGATGAAGACAGCACCCGGAGACGGCGCCATAATATAAAATACAAAATTCCTACCATAACCACCTTTCCTCTTGGTGCCCCAGTTTTTCACATCCTCCTTGATTTAACCTGGTGTTGTCCGCCCCTGTACTTCAGCGGCTACTACATGCCCTAGCTTAGTAAAATTCATCGTCCCTGTTCCTCCTTTACCTTCTCCGTCTTGCCATGTCGTATTCCACCTCCGACACTGGGCAATTCATGTCTCGTTGCATGTCATGTGATTAAAACAAAAGATGATTCCTCTCCCCTGTTCTGTTCACCTGCTCAGTAGTTCGAAGGTACAAATCTTGTGCTCTTTCAAGTGGCTTCCTTGCGTCAAAAAGTTTATGCACTATATGGACAAAAGTATTGGGGCACCTACATATTCCACCTGCCGTAGTCTTCATGACATCCCATTCTAAATTCTTAGGCATTATTATGTATTTGGTCCCCCTTTGCAGCTAAGATAGCATTCAGTCTTTTGGGAAGACTTCCTTCAAATATGGAGTATGTATGTGGGAATTTTTTTCCATTCATCCAGAAGAGCATTTGTTAGGTCAGACACTGATTTTGATAAGAGGGATGGCATACAGTATGTATTGTAGTTAATCTCTGTTGGATAAGGTTGTGGTCAGGGCTCTGTGTGGGACAGTCAAGTTCTTGCGCACCAAACTCTCCCAACCACGTCTTTATTAATCTTGTTTTATGCAGTAGGGCACAGCCATGATGGAACAGAACAGGGTCTTGTCCAAAATGTTCCCACAAAGATGGAAGCATACAATTATCCAAAATGTCTTGGTATGCTAAAGCATTAATATTTCCCTTTACTGGAACTAAGGGGCCTAGACCAGCCCCTGAAAAAGAACCCCATGGAATTATCCCTCCTCCACCAAACATTACATTTGGCACAATGCAGTCAGGCAGGTAACATTCTCCTGGCGTTTGCAGATTCCAGACTCCTCTATCAACCTTCCAGATAGAGAAGCATGAGTTATCACTCCACAGAACACGCTTCCACTGCTCTAGAGTTCACTGGCGACATACTTTACACCACTCCATCCAATGCTTGGCATTGTGCTTAGGAATGTAAGTATATCTGTAAAGAATAAACAAGGCAACAGGACTTGCGGTAGATTTCTTGAAAACGTTTCTCTCGTTCTTCCAATGAGCTTTCTCAATTCCGAGTGACTTGTAACAAGAATTCTCTGGGAAAAAATATGTAACTGAATCAACATCTGGTAATTAGGTTATTATACCCAGCATGGGGTCAAAGGTGTTGATTCCATAGTCCTTATTGGAGTCAGTAGGTGATAATGACCTTCCAGAAAAAGGTACAAGTCATTCAGAATTGAGAAAGCTCGTTGGAAGAGCTTTTCAAGAAATCTACAGCAAGTCCAGTTGACTTGATTTATTCTTTGCAGATATACCATGACCTGGATAAATGAGAACCTTTACAGACTTAGGAATGTAAGGTTTGCATGTAGCTGCTCTGCAATGGAAACCCATGCCATGAAACTGCCAGGGATACAGCTTTTGTGCTGTTGTTAGTGCCAGAGAAGGTTTGGAACTCTGTCACTTTTAGTCACTATGAATGTCAGCTCTTGGTGACCCACTCTGTAACTTTACGTGGTTGGGGCTTTGTGGCTGAGTTGCTGTAGTTCCTAAGTTCCACTTTGCAATAATACGACTCACAGTTGACGGTGAAGCGAAACTTTCATGAACTGACTTTTTACATCAGTGGCATCCTATTACAGGACCACACTGAAATTTTGTGAACTTTTCAGAACGAGGAATTTTTCTAAAATGCTTTTAAAGGCAGACTGGCTAGGGGCTGGATTTTATACACATGTGGTAATGGGACTGAATGAAACACATGAATTCAGTGAGTAAGAGAAGTGTCCCAATAATTTTGTCCATATGGTGTTTGTATGTAACTCTCCTATCTTTCTACTTGACTGTTATACTTTGGCCCCTTGCAGACTAGCGTGAGCGGATTAAGTCCGGATGCGTTCAGTTAAACATGCGCGAATTCGCAAGCAAGTACATTCAGCAAGTACACACAGTTTTGTTTGCGATCGCGTTCAGTTGTTCAGTTTTTATCGCACGGGTGCAATGCGATTTATTGCTTTTTGCACGCGCGTGATAAAAAACTGTATGTTTACAAACAACGTCTCTTAGCAACCATCCGCAGAAATCGTATTGCATCCGCACTTGCTTGCAGATGCAATTTTCACGCCGCCCCATTCAATTCCATCAGGCATTGCACCTGCGCGGAATAGTCGCGCATCTGCAAGGGGCCTTACTGTCAGTGCTGATCGTTAACAGCCCATCTCTTCTCTGTTTGCCCAGCGTCCTCACTAGCTGATGTTATTATGCTATTGAGTAGCACCAAATATGCGTGTACAATTTAGTTTTTTAGTGGCGAGTACAACTAAGTTGATTTATTATTCCTTCTGGTGGGACAATATAGAAAGGGACATGTTTGGTGGATTTCACCAAAATTAAGAGTACAGTTAGCGATGAATTTTAACGTTTGTAACCTTTTATTCTGTCTCTACCACCTCCTACTGTTTCCACCTCAAAAGTATTTCTCAAATCTAATGTTACTTCAGCCTGGAATCAACAAAATTGATAGTTCATGGCCTTGTTATCTCCAATCTAGACTAAAGAAAAATCCTTCTCTGCGGCGTCCCGTTTAACATTGCACCCCTCTAGTCCGTCCTCAAGTCATCTGCCTTTCCGCTCATTTCTCCTCCACCTTTGCCAACCCTTTCTTTAACTGGCTTCCCACTGCCTAGTGAATTCAGTTCAAAATACTTACACTAACAAGGCTACCCACCATCTGCCTCCTCGTTATATTTTCGACCTGATCTCCCGATACATCCTCACACTTAATCTCTGATCCCCACAAGGCATGATTCTTTGCTCTCTTCTTGTGAGAACCTCACTCAATCGCCTACAAAATTTCTTCAGTGCATCCCCTGTACTCTGGAACTCACTAACCCAACACATCAGACTCTCATCCACCTTCGAAAGCAACCTGACAACCTACCTCTTAAGGAAAGCCTACTATCTACAATACCACATAACATTACCACCACATTATCCTCACCTGCTGCCTCCTTCTCCCATCCCTTATAGACTGTAAGGTCTTTTCTCCCTGTGTACCAGTTTGTTACTTGTTTAGCTTATTGTGCTTGTTTTTGTCATATGTTTGTACTTAAGTCCTTTTATATGTAGAGCGCGCAGGATCTACTGGTAATGGCACTTTAAAATACGTAATAAGAATTGTAGTGTTGAATTAGCTTTCACATGATTTTAACATACTTTTTCTAAGTCTTTTTAAGTTTTAATAAAAACATTTTTAAATAATTTTTGAATGAAAAAGTATGGTTTCTTGAAATGTAAATGTTTGAGATGTCTTGAATATTTTAGCAGTTTAGTTAGTTTTATTTTTTTTCTTATCACTTTTGTTAACTAATTATTCTTGTCGTAGATCGAGTAGAATATATTTCGAGGTGTCTGACATGTACTATATGTTTAAATGTTAGTATTTTACAAGACAGTTGGTAACAAGTTTTCTTTTCTGTCCTTATTTCAGGGTTGTTTAATGCATTTGATGAAAACCGTGACAACCACATAGACTTCAAGGAAATATCGTGTGGTTTATCTGCTTGCTGCAGGGGACCCCTAGCTGAGAGACAAAAATGTAACTAGCATTTTGCTTTCATAAAGGAGAAGCCCGATGACTACTGTTGCCTGCTTAGTTTTTGCTGTTAGCAACTGAATAGATGTGTAACACAGTGGTTGAGCATTTGCCTACAGGTTCCTTAGCAAATTAGAAGCATAGGGACAGTGTTTTTGTTTCATTTTATATTATACAGTTGCAGAACTGGGCAAACTTGCTATGAAAAAGAAATCAAGTTTAATCTTTAGAACATGTATGGCCACATATATAAAAACATTGCAAAATCTTCCAATTTAAAGGGGTATTCCAGTCATTTTGAGTTATTTCCTATCTGCAGGATAGGGGATAACAACTAGATCAGTCGGAGTCCTACTGCTGGAAAACTTACTGATCATGAAAATAGGGGTTCTGTACTTCACAGGGCCCCCCTAAACGAATGAAGCAGCAGGTGAAGCATGTGCACTGTCGCTATATTTATCTCTATGGGAACTGCCATAAATTGCAGAATGCCATATTCGGCAATCCCGTAGAGACAGTGTGCATGCTCAACGTGCTGCTCCAGTCACCTTAGGGGACCCTGCAGGGTATGGCTGATCTAAGAGTTAGCCCCTATCTTGCATATTGGGGATAATTGAAATTGCTGGAATACCCCTTTAAGGTACATTTGCAGTATGGCAGGTGTTTAATTTAAAGATAGAAAAAACACCAGATAATGTCAGATAAGCCTGAGGTCACTTGAAGTTAATTTAAAATTTGAGTTTATTACCCCTGACCTGCGAGCTGCTATATACAGTAAGTACAGATGTTTCAAAATGAAGTTTTCAGAAAAGGTTTCATGAGTCTGGAAAAGAAGGCTCAGGCCAAAGAACGCACACATTATATGTTTGATCAGCGAATGTCTGACATTTTGGTTATCTGAAATGTTTTCTTCTGTTTTTTAACCAGTTTGTTTCAAGGTGTTTGACATAGACCGTGATGGTGTTTTGTCTCGTAATGAACTGGAAGAGATGGTTCTTGCACTACTAGAGGTCTGGAAAGATAACCGCACTGATGCCATACCTGTAAGAGCTCTACTTGCATATGTTGTAATTGACTCTGTCATTCAGTGCTTGATATTGTGTTACAGATAGTGCTATTTAGAAGTTAGAGAACAATTTATAAATAGTTCATTTTTTCAGAAATAATGTAATCATCATGCCCAGCAGTGGAAGGAACTGTTGTTGTGAAGGTACCATGCTTCTAGAACAGTGTTTTATAAAATAACCAAGGCACGTCAACAAAAAACCTTTCTTTTGCAGAAAACACAATGATCAAAATTAGAGAACATCGACTGTAGCATATAGAAAGAGTACAACTAGTAATGAGCGAACTTGTGTTTTCAAGTTCGTCGTATAAGGTTCGGGTTATCTAAGAATTCCGTTATGGATTCCGCTATAAGTTATGGTCCATGGTAGCGGAATCCATAACTCAATTCTTAGATAACCCAAACCTTATACGACGAACTTGAAAACACAAGTTCGCTCAACACTAATTACAACTACGTTTTCTGAAGGTTATAGCAGTCAACAATTTGAATGACTTCAGCACATCTACCGCCAAAGGACATCACCCTTCTCTCACACTGCTCTGGTGTGAATTTAGTCCAGTCTTATCCAAGGTTTGGTGACTATAGTGGACTTCTTGGCCATAACTTTGTCGCCAAGGATTTTCCAGAGGTTTTCTGTTGGGTTCAGAACTGTGGGCTGGCAATTTCATTATTTCAGTGTTTTCAGTTTCAGAGAACTGCTTTACCCGTTTTACTGTGTGACAGGTGGCATTGTCTGGCATGAAAATTGCTGGCTGATTCAGTGATGAACGCAGGGAAGGAACCACATGTTGTTGGAGAAGGTTCTGATAAACATTTGCATTCATTCTGCCATATAGCTGTATACGAGGCCCAACTCCTGCTCCCCAAACCCTTACACTTCTCCTCCAGCTTTCAACAACCTCTTTACACACTTTGGGTTCAGTCTTTCCCCAGTTTTATGATGAACATAATGTTTTCCATTGGACTGAAATAAACTTGCTTTCATCACTGAAGTGAACCTTGGAGCACTTCTCCTCTGTCCCCACAACATGCTCCTCAGCAAAGCTTAGTCTAGCCTTTTGATTCTTTTTGTTAAGGACACGATTGGTCGCTGCAGAGTGGGCTTTCAGTCCAGATGCTCTTAAACGTTGAGACACTGTATGACTAGACAGATCCTTACCCTGTTCAGTGCTGATCTGGCGAGCAATTCCAGCTGCTATGTCGAACCGATTGCCATTGAGATTCTCCACATTATCCTGTCCTCTCTTGCATTTGTCTTTCGTGGATGACCAGCATTTTTGGGGAATTTGAATGAGTTTGTGATGTTGTAACAAGGCAGTATTCTAGAAATCGCACTCTCACTATGGCTGATAGGGTGATTCCATTGGCCTTCATCTGCCGACCAAGGGTTTTAGTCATTTTAGAGTGGCACCCCATCTTGCAAAGTAAGTTAAAACGGAAAGTTAGGCTGCCAGTTATATAGGGGTTGTCAGATAATTAAGGAAATTGGCACCAGGTGCCAGATTAACACCAATAACTGGTAGGTATCTGAAAGTCTTCTCTAATATTGATCAGTTTTTTTTTTTCTTTTTCCAAATATCTCATTCACGTTTTTTATACTGTGCTTCAGAATATGTGTAAGGGCCCATTCACACACCCGCAATTCTGTTCCGCATTTGCGGAACGGAATTGCGGACCCATTCATTTCAATGGGGACAGACGATGTCCCGGCCGGGTCCGCAGTTGCGGAATCGCAATTCCGGGTCCGCAGTTGCGGATCCGCACTTCCGGGTCCGCAATCGCGTTTCCGAAAAAAATAGAACATGTCCTATTCTTGTCCGCAATTGCGGACAAGAAAAGGCATTTTCTATGAGAGTGCCGGCGATGTGCAGTCCGCAAATTGCGGAACGCACTTCGCCGATGTCCGTGTTTTGCGGATCCGTGGATCCGCAAAACACACACGGACGTGTGAATGGACCCTAACTCATGAAATATGCTTAAAGTACTGTTTTTTTTTTTTACTACTGTTTGGATCATTTCAAATAGGACTATGCAGTGACCTTGACATTTAGGAAATTGTATGTTCTCTAATTTTGAGTGGTGGAGCTTACCTCCAATACATTACACCCAGAGCACAATGAAAGGGCTGAACACGTAGGGTAGGTGCACACCTCTGTTTAACTGATCTGGCATGCAACTGTTTTTGTCTGTCTGAAAGCTAACATTTTGCCGGAAAGTTCTCAGTCATTGGGCTCCGGGTAGGCTGGATCCAGTGAATTACGGTAGGCTATTCTCTGGCGGATCCGTTTAACGGAGGTGTGAGTCTAATTTTAGCAGTTTCTTACAAAACATCCTCCTGTGTGTGCAGGGATATTAGACAGTACAATTTCACTGACACTACAGAAAGTGCTACACAGCTTTACCAGGTGCCCGAATGTCAAGTTTGCCTATATAGGTAGGAGGGATTTCTTACTGTCTGTCTAGGTCAGGGATGCCAAAATCTGTGGCCCTCCAGCTGTTGCAAAACTACAACTCCCAGCATGCCTGGATGCCTACAGCAGGGTATGGTGGGAGTTGTGGTTTTACAACAGATGGAGGGCCACAGGTTGAGCATTCCTGGTCTAGGCAATTCTGACATTTTCCTGCAGCTGCCATTAGGGGGAGCTCATTGCAAGAAGATTTTACAGCTGCCATTCAGTACAATGGTAACTGTATAAATGCCAATGTACAGAGCTCCCTCTAGTGGTGGCCGGAGGCAGACAGTTTTATTAAGTAGTGAAGGGAAGCAGGAGATTTACAGCTGTAAGGGAGGTACAGTATTTATCAATGTTTTATTCCAGTTGGGTAGTGTAAATACACAGAAAAATCTGGAGAGCATGATATTTATGAAGCAACTAGCAGGATGACAGGCCGAACTGGTTGGACAGATGTCTTTACTATGTTACTATGTTACATGGTTAAGGTGGTTTGTGATTTTATTTAATTTTTTTAAAATATAGAACATTCCTTCACTCAGAAAAAAAATTATGTAAATTTATCAGACATCTCACTGTGGGCCCTTACTAAGTTTTGCTATGGGACCCTATCGTATCTGTGTATGCCCGTCTTAGACCATTACTCCACTAACATGATGCAGACATAACAGGGATTACATTCGATCAGTCAAATGATCTGTATGGTCATACCCAGTCCTCAGGTGAGTATAAAGACATCCACTTTTATTTCCACCTTGTAGCTCACATATCCACCACTTGTTGAGAACGCTGTGTCCTTCACATTCAGACCTCCTTGGTCTTCTAGCAGAGTCGGAGTGTTATAGACTCAACGTTCTCACCAAGCGCTGTGCATGTTGGCTGCAAGGTGGAAATGGAAATAAAAGTGGATGTCTTTATAAACAGATATTTAAATTGAACACTCATTCCTTTTATTAGATTAGTCTTTACCTTTCCATAACCAGAAGGGTTTTCTGAAAGTACATTCCTATTATTTGCCCCAATACCACCATTTTTTCCGTAGTTTTATTGCATGCTTGAAGTGGATGTGTTTGCTTACCAATATTCTTTACTTTTTGTAGGAATTACACTTGAATCTTCCTGACATCATAGACAATATATTAAAAACTCATGACACAACTAAGGTAAGATGTCTTCTCCTGCAGCAATTTAACACAAGTAAACGAGCGTGTTTCCGTATCACAGTTTCCAACTAGAGTCTCTTTTGCCTTTGCAGTGACGGCCACTTGGTCTCAGAGGTCACATAATGGGTCAAATGCAGATCTCCTGGTTACATATGTTAAAATAAATACATATTTGGGAGGTACATTGGCTAATAATGGGTCCTCTTACACAGACAAATTTCTGTCCTTTAGCAATAGCCAAATGATGATACAGCTTGTGATCAGCGCTTTGTCAGTGCCATTTATATTTAGCAATCATTGTGAGTATGGAGGCCAAAGATAGTTTAAGGCGTTGTCTGGCCTTGGAGCCAACAACCCCTGGGGTCCTCCGCTGTCCCCTTGAACACAAAAATCTACACTCGCCTCTGTGTCGGTCCTGCCGTGGCTCTATTCCTGGACGCTTTCAGTAGGCGCCCCATCAGGAAGCAGTTTTGTTCCATGACCTCTGCCGCCAATCCTCAGCGGTCACAGTGGGTTGAACACCACATCACAGCAGTGATGTACCGATCAAGCTGCTGTAACCACTGAGGCCTGAGACTGGCCACAGCTGTCATGGGACCAAGCTGCCTCTTGCTTGGACTCAAAGCAGCCGGGGACAGAGGAACAGCGGCACCATGGAAAGGCGAGTGGGGATTTTTTTTTTTGTTTAGCAGGACAGAGGAGGGACTAAAGGTTTTTCAGCTCCAAGGCTGGATAACCCTTTTAATACTATAGTTCAGATATAAGCAACCTTTGGCACTCCAGCTGTTGTGAAACTACAATTCCCAGCATGCTCCATTCATTTCTGTGAGAGTTCTGAGAAGAGCAGAGGAGAAGTATGCATGCTGGGAGTTGTAGTTTCACAACAGCTGTAGTGCCGGAGGTTGCCTACCCCTGCTATAGTTCATTTCCAAACGTTTTTCACTGGCCAGAAGCACATCCCCCATTTACAGGACAATGTGCTGCGACAAAAAAAAAATGAATTTTTTTTGCTACATAAAAGATCCGATGACCTGAACAAAAAAGCTCTTGCTTGTTTATCAAATTATCGATGGCACATTTACGTTGGACAATGGTCAGGAATGTTCATTCCCTATCATCGGCCTATAATAAAGGACCCTCACCTTACTGGGAGAAACTACCCCATGTGTTCACGGCAGTGCAGCCAACAGAAATAGCTGTGGTGAGCTTCAATATGCCCGATCGTCTGTTCTCATGAGATAAATACCTCTACCAATAACAGCACATATACCCTTGGCCGAGCGTGCATGTGTAAAAACAAATCTTCATGATTATGATGGTGGCCAAAAGAGCCTCTTGTAAATACTGACCTAAAAGAAACTTAGTTATTATCAATTTACCGGTAGTTATATTTTTTCTAACTATTTTAACAGATGTCAATCGCTTTTATTTATTTTTTGCTGTCCATAAGCCTAACCAGATCTACTGTGTTTCAGAATAAAACTTTGCAAAGTCCAGGAGGTTGAATACATTTAATAGGCCATTGGCATTTCTTAAAAAGGACTTGTTACCTCTCCTGACTAAATCATTTTATGACCCATATGGTAATTATTTAGGAGCACATTTTCATATAACTGTATGTTCCATTCCTCACTTATTGCTACTAGAAGCCTAAGGCTAGGTTCACACAACGACATTTGTCGCGCGACAAAAAGTCGCACTATTGTCGCGCGACAATTTTTATAATGGGAGCCTATGGTGTCGCATTGCGACATGCTGCGACTGCAACGCGACAGTCGCAAAAAATCCATTCAAGATGGACAAATGTTGCAGTGAAGTTGTGCCCTATTTGTCGCGCGACTTATTGTTGCGCGACAAATGTCGTCGTGTGAACGTAGCCTAATAATGGATCTACAACTGGATGCTACCTTCCTTCACAGTCTCACGTCGACAGCACTGATAGGACAGTATTAGACTGTTCAAGAACACCCCCCACACTGGTAACACCCAGATGTATATTCATTAATAAACTTCTAGTAGCAATAACTGAGCAACAATATAGCGTTATGAGAAAAGATGTTCCAGAATTGTTATTTCATGGGGAATAAAATGATATAGTAAAATAGACAAGTCAAGTATGGTGACACGCCCTCAGCCATCACAGTTTTCTGCTGTAAATATGTTTTTTAGACCCTCTGCGTGTTTAATAAGATATTTCATTCATTTTATTTGCACTTTTCTACAGAGTGGGCATCTCACCCTGGAAGATTACCAGATATGGAGTGTTAAAAGTGCTCTTGCCAACGAGTTTTTAAACCTTCTGTTCCAGGTAAGCATTGGGATCATGTAAAAAAAATAATGAAGTGGTCTCATTCTATTTCACTGATGGGTTGTTACCCTTTATGTATGAGAAAAACGGTCCAAGATATATTTCACGGAACGTTAGATAATTTACAGTGGTGTTGTATCAAGTGTACTTTTATTTAGATCAGTCTCTAACCCCATGAAAACACCTTGTATGTTAATGTACTCTTTCACAAGCGTGCTGATAAGGCCTCTTTAGGTGGGCCGACTGTCTTTAGGTGGGCCGACTGTGCAGGCAATTATCGAGAAGGAGTTTTCCTTCCAGATAATTGCCTGCTCCTCAGAGGTGAAAGCTACATTTCCATGCAGCAATCATCTCCTCTTCATGGGAATGAGCGATCACTACTGCGATCATTCATTTCCTTACAGCTTCATTGTTTCTAGGCAGCAGATTCCTGTTTACACAGAAGGATGCTTTCACCCAATGAATGAGCATTTGCTCGTTTATTGGGTGACCGGTAGAACCTTTACACTGGGCAGTTATCAGAAATGAGCGTTTCTAGGAGGCTGATGTCAAGGGGCCGTTAGTGGAATTACACAGAGGTGCAGCAAATTGTCATTTGTTCTTTTACGGTACTGTATTACTATGTACAATAGATTATTTTAAAGTATAGTGAGCTGTGTTCCCTAAAGATAATAATAATAATAATTATAATAATCTATTAATAATCTCTTAAAAAAGAAGTGTCACATCTGGAAAAGGAAGCCTAAGCGAAGCTGTCTCATCTACTAAAATTTAATAATGAGACAGCTTCGCTTAGGCTTCCTTTTCCAGATGTGACACTTCTAAATCTCACAGCGCATAGCATTTGTTTAACTAGTCGAGTGCTTTTTGATTTATTGTGATTTGGTTTGCTGGTTTATTCATGAGAAGACCTGAAATGTCTAGCATGATGCTACAATACTCTGAGGATATAAACAATGCTGTAGTATTTAGTCATGTGTTTTCTTAAAGGGGTTGTCTCACTTCTGCAAATGGCATTTATCCTGTAGAGAAAGTTAATACAAGGCACTTACTAATGTATTGTTATCATCCATATTGCTTCCTCCGCTGGCTGGATTCATTTTTCCATCACATTATACACAGCTTGTTTCCATGGTTATGACCACCCTGCAATCCAGCAGCGGCGGTCATGTTTGCACACTATAGGAAAAAGCGGAGAGCGCATAGACACGCATGCACAACAACTCCCATCTCGACCACCTCGTATGTGCGCTGCAGCGGTGACCATAACCCCCTAGATACGAGCAGTGTATAATATGATGCAAAAGTGAATCCAGCCAGGGAAGGAGGCAATATGGACAATCACAATACATTAGTAAGTGTCTTGTATTCACTTTCTCTACATGATAAATGCTATTTGCTGAAGTGACACAACCCCTTCAGGGGTGTGGAATTCCTATCGCCCGACGCCCGGGACATGCAGTTCCGGGCGCCGGGCAAGTAGTTTGAACAGTTGCTTAGCCCTGTGCGGGCAAGTAGCAGGGACATGTCGGTTGGGCAGTAATAGGAGCGGTCATATGCTAGCCGCGAGTTGACCGCTCCTACATCTATGTCAGCCTGCGGCAGCCCCTGCATCGTGAGTACCGTACATATAACTTCCTGAAGGCGGCCCCCGCTCCTCCCGGCTCCTGTATTGAAGTCTCCGCCCACCTGCCAGCACGGGCGCACAGTAACAGCACATCGTCTCAGAGAGTGAGTAATTACAAGCCAAGACGGGAGAAGAGGAGTGAGAGACCACACGGCCCCCTGCAGATGAGCGTTCCTCCTGGAGCCTGTCCACATCGCAGCTCCGGTCCTGACCTGCAGGCGCTGACTGGGGTCACATAGCATTATACTGATTTATGATGCTATGCTTAACCCTTACAGTTCTGGAATGTTTTGGATAACACTGACAGCATTATGTCAGTGTCATCTAATACATTCCAGAACTGTAAGGGCTACATAGCATCATAAATCAGTATATCTATGTGACCAGTCAACGCTTTGCAGGTCAGGTGAAGCTCCGTTGACAGACTCTGGGAGGAGCAGCTCATCTACGAGAGTGTCAGAAAATAAAGGTAGTGCTGTCTGTCTTCTGAGGCTCTGGCCCTGCCTGCAATCTGCACTGCACGTGGCACTTTATAAACTATAACGTCTCCCTGTTGCCCCCATACAGCATAACGTCTCCTTGTGGCCCCCATACAGTATACCGTCACCAGCGGCTGCCCCATACAGTATACCGTCACCAGCGGCTGCCCCCATACAGTATACCGTCACCAAGCGGCTGCCCCTGCACAGTATAACGTCACCCTGTGGCCCCTGCACAGTATAACGTCACCCTGTGGCCCCTGCCCCCATACAGTATAACATCACCTTGGGGCTGCCCCCATACAGTATAACGTCTCCTTGGGGCTGCCCTAGTGCCCTATACAGTATAATGTCACTAGCGGCTGCCCCCATACAGTATAATGTCACCAGCGGCTGCCCCATACAGTATAATGTCACCTAGTGCCCCATACAGTATAATGTCACCAGCGGCTGCACCCATACAGTATAATGTCACCAAGCGGTTGCCCCCATACAGTATAGCGTCACCTAGTGCCCCATACAGTATAACGTCACTAGCGGCTGCCCCATACAGTATAATGTCACCAGCGGCTGCCCCATACAGTATAACGTCACCTAGTGCCCCATACAGTATAACGTCACAAGCGGCTGCCCCATACAGTATAATGTAACCAAGTGGCTGCCCCCATACAGTATAACGTCACCTTGTGCCCCCATACAGTATAACGTCACCTTGGGGCTGCCTAGTGCCCCATACAGTATAACGTCACCAGCGGCTGCCCCATACACTATAGCGTCATAGCGGCTGCCCCGCACAGTATAACGTCACCCTGTGGCCCCTGCCCCCATACAGTATAATGTCACTAAGCGGCTGCCCCATACAGTATAGCGTCACCTAAGTGCCCCATACAGTATAACGTCACTAGCGGCTGCCCCATACAGTATAATGTAACCAAGTGGCTGCCCCATACAGTATAGCGTCACCTTGTGCCCCCATACAGTATAACGTCACCTTGGGGCTGCCCTAGTGCCCCATACAGTATAACGTCACCAGCGGCTGCCCCATACACTATAGCGTCACCAGCGGCTGCCCGCACAGTATAGCGTCACCCTGTGGCCCCTGCCCCCATACAGTATAACGTCACCCTGTGGCCCCTGCCCCCATACAGTATAATGTCTCCCTGTGGCCCCCGCCCCCACACAGCATAACATCTCCTTGTGGCCCCCGCCCCATACAGTATAACATCTCCTTGTGGCCCCCGCCCCATACAGTATAACATCTCCTTGTGGCCCCCGCCCCCATACAGTATAACGTTAGTATAAGTTCAGGACAAGTAGATGGTCATGAGGGACAAGTAGATTGAGCCCCCACTTTAGTCCTTCGACAAGTAGTTTTTTATTTTATTTCCACACCCCTGGGGAAGGAGGCAATATGAACAATCACAATACATTAGTAAGTGTCTTGTATTCACTTTCTCTACATGATAAATGCTATTTGCTGAAGTGACACAACCCCTTTAAGATGTCAGCTACATTTTTTTTTTACCACAGGGTAAAATTTATTCAAACTGATGCCAGATGTGTGCTGACATACGATGCTACGAATGTATTAAGTGTGAAGTATCCTGTGCTAGTCTGTGCGCCAGAGATAAGCAAATTCACACCGACTGGAGAGTGATGTAAAATTGAAAAAGTCATGATTTTTGTGCTGAATTTTCAGTTTTTGTACATCACAAAACGGCCATACAGCCTTTTATAAATTTCTTTCCCCCCCCCCCCCCAAATTTTTAAAGGATTAGGGCTAATCTAGGCAATATATGTAGATGATGAAACCTCTTGTCCTGATTAGTGAACGTGTGCCGCTCCTTAACCTCTCTCGTCCCTGACTGTCAGTGTAGATCTGGCACGTGAAAGAGCAGCTGGGTTTCCGTCACTCGTTAATCGGTCATCTCATTATATACCAGTAGAAATGTTCTGAAGCCTGAGAAAGTCTGAAATAGGAGCCGAAATCAATCAGTCACACACTATTACCCATAGTCAGTTCGATTAAACAGATGACAGTGAAAGAGTAGGCATTAGGAGAGTGAGTGATGAAAATTGCCCTTTTTTTGGCCGCTCGTACATATTCCGAACTATGCAAGGTTCTTCTCATGCTGATGAATGAGAGACCAGGCTTATCTTTTGCTCCATTCATTTGGTTGACATTAATATTGTTTCAGCTCAGATTATGATGGCAGATAGTAGTTGGGTCTTTTTCTTTCTGTTTGAGAATCCACATTCCTGAAAACATCAGGATAGTGTTCAGCTCCAGATAAGTGTAGTGTACAGATCTCGACATTCCCATCCTACAGTTTGCATGCATTTCTGGCCAAGTGCAAACTATATGCTAGTAAGACCTTAATATGTGAGAGATTTTATGTTAAAATATTTTTATTTATTTATTTTTTTAGATATTTAAAGGGCACCTGTCAGCAGACTTGTACCTATGACACTGGCTGACCTGTTACATGTGCACTTGGCAGCTGATGACATCTGTGTTGGTCCCATGTTCATATGTTCCCAGAGTGCTGAGAAAAATTAAGTTTTAATATATGCAAATGAGCCTCTAGGAACAACGCGGGTGTTGCCATTACACCTAGAGGCTCTGCTCACTTTACTACTACCATGTCCTCTCTACTTTGATTGACTTTAGGAGAAATTACAGCCAGGTGTGATCATGTTTACACAGCCTGGCCCTCTCAAAGTGCAGAGGACATGACGGTTGCAGAGAGAGCAGAGCCTCTAGGTGTAATGGCACCGCCCACATTGCTCCTAGAGGCTCATTTGCATATATTAAAAAAATCATTTTTCTTAGCACTGCGGGCACATATGAACATGGGACCAACACAGATGCCAAGCGTACATGTAACAGGTCTGCCAGTTTCATAGGCACAAATCTGCTGTCAGATGCCCTTTAACAATACATTAGACTAGTTCTTAAATCACAGTTTAATTTGCACAGTGCTGAGTTGTTAGAAAGTTCCCTTGACAATTAGCTGATCACAAAGTGTTCCACTGCAGGGACCCTATCCAGCAGCGGTAATCTGAGCGGGAACCTGTCAGCAATTGTTCAGTTTCCCGGCAAAATTAGACATCACACGCTGCACGTTCAAATCAGTTGGGTGTCTGTTTTTTTTTTTTAACCTAAGCTATGATGGATTTATAATCCAGAACTTGCAAGCTGTTAAGACTACCCTGTGACTCAAGCTAGAGTTTGTAACTTTATTAGCCAAAGACTGATATTTTAATTGGATCCTTCCTGATCTGGACCTTATTCACAGGGAGGTGTCTGTGTAATGATCCCTTTACACAGGACTATTATCGGGAACGATCGTTAGTACGAACGCTTGTTCCCTGTACCATGTAAACTTGGGGCCGATCACCTGATGAAGAAGCAAAGTTCTTTCATTAATTCATTGTTTAAGTGAACACCTAAGTATCATTTCCGGGTAGCAGATCATGCTGTGTAAGCAGCGATTTGCCACTCAGAAACAATATGTATGAGGACGAGCAAATGTGTAATCATCGCTCATCCCCATACAGTGGAGATTGCTGCTGATACAGCTCGTTACCTCCACTGACCAGCAGGCAATTATTGAGAAGGAGCGGTTCCCTCCCGGTAATTGCCTGCTCATTCAGCACGTGTAAAAAAAAAACAAAAAAACAACCAAAACTGTGTGAAGGAGCCCTTATATCGGGATTCTTCACACAGTTTTGGTCCTGTTCTTTTAGGCTGAAAATGTCTAACTTGATCAGTGTATAGTTCCTTGTTGTTGCATGGAGCATTGGATGGCAGATTGAAGAAATTTCATTTAGAGCATTGTTTTGTCTGAATATATTCTCCATTTGGATGCATAAAATATGTCTTATTTTGCAGTTTTGCTGTCGTGAATCTTGAGTTTTCTCCAAAATAAGCAGATTTATGCTTAAAGCATAACTACACTTTTCTAAAACTTTCTTTATAAAATGTTCTAAATAGCCTAAAAGAAAAGATTTTTGTTATATACTTTATTAATCAATTATTTGGTTTTCCTACTCAAATAGGCAACCAAAGTCTTGAGTTCTATCGCACCTTAAAATTATTCTCCTAGTACAGACACGTCGGCCCTGTACTGGAGTGCAGGATTTTTTTTAGGTGGGCACAGTGAACACTGCACAGGCCAGAGCACAGATCGCTGCTCTTGTCTCACTTCTCCTTAAGCTTGGTTATATTCTGGCACAGCACATCAGTACCCTGTAACCTGTACAGATGTATTATGCCAGGATTTAGCTGAGTGTAGTGGCTCCTGTCTGAGCTCCCCTTAAGCTTGGTTATATGCTGGCACAGCACATCGGTACCCTGTTGTATTATGCCAGGATTTAGCTGAGCGGGGTGGCCCCTGTCTAAGATCCCCTTAAGCTTGGTTATATTCTGGCACAGCACATGGGTACCCTGTACCCTGTACAGATGTATTATGCCAGGATTTAGCTGAGCGGAGTGGCTCCTGTCTGTGCTTCCCTTAAGCTTGGTTATATGCTGGCACAGCACATGGGCACCCTGTACCCTGTACAGATGTATTATGCCAGGATTTAGCTGAGCTCCCCTTATGCTTGGTTATATGCTGGCATAACACATGGGTACCCTGTGCCCTGTACAGATGTATTATGCCAGCATTTAGCGGAGTGGAGTGGCTCCTGTCTGAGCTCCCCTTATGCTTGGTTATATGCTGGCATAACACATGGGTACCCTGTGCCCTGTACAGATGTATTATGCCAGCATTTAGCGGAGTGGAGTGGCTCCTGTCTGAGCCCACTCTGCTCAGCTCAAGGCTCTCTGTAGGACTTTGAGTGCTTATTTGAGTAGGAAAATAGTATAATAGATTAATAAAGCATAATGCAAAAATCATTTTAGGCTATTTAGAACATGTTAAAAGAGTTTTAGAAAAGCTTGGTTGCTTTAAAAAACACAAGTAAAGAAAGTTTTCCGCGTTGCCATCTGTGGGGGAGAAATAAATGCCACAAAAACTGTACAAGTAGGGCATGTTTTCATAGCCTCCTGTATGACTTCATCCATACTGAGTGAATTGGCCTTTTTTTTTTTTTTTCAAATAAAAATACAATGTAACAATTAGCCTCATTAATAATCTGCAGAAGAACAAATACAAGGATAAGGTTTTGTGTGCAGGCATCTTGCGCTTCCTTTATATTTACATAATAACTAAATGTAAAATGAACAATAAAAATGAAAGTGCTTCTCTGGAGGGTTTAAGGTACTCAGCAAAATGGTATTCTGTGAAATATGAAAAGTACTTCTGGTGAACGTTCCCCATTGTACTGTCGGAGAGAGCACAATACGCATTACTTACATTTATACACTGTAGCAGGCTTAGTGAGCTTTCGTTTCCTGCATTTCTATCAAAAGGAATTTATAAGGTCAATATTTATAATTTTTAAAACCTTTTTAGAATTGTTAGCTGCCTTTCATTTCACAGTATTACGATTAAAAATGAAATGCAAAATGTTGTCCTTCTGTAGCAGTCAGCGCTGGGATAAAACGCCTGTATAGACAGGTAATCCATTATTAATTTACTGCTGCTGTCAGGAGAAGATGTTATCTTTTAGTATAATAGTAGTTTGGTAGAATTTGGATAATAGTATGACAGCTCTTTTATTCTCTTGGCTGCATGATTTTTGTGGTCAGTTTTACCTGCAAAACCATGCAGGTCTCTGGGAAAGCCTGGTGGCAATTCTTTTAGGAGCTTTTACAACAGCAAGAAAAAGATATAAGTAAGAAATGGTTGAATAACATATTTGACAACTTACCCCAAACCAAAGATTTGTATTTTTCCTTTTTTCCATATTTAATAATCAAGCAAAGCTATACCAAAAAATATCCTGGCTACATAATTTGACATTTCTTGTGAAGACTGGAAACAAATATCTTACAACACATCTGTTCAGACAAAGCAGCACATGTAAATTCAAATTGTCTAAATTGTCACGTAGCAATTGGAATTAGTAAAAAAATCAGTAATTGAAGTCTGAGTTGCAGAGAAAATGGGATGTAGCGCGATGAATCTTTCACTTATGCTTTCCTGAAACTGTAAATATCATGTTAGATTAAATACAAAATGACGTTTTCCTCCAGGGCTTCACAGAAGATGCACTTGACTGTGAAAAGTCACTTTGAAAGGTCTTCAAACTGTATTCCTTTGTACTCTCCCTTTATGCTAGCTCTCACTTAAATGGGGCCGAGATACGCCTAGGCCACGTGGCCGATAAACATGGCATCACTGGCCTAGGAAAAGCTGCAAGAAGGCTGTGGCGCTACTGCCTTCTCAAACAGCTGATCGGCGTGGGTCCCAGATGTCAGACCCCTACTGATGAGATACTGCCAACCTATCCAGAGGAAAGGTCCTCAGTATAGAAGTCTCGGAAAACCCCTTGAACAATACAGAGCAGCTATAGAATGCTGTTCTGTGATAAATCGGCGTGGTCTCCCGCCCCTCGCTTCTACTGGATGAACCTTTATGCCCAACTCAAGGCCAGACAACCCCTTCAAAGGAAATGTGTCATCAGAAAATGACCTATTGTTTAAATCATGTTTTTAAATTTAACATATTTTTAAAGAAGTTTTGGTGATGTTTTCTTTAAATTTTTCATGTCAATATCTATATTTAAACAAAACCCATAAAATCCTGCAGTTTTCGCACTGGCCACTAAGTCTAATAACAGGCACCACTTCTTGGTCTGTACAGATCACTTTACTGCAGTTATCTATACAAAGAGGTGATATCATTGCAGACAGGATTAGAATGAAAGTTGAAGGCTGTATTATACAGCCCGATGAGCCAGACGATTGTCGGGAGGGATGCGTACACTCCTGGCAGTCGCCTGCTCGCTAGTGGAGGAGACCACTGCTATTACATCTGGGTTTTCCATACGTCCATCTTTCCAAAAAGTAAGAAAAACACTCCTTTCATTTCTCTGAAATGGTAGATAGCTCAGTCATTGTGTAACAGAAGCAATATCTTACATTCATCATCAATATGTATACATTCTTTTAGTAAGGAAAGCTGTGCTGCTTGCCACTGGTCAACCCAAAAACTATCTTCAGACACAGTTCATGATAAGCGAGCAATATGATATTGTAAATTGTATTGAAACAGCACTTGGAAATGTATCATTCTTACGTTAAACCCAAACAGACAAGTTGTTCTAAGGCATAACACATAGATATTACCTTGTTTGTTTTACTGTTCCCCATATAGGTTTACATCAAAATCATTATTATATTTGTTTAGGTATCACTTTTCCATTCCGCTCTTCTGTCCAAGCAGAGCTTTATCAGTAACTTTCCCAACCTTTTGACAAAGGCCATATAAACTCTGTAATACCCTTAAGCCCCACTGGTTAAAGGAAAGCTTCTTATAAAGTGGAATGATGGTCTGATATATCGGTCTTTGTCAGTGTCAAATGATCCAAGAATCAATCATCTGGCAATGCAGTCATTCATTGTGCGTGAAAAAAGTGAAGTCAGCTTTATATAATGTGATGCTCTCTGTGCTCGTGCTAGTTTACGGCTTTTAAATGTGGAATTCAATATAAATGCTGTAGGAAACTCATTGTGAGAAAAGAGAAGGCTGTGCTCTATTGATAAAAGGAGAGAATCATTGACTTATAGACATTTATATACTTTTCATTATCTGTGATTCTTGATGCAGGTTAGGCCATTGTCCAGACTCATGTGGTGTTTGGCGGTTTTACGTGTACAATAGCGCATTAGCAGATGAATTTATTAATGCAATGTGCTAGTGTCCTGTGCCTTTTTATTTATTATTATGTTACATCTGGCAGGCTCTTGCTTTGGTGGGTTTCTCCTTTGATGGCAAAAACCCCAAATCCAACCATATGTGGCTATTGTACACAGTAAAGATAATGAAGTGTTTTATTCTTTTCAATTTTTTTCCTATGTGAAACTGGACAGAAAAGAAAAAAGTTTCCCAAGGATCGTAATAGATCATGAACTCTTAAATGATCACTGTACTTTCCTTAAATTTTGCATAAATCAATAGTAAAGGTGAATATAAGAAACTTGTAATATATCTTATCAGAGAAAATGCCTTTTTCTCCCTCTAGCAGCTCACTCCTCACCCCCTCGCCACAGACTTCTATGGGTGGTATGTGTATGTCTTTCTCTCACTGCAGCTCGTTCTTCCTACCACCTCCCCCTTTCCATAGTCTTCTATGCGCACCGTATAATCTGATCATCTGTTTCCTCTCTCAAGACATTCAGCAGAGGATGTTATTTTTAGATGGGGGAGAAATAGACATTTTTGTCTGATTTAAGATATAATTACAAAGTTTCTATTAATCTTCTAATAATCCTGTACTATTAATGTATGCAACATTACCATTTGTCTCCCAGAAAAGCCCTTTAAGCCAAAAACTTCAAATTCAGCTTTAGGTTCACGACCTACTCCCAAAGTGCTCCCCGGCAGTATTAAAGCGGTATTCCCGCTGCTCCCGACAATCCATTCCAGTAGTCTGGTCTGGCTCCTTCTGGTCCCTGGTGTGTAAACTTCTGGACAGGGCCTCAGCAGCGCCATGTCCCCAATGACATACCAAGCAGTGACATGCTGCTTTGGGGACACGTCATCGCTGAAGCCAGTGACTGGTTGTAGCAGGGCAAGTGACCACTTCTGGAAGTTTACACGCTGGGAATGGAAGGAGCTTTGCAAGACTCAACGCTGGAACGGAGTAAGTGAGTGATTAGTCAGTTACAGCGCTGTCCTGGTACAAGCTGGAATACACCTTTAAGTTTCTCCCTCCTAGTGAGGGGTGGTTGTCATAGGTCAACTGGAAATCTATATAGGAAATGACATGTACTTGTTCCTTGGATAAAAGTTGATTTTGCTCTACTAAAATTATTGTTATAATTCACTTCAGCCTTTATATGAAGATCTACATTGTAACATCCTCTCTTTTTTTAGGTTTGCCACATAGTTTTGGGTTTACGACCAGCCACTCCAGAAGAAGAAGGGCAGATCATTAGGTACAACATGTTTATTTAAATGTTTTTTTTTTTGGATGGTTTTTATCTGATTTTGTTTTACAGCCTAATACTATAACATATATTCTATTTTCTTTATCTGCAGGGGATGGTTGGAAAGAGAGAGTCGGCATGGCCTTCAACTTGCGCACAATTGGTTCCTCATATCTATGCAGTGGTGGCAGCAGTGGAAAGAATATGTCAAATATGTAAGCTTTTATTACAAGTTTATGGCCCTCGGGATATAGATCTATATTGCATCATTCCTATAGACATAAATTCTGTTATTGTAACTTGATAATGAATAATAGCATAATTTAGTCTTCACAATAGAAAATGGCATTGAAGCTTCTTGCTCAAAAAGATGGATTTATAGCTGGGGAGAACCATATTGGTACATGCATATGTTTTGATGGAGGCAGGTAACACGTAACTCAAAGCAATAAGTTGGAGTAACTCTAAGTCTGGGATGCGATGGATATCACTCGGTTCCCCATTTTCAGCTTGCTTGTTCACTAATGTACGTCGCACTACTTGGCCAGACATTTACTTGTAAAACGTTTACCATTTATTTCTCCTAATAATTGTCACAAGTAAATTTGTATTTCCATTACATGTAAAATGAACATCTTGTAGTAGTTTTTATTTAGAATGCTGAATGATGACCCAATTAGAGGAATCGTGTGGCTCATCCGGTGGACAAGTGAAAATGTGTTTTGACAGATGAGTGTAACAGTTTTTCTTTCCGCTGTCATCGCTTTGACATGTGCTACATCACCAGCCCCCAAGCATTAGAATATCAGCGCAATGCTGAAAAGCACGAGACATATATGAAAATGCATGAATCTCCTCCACCAAAAGTGCTGTACTTCTGCTCAGATTATTATTCTGATCAGAAGCAATAATAACAGTACTATATGAATGTAAATGTCCCAAGATGTTGTCCTCAAGATATCTTGTATATCTTGTTATCTTCTTAAGGTGTTTCCATAAAGTACAATTCCCTAATATCAAATTATTCTGTAGTAAAACGGGAAACCTTAATTACATTCCCTTTCAGGCCTAGTAGCAAACCTACATGTTTACTGATTTAGTGGTTTGGAAATCAGTGTGTCTCCTTCTCAGTGTCTGAGATGTACCTGCCCCTAATATTACATAATTTGAATTTCTCTTAAAGGAACGTAAACAAAGTAATAAATCAGTGCCTGCAGTTATTTTAATACCATTCTTTTTCTGTTACTTTTTTTCTTATATTTTATAATTATAGTGATGCCAAAACTATGTAATTTTTGCTGTTTTAATACCTTACCAGCACCAAGGTGGTCTCAGTCAGGCAGGTCCTACTCTAAACCTACCTATGCCGTTGTGCATCTACATTCAGGAGAGCAAGCCCTGCACATACAGTGTCCTGCTTCTTGTTACCTCTGTGTGCATCAAGCAACCAATGAGAGGAGGAGCACACACAGCTATGTGTACCACCTAATCAAGATCACCATATTCTGACACGCATAACTTTTTTTATATTTCCATTTACAGTTGTAGAGTTGTGTAAGCGCTCTTTTTTGTGGGGTTAACTGTCATTTTTATTGATACCATTTTGGGCTACGTATGTTTTTTTTTATCACTTAGGCCTCTTTCACACGGGCGTCATGTTTGACGCCTGGATAAGAGGCAGGTGCATTGCGGGAATATGCGCGTTTTTCCCGCGCGGGCGCAAACGTTTGTAATGCGTTTTGCACACGCGTGAGAAAAATCGCCATGTTTGGTACCCAGACCCGAAGCCGGACTTCATCACTGAAGTCCGGTTTCGGGTAGAGTATTCTGGAGAATTTATTATTTTCCCTTATAACATGGTTATAAGGGAAAATAATAGCATTCTTAATAAAGAATGGATAGTAAAATGAAGAGGAAGGAGTTAAAAATAATAAAAGTTAACTTACCTTTGCCACTTGATCACGTAGTTGCGATCTGTCCTCTCTTTTCCAGCATCAGCTAAGAACTAAAGGACCTGTGATGACGTCCAATCACATGGTCCAATCACATGGTCCATCACCATGGTAAGATGGACCATGTGATTGGACCATGTGATGTGACGTCATCACAGGTCCTAGTTCTTAGCTGATGCTGAAAAGAAGACAGATCGCAACTACGCGATCAAGTGGCTAAGTAAGTTAACTTTATTATTTACAACCCTTCCTCTTCATTTTACTATGCATTCTTTATTAAGAATGCTACTATTTTCCCTTATAACCATGTTATAAGGGAAAATAATAAAGATCTGGTCCCGTTGCTAAGCAACCATGCGGGAAAATCGCAACGCATCCGCACTTGCTTGCGGATGCTTGCGATTTTCCCGCAGCCCCATTCACATCTATGGGGCCTGCGTTGCGTAAAAAACGCACAATATAGAGCATGCTGCGATTTTCACGCAACGCAGAAGTGATGCGTGAAAATCACTGCTCATGTGCACAGCCCCATAGAAATGAATGGGTCCAGATTCAGTGCGGGTGCAATGCGTCCTCCTCACGCATTGTACCCGCGCGGAAAACTCGCCCGTGTGAAAGGGGCCTTATTGTTACAGGTCATACTTATCCCACTCCCCGGCACCTGAGTCACTTCTGATCCCTGCACAGCTGCAGCTTTATCTGCCCGTTGTTCAGATCAATATCAATATCCGTCGCAATGCTGGCCTTGATGGGCAGATTCCTGTGGGTGCAGATGCAATTGAGTGTAGAGGCACCAGGAAACTGGGTGAATCATCCGGTCAAGGGGACTGTTTGGTGCCCCCTTCAGGAGCCCAGGGAAGTGCGGTTGCACAGGTGGCACACCCCTAGGGCCAGCCCTGTGTGTATTGTGTGTGTGTGTATATATATATATATATATTATATATAAATAATATTTCATAGCTCTTGAGCACTTGGAGCATATTTTCACCACTAGGCTTTTAAGGTTATTTATAGTTCAACTATATATATATCTATATTTAAAAACATAATTTTTTTCAGCCATGTGAGCCATTATGAACATGGGACCAACACAGATGCCTTCAGCTGCCAAGCGCACATGTAACGGGTTCATTAGGGGGCAGACAAGCACTCTTAGGAGCCTGCTGCCAGTACTTAAAAATTGTGTGCAAATGTATTTAACATGAATTTTTAGCTTGAAAATGCAGAGACAGATCACAGAGATTTGTTTTATTAGTACTGATATCATTATGCGGTAAACATTTAATGTAATTAATGTGTAATATGTAATATCATAAACCTTATCTACTGACATGAAAATGTACATACTGTAGGCTGCAGATAGAATCGTCCAAGCTGCCAGCAGTGCATTTAAAAAGACATTATAAAGCACAGGCAGGATCCTTGGCACCGCAAGTTTAGAAGAAATGGTTTAATTTAACATCTGGTTCAATAGGAACTGTATGATGCACTCATCTCTAAAGTCGTAATTTTGTCATTAGCATGAAAGGATTGGAATTTGCTGCTCCAGTCTGATAGAACCTTTATTTAAGGGAAAAATTAATAAGATTATGTAATTTCTTAGTTTTAATAAGTTTGATTTTACTTTTATGATACATATACTGTTCTATACCAAAAAGCAAAACATGTACTGCTCACTTGCTGGCAGCGGTATGTGACCGCCGGTTCTCTGATTGTCTGCTGGAATGCATATGGATCTATCCCTTGGACTCCATTATACTTAATGGGGCCAGCGGACATTCTGTCTGCATCCGGCAGTGTCTGATCCGGTGAATTCCAGCAGGCTGGTCTCTGCTGGAAGTGTGAAAGTAGCCTAAAGCGCAGCGTCTACATGTTTCAGATCGTGGTATTGTGATCCTTACTCATGATAAATGCAGGCTGAGATGCACACATAGTAACCTAACAGTTCATACGCTACAATTTTCTATCATTTTTGTAAAAACAATGATCGTAAGAGGCAGGGGAAATTTCTGTTTGGGTACAGCTAAGATGCCGAGCTGTAACCCGCAGTATATACTCCGCTGATGGGTGTGCCACTGCCATTTTCATATTCTTCTTTAAAGAAACCATGAATATAAAAAATGCATATAAAATAACAAAATATTCTACCACTTAGGCTTCTTTCACACTAGCGTTAGGCTTGTCCGGCAGGCTGTTCCGGCGCGCTGCGTTTTTTGTCCGGCTGCCTCTCAACATTTGTCTTGGTGCTGCCACATCTCCCACTCGTCCCCATTATAGTGAATGAGGCCAGAACGGACTTCTCAGTACGGATCCGGCAGGCTGTTCCACTGCTGGATAAGCCTATCGCTAGCGTGAAAGAAGCCTAACTCGCTTAAAGTGGTAATCCTTTGATGCCATTTTATTATTTTATTTATACCAGGCATGCTCAACCTGCGGCCCTCCAGATGTTACAAAACTACAACTCCCAGCATGCCTGAACAGCCTACAGGTATCAGCCTACAGCAGGGCATTGTGGAAGTTGTAGTTTTACAACAGCTGAAGGGCCGCAGGTTGGGCATGCCTGATTTATACTAAGAATAAATCATCTTTGCGTCAGGCATGCCCCTTCCTCTTCTGCACTGTCCTCTGACTGTAAGAGTTGGCTGGATCAGGAGTCTCCCTCTTCTGCACTGTCTCCTTTAGGTCAAAACATGGCCTTCAGCAATTCCCCGGCCGAAAATGGAAAATAACCTCTGTTTTCTGTAGGATTTCTTAAAGACTGTATATTTCAGGAACGTGCATAAACTCCTCCATATTTTTGTTTAAAAATAATATTTATGTGTACTTGCTTTTAATAATGTATTAATTTAAACCAATTACATTTGCTGCAGCCATCTGTTGTAGTCCATGGGTTTCTGTACAGGGGCGCACAATTGATGTTTTAATATACCTTAAAGCTGTTGGGTTAGCCTCATACCCCGGTCAGCCATATTAAATATTAATACCATTGACAGGTGAAGTGAATAACATTGATTATCTCATAAAAATAGCCCTGTCCGGGGATGGGAGATATTAGGCAGCAGTCAGTTCTTAAAGCTGATGTATTGGAAGCAGAAAAAGTGGTCAAGCCTAGGGATCTAAGCGACTTTGAGCTGTCTTACAATTAGACCTTTTTCTACGCCTGAAACAAGTGTAGAAAATAGTAAATAAAACGGGACTCCCGGCCCGTCCTCTTCCCCGCCGACAATTTTAGCCGTTGCGCTGCAATCTGCGCCTGAAGTACGCCTAAGACAGGCATATTACAGCTTAATAAATGACGCCCTAATTGTTTTCTTTCAAACAATTGTACTAGCTGTACTTTCTGTAGCTCTCCAAAGGTGGTCCTTGGCTCTTGGACAACTAGTCTGCTAATTCTTTTTACTGCTCTCTGAAATCTTACAGGGAGCACCTGGTCATAGCCTGTTTATGGTGAAATGATGTTCTTTCCACTTCTGGATTATGTTCCCAACAGGAACCTTTAGTAGAAATTCTTCTGTAACTAATGCCATCCGTATGTTTTGCAACAATAAGGTTGCAAAGGTCTTGAGGGAGCTCACTGGTTTTACCCATCATGCGATGTTTCTTGTGTGGCACCTTGGTACCGAGACTCCTTTTTATAGGCCAGTGATGGCGAACCTTTTAGAGACCGAGTGCCCAAACTGCAACCCAAACCCACTTATTTATCTCGAAGTGCCAACACGGCAATTTATCCTGAATAGTACAGTCCAGTTGAGTATATCTTCCATATAATTTATCATTTAGCTATAATAGCCTGCCTCCATTCAGTGTGCTGCCTGTGCTCTTCATGGTGCGCCCTTGCCTGATGAATGGCAGGAAAAGTCTAAGGCATATTCGTTCACCATAGACTTTTTTTCAGGGTACGGGTGCCCACAGAGAGGGTTCTGAGTGCCGCCTCTGGAACCCGTTCCATAGGTTCGCCACCACTGTTATAGGCCGTCAGTTGAACCAGCTGATATTTTTCAGTAAGTGGTGGGATTGCTTTCTAAGTACTGATAGATTTCAACTGGTGTCATGACTTTCCATGGCTTTTTGCACCTCTCTTTCTTCATTTGTTGAATACTTTTTCCCTGTGTCATTTCTCATTATTACACATAATTTATGGACACATATGGTTTGATTTCTTTGCATGTGTGGATTGAATAGGTTGTTACCCACATCTGGTGAGAATTTGATGTCAATAGCACCTTTAGAAATATATTTACCTAGAAAATCACAAACGGGATTAATACTAATTTCACCCGTTTGTATATATTGCACTTTTTTATTCCTCCCTATTATTTTATTATTTTTTTAGGAATCTAAACCTGTCGTTATTGAGCCATCTTCATCGTTAAACGGCAGCCGGTACTCTCTTGGGGCAGCCTTGTTGGATCAAAGGGAAGATGACAGGACTGGCACTAATGTACATAGCACTACAGAAGAAAAATCTTCCGATAACATATCTTCTGCATCGGAAGCTTCGGAGTCAACATCCAGCAGTAAGGATAACGTCTGTTTCCAAGCAGTGCTTTTATGTCTGGTTCTAGCTGAGGTGAAGCCCATGGGGAAATGAATATATTTTCCATTACACAAGACAGTAGGAAAGATGGTTGAAAATCAAATGAGTCTATAGATTTTTGTTGTATACGATCATGAGTCCCTGAGGTTTTAATGCATTTGCTCAGAGCGAGCAGTAATGCTCTACAGAGTAATTTCCACTCAGTCACAGAGACCTTCAGTGCAGTTAGCAACTTGGGAGAACTTAGAAACCGATAAAATGTAAGCATGCACCATCTTCACCGCCTGTTGCCCTGATGGCATATATCACTTGAGAAGTAATGTACCCAAGACCCTTGGGTTGACTGTAATCGCATAAACAAACTAATGAGTCTTGTATTGCGTGATCTTTATTGGGGACAGCAAGTAATGATCATGTCTGTATAGGGCTGCGGAACAAAGGTAAATGTCCAGCACAGGAACATAAAATCTTGATGCTTTATTGCAAAAATTATGAAAAATCCATCTCCTTAAATCCATTGTATCAATTGAGCATGCCTGGCCTTGTCAATCTCACTGGGAGGGAAGTGGAAACAGGGAAAGGTAGAGTTGAAGTGGTGCTAGACCAGCCCCATAGTCCTCGGAGCACCTCATTTGCATATAACTAAAAATAAAGAGTTTCTCTGCAACTGTGATACCAATTGCAGTGAGGAAGGGCTCCTTTAAGTCACCTTTTTCGTGTTTTTTTACATTACAGCCTTAAAGGGTTCCTGTCACCTAAAAAATGGGTATTAAGTTGGCTAACATTAGCGATGTGCTAATGTCAGCTGAACATAACTATATTAGTGCCATCTCGCTGCCTGCCGCCGTTATTGAGAAAAACGAACTTTTATAATATGTTAATTAGCCTGACATAATATACATTGTTTTTCTATCTGGAGGTATTTTACATCTGGCATCACAACTGATGCGCCGCATAATTATGAACAATCCCATAGAAAACTGTAGAATCAGTTCTAGCATTAGTTTTCTGTCCCACACTGGACTGAAACTGAGAAGTATGGGAAGCGGGCCTAAACAGGTCTTCATGCCTCCTACAGAGCGACATTAGCTTTTTTTCAGGGTCAAAAACTGCTGACAGACTCAGTTTAACCTCCTAGAGCACAGATCAGCAACCTCCGCCACTCCAGATGTTATAATACTGCAATTCCCAGAATCCTCCTTTCACTTCTGTGGGCGTTACAAATAAAGCCGAGTACGTTTGCTGGGAGTTGTAGTTTCACAGCAGCTGGAGTGCCAAAGATTGCTAATCCCTGCCCTAGAGTACCGCCGAAGTACGTGGTTTAAATATGGCTTTGCTCGTAGACACCATACCTGGCGGATCTCTGCTGTTTGAAACAGCAGAGGCCTGTGGCTATTGTCAATAATGCCGATCGCGTACATTGAACCCTTTAGATGCAATGGTCAAACGTGAAAAATTAAAATACTAAAAAACCAGAAGCACGTGCTTCTGGGTTAGGAACAGCTCCGCTATGCGGTGATCATGGGAGCCATTTCTTCTCTCTAAAGAACTGGATATCTCCTTGAAGAAACCCAGCGTATCAGAGCTGCAGTTCCTATGAAGGCCTGCTGGTGGCAGGCCTCCATAGGATAACCACAAATGAAGCTTAGACTGTAAAAATAAAATAAATAAAAACATAATGATCATGGGCATCACTGTGTCCCAAAATGCCCGTAATATCAAAAAATATAAAAATATTTATCCCTTATGGAGAATGGCGTAACGGAAAAAAAAAACCATAAAAATGGGCGATTTGCCATTTTTTTCATCACTTCACTTACCCAAAAAAATTTAATAAAGTGTGATCAAAAAGTCACGCACACTCCAAAATGGTATCAATAAAAACTAAGGATCGTCATGGGGATCAGACTATGGCAATGAAAAGAAAAAAATTTTTTTTTTCAGTATTAAAACACAAGAAAAATATAAATGTATAAAAGTATAAATGTGGTATCTTTGTAATCATACTGACACCAAGAACAAAGGTCACAGGTCAGACAAAACTTGTAAAACTGCGGCGGTATTGCGTTTTTTTTTCTAAATCCACCCCATTTGGAATTATTTTTCCATATTCATTATATGCCATATTAAATGGTGGGATTAGAGAGTACAACTTGTAACATAGTAACATAGTACATAAGACCGAAAAAAGACATTTGTCCATCCAGTTCGGCCTGTTTCCTACAAGTTGATCCAGAGGAAGGCAAAAAACCACTGTAATGGCAGAAGCCAATTTTCCCCACTTAAGGGGAAAAAATTCCTTCCCGACTCCAATCAGGCTGTCAGAATAACTCCCTGGATCAACGACCCCTCTCTAGTAGCTATAGACTGTAATATTATTACACTCCAGAAATACATCCAGTCCCCTCTTGAATTTCTTTATTGTACTTACCATCACCAACTCCTCAGGCAGAGCGTTCCATAGTCTCACTGCTCTTACCGTGAAGAATCCTTTTCTATGTTTGTGTACAAACCTTCTTTCCTCCAGACACAGAGGATGTCCCCTCATTACAGTCCTGGGGATAAATAGATGATGGGAGAGATCTCTGTACTGACCCCTGATATATTTATACATAGTTATTAGATCTTCCCTCAGTCGTCTTTTTTCTAAGGTTAATAACCCTAATTTTGATAACCTTTCAGAGTACTGTAGATCCCTCATTCCAGTTATTACTTTAGTTGTTCTCCTCTGAACCCTCTCCAGCTCTGCTATGTCTGCCTTGTTCATAGGAGCCCAGAACTGTACACTGTACTCCATGTGTGGTCTGACTAGTGATTTGTAAAGTGGTAGGACTATGTTCTCATCACGGGCGTCTATGCCCCTTTTGATGCAACCCATTATCTTATTGGCCTTGGCAGTAGCTGCCTGACACTGGTTTTTGCAGATTAATTTGCTGTTTATTAAAATTCCTAGATCCTTTTCCATGTCAGTGTTACCGAGTGTTTTACCACTTAGTATGTACGGGTGACTTGCATTATTCCTTCCCATGTGCATAATTTGTCAGTGTTAAACCTCATCTGCCATTTCTCTGCCCAAGCCTCCAATCTATCCATAACTTGTCCAGCAAAAAACAAGCCCTCATACAGCTATGTGAATCTAAAAATAAAAAAGTTTATGGCTCATGACACGGACAGGAAAGACAAATGAAAATGCAAAAATTAAGAACCTCTGATATTCAAGGGGTTAAATCTGACACACAGAACAAATTTGGCAGATTCACACGGGCTTTTTTAGTTCAATCTGTCTTTGGTTTGCTTCCCCTTAGTGGCAGCATTTTACTGCCAAATTTTGGATATTCAACAATTGATTTCCATAACAAGGAATGCTCATGAGCTGAAATCACATAGCCATCTTGCAATTTTATACTTTTTGCATCTTCAGCAGCACTACGTTACATGCTGGCTGTACATATTGGTGCCTTTCACAATGAATGTTCTTGATGATGTTATGGTTGTTTATTATTCCTGGTTACATTTTTTTTTTTTTTTGCCAACAGATTTGTGATTAACCTGTACGATACCAGCGCCGTATAGGTACGGCGCTGGGAACTGTTTCTGAAATATTAGCGCCGTACAGCTATGGCGCGCTGATCAGCTGCAGGGGTCCAGCAACTACTGATAGCCGGACCCCTGCTGTATGCCTCGCACTGCCGCGGTCAGCGCTGACCGCAGCATGTGCGGTAATCTGACTGTTGTCCATTGGGTCCCCACGCTGCTGTGATGAGGACCCAATGGCTTGGACGGCAGCCCGATGACTTCCTTAGGCGTCGTGGCTGCCTTCCCTGTGAGATCCAGCCCACTGGATCTCACAGGAAGCAGGCTGTAAGCAGGACAAAAAAAAAGGAAAAACAAAATAAAGTTTTACAAATAAAAAATTTTAACAAAAAAGCATCCTTCTCCTAAAATAAAGTTAAAAAAAATTGTGAAAAATAGGAAAAAAATGAAAATACCGAGTTTGGTAAAAGAAAGTAATTTCTGAAGTTATTAGCTGAAGTCCCGCGAGACTTCACAAAGTAATAGCTTCGTCTCATAGGAGCCAATACATTCTAATACTGTACGGAGCACTCGCTCTGTACAGTATTCAAACGAAGTTTTATGCAAATCGACTTTGGATGTTGCATCCGAAGTCGATTCGTTGATCCCTACTTCTAACATTGCAAATAAATAAATAGACGTTTACAAAATTACACCAACGTAAAGCAGACATATGGGGAAGGATGATTGATAACTATTTTATGAGGTATTACTATCTGTCCTAAAAGTAGAGAAATTCAAATTTTGAAAATTTAGAATTTTTTCAAATTTTTGGGTGAATTTTGGATTATTTTATAAATAAAAGTGTAATATATCGACTCAAATTTCCCACTGTCATGAAGTACGATGTGTCACGAGAAAACAATCTCATAATGACTTGGATAATTAAAAACGTTCCAAAGTTATTGCCACATAAAGTGACACATGTCAGATTTGCAAAAATCGGCCTGGGATTTAAGGTGCAAAGTGGCTCGGTACTGAAAGGGTTAATGCATTCTACTAAAAAAAAAAAATTATAATTGTCTTGTATCACCTTTATCCTCTTATATATTAACCCAGGTGTCTTTTCACGAAACCGGTGTTAAAATCCTTTTTCCCCAAAGGTTGATCACTCATCTCAGGCTACTTTCAAATTAGCGCTTTTTGCAGATCCATCATGGATCTGCGAAAACGATTCCGTTACAATAATACAACCACATGCATTCGTCATGAACGGATCCGGTTGTATTATGTCTTCTATAGCCATGACGGATCCGTCATGAACACCATTGAAAGTCAATGGAGACGGTTCCGTTTTGTATTGTGCCAGATTGTGTCATAGAAAACTGATCCGTCCCTATTGACTTACATTGTGTGCCAGGACGGATCCGTTTGGCTCAGTTTCGTCAGGTGGACAGCAAAACGCTGCAGGCAGCGTTTTGGTGTCTGCCTCCAGAGCAGAATGGTGACTGAACGGAGGCAAACTGATGCATTCTGAGCGGATCCTTTTCCATTCAGAATGCATTAGGGCAAAACTGATCCGTTTCGGACCGCTTGTGAGAGCCCGTGACTGATCTCAGAACGCAAAGCCAAAACGCCAGTGTGAAAGTAGCCTGAGTTGCCATTGGTTTGCAGTCGTTTTAGCATCTTGTATTTCAGTTGCAGCAGCTAATTTGCCATACATGAAGACACGCTGTACCGCAGCTTTTTTTATTTCTCATGTGATGACAATGTGATTTGTCTGTTTCAGCTTTCCTTTACTCCAGCACGGCAGGTGCAGACATGTGCTTTGCACGCCAGCACAACACTTCAGATAACAACAACCTGAGTATGAGTGGTTCCAATGGTAGCATATTAATGCAGCTTAATCCGCAGAAACCGGGGGCTATCGACAACCAACCACTAGTTACACAAGAGAATGTAAAGGTAAGTTATAACTGATTAACTGATACTTCTCTGTAGGGACAAGTCACAATTTACGTCACTCGCTCCAAGCTGCAGTTACAAGCTTCACCCACTGTTTAATGGAGAGAACGGAGTAGTTCCGGTTCCGGAACTACTCTAAAACAGCTTGGGTAGGACGGATCCGACAGGCTGTTCACCCAACGCCTGTTGGATCCGTCCTACCACTAGTGATTGTGTGCCTCCGGACTACTGCTCCAGCCCCATTGACTATAATGGGGTGGAGTTCCGGCGGAGGCACGACGAGAGGCTGCCAGAATAAATGTCAGACATGTCGTAGTTGTATTCCAGCAGCCTCTCGTGTGCTGCTGTGCCTCTGCCGGAACTCCACCCCGCCCCTATTATAGTCAATGGGGCCGGAGCGGTAGTCCAGGAGCACACGTTCACTAGCGGCAGGACGGATCCGACAGACTGTTCCGTCGGGCGAACAGCTTGTCGGATCCGTCCTGCCGCTAGTGTGAAAGTTGCCTTATCGGTGGGGTGTTGGTCTTGTGTCGATTAGATATTGATGGCCTATCCTGAGGATAGGCCATCAGTAGTAAAGGCGTAGACAACCCCTTTAAAAAGCACCTATATTGACTGTAACCCTGTATGCTTTGTTTAAAAAATGTTTAAAATGCATTATAGACAGAAAGGAAATTATGTACATTTCCAGGCCAGAAGCTTCTGGCATGCCCCGCGGTATTCCCATACTACCCTCCAACATTTTGCCAGTTATAGCAAGCTCTGACTAAGCATTTATATATAGATACAACTTTTTTGGGGGTGCAAAATTGTAATGTTTTTTAATAAAAAAAGGGCTAGGGATAGGGCTTCTTTAAATAGAACCTAAATAATGCATTTCACATGTATCATTTCATATGTTTCAATGGCTTTGTGTCAAAGTATTTGTGCTTGATGTTATTCTCCCTTCTACTGTCTAGCAAGATGATCCCAAATTCAACTGTCATCAATTAGGAAACCGATTACTGGATATTGTACAGTGGATATAAAAAGCCTACACACCCCTGTTAAAATGTCAGGTTTCTGTGCTGTAAAAAAATTAGACAAAGATACAGTAAATAATTTCAGAACTTTTTCCACCTTTAATGTGACCTATAAACTGTACAACTCAATTGAAAAACAAACTGAAATCTTTTAAGTAGAGGGAAGAAAAAATATAAAAATAAAATAATATGGTTGCATAAGTGTGTACACCCTTAAACTAATACTTTGTTGAAGCACCTTTTGATTTTATTACAGCACTCAGTCTTTTTGGGTATGAGTCTATCAGCATGGCACATTTTGACTTGGCAAGATTTGCCCACTCTTCTTTGCAAAAACACCCTATATCTGTCAGATTGCGAGGGCATCTCCTGTGCACAGCCCTCTTCAGATCACCCCATAGATTTTCAATCGGATTCAGGTCTGGGCTAATGCCTTGGAAATGGAATGGAAATTCTTTTGTACCCTTCTCCTGACTTATACCCTTTAACAATAAGATCCCTCTGATGCTTTGGAAGCTTTCTGTGGACCATGGCTTCTGCTGTGGGATGCGACTAAGAAAATTTAAGTAAATACCAACTAGAGCAGCTGAACTTTATTTGGGGTTAATCAGAGGCACTGTAAATGATGGCAGGTGTATGCTGACTCCTATACATGATTTTGAATGTAATTGCTTAAATCTGAACACAGCTACATCCCCAGTTATAAGAGGGTGTGCACAAATAAGCAACCACATTATTTTAGTGTTTTTTTTTGTTTTCTACCCTTCTCCTAAAAGATTTCAGTTTGTTTTTCAATTGAGTGGTACAGTTTATAGGTCACATTAAAGGTGGAAAACGTTCTGAAATGATTTATCTTTGTCTTATTTTTTTTATAGCACAGAAATCGTTAATTTCTAACGATAATTTGTTTTCCCTTAGTCCTAACAGCAGCACAGATGGGGTTAACCACCCCCCGTGGACTGGCAGGACCGGCGGAATGTTTAATGAGCCCAAGACTAATAACTCAATTTAACAATTAAGTATCTCCTTAAAAGGAGGAAGTCAACCCCCAGCCCACTGTGTTTATAGCAAGAAAAAAACTAGACTTACTAGGGTGGGAAATTTGTGTGCTGCTGTTAGGACTAAGGGAAAACAAATTATCGTTAGAAATTAACGATTCCCTTACGTCCTACCAGCAGCACAGATGGGGAGATAGCAAGAAGAAACCCCTAGGAGGGCCTTCCTGCCTGGCAGAACTAAGAAAAGTCTGCCCAAAGGCCGAAACTCAGCTAGACTGGCATCTAGTCTATAATGGGAGATGAATGTTGATTCAGAGCTCCAGGAGGCAGCTTTGCAAATCATGTTGAGAGGCAGAAGACTCCTCTCGGCAAAAGAAGTAGCCACAACTCTAGTAGAGTGGGCCTTCATGAATCCCGGAGGGTCCAGATTGTGGAAACAAAGGATTCCTTAATAGCCTCCTCAATCCACCGACTGATGGAAGGTTTGGATGCCTTATAGCCTTTAAACTTACCGGCAACAGGATTAGCAGATTCTCATCTTTCCTGAACTCCTTGATCTATCCACATAGATCCGGAGACATCTCGACGTCAGAGGATGTCTAGCAGGTTCCTAGGAGGAGGTGGTAGATGTCAACAGAACCGGGAGGAATATCACCTGGTTGATATTCTGGAAGGAAGGAACTTTAGGCCTACAATACGGGAGGAATCTAAGAAGGTCCCGGTCATGTAAGAATAGGGCTCATGTGCTGAGAGAGCTTGAAGCTCAGAGACCCTCTTGGCCAAAGTCACTGCAAGGAGAAACACAAACTTCCAAGTGACGAACTTGATGTCCACCTCCTCTAACGGTTCATAGGGGGAGATGCTAACCCCTGAGAACTACTGAAAAACCCATTGAAAAAAGGGGTCTCAGTACTGTAGGCTTTTATCTTTCAGCTCCTTTAAGGAACCGTTTGATCAGCGGGTCCTGAGAAAAAAGCCTGTTAAGGCAAGCTGAGATGGCTGAAACTTGAACCTTCAGTGTAGAAGGGCAAGGCCTCTATCAAGGCCGTCTTGCAGGAACTGAAGGATAGCGGAGAGGGGCGGATCTGCAGACGCCACCTCAGTTGAGGTACAACAGGATGAGAATATCCTCATAATACAAGAGTAGGCTCTCTTGGTAGAGTCCGCTCTAGAATGAGACAGTGTTCTCAGGACCGACTCTGAAAGCCCTTCTATTCTGGGAAGGGACTGATCAACCTCCAGGCTGTCAGGTTGAATCTGTGCAGATCTGAGCAGAGGTGAGTGTCCCACGACACCAGGGTCTGCTGTGGGGGAGCCTCCAATATTGTCCTCGACTCAACTGGGTGAGCTAGGTAAACCAGGATCTCTTCGGCCAAAACAGTATGATGGCTATCACGAGGCCTGATCCTGACGGATTTTCATCAATACCCTCGGTATCATGGAAAAGGGAGGGAAGATGTAAGCCAGCCTGAACCTCCAGGATATTGACAGAGCGTCTAACGCCAGGAGGTTGTCCTCCCTGTAGAGGGAGCAGAACCTCTCCACCTTGGCATTGAACCTTGTTGCCATGAGATCCACCTCTGGCATACCCACTTGAGGACTATCTGCTTGATTCTCTGGATGTAAAGACCACTCCACCGACGGAAGACCGCGGCTCAGCCGCTATCATATTGAGGAGCCTTGGATGTGGATCGCAGATAAGTGGGAAGGTACAACTCTGCCTAATCCATAATCACCCCGATCTCTGACAAGAGGGAAGTGATCTCGTGCCTCCCTGCTGGTTGATGTAAAGTACCGCAGTCACGTTGTCTGACTGGACTTTCACCGCTTTGCCCCGGATCTGAGGGGCTAAGTGAAGGAGGGCTAGCCGGATAGCTTGAATCTCGTGGAGATTGGATGAAAGAAGCCACTCCTGAGGAAACCAGGTCCCGTGAACTGGAGAGTCGTCTAGGTGAGCGTCCCAGCCTACTTAGGACGCATCCGTAGTCAATATGACCCAGACTGGCTGGATCATAGACTTCCCGTCTAAAAGATGGCACCACCATCTGAGGGAATACCGAGTTTGCCAAGTCAGGGAGCACAGGGAGTTTAGCCCAGCAGGGCTGCCATTCCATTAGGAGAGGACCTCCGACTGTAGAGGGCGGAGGTGCCATAGAGCCAAGGGACTGCTTCCGCAGACGCTGACATGAGCCCCAACATCTTCATGAGAGTCCGGATTGGAACTCACCGGGAAAGGAACTTGCCGTGTTCTGAACCCGGAATCTTCTTTCTGGAGTCAACTGGAGCGACATCCCAGTGGAGTCGATTATGAAGCCTAGATATCTTACTGAAGTCGACGGGCTCACGTTCGACTTCTACCAGCTGATGATCCAACCTAGGTGGAACAGAAAGGAGATTGTTACCTGAAGAAGTTGGGTTAGGACCGCTAGAGCAGAGGCTTTCAAAGCCAGTCGTCCAGATAAGGAATGATGGTCAGTCCTTGAAGCCTCAAAGCCGCCACCACAGAACCACCACCTTGGTAAAAATGTGAGGGGCAGAAGAAAAGCCAAAGGGAAGGGCAACAAACAGAAGATGCCTGACGACACCGGACACCTGGACTGTGATCCTGATATACTTCCTGGAACCAGGATGGATCGGGATGTGCAGATATGCATTCTTGAGGTCCAGGGTTGCCATCACGTCTCCAGGATTGATGGCGTGAACTACTGACCTGATGGTTTCTACACGAAACTTCACCTTCCTTATAAATCGATTGAAATATCTCAGATCAATAATCATCCGGAGATCTCCTGAAGCCTTGGGAACAAAAAAAAAAACTGGTGAATAGATCCCTAGGCCCCGTTTTCCTGCCGGAACCTCCTCCAGAGCCCCTTTGCAAATGTAGACCTGAATGTAGGCCTCTAGGATCGCCTCCTTGGCAGCTTGTAGAAGGTTGATCTTGACAAACCTGTCCAGAGGAATAGAGGTGTTGTTGACTAAATAACCGTTGAAAATGATATTCAGGACCCCGGGATCCGAGATCTCTTGGATCCATTCTTCTCAGAAGTAGGAGAGACGACTCCGACGGGTACATGAAGCTTGGGAATGGGGAAGCTTATTGGCAGGATGGCAGGAGTAACGGGAATTAACCAAGAGCCTCGAAGAGGCCCGTAGTCAGGAGGTGGATTTTCCATCTTTGGCTCCTCCATGAGAGCACCTCAAGCCCTTTCGCTGTGCTCTCCAGTCACTCTGTATTTTGAGGAATTGTCAGGGACCCAAGGCTTAAGCCAAAATGGAATATGGGCCGCTGATCCCAGGGCTATGCTATATATAGGCCCCTGATGTTATTTGATAGTATTGTTACAGGGTGCCAAAGGCGCACTTGGTCTCCCATGAGCCACAGACCTGCTGCTTAGCGTCAATAGCAAGGATCTGTGTTTGGCCTTGTTCCCAGGACTTACTTTGCTAGTGGGGAAGCTCCCTCGCTAGCTTCAACTGGAGCTGTGCGGTATCGCACAAGAAGTCCGTAGCCAGGTTGATGGTCTTGAAAGCAGCCAGTATGTCGTCCTGGAAAAAACCTCTGGTTCACATCAACTTGAATTTGATCCCGGCGAGATCGGAGGAACGTAGAGACTTCAAAAGCCGCTATGGCTGTGGAAGCGGAAGCCGCAGCTGCCGCAACGCCCCGTCTCAGTGTGCACTCTGCAAGGGGGTCCTGCAGCTAGACCCATCGTCTGCAGGAACCAGAGTGCGCTTGGACAACTTGGCAATAGCCATGTCCACCTTGGGAATGGATCCCCACGAATCCACCAAGGGTTAAGCCATCGGGAACATGGATTTAAACTTCCTTGTTAAAACCGGACCTTTTCCAGGTTTTTTCCACTCTATATCATGATAGAGAGGAGGGTCTCATCCGCTCTAAAGACACGATGTGCCCGAGTAGCGGGAACGGGAGGCTCCCCACAGTCAACATCATGGTCCCCCGACCTGATGGACTTGAGCAACTTCTGTGTCTTTCCAGGGGAGAAAACACAAAGTCAGCTCCTCCTCATCCGAGGAGAGAAGAAACTAAGGAGACCAAAGTCTCTCTACCGGGACAGAGGTCTCCATAGGGGCCTGGGCACGAATAGGAAGCCTTTCCATCCAGCAGGCCTATGACTCCTTTAATAGAGCCATTGATACATATCCTGCAACGTATGTTCACTAAGGGTCAGAAACCTCTAACGGCAGCTGTAAGACCTGGTGTAGGTTAAGTCAACAGACCAGGGATTCCCAACCGGTCTCCCAAGCTGGTCTTAGCCCAGCCTTAAGCTGTTTAGCTTCTGCGATCTCACGAGTGCAGGTATGCTCAGCTTACAATAACCGCTGACTGCTGCAATGGTAGCAGGATAGATGCTTCCTCTTGGAATCCACTTTCCTGCCTTCTGAATCCCGCGGAGAAGACATCACTGCGGGAAAAAAAAGGGACAAATAAAACATTTGTAAACCACCTATCTATGCAGGAAAGGTAGAAAAACAGACCGGAGGCAGCTGAGGAAAAAACACCACAAGTGGAACAACACCAATTTTAGGACTCTGGGATCTAGCTGAAAAAGCATATGTAGCCAGAGACTGAACTGGAGCACACAGCCTCCCAAAATAAGGGAAGGGGAGGGATAGCCAATCCACCCTTCCCCAGTCAATCCTCCACAGGAAGATGCATAAAAAAAAACGCATCTATGAAAAAATCGTGCCCGTGAAAAATCACGGCCGGATTACCCGGAGGTGATGCAAAGGAGAGTCCCAGCGTCACCTCCAGAAGATGGCGGCGCACAGGGACCGGGAATCCTGGACCAAGGACACCGCCAAAATACCCCAGCCAGGCGCAACTGCGCGGGGCCGGCAGCAAATAAGCTGCCGGCCAAACTAACAAGGTACCTAGGAAAAAAGGGCAACGCCGTTACCCAAACAAAAAGAAGGCTCCCCGCACTTTCCATATGAAAGGGGGGAACAAACCGCCTAGTCCACCTGTCCAGGAGGACAGAAAAAAACACAGTGGGCTGGGGGTTGACTTCCTCCTTTTAAGGAGATACTTAATTGTTAAATTGAGTTATTAGTCTTGGGCTCATTAAACATTCCGCCGGTCCTGCCAGTCCACGGGGGGTGGTTAACCCCATCTGTGCTGCTGGTAGGACGTAAGGGAACCTGACATTTTAACAGGGGTGTGTAGACTTTTTATATCCAGTGTAGATGCCATGCCTGTGCATTGACTTAAAAAAAAAAAAAAAACACCACTTACCTGGTAGAGCCTCTGGTTCCAGTGCTTTGGCCTCGTTCCTTCTAGACCAGTGTTTCCCAACCTGTGTGCCTCCAGCTGTTTCAAAACTACAACTCCCAGCATGCCCGGACAGCCTTTGTGGCGTGTCATCTACCTGCATGTGACTGCTGCTGGTTAGAGTTGAGCGAACTTGTATTTTAAGTTCGGCGTCCAAAGTTCGGGTTCGGGTTTTCGAAGCATCCCATTATGGATTCCTCTACCACGGACCATAACGGCATTTGGAATCCATAAGGGGATTCTTCAATGAACCCGAACCTTGGACAACACTAAGGACCTGGGGTGACGTCACCGTCATGTGATCAGTTCAGAGGGCGTGGCTCAGCACTGGATTGGATAAGAGGTGATCCAGTACTGAGCCACGCCCCCTGCACTGATCATATGATGGTGACATCACCCCAGGTCCTTAGTGTTGTCCAAGGTTCGGGTTCATCGAAGAATCCCCTTATGGATTCCAAATGCCGTTATGGTCTGTGGTAGCGGAATCCATAACGGGATTCTTCGATAAAACCAACCCGAACTTTGGACGCCGAACTTAAAATACAAGTTCGCTCAACTCTGCTGCTGGTCAATAAAATGTGGTGCATGGGACTGGAAGTGTTAGGGCGAGGGAAAACTGGGAGTCTCCAATCAGTAGGGTGATCCTTTTTTCATAACCTGTTTTTATTGTCCGATTGCAGATTTATTTGATCTATGTCTTCAACATGCATATGGGGCGGCCATCTTGCTTGGGCTGTTCTTAACAGCATTAAGAAACTTGCTTTACAGCAGTCGCATGGGCTGTAGACACAATGGTCAGTAGGGGACCTCATTGACTTCTATAGGAAAAATTTCTAGGCGTGCTCTGTGACCTGTGCAGAGGTCATTGTACAAGGAATGGAATAGATGAGCTCTGACAATCACCTATTGTGAATGGTGGATCCTGTCTTATCTGTACACAGAGGTAATATCATTACAGGCAGGATTAGAATGACAGATAAGCACATAAAAGCAGTTAAGTGATCTGTACAGACCAAGAAGTGGCGCTTATTATCCAGCGCCAAAACTGCAGGATTTTATGATTTTTTATATATTTTTTTTTTATTATAGACATTGACATGGAAAATTAAAAATATTACCAAAAATTCTTTAAAACGTGATTTAAATAATAGGTCATTTTTTGATGACACATCCCCTTTAAATGTTCTCTGGGATACAATGTTAGGCTACTTTCACACTAGCGTTATTTATTCTTGTATTGAGATCCGTCATAGGGTCTCAATATCGGAAAACAACGCTTCCGTTTTATCCCCATTCATTGTCAGTGCGGACAAAACGTAACTGAACAGAACGGAATGCTCCAAAATGCATTCCGTTCCGTTCTCATACTGGAGAGCAAACCGCAGCATGCTGCAGTTTGCTTTCCGTTGTGAGATACGGAGCAAGACTGAGCCGTCATGACCCACAATGCAAGTCAATAAGACGGAACCGTTTTCTCTGACACAGTAGAAAACGGATCTGTCCCCCACTGAATTTCAATGGAGTTCATGACGGATCCGTCTTGCCAATGTTAAAGATAATACAACCGGATCCGTTCATAACGGATGCAGATGCTTGTAGTATCAGTAACGAAAGCGTTTTTGCTGAACCATGCCAGATCCAGCAAAAACGCTAGTGTGAAAGTAGCCTTAATACAAAGGGTGAAATTTAAGTCTCTTGAGATGAAGATGCTGACGCTTTGCAGAGTAGCAGCACGTTTAGGAAAACACAACAGGAGACCAATTAACTTGAAAAGATAAATCGATAAAGCAAAACTGATGCCCAGACTTCTACATGATGCCACTTACAGTACATTCTGACAAAATGAAAAGGTTCTGTAACCTTCAGTGCAGCACTGAGATGAATGGAAATTTCCCAGATGTAGAAAATAAATTCAGAAAAGTAGATTCAGAAATCCGTTTGCAGTTATCTGTTTCTGCTTTACTGGCTACATTTTGGTATTTTACTGTAAGTTTAAAGGGGTTTTCTGAGATTTTCTTACTGATGACCTATTCTCAGGAAAGGTAATCATCTCAGGACAGGTAATCAGTATCTGATTGGTGGGTGTCCGACACCCGGGATCCCTGCTGATCAGCTGCTGTGAACGCCCTGGCCTTCTCTCTTCTTTTATCTAATCTAAATGATGACATGTTTATGTGTCACTAGGAGCAGCTCAGCCGTATTCAATTAAATGGGGCCGAGTGCAATACCAAGCACAGCCACTATACAATGTACTGCTCTGTGATTGGTGAGCCGTGAGAAGGCAGTGGCGCTCACAAGAGCACTGGTGCCTTCTCAAACATCTGATCGGCAGGAGTTCTGGGTGTCGGACCCACACCGATCAGATACTGATGACCTGTCCAGAGGATAGGTCTTCAAAAAAGAAATCCTGGAAAACCCTTTTAAGGCTTACCAGACACATTGCAATGACCGCTATGTTGTGGTTTTTCAAAGAAATCGGCCTTGATTTTGTAAAAACACCTTTAAAACCCATTGGGTCAAGTTCTTAGCCGCTTTGGATAACTCCATATTTGCTACTATCCCCTGACAATAAGCAGTTCACAAAGTATCCCCCGATGGCACCGCAGTGGTCAGCTGTTACCTATGGGGGGAACATGGCAGCACGTGTTCAATTTCTCTGCAGTACCACCACAGAGAGAAATAAACATTACAACGTGTCCATTTTAATGAGAGGGATGTCTGTTTAATGTAGGACATAACAGGTCATCCAGAGCAAGAGACACTGACCACAAGAAGAGAATCCTAAACAGAGGACCCACTTCTGCTAACTTAAATTTCCCAGTGAGGAAATATATATGAAAACAGGGTAACTGACGATACTGGGCAACCCTTTAATATACTTGTACCTGAATATAATTACACCTGAAAGTAACTATTTAAAGCTTTAATTAGAATTGCAAATAAATCTACTTGCAAATGTTGATGGTGCTATAACACCCTGACAAAGCTATTTAGTTATCACATTTTCATGTTTTGCAGATAAAAGTATTCTAAATTTAAAATATATTAAAGTCCTGTTTGGAGCTCTGTCAAATCGAATTGAATTTTTCAAACTTGTATAGGTCTTTATATATTGTATAGGCTGGGTTCACGTCACCATTTCATCCGTCAGAAGAACAGGGAAAAAAAAACGGATCCTGTAGCAAAACGGATCCTCCAAAAAAAATAAACAGATCCTGAGCATCCAAGCAGACGGGACTTTTTTTTGCAGGAAAATGGCTCTCAGATGGAAATGGCTAAAACAGATTCTTAAAATACAGGATCTTTATTTTTTGTCCTGTCCTTCTGACAGATTAGAAGAAAGGGAAATGAAACGCTGATGTGAATCTGGCCTTATACGCAAAGCGATTACGTTTTGGAAGTGCTGACATATGTTTATGCAGGCAGTGCGTTACCAGTATAGTCATCTTGCATATTTGCTTCTGATTTACCTGTGTATCAAATACGTGTATTTAAACATGGTACCAGATTTACTAATCCTATAGACAGGGTGAGTGTAGTAGACCTGCACCAGATTCATCACAGGGGCTCAGGCTGGATGATGAATGTGGTGCAGGGACTGACACTTTTTTCTGACTTTATACCAACTTTTTTTTTTTTTTGCTCAGACACATTAGTAAATCTGGGCCATGGTTTCCGTTTCACATTCTACGTGTCTCTGTAGACCAGAGTTTCCCTGGTTTTACAGTTCACAAGCCACTTTCAAAAGTTTACAGATGAGCCTCATTGAATAGTAAACGTGAAGAATCCTATGAAATACGTGTACTAGTAATAAAGGCTATTATCCTAGTAGAAACTGTACCAATGTCCAACAGAAACCACACCATCTTTATCCATATGAAAATCATAGCATGCAGGGATCAAATCATGAGCAATATAGCCTTTGTTTTCTGCAGATCGGTCAAATCTGCCTGGCTGAAAGATTGTCAGTCCCCTCATCTAATCAGTGGTTAGAAGTGTAAATGCTCTAGGGGCCATCGAGCAATGATCACGATAATGTGCAATCAGCTAAAAATATTTAGCGATTATTGTTTTGTGTAATTGAACATCTTTTGAATGCAAATGATTTTCTAAATTGTCACTTGTTGCTTAGAAACAGATGCAATAGCCTGAAGCAGAAGTGAATCAACATGACATGGATGAATAGATCACAACATGTAAATGGCTGGAACCATGAGAAGTAGTCATTTGAATGGTGCCAAATGCCCAGATTAGTGCAAAATAATTAGAGATGAGCGAATTTCATATTTAGAAATTCGTTTCGGCTTCGTTTGGTGGTAAAAGCTGAATTGCGTTATCGATTCCGTTACTACGGACCATAACGTGATTCTATGATGGAATGCCTTTAAAGGCATTCCGTTATTAATTCCGACATAATAGAAGTCTATGGGCTGCAAAACGGATCTGTCCCGTTTCCGGTATGCAGGGACCTTTCACCACTCCTGACATGCCTGTTTTAATATCTTCTTGCATCCCCCATGTAATGACAATTCTGGAGCATCTATTCTTATGTCTGTATGTTGTGCCATTCCTTCATTATTTCTACTAGAAGTTATGATTGAATTGCAAGCAGTCTGCAGTAAGGGTACCTGCACAGACTCCTCTATCCAGTCAGTGGTGCCATTTTCAGACTGTGCAGGGACACCCCCCAGCTGGTCAGAAGTGGTGAAAGGTCCTCTTTAATAAATACACTTTTCCATTTTTTCCTGAGGTTCCAGAAGCTTCTTGCTATGCTATTGGCACAAGTGGTCTCATACATTGAGAAAGACATATAATCTGCATTGTTCTTGAATATAAATTTACTAGTTACAGTTTGTAGAAAGCTTTAGTTACAAACACAGGTTGTACTGCAATGGGTACAATTATGAACCTTCCCCCATCATCATCTGATACCTGTGATAATATCTCAGAAGCATTTGAAAGGAATATTAAGACGTTTGTTTGTTGACTAGTTATTGTTTTCCTGTTTTATATTTGGGAGAGCGCTCATCGTCTCCTTGTAATGTATAACGTACAGCATTCTCCAATTTTTATTGTGTTTAGAAATTAGCGAATCTGGTTGTATCACTGGCTGCACCAGTAATGAACGCAATAATACTTTAGTAACATTATTCTCTGTTATTTCTCCTAGGTACCGTCCCTAACACTGGAAGGAGGACGCTTAAAACAAAGTCCTTCTCTGCATCGTGGAAAAGATTATGAAATAGTTCCAGAGCCAGTGTGGAGAGCACTTTATCACTGGTATGGAGCGAACTTGTCCTTGCCTCGACCAGTAAGTAGTAATTGTCATCCACGTATGGTGTAACGCTTACTTAAAGATGACCCGTCACCTCTCCTGACTTGTCATTCTCATGCATTTACAATTCTGCAGCATCTTTTCATATGTTGAGCCATTCCTCTGTTTCTGCTAGAAGATGATTAATTGATCTGCAACTGGGTGTTACCAGTTGGGTGTGTGTCCATGCCCATTCCCTGACACGTACTGATTGGACAGCGTCAGACTGTGTAGGGATACACCCCAACTATTAACACAAAGTTACAAATTCAGTGATAAACTTCCCTGCAGGAAAAATAGAAGAATGGCTCAACGTAGGGTCATATGAATAGATGCTCCAGAATTATTACACAAGGAATGCATGTAGTTACTGAAGCAAACATGTCAGGAGTGGTAACAGGTTCTCAGTAAAGGGGTAAGGGTCCCCCATTTTCTTAAAGTGTTTTTTAGAAGATGATGTACTTACTTTTTACCCACCCACAGATGGATGTTAAACAGTAAGGCCGCAGGAACAATATATGGTTATGTGGTCAATCAAAGTAGTCACGTAATATAATCACCATATCATCAGGTAGTGATACAGAGTCAGAGCCCATATCACGATTGGAATCCATCAGTATTCCGAAGTGCAGACTGTACATTTACATTACCTGCTGGTAGAGGGAGTTTTTAAAACCGCTCCAAGCCCTCTAATATTGTTATTTTTGTCAGAATTAGATTGGAGAGAAAATTTGGATATTAGCAAAGCTTTAAAGGGGCCATTTCCCCTAATTAGTAGCTGTAACTAACCTGTGGAATGAGGGAGTTTCTTGTCATGTTCATCTACATAGTAGGAAATGCTGTTAAACTGGAAAAGAAGCGCTACATCCGGTCAGGACTTTGTCGGAAGAGCCAGGATATTTTGTGAGCGCAGCAGAAATGGCAACATGTGGAGTAGGGTAAGGATAAGTCCTATTTAAAAGAGCTTCCACAGGTTAGTTACAGTTACTAATTAGGTGAAATGGCCGGAGGAGCCCTTTAAAGTTTCCATAAAATTTTGCCAATATCCAAATTTTCACTCCAATCTATGACAAAAATGACAATATTGAAAGGCTTGGAGAGGTTTTAAAAAAATTCTAAAATTTAGAGTGTAAGCAAAATTCTAATTTTGCTTACACTCTGCACTTCAGAAAACTGATGGATTCCAGTTATTTGATAATGGATTTAGTATTTTATCTAAATTTCATGAGGTATAGGCTTAGAATATTACCCTTTTATGAAATTATATTTTAAATTATATTTTTGGTCTTTTAGTTGGAAATCTCAAAACCTTAATCTCTGAAAATTCGCCTTGCAAAAATAAATGAACTTTTGGAATGCAGAGGGCTTCACGTTGAGAATTTACTTCCTAGTTGAGCCAAAACTGTAACTTTTTGGCTTTCTTTTTCCTTCTTTAAGATATACTTTGCATGAAAGGTACAGTTGCATCCTTGGTTACAAGGTGCCAAAATTGCATTAAAGGGGTTTCCTGGGATTTTGATATTGATGGCCCATCCTCAGGATAGGTATCAGTATTAGATTCTGTGAATTGGGCTGAGCTGCAGTACCAAGTACTACCACTATCCAACGGACGGCGCTGTGCTTGGTTAGCTGCGAGGAGGCTCCTCAACAGCTGATCGGCAGCAGTCAAGGGAACCTGACCTCAGCAAATCTGATATTGATGAACGATCCTGAGGATAGGTCCTCAATATTCAACTCCTGGAAACCCTTTTATTGCAATTTTTGCAACTACTCTGTTTCTGCAACTTCCGCTCTTCATCCCTGGAGAGCGTATCAGTATTACATGGCATAGCTTTTTAAACCACCAATGAACAATCAGTAATTTAAAAAGTTGTGCAATTAAAGTCTTAGGCTATATGCACACGACCGTGAAAAACGCACATGTGATGGACCAATGGTAGTCTATGGGGTTATTCACACAGCAGTTTTTTTGACGGGCAGTGAATAACGGACGTCAAAAAATAGAACATAATCTATCTTGTCTGTTTTTCACTGACCGACTGCCCTCAAACAAATGAATGGGTCCGTATCTCAGAAAGGCATCAGTGAAAAAAACGTCCAATAAAAATGGACAGTTCATCTGTATTTAATGGACGTTTTTTTCACTGTTGTGTGAATGTAGCTTTATGGTTATTTCCTCCATGGTGATCCTGTCTGCTGGTTAGAATGAAACTCCTCAATAGGCATCATTGTTACTTGGCTATGGCTTTGTGCCAGGCAGGAGCAGCAGTGCCTTATCTGAATGTATATGTTGGCATGCATTGACATCAAGAATTTGTACCTGGCACGCTTAAAGAAGGTGAGTGATGCATTTTATAGTTGATCCTATTCTTCACTCATACTGACCAATTGTGATTGCTTAGAAATAGGTTAATTGCAACCGTTGACCAGTGTAAATGGACCTTTAGTAAGGACTGAGTGATGGTAATGATTGCTTGGTCTTTATTGTGCTTTTCTTGCCAACCTGTACTTAGTAATATGTTAAGTTTTTTGTGATGGTATGCCTATTTCTAGGTCATCAGAAACAGCAAAACAAACCATCCAGAACTGGAACTCTTTCCACGCTATCTACTTTTCCTGAGACAGCAGCCTGTGACTCGCCAACAGCAGTCTAACATCTGGGTGAATATGGGTATGATGAGCCTGAGAATGTTTCCTCAGCATTTACCCAGAGGTAACGTAAGAATGCAGCAAGAATGGGGTGGCACAGCTTTCATGCAAGTGTTTTGTCTGCTAGTTCTGCAACCTGCATTTCCAAACAATGGGGCTAAGGTTATGCACAAGAAAACTGAGTAGTAAAGAATGCACAATAATGCATAAATTAGGAGGAGGTAGATGGGCAGTGCCCATGCTGTTCAGCAGGAACATTAGGACCAGAGAGGTTGAAATTCACCCTGTATTATTGTACATAAAGGGTGTTTTCACGTGTATCCGACTTAACCACTGAGCCACCATGCTACCCACACAAAACGTCTACAGCAGGGCCAAATCCTTATGCAGATCATGCCAGCTCAAATTGTACATGTGTAAAAGAAATCCGAGGTCCAGCCGTAGATTTCTGATAAGAAAATATATATCAGATTTTAATCCTAATTGTGAACACAGCGGCTGCTTGCCCTGAAGATACAAATCATTTAAAGCAGTATTCCCCAACTCCAGTCCTCAGGGCCCACCTGCCAGTCATGATTTGAGAATATCCCACAGAATGAATACCTGTGGTAATCCCTGATGCATTGACAGTAATTATATCACCTGCTGGATACTAAGGAAATCCTGAAAACCTGACCGTTAGGTGGGCCCTGAGGACTGGGTTGAGGAACACTGACTTAAAGAACTTCTGTTAGCGGATTTATTCCTTTGAAACTGGTTGACCTGTTGCAAGTGCACTTGGTAGCTGAAGGCATCTGTGTTGGTCCCATGTTCATATGTGTTCACATTGCTGAGAAAAATTATAATTTTTCTCAGCAATGCGGGCACATATGAACATGGGACCAACACAGATGCCTTCAGCTGCCAAGTGCACTTGCAACAGGTCAACCAGTTTCCTAGGTACAAATCTGCTGACAGATGGCCTTTAATACATATCTATCTAGATAAACTGTGTTCCATGAGGAGCTCATATTACTTTTTTTTTGTTAAATCCATAATTCTGTGTATACAAAGCAACACAAATAGACTTCCTGACTGGTTCCATTCAAAGAAGAAGAACAGATGTAGCAATCTTTAACTAAACAGTTGCAGCAAACTTTGTGTGTCCAAAACACAATATTAGCATAACTCAACCCCCGAAGATCTTTTCCTTTTTTTTTTTAACACCAGATATTAAGTTAATTGTCTTGTCACTTAGACAATAAAACAGTCTACATTGTTTTCATTGTAACCACATGTATGAGGTTGCAACCTGAAAGCATCTGGATGAATATGGGTGTGATGATTCCATGGAGGCTTTAGAAACTCTGTTGATGGTGTCTATAGTACAACGACGATTGCTGACAAACCAGGATAAATAGGTTTCACTTGGTACTACCTTTGCTTGGGTGGCATCCTAGATTGTATGTCGATACATTTATTAGATGGAAAAAGTCAACATTAGTGAAATCAAGAGGGAGTTATAATATTGCAGTTTTATTATTTCCATTAGTAAAATCTCTTTTAACCATTGGACATGGAATGGTACACTGTGTCCTCGGCTTGCTTTATGCTTTGCATTGATGCAGTTCTTCTTGTGCAGACCATAGGCCTTGCTGCTTCAAAACACCCAAAAATCTTAATGTGTAATTCTTTGATTGTACAGTATAAAATCCATTCCTAGGCTGGGAAGACTTGGCTTAGAAATACATTTCAGCCTTAACTCAAAATTTGACCATATAATTTATATTTAAAAACAGGAATGACTTTATTAATGATAATAAAAGGTTGGTGTCTTATTCTTTTTGCTGTGCACTAATTGATGTGAAATGAATCCTTAATCTTGTGGGGTTGTTTCCGTTCCCAAATATGCTTTCTTGCTGTAATCTTACAACTAATCCTCTTACCTGTAATTGCTGAAAATTTGCTGTTTCTTTTTAAGGAATATTGTGGTACAGTGTGTGATACAGTTAAGGTAACATTGTTGCTTTGCTACTCAGAATGCTGTTTTGTGTAACCGTGTAGCAGGTAAAATAATTTGGTGGTATTGCATGCTACCTCATGAAATTTAACTGTTGGAGCTAAGGCATTATTATCAATTTTATAAGCAAAAACAAATACTATCCGGAGCAGATTATTACCCTTAATGCTAGTCGGTTTAATATTCATTCCCGTACATTCATTTCACAGTTTATAGTGATGCTTTGTTTTGTACATTTACCTTTAAACATCATTTTGCAATTTGAAAAAGCAAACCATATGATACCACGCATCCACCAGACCCACTACTATTGGTGTAGCTACTAAAGACTCACTATGGGTACAGATCACTATAATCAAAGGTTCTTTACCTTATAGCAGACTTCAGTTTCCACAGCCTACTGTTTCTTCATATGCAGCTAACAACTCCAGTGTATAGTAGATCGGAATTTCAGCTTAGGAGTGTGCCCCGTCCCGGCGACTCAACTCCGTTCCCTGTCCAAAAATCGCTCTCCACTGGAGCACCTAGTGACGTCACAGTATGAGCTACGACTATGTTAGCAGATGGAGTAGATTAGACAAAAAGAAAATCTTAGAGTATACACCAGCAGAGTCTTATAGCAAAGTAAGGAAAAAACAAGCTTCCTTATGATCATCCAGTAGAAGGAAATATATATTGAGCGTTTGAGCATATTGCTTTTTACTCAGCTGGCAGGCCTTACTTACATCAAGCATAATGGTTATAGATATGACATGGCTGTCTTTGGTCAAGCTGTTTGTACAGTATGTTTTCAGCCACATAAAATGTGGGCTAGGCTGATTATGTGGTTTACTGGTTACACTTTCTACATCCAGAGGCCTCGGGCATGCTGTCTGCATGCTTTTATTTATAGGATGCATTGAACTTTAAGATTTGTGTTACTTTAGAAATTTTTGCTACCTTAGTAGGATGTCCAAAAATATTCAGCAAATATTTTCCACCAGAATGCATTAAAGGGGTTACCCAATCCTAAAAAAATTCCCCCCATATGCCGGGCCCCCCACTCTAAATATACTTACCCGGGTCCCCGCACCGCTGCTGCAGCTTCTCCCCGTGCACGGATGAAAACAAAGGGGTTAGAGTGCTGTTGCATTGTATTTTATTTTCTTTGCATCTTGCAAATCAAGGTACAAACCTCTATTCACAAGATAATATTGGGGTACAGCGCAACCGGGTAGCTGGCTGCATGTAGATAATCCATGCCCACCTGTGGCAATCAATGGCCGCACGATTTTAATGCAAAATCATATGGCTATTGGCTGCCATGGAAAGGCTGTGGGGCCATCAGGCTGTACCCCTAGGATATGCTCACGTTTTAGATTAAAATAAAAAGTTTATTGCCACAACAGAAAACAGAGGCTGTACTCTCAAATTTTTGCTGCGGATGAGCTGCTGTACATCCATAGTAGATTAGCACAAGAATTAGCCCACTTGTAATTCAGTAGGACTAATCCTTGGTGTTTCTGTCTGAAATAAGTGATATGCCAATTATTTCAGGAGCAATTTTTTTTCAGCTGCGCGGGCAGATTCTGTGCAGAAATTTTTCATTGCATCTGAGTAGGATTGCAAAATCACATTCACATGCATGAGATGCGGAATCTGACACATGTGAACATACCCTTAGTTCTTCAACCGAGATCTAAGGAAGGTCTACCTTCACAACCAGTTTTATGTAATTGCTCCAATAAATCTAAAATAGAAAATTGAGCAACTTTTCAAAAAGGCTTAATTAAAAATCTGTGGTTTTGTGTTTCCAGCTCCTATTGTGGCCATGGTAACAGACTACATACAAACTCTGTGTAGTCTGACCCTGCACTCAATTACATCAATCTACTCCTCACATCTTGGGTATGAACGCAGGATCCACACAAGCTGTAATCTGTTACCATGGAGAAAGCAAAAAGGATGGGGGAATTTTTTAAAGGAGTTCTTCACAATTAGAAAAACATGGTTACTTTCAGGAATAGTGCCTAATCTGTCTACAGGTTGCGTCTGGGTTTGCAGCTCAGCTCCATGTACTTGAAAGGCGCTAAGCTGCAGTACCATACGTACCTTTACTCAGGAGCATTTGAAAATCTTTTTTTTTTTTTTTTTTTTCATTTACCATCTTTTCTAAATTTTTTATCCTATGGTACTAGATATCATTTAATAGTTAGGGGACATTTATCCTATGAAAAGAAAACTAAAACATTGAAGCAGTTTTGTCAGTGGTTTTGAAGCTTGTATTAAATTACATTTCAAAGAACTTAGTTGTGACACAATGTATTATATACCTGAATTCTGTGGGGATTTATATATATTTTTTCTGAAAAATAGGAAATGTGCCATCTCCAAATGCACCTTTGAAAAGAGTTTTAGCATATACCGGGTGCTTCAGCCGAATGCAGACAATAAAAGAAATCCATGAATATCTTTCTCAGCGTTTACGTATAAAAGAAGAAGATATGCGTTTGTGGTTATATAATAGTGAGGTAATGTATGAAATGTTTTATAAATTATTAATAATCAGAAATGTGCAGACAGCTATTTACTTTATTTTTAGTTTAGTCAGACTGGCATTTTTTATTCTTTTCTTTTAAGTGCATGATGAATTCATTTTTACACTCCTTCAGAACTAATGGCAATATAAATATGTGTTTAGAGTACCATCCATTTACTTAGTCTTATGTTCTTTCTACCCTTGACTATACACAAGACAGTAACTCAGGAACAATGGTGAGCAATGGAGGAGTCCTTTCAGTTGTTACTCAACTTCTGTTCCTTAAGAAGAAGCAAGTCAAGCATGTTGCACTTGTTTTATGCACTGTCTATTAGGCCAGTAGGATAGACTTTTATCTTAATTTATTTTATTATATTGGCTTGACTTAATTTGGTATCAGCTTACCCTCAGGAAGGGACATCATCATTAGTTAATCGGCAGCAGTTTAACACCGAGCACCCCCACAGGTCAGCTATTTGAGTGTAGGTCAGCCATCGAAAGTCTGGATCGGAACTACACAGCACCGTCAACATTGTAGTTGAAGGAGCTCGTTACTACAGCATTGCTCCCATTGTAGTGAATGGGAGCAGCACTGTAGTAAGAAGCTCCCTCCCCTACAGAGGTGATGGTGCTACATAGTTACGGTTCCATCTTCCAACGGCAGAGCTACACTCAAAAAGCTGAATTACAGGGGTGAAGGGCGTTGAACTCCCACCGATCAGCTGTTGATGGCTTATCTTAAAGAGAGGCCATTACTTAAAGGCTGGAAAACACTTTTAACCATTAATGGCATACACATAACAAACTGTGCTCAGATCTTACTGTGAATTCAGGGGGAAAAATTAACAGATAATGTGAATCTGTGAGAAAGTGTCAGGAGACCAATATTAACCCTTTGTAAGGGTAACCTCCATCTAAAAGGCTTTTGGATTTGCTATAAATGCCTAAGATGTGAATACCCCTTTAAATGCAACAGCCTTTAGGGTTCGAGGATTTCCTTTTACCATTTCCCAGCAGAATTTAGCTGTCCAATATATAATCAAAACCAAAATTGAGCCTTTAAGTATTGAGATTCTTAATTACAAACTTCTCAAAGAAAGAGACTTGTAAAATGAGGTGCTGTCCAAGCTAGTCAACTCCTCGAAAACCTTTCTGTTTACAGAGGTTTCATACAAAATAAATAAGTACCTTTCCTTCCCTCCTCCTATAAACCATGATGCCCACTTGTGTAGATGTAATCTGTTGACTGACTCTTGACTGAGAAGAAGTGCTTCATGGGATGATTTATGCTTAAGGATGTTTATATGGTTAAATACTTAGGCTGGAATTATTAATGCACTAATGCAATGTTTCAAATGGATCATACAAAGTGCATATATAGTAAAGAAGCCTTAAACTATTGCTGGATTTTTATACAGTAATGCTGTGAAGACTATGCTTATGGTTATTTCAACAACTCTGCACAACTTACTCAGATACTTATTCGGGCTGTTGTTTTACAGTACACTTTGGTCATCATTTAAACTGCTATAGAATTGATAAGAAGTCGTAAATTCTTACATTTGTAGTCTTGAAGTCTGGAAGATTTATGATGAATTGGTAATGGTTCCCAATGGTTCCATAGTTTTCAGTTTGCCCTTAGTAAAGTTGTTGTTGTGTTGGTTTCGTTGTGACAGCACTGTAAACCCCTTACTGATTTGCCCGAACACTGCTCAGAGACGTTGGAAAGGACAATACTGTTTTACGAGGGCTGTGTGGCTGCATAGAGGTAGCCGCTTCTGAGAGCTCTTTAAGCTAGAGCCACCGTCTTATTTTTTGGCGGACAATCTAAGCTTTAAAAGAAGACCAGGATCGTGGTGCTAGCTGCCATTAAACTGGATTGACAGCTGTTAGAAACAAATCGCAGTGAGAGCTGCATAAATCTGCAGTTCTCAATCCCCACCCTAAAGTTTGTTTCTCTAGTCTTATGGTTAACACAGCAATCCTGGTCTTATTTTAAGGCTTTGATTGTCAACTTTAAAACAAGACCAAGATCACTGCTCCAGCTCAACTTCTATGCAAGCTCCCCGATTGTCACATGTGGTTGTTTTTTGTTCTTTGTTTTCAGAAAAGGAGTGAGAAGGTGAGCACTTACTAATCTAATTACCCCTCTAATTAGGCAATTTATTGATGCCATGACCCAGTCAAATAAGCTGCTCCAAACACTCACCATCACAAACGCCAAAAAAGTTTCCGTTTCACACTCTGCTTTTCCTGTCCATACCCGATCTTTACCATAAAAGATTCAAACTGCTTCTAAGTGATACTCATTACACACTTCATTAATGGTGATAACAATTATCCCTACAGAGGAATCTAATTTCTTTCTTTCTTTTTATTTATCAAGAAAAAAGATTTCTGCAGTCACTGACTGTCACCATAAATAATCATTCTTAACTAGGGCTGCATGGCACACGGACAGTATTGAAATAAAGGATTCTTTTCCCTATTTTTTTCTGTTCTTTTGGTGGATCAGAAGACCGAAAAACAAAACAGTGATGTGGACCTAGCCATAGGGATGTTTTTTTGAAGGCTTTGTGGTTATTTGCTTCTCCATAAGAGCAGTTTTCTGTTCATCTCACCTGTTAAAAACAGAATAAAAAGCAATCAAAAATGGTACCAATAAAACTACAAATCTTCCCACAAGTGTAGTGCATGCGCCACTACACTTCCAGGTGTACCCAGATGTGAGTGGCGCATACACAGTTGGCATCTGTGCTGCTCAGGTAGCAGCAGCAGCAGAGTCTCTGTGCTTGCTCTGCCACTCAGGCGTGAGATTGATGGGACTAGACAAAATGTGTGGGAATGGGTTGGAAGTGGGGTGTCTCTTGAGCAGCAGGGCCAGCACTTTTTGAATGAATTCAACTTGTACAAGTTGAAAATGGACATTTTCTGCAGCAGCTTTTGTCTGTGTGAACATACCCTTACACCATTATCAGCAATCTCCAACACTCCAGCTTTTGAGAAACTACAATTCCCAGAATGCTTCATTTAATTCTGTGGGAGTTAAAAGAATAGCCAAACATGCTTGCATGCTAGGAGTTGTATTTTTACAGTAGCAGGAGTGCCAAAGGTTGCTGATTCCTGTGTTACACTGTCAGTGCTGAGACAGTCAGAGTGTGTAGAGTCACTCCCTATTGACAGGTTGAGTCCTAACACCCACTCAGAATTATTTCATGGAGAATATATCTACTAAAACAGACACTTCCTGACATGGTCCTTTTTGAACTATTTTTATTAAGACATTTTTCTTAATTGTAATTTCTTTTATTTATTCAAAACCTACCTTATCTGGATTCCCCATAAATCTAGACTAGATTTGATCAAATATATTGTCATGCAGGAATTGCACAGTAACACTAACTTATTCAGTAGGTAATGTTTGGTCTCTTGCACATAATCATATGTTGGTATTTTTTGTAGTATGCATAAAAAAAGTATTTTTTTTATCCAGCATGAAGAGTAAATGTTCTTTGCTTTTCTCTAGAATTATCTAACCCTGTTGGATGATGAAGACCACAAATTGGAATATCTCAAAATTCAGGATGAGCAGCACTTGGTAATAGAAGGTATTAAAACTTTGTGAGATATCAATTGGTAGCCATCGTAAAACACTAATATTTTTGTACATTTATAATACACATGAATTGAAATTTAATTCATCCATAACTAAAATTTGATATAAATAGTACATATTTTTGCAAGCACAAAACGACTGTACAGAGATGAATGTCGTATATAGACATTGCTTTACTCTTCCTGCAGAAACAGTGTCATTCTCCTTTGTCCACCTCTAATTGTTTAACATGTCATTCTGCCCATAAGAGCTGTGACTCCTTTAATCTTAGAGCTGGGCACAGCAGTAAGACAATTTCTTACAACTTAAAGGGAACCTGTCAACTTTATGCTGACCTCACTGAGAGCAGCATAATATAGTGACAGAAATTCTAATTTCAGCGGTGTGTCCCTCATGAGCTAAAAGTAAGTGGTTGCTGAGAACCAGCATCATAATGATTGCAGCTCAGGCCTTGATAAGAGTCAACTCTACCTGAGAAGAGTCCTGGTTATTCATAATCTCCTGCACTCTCACCCATCTGCTGATGATTTTCAGTTCTCTCCTAGAAAGAAAGGTAGAAAACTAGGAAGAAGACTGTCAATCATCAGCAGGTGGGCAGGGAGAGCAGGAATTCATGAATATCCAGGACTCTTCTAAGGTGGCCGTGACTCTTTTCCAGGCCTATTCCTCAATGATTGTGATGTTGGTTCTTGGCAACCATTTACTTTTAACTTTCAAATGACAGACCGCTGAAATCAACTCACCTGTCTCTACTTCATGCTGCCTTTAGTATGGGCAGCATAAAGTCGATGACAGGTTCCCTTTAATCACATCAACACTTGAGCTAAAGTGTAGAATTCTTGTTCTCAATGTTAATCCGATCTGGTCACTTCCCTTTTCTTCCGTGCACATGTCCTTTCAGCCATCTATTCGTTGCACTTGACAGACATATGTCTTTTTTCTGCAGTACAATGTAACTTTTTTTTAAAAAGAGGTTCTGTTCTCAGACCGGTATAAATGCCCTCTGCTTACACCATCATGCTTTTATATGTGAGAATCCTTTGGAAATTTGGTTTAGGATTTTTCTTAATGTCCGTTACAGCTCATCTCTGATTATTAATTGCTTTGCATAAGTCAGTAGTACAAATTAAGATAAGAAACTTTGCAATCTACACTATTTAAGAGAAAAAAATGCATTGTTCTCCACTTATCAGGTTCCTTTTCTCATTTCCTCCTGCTTGCTTAATTGATCATTCTCTCTGCAGTTACTGATAGGATCTGTTTCCAGAAAGGAGACTTCTTTTCAGCTTTACTGACAGATCGTGCTGCCCATAGAAGTCTTTGGAGAGGGGAGGAGGAACCAGAGTTAGAAGCAGAGACAGAACTTGTTACTAGTACCCCCTCCACCCTGCAGGAAGCATACTTAGGCTACTTTCACACTGGCGTTTTTGGATCCGCTTGTGAGATCCGTTTCAGGGCTCTCACAAGCGGTCCAAAACGGATCAGTTTTGCCCCAATGCATTCTGAATGGATAAGGATCCGTTCAGAATGCATCAGTTTGGCTCCGTTCAGTCTCCATTCCGCTCTGGAGGCGGACATCAAAACGCTGCTTGCAGCGTTTTGGTGTCCGTCTGATGGAACTGAGCCAAACGGATCCGTCCTGACATACAATGTAAGTCAATGGGGACGGATCCGTTTTTAATGACACAATATGACACAACAGAAAACGGATCCGTCCCCCATTGACTTTCAATGGTGTTCAAGACGGATCTGTTTTGCCTATGTTCATGATAATACAAACAGATCCGTTCTGAACGGATGCATGCGGTTGTATTATCAGTGCGGATCCGTCTGTGCAGATACATGACGGATCCACACAAGACGCCAGTGTGAAAGTAGCCTTACCTGCTCCCCAACGCTCTGTTCCAGTATGTAAACTACTAGCACAGATTATTGCTCTGCTGCAGGTAACAACTGGCCACAGCGGTGATGTGTTCCACAAGGGGTACATGACCACAGTGACAATATACTAATATACAGTGTGCCAGTATATTGTAATAAAAAAAAAAATAGATAGATAGATAGATAAAAAAATGAAAATATCTATGGGATTAAAGTAAAAATAAATAAAAAAATAAGCTCAAGTATTATTTAAAAAAAACTGAACTGAAAAAAATACACAAAACACTTTTTAACTAACATTTAATTATATTGACATATCCAGTTTGATAACATAGTTACATAAAAAATGTATAACAGTCATATCACGCACTATAAATGTAGGCACTTAATGTAGGTCAGTGATGAGCAATAAAAGCATATGAAACATGCTGGAATAGTTTTTTTATTTATTTTTTGGCTTGCCTACCCAAAGTTAAATTAATAAAACTAAAAGCTAACATATATATAACCCAGAGAGGTATGTGAGGAAGTTACAACATGTCTAGAAAAAAAAAAAAAAAGACCCCATGCGTTTATCCAGAAACAATTCTAGGTTATTGGTTTTGTAATGGGCAGATAAGAAATCCAAAAAATTTGAGTTGCCCTAGTTCTCAAAGGGTTTAAAGATGTATTAATAAAGTTAATCAGCACAAAACCTATTTACATAAAAACACAAAATAGGGTTCCAGTTAGCAAATTCACTTTAAGGCTACATGCACAAAACTGTATTTTGAATCCACATCCAATTTGTATTGTTTGCAGAGCATCACACATGGACTCATTTCATTTATTTCTATGCTGTCTGCATCCATAAGTCCATCCTGCAGATTATAGAATATGTCCTATTGTCCGTTTTGCAGACAAGAATAGCCATTTCTATTAATGGCACTGTGAAAAATATGGAGTGCACCCTGAGGCACAGCCCTACAAGAATTCCAATATACAGTACTGTAAATGATTTAATATGCTTATTGGTAATGCCCCTTTTATTGATATATGTCTTTGTCTCCCCTCTGTTTCATTTTTACTTTTAGTTCGGAACAAAGATATGAGTTGGCCAGAAGAAATGTCATTCATTGCAAACAGCAGTAAAATTGATAGGCATAAAGGTAAGTAAGTACATTACCCAGAATCATATTTTGGAATATATTTTTTTTAGGTGAAACAAATCAATGTTCAAGAAGTTTCCTGGCACTGCAGTATTGATGACCCTGCATAGAATAGTCCATTTGTATGAGATTGTTTAGGGTTGGATTCCCTTGATGATCAACTGAGTTGAGGGGGCCACAGTGCTCCAGCAAGTGCCCACCTACCCATCGTTGCACCACAGGCACAGCGGTATAGCGATATAGAGATGCAGAGCTCCTCAGTCAGATGATTGCTGGGGGTTCCAGGAGTCCAATTCTTCACAGTCTGATATTGATGGCCTGTCCTAAGGATAGGCTATCAATATTGGAGTACAATACAATACATTTGATCAGGTCTTTCTCTAAAGTCCATTCCTAAATTGGTTTGTTATTTCTAAACTGTCTGCCCCATTGATGCGTTTCACACTTTTTATGTAGTGCCTTAACCTGATTACTAAATATGTCCATGTGTACTTGGCTATTAGCTCATTAAGTTTCTTTTATATTTTGTTTGCTCTTAGTTCCCACTGAAAAGGGAGCAACGGGACTCAGTAATTTGGGGAACACTTGCTTTATGAACTCCAGTATCCAGTGTGTCAGCAACACCCAGCCTCTCACAAAGTATTTCATCTCAGGGAGACATCTGTATGAGCTAAACAGGTAATGAAGTATGTATGCCGTCCTAACCCACATTTGGAAGGATACTACCTGTATGTAAACAGTCACTGCATAGACTTTCTAAAATGTAATTTTTCATTCGTTATGGCGTAATCCCACCATTCCTTACTTTTTATCTTCAAGGATTCAGAGTTTTGGATAGCTTATGGGTTTAAATGTGTGTCTCTGGTATTCAGATGTCATTTGAAAGTTTGAAGGATGTACACAGTATTCCCAGGACAGCCTTTTATAAATTCTTTCAGTTATGGCATGTGCTTAACAGCCAATTTGGTAGTCCAAGTAGCCTCATATCCACAGTAGGTGTACTGAGAAGGCAAGATCCTGACTGTGGCTCATACAGAGTGCAATCCGCTGGAAGTTATACCAAAATGGCACCAGCTCACCACCCTCTCTAACAGAGAATGTTCGAAGGGATCAAACCCCACCTTCATGTCTCTCCTACCACTAATAGTAAATTCATTCAATTATAGTTTTTTCTCCACTGCTATTCAACTCCCAACTTGCCTGTTTAAAATGGGCATAGTACCAACCCATCCACCTAATGTGGTCCTGCCCTGAAATCTTTTTTTGGGATGACATAATTCCATTAATAACCAAAATAACGGGTCTTTTGGTTCCAAAAACTCCAGCACTTTGCTTAAAGGGGTTCTCCATGAATTCAGAAAATGAAAATACTTAAATATTACTTGAGTATAAATATATTCCCAAATACATTTCATTAGTTATAATGGTTCATTTTGTCTAGGGAGCAATCATTTGGGGAAATAAAATGGCTGCTGTCCTATCAGTTCCCACAAAACCTGTCCTAATCACACAGCAGGACAAGTTACTTTACAACACTGAGGTAAAGAGCTGCCTTATCCTCCTCTCTGCTCTGCTTGTCAGGGATTATGATCCAGAATACAGATGATAAGATCTTCAGCTGAATCTCTGTGGGAATGGAGATTATGAGGAGATATGAAGTACAGAGAGGATGGGCAGGACAGACTGTGGTAATGTGTGCTATGTTAATGAAGACTGCATACAAGTGCTGCTGCTCATTATCTACACCCCCACTGTCCTCTCTGTATTTCGTGTCTCCTCATGAACTCCATTCCTACAGAGATTCATTTAAAGATCATATAAAACTGTATTCAGGATCATAATCCCTGACAAGTAAGAGAGGAAGATGGCGCAGCTCTTTAACTTGTCCTCCTGTGTAATTTGGACAGGTTTTGTGTGGACTTGGAGGACAGGGGCCATTTTATTTTTCCTAATGATTGCTCCCCAGACAAAACGAGCCATTATAACTAAGGAAAAATATTTGGTAATATGTTTATAATGAAGTAATATTTAGGTATTTTCATTTTCTTATTTCCCGGAGAACCCCTTTAATAGGATTTCTAAAGGAGAAGGATTACCATCTGATATTTTTGACAGGTGGGTAAATGATGGCCATGAAATGGATAGCGCCTGAAGAGTTCCCTCCGTAGCACAATGGAAAATCATGGTGAATACAACCATAATGTATGGCAAAATAGTTTACAAGAAATAAAGGCTCTGTGGGAAAAAAATTGTGAAGGTGCTTGAGCATATTTCACAGTTAAATCCCTGACCTCAATAGAAAATCGAGATGACGCTATTTTTCCTGGCTCGCTGCAGTGTCCCTTGTGTCTTCTGACTATAATGTGATTTATGGGATACTGACTGTGTTTAACCCTTTCTGTGAATACTCCTTTTATAGAACTTAAGTAAACTTAAGTTTGAAATAAAATGTACTCAAGGTCTAGACTAAATTATGGAAATTTTTAGCTACATTGCACCAATGTTTAAGTAATCCATATCCTTTTTTCTAATAAATGGACTTTTTGACATTTTAGAACAAATCCCATAGGAATGAAAGGGCACATGGCAAAGTGCTATGGAGATTTGGTTCAAGAGCTGTGGAGTGGTACGCAAAAGAATGTGGCTCCTTTAAAGCTAAGGGTAAGTTATATGCATATTTGGCATATTTCCTACAAATTGATAAAATGTAGAGTTTAACCTCTAAACCTCTACAACATTTCTATTTGTCACAACAGGTCCTCATATTCACCAAATATTTGAAAACACACATATAACGTTAAGTCATAATTTAGTAATAGAAATTCATACAACACATAAATATAATTAAAATAGCAGCAGTGCATGAAATGCTGTGACAAAAATTCCCCCCCAGGTACACAAGATCGGTTATTTCTAAGTCTTCAAAGGATGTACAATATACTATATATGGTATTTGACAAGAGGAAGCGAGGCGAAACGCGCGCCGGTGTTGGTGTTCCCTCCAGGTCCTTGGTCTGTATTTGTTCTCCCTGCTATTTTGTACAACTGTCTATGATTTTTACAGTATTCTATATTATATGTCTCAGCTGTTAGGGTTCACTCAGCGATATTCCCTGTTGGTACTTCTCTGAGTGTTATTATATGTGGGTACTGCCTTCACTGGGGTATGTAACATTATTAGCAGGGTTTGGATGACTAATTGCAATTCTAACTAAGTTATTGACAATTGTCAAATACCATATATAGTATATTGCACATCATTTGAATACTTAGAAATAACCGATCTTGTGTACCTGGTGAGGGAGAATTTCTGTCACAGCATTTCATGCACTGCTGCTATTTTAACTATGATATTTATTATGTGGTTGTATGTATTTCTATTAATAAATTATGACTTTACATAATATGTGTGTTTTCAAATATTTGGTGAGTCTGTGTATAGTGTCACACATATTGAGCTATTTGCGGGTTACTAATATTGGATGTTACAACAGCACCTCATGCAGCAGGCAGGCGTTCCCCTTCACAGGCATGTCGTATGATTACAGTGCAGTTATCATTCCACAGATTCTGCCCACTAGTAACTGACACAGCAGTGTCGATTTCTGGAATTGGTGGGGTTTTTTTTTTTTTTGCACTTCCTCAAATACATTTTTAAAAATTAATAAATGAAATGTACCCAAAAACGGTGCCATCGAAAAGTTCAACTCATCCTGCAAAACCAAGACCTGATGCAACTACAGTGATAGAAAAATTTAAAAAGTTATGGCTCTTAGAATGCAATGCTGATAAATGAAAACATTGCTAGTTCCTTAGAGGGGTATTCTGGTTGTTACAAGTTATCCCCTATCCGCAGGATCGGGGATAACAATTAGGTCGGTAGTAGACCTACCACTGGGACACCCACCAATTACGAGAACAGGGGCAAACCGGGCTTTCTGACACTCAATTCATTTCTCTGGGAGTTCTGGAGACGAATACAGCTCTCAGCTATTTCTGGAACTCCTATAGAACTAAATAGCATGGCAGTGTGCACATCAGGGTGTTTCGAAGGGTACGGAGTTCCTGTTCTCATGGTCAGTGTGGTTCCCAGCAATAGGACCCCCAACAATCTAATAGTTATCCCCTATTGATGGGAGATAACTTGTAACAACCAGAATACCCTTTTAATGCTCAAAATAGTCCTGTTCTGAATGAGGTTAAAAATGTGCTTCCTCAGGATTGGTCATCAATCTCAGATTGGGTGGGTCTGACTCCTGACACTCCGCTGATCAGCAATTCGAAGGGGCTGTGGTGCTAGTGCAAGTGTTTTTTTTATGTTTACCTGCCTGGTATCTACATTGTGTATGGTTTCTACATTTTTTTTTCAACTTGCTTAACAAGGTTAGCAGATAGAGGCAGAGCAGTGTAGGAAAGGGGGCGTGGCCTAAGAAGTACCATTTTGCTTCACAAGTCTGTTGTAAAATTCTGTCAACCAATAGTTGATATTCAGTTAGAAAAAATGTGCACCACTTATAAATCCACGAGTCACTGTGATACAGTGCATTTGGAACTTTTTTAGACTCTTTTTTTCACATTTTGTTAAGTTATGGTGCTAAAATAAAAAAAAACGTTTCACCCATCAGTCTGCAGTCAGTCCCCCTTATTAAAAAAATAAAACAAAACAGAATTTTAGAAATATTTGCAATTATATTTCCTTTACGTATATACTGATCTAACTGAGTAGGACAAATGTATTAAAAAGGAAAAAACTAAAATTTATCATGGATATAAGTGTTCAAAGCCTTTGTTACTACACTTGAAATTTAGCTCGAGGGGCCCCTCCATTTCTCTTGACCATCTGAGATTTTTCTACACCTTGCTTGGAGTCCACCTGTTGTAAATTCTATTCATTGAACATGATTTGGAAAGACACAGCCTTATCTATATAAGGCTAGGTTCACACGACGACATTTGCACGACAAATAGGGCACAACTTCACTGCAACATTTGTCGCGTAACATTTTGTTGCACTATTGTCACGCTAGTCTATGGTGTCGCATTGCGACATGCTGCGACTGCGACGTGACAGTCGCAGAAAAAAACAAAAAACCAAGCATCTTGTTTTCACTTTTTCATTAATGGGGTATTGAGTTTAGAATGATGGGGGGGAATAGAACTTTTTTTTCCTTCATTTTAGTCCCAACAAAATGTGAAAAAAGTGGAAGGGTCAGAAGACTTTCAGAATGCACTGTAAATCTGGTGCAGGTTGAGACACTCTATCCAAGCTTACACCATTTGTAGGGTTAGTACATCTGGGCCATGTTATTGTAAAACCTCTTGGTCTAGAAGAATTAGAGTACTTTCACACTTGCGGCAGGACGGATCCGGCAGGCTATTCAGCCTGCCGGATCCGTCCTGCCGCAAGTGCCCGTGCACTGCCGTGGTGCCGCTCCGTCCCCATTGACTATAATAGGGCGGAGCTACGGCGCAGCACGGCAAAGATCGCCAGACTGAAAAATCGGACATGCAGGACTTGCCGGATCCGTCCTGCCGCAAGTGTGAAAGTACCCTAAGAGGGCTAAGTAAAAAAAAATACCTGTACATAAAATGGAGAACCACTTCAATGTGTAAAATACAACTTTATCCCTACTTTCAGAATACTTTATTTTGCTAGTGTGCTATTATTATTTTTTTATTACATCTTCTTGTAAACAGGATTTCATCAGGTAAAACAAAACACATTACTTGTCTTTTAAATTCCCTGCTTCAGTGCAGATGCTTTGTATGTTTACCCAGTGACTGTGATGATGTAACATGCTATACTTACTGGCATCACCGCTGATTTCAGAGCTGGAAGCTCATGAATATCAGTACTCATTAACACGGTCTGCAACTGTTAGGACTTAAAATGAAGGTCCCTTTAAATGAATATTGTATGTCTGTATTTTTTCAGTGGACAATAGCAAAGTATGCCCCTCGGTTCAATGGCTTTCAGCAGCAGGACTCCCAAGAGCTGCTTGCATTTCTTCTAGATGGCCTCCATGAAGATCTTAATAGAGTACATGAGAAGCCGTATGTTGAGCTCAAGGACAGTGATGGACGACCTGACTGGGAAGTTGCGGCAGAGGTTAGTTATTGCATAGTGTATACTGTTTACTCAGTCTTTTTGTGTCCTGTATCACTCGTACCTTTTTCAGTTCGCCTCTATGGTCTGACTGCTGGTCTGAGAGTGCATGTTAAGTGAAACTCTCTGCCAAAGGAAGTTAAACACTTTGGCTAGGAACTAGTATACATGGATTAAATCCAGAAAACCATATATTTTATGTAAAAACAGTATGTAGAATATTCACATATAAGTTTCCAATAGACGTCATAGGAATAGCAAAAGTTTTCGTCCAGGTGCTGAGGGCCCCCACCAGGGGCGGTTTGGAAATTTAAAGTGCTCTGGGAGAAAAAGCTAAAAGTGGCCCTTTGTTGATATAAGGCAGGGCAGCACAAGTTCTGAAGGAGCCAGCAATACTATCGTGTGTCCCATGCTGTACCAAATACCACAGTGCATTACAGACTAATACCCCAGTAGCACAAAATACCTCCCTAGAAGCTGTCCCCCTTTGGTGACCAGAGCCAGCTGCCACGTTCTGTCCTCCTACTCCAGTTGCCTCAAGATGGCAATTAAGTTAAATGGATTTTGAACAAATAAATTCAGATGCAGTTTAAGTTCAGACTTTCAGCTTTAATTCAGTGGGTTGAACAAAATGATTGCATAAAAATGTGAGGAACTTAAAGCATTTTTTAAACTCAATCCCTTCATTTCCGGGGCTCAAAAGTATTTGGACAAATTACATAATTGTAAATAAAATGTTACTTTCTAGCACTTGGTTGAAAACCCTCTGTTGGCAATGACTGCCTGAAGTCTTGAACTCATGGACATCACCAGATGCTGTGTTTACTCCCTTTTAATGCTCTACCAGGACTTTACTTTAATTTGCTGATTGTTTGTGGGCCTTTCTGTCTGAAGTTTAGTCTTTAACAAGTGAAATGCTCTATTGGGTTCAGATCAGGTGACTGACTTGGCCATTGAAGGATCTTCCACTTCTTTGCTTTAATAAACTCCTGGGTTGCTTTGGCTTTATGTTTTGGGTCTTTGTCCATCTGTATTATGAAACGCCGGCCAATCAGTTTGGCTGCATTTGGCTGGATTTGAGCACACAGTATGTCTCTGAAAACCCCAGAATTAATCCGGCTGCTTCTGTCCTGTGTCACATCATCAATAAAAACTAGGGACCCAGTGCCACTGGCAGCCATGCATGCCCAAGCCATCACACTGCCTCCACCATGTTTTACAGACTATGTGGTATGCTTTGGATCATGAGCTGTACCATGCGTTCGCCATACTTTTTTCTTTCCATCATTCTGGTAGAGGTTGATCTTGGTTTCATCTGTCCAAAGGATGTTCTTCCAGAAGAGTCCTGGTTATTCATGAATTCCTGCTCTCCCGCCCACCTGCTGATGACTGACCGTCTTCTACCTAGTTTTCTACCTTTCTGTCTAGGTGAGAACTGCCAATCATCAGCAGATGGGGGAAAGCAGGAGATTAGGAATAACCAGGACTCTTCTCAGGTAGATTTTACTCTTTTCAAGGTTTGTGCTGCAATGATTATGCTGTGGGTTCTCAGCAACCACTTACTTTTAGCTCATAAGTGACACACCGCTGAAATCAGTATTTCTGTCACTATTTTATGCTGCCCTCAGTGAGGTCAGCATAAAGTGGATGACAGGTTCCCTTTAAGATGTTTTTTTTTAGCAAAGTCCAATCTAGTCTTCTTATTCTTGAGGCTTATGAGTGGCTTGCACCGTGCAGTGAACCCTCTGTACTTACTTTCATGCAGTCTTTTCTTTATGGTAGATTTGGATATTGATATGCCTATATCCTGGAGAGTGTTGTTCGCTTGGTTGGCTGTTGTGAAGGGGTTTCTCTTCACCATGGGAATTATTCTGCGATCATCCACCACTGTTGTCTTCGGTGGGCGTCCAGGTCTTTTTGCATTGTTGAGGTCATCAGTGCTTTCTTTCTCATGATGCACCAAACTGTAGATTTTGCCACTCCTAACAGTGTAGCAATTTCTCGGATGGGTTTTTTCTGTTTTTGCAGATGAAGGATGGCTTGTTTCACCTGCATGGAGAGCTCCTTTGACCGCATGTTTACTCAGCAAAATCATCAAAGTGCAAGCACCACACATCAACTCCAGGCCTTTTATGTGCTTAATTGAGAATGCAATAATGAAGGAATTGCTCACACCTGCCCATGAAATAGCCTTTAAGGCAATTGTCCAATTACTTTTGGTCCCTTTAAAAACAGGGCACCACATGTAAAGGAGCTGAAACTCCTAAACCCTTCGTCCAGTTTTAATGTGAATACCCTCGAATGAAAGCTAAAAATCTGGACTGTATGTCCATGTCCATTGTATAACTATAACTTGAATATGTTTTAGTAAACAGGTAAAAAAATCTAAATTTGTGTCAGTGTCAAAATATATATCGACCTAACTGTAAGTAGCTGATGCCTCAAGCATTAATTAACCTTCAGGAGCCTCAGCTTATTACTCACCTGTCTGGTAGCCGTGAGGAGGACTTAGGTGGCCCCCTGGGCATCGGCTCATTGGGAGGTTTCCCTGTAGGGTCTATGGCCAGTCTGCCCCACCAAACCCAAAAACAAGCAGGTGCAGCTGAGCGCTATATGTCTTTGCTAGCTAAAGATGGGCTCATAGACTTTTTGTTGAGATGCCTACCGATCAAACTGTGACATGTCAATAGTTTTTTGAAGCAACAGTTACCGTATTTTTCGCCCTATAAGACGCACCGGCCTATAAGACGCACCTGGGTTTTTGAGGAGAAAAATAAGAAAAAAAATATTTTTAACCAAAAGGTGTGCTTTTGAAGTAATGGTGGTCTGTGCATGACAGTATTATGGGGGGGATCTGTGGATGGCACTGTTATGTGGGGGAGATGTGGATGGCACTGTGATGGGGGGATCTGTGGATGGCACTGTGATGGGGGATCTGTGGATAGCACTGTGATGGGGGATCTGTGGATAGCACTGTGATGGGGGATCTGTGGATAGCACTGTGATGGGGGACCTGTGGATAGCACTGTGATGGGGGCATTTATGAATGACACTGTAATGGATTGGATCTGTGGATGACACATATATAGCATCTTATGCTATATGTGTCATCCACAGATCACCCAATTACAGTGTCATCCACAGGTGCCCCTTTTCTAAAACATCTGGCCCATGGCTGCTTAGGGGCGGAGCCTGGCAGCACATGGCGGGCGGCCCGCCGTAACAGCGTGACTGCTTGTATAACATTTAAAATCTTTAATTATGTCCCCTTATTTCCTAAAAGCCTAGGACAGTAGCGCTCTGCTAACCTGCTATAACGATCCTCTAGCAGGCAGAGCGGTGCGGCGGCAGGCTGGTGTGTAACGTCCTCACTGACGTCATCTGCCTGCTCCTTTCACTTTATTAATGAAGCAGGAGGAGCAGGCAGATGACTGCCGCCGCACCGCTCTGCCTGCTAGAGGATCGTTATAGCAGGTTAGCAGAGCGCTACTGTCCTGGGCTTTTAGGAAATAAGGGGACATAATTAAAGATTTTAAATGTTATACAAGCAGTCACGCTGTGAGCGGCGGGCCGCCCGCCGCGTGTTGCCAGGCTCCGCCCCCTCCTCCTTCCATGCTGATACATCGCAGGCTGTGCGATGTATCGGCTTCAGCTATAGGAAAATGGTAGTATTCGCCATATAAGACGCACTGCCATTTTCCCCCCACTTTTGGGGGAAAAAAAGTGCGTCTTATATGGCGAAAAATACGGTACTCTTTATATGGCAATTTAAATGTGGTTGTGAAATACTGGTTCTCTCTTTCGAATCCTGTCTGTTTTCTATGTGTCTATAAAGTTATATTTAAAATGCTGTTTCTAGAAATATGTATAGTCGCCAGACTGTGAAATGTTTATATAGCTGGAACCATATGTCTAAATACTTCAAGAGCCTTGTGCATTATGTTCAATGAATAGAAGAAGTAGCAGTTTATGACTTTTTCAATTTGACTCACCATATGCCATGCCATTCTATGTGTGCTGTGAGTATAGCCAAATAAATGATTTGTTACTATTTTGTACATTATCTATTAGACTCATTATTGTTTGCTTACTCTGAAGCTGAGAATTAGAAACCTACAGATTAAGCCTTTGCCTGCTGTTGTGACTAACCATAGATTCCTATTTCTCAGGCTTGGGACAATCACCTGAGGAGGAATCGGTCGATAGTTGTGGACTTGTTTCATGGACAGTTGAGATCTCAAGTGAAATGTAAAACCTGTGGGCATGTCAGTGTCCGATTCGACCCATTTAACTTTCTCTCCCTGCCTCTGCCCATGGACAGTTACATGCATTTGGAAATCACAGGTTATTATATTTTAATTTTCAGTTTTTTAATTCCCTGGAGATAACATTCATATGTTTGACATGAATAAGCAAAGCACTTGATGGGAAAAAAAATAACCACATTATTTGTAATGGCTATAATACACCCTTAAATGGGCCGATAATTCTATAGTGTGATGTGACACTGCTCTGTAGACATTTGTCAGCACATTAAGGGATGGTCCCACGTGGCCAGGTTTATTCAAATGACTTAACAGGCAGGCGCACCTCTGTTTCCGTATCACCTATTGTAGTGAATAATAAACAGCGAAGCTTATCAAGCTGCACAGCTTCCGTAACTCCCAGAGGACCTGTCTCCCCAAAATGCACTGCAGTTGGCAGGCAGCACGTTACAGAGCAGGAGGAGCTGAGCAGATTGATATGTAGTTTTAAAGGAAAAGAATTCCATAAAGCTTGTAATTTATACGTTTAAATCTCTGCTCTTTCTGATCTAAGTTGTATTCAGTGATTGATAGCATTCCTTGTGTAAGTGTGTATACATAGCTGTCAGCCACTGGTAGCTGTTCACAGGGAGGTGTTATCAGTGATTTATGGCATTCTCTGTGTAAGTGTGTATACAAAGATAACTGTCTGGTACTTATAGTTGTATACAGGGGAGGTGTTATCAGTGATTGATAGCATTCACTGTGTAAGTGTGTATACATAGATAACTGTCAGTCACTGGTAGCTGTACACAGGGAAGTGTTCTCAGTGATTGATAGTATTCTCTGTATAAGTGTGTATACATAGATAGCTGTCAGGCACTGATAGTTGTACACAGGGGAGGTGTTATCAGCGATTGATAGTATTCTATGTGTAAGTGTGTATACATAGATAACTGTCAGTCACTGGTAGCTGTACACAGGGGAAGTGTTCTCAGTGACTGATAGCATTCTCTGTATAAGTGTGCATACATAGATAGCTGTCAGCCACTGATAGTTGTACACAGGGGGAGATGTTATCAGTGATTGATAGCATTCTCTGTGTAAGTGTGTATACATAGATAGTTGTCAGTCACTGATAGTTGTACACAGGGGAAGTGTTATCAGTGATTGATAGCATTCTCTGTGTAAGTGTGTATACATAGATAGTTGTCAGTCACTGATAGTTGTACACAGGGAGGTGTTATCAGTGACTGATAGCATTCTCTGTGTAAGTGTGCATACATAGATAGCTGTCCGGCACTAATAGTTGTACACAGGGGAGGTGTTATCAGCGATTGATAGCATTCTCTGTGTAAGTGTGTATATGTCAGTCACTGATAGCTGTACACAGGGAGGTATTATCAGTGATAGATAGCATTCTCTGTGTAAGTGTGTATACATAGATAGCTGTCAGTTACTGATAGTTGTACATGGGGGAGGTATTATCAGTGATAGATAGCATTCTCTGTGTAAGTGTGTGTACATAGATTGCTGTCCGTCACTGATAGTTGTACACGGGGGAGGTGTTATCAGTGATTGATAGTATTCTCTGTGTAAGTGTGTATACATAGATAGCTGTCAGTCACTGATAGTTATATACAGGGGAGGTATTATCAGTGATTGATAGCATTCTCTGTGTAAGTGTGTATACATAGATAGCTGTCAGTCACTGAGATAGCTGTATACAGGGAAGGTGTTATCAGTGATTGATAGCATTCTCTGTGTAAGTGTGTATACATAGATAGCTGTCAGTCACTGATAGATGTACACAGGGAGGTGTTATCAGTGATTGATAGCATTCTATGTGTAAGTGTGTATACATAGATAACTGTCAGTCACTGATAGCTGTACACAGGGAGGTGTTATCAGTAATCGATAGCATTCTCTGTGTGTGTGTGTATATATAGATATCTGTAAGTCACTGATAGTTGTACACAGGGAGGTGTAATCAGTGATTGATAGCATTCCTTGTGTTAGACTACTTTCACACTAGCGTTTTGGCTTTCCGTTTCTGAGATCCATTGAGGGCTCTCAGAAGCGGTCCAAAACAGATCAGTTTTGTCCTAATGCATTCTGAATGGAAAAGGATCCGCTCAGAATGCATCAGTTTGCCTCCGATCCGTCACCATTCCGCTCTGGAAGTGGACACCAAAACGCTGTCTGCAGCGTTTTGCTGTCCGCCTGACGAAGCAGAGCCAAACGATCCGTTTTCTCTGACACAATCTGGCACAATAGAAAACTGATCCGTCACCCATTGACTTTCAATGGTGTTCAAGACGGATCCGTCAAGGGTAAAGAAGACATAATACAACCGGATCCATTCATGACAGATGCATGCGGTTGTATTATTGTAACGGAAGCGTTTTTGCAGATCCATGACGGATCCGCTAAAATGCTAGTGTGAAAATAGCCTAAGTGTGTACACAGAGACAGCTGCCAGTCACTGATAGTTGTACACAGGGGATGTGTTATCAGTGATTAAAAGTATTCTCTGTGTAAGGACTCATTCACATGACCATAGCCGTTTTTGCGGTCTACAAATAAAGGATCCACAAAACACGGATACCGGCCATGTGCATTTTGCATTTTGCAGATCGGATCGTTTTTCTCCTGTGTAGAAATGCCTATTCTTTTCTGTAATTACGGACTAGAATAGGACATGTTCCATCTTTTTTGCGGGGCCACAGAAGGGAAGTAAGTTCATTTACAAAAATTGCATCCTCATAAGAGGCATGAGAGCGGCATTTACATCTCCTCTGTATATGAGCGAGACATGACTACTGCAATCGCACCTCCCCATACAGATTCATTGTCTCTGGGCAGCAGATCCCTGTTTACACAGCTCAATCTGCCATCCAGAAACAATGTTTTAGGTGTTTGCTCATTCTTTGAGTGATTGGTGGCACTGTTAATTGCAAATAGTGATATATTTTAAAAGCAGTTTGCTCTATGAACCCCAGTTAGACAGTAAAGGCCCCTTACACGGGCCAAGCATCAGGCAGATAGTTGCTGACTAGTGCTTTTAGGAACGCTCCTTAGTGATAATATGCTGGTATACAGGTGCCGGCAATTATCTGATCGGGTAAGGATTGTTTGTGCATAGACCGCAATCATCGTTTGCAGGCAGCAGATCTTGCCATTTAAATAGCTTCTGCTATTGACAAACGATGATTCTGTGTGGGGATGAGCGATGGTATTGGCGATCACTCCTCCCCATACTCCGGAGGAGATCGCTGCATGTATGCATCGGTCTCCTCCACTCACGAGCAATTAAATATGTTGAGTTGTCATTTTTTTATTTTTTTTCAAATTCAAAAATAAACATTTCCTGTATGCTTTTAAAGTTATTAAATTAGATGGCACAACACCTGTACGGTATGGGCTAAGGCTGAACATGGATGAGAAGTACACAGGCCTGAAGAAACAGTTGAGTGAGCTATGCAGTTTGAAGCCTGAACAGATCCTTCTTGCAGAAGTGCATGGATCTAACATTAAGGTAAGTGTTAGTTGTGTTTATCGCTTAGTATAGGTTCTTTGATTAGCACCAAAAGAGTTGATCATCCTATAGAAGCTGAAATGCTTACGTATCAAATTATGGCAGAATTTCATCATTTTAACATATGCTGTAGCTAGAAACCGAGCAGAAATGAAGATCTGATCTATAAGCATTTTCTTCTGTGTGTACAGAATGAAAAACATTGTATTCTATACTGAGTAGAGTCCCAACCAGGGCAGGCCTATGTTTGATGGTGTAATGAACAATACCTTCAGTTGACGCCCCCAAGCGATCCCTCCTGAGGCATTATTTTGTGCCCAAATAATGTAATAAAGCAATATACAGTCATGTGAAAAAATTAGGACACCCTTTGAAAGCATGTGGTTTTTTGTAACATTTTTAATAAATGGTTATTTCATCTCCGTTTCAACAATACAGAGAGATTAAAGTAATCCGACTAAACAAAGAAAACTGAAGAAAAGTCTTTTCAAGATCTTCTGTAAATGTCATTCTACAAAAATGCCTATTCTAACTGAGGAAAAAGATAGGACACCCTCACATGTATTCCCTCTTAAATTGGCTCAGATCTCACACAGGTATATCACACCAGGTGCACATAATTAGTAGATCGTTACTCTGCATGTTGAATGAGGCTTGCCCTATTTAAACCTCAGACATTTAGTTTGGTGTGCTCCTGACTGTTGAAGTGAGAGTGAGCACCATGGTGAGAGCAAAAGAGCTGTCAGAGGACTTCAGAAAAAGATTGTAGCAGCCTATGAGTCTGGGAAGGGATTTAAAAAGATCTCCAAAGATTTTGAAATCAGCCATTCCACTGTCCGGAAGATAGTCTACAAGTGGAGGGCTTTCAAAACAACTGCCAACATGCCCAGGACTGGTCGCCCCAGCAAGTTCACCCCAAGAGCAGACCGCAAGATGCTAAAAGAGGTCTCCAAAACCCTAAAGTGTCATCTCGAGAACTACAGCAGGCTCTGGCTACTGTTGATGTAGAAGTACATGCCTCTACAATCAGAAAGAGACTGTACAAGTTTAACTTGCATGGGAGGTGTGCAAGGAGGAAACCTTTGCTTTCCAAGAGAAACATCGAGGCCAGACTGACATTTGCCAGAGATAAAGTTGACAAAGACCAGGACTTCTGGAATAATGTTCTTTGGACAGATGAGTCCAAAATTGAATTATTTGGACACAACAGCAGAGGACATGTTTGGCGTAAACCAAACACAGCATTCCAAGAAAAGAACCTCATACCAACTGTGAATCATGGAGGTGGAAGTGTCATGGTTTGGGGCTGCTTTGCTGCAGCAGGACCTGGTCAGCTCACCATCATAGAATCCACGATGAATTCTACTGTGTATCAGAAGGTGCTTGAAGAACATGTGAGACCATCAGTTAGAAAATTAAAGCTGAAGCGGAACTGGACCATGCAACATGACAATGACCCAAAACATACTAGTAAATCAACCAAAGATTGGCTGAAAAAGAAGAAATGGAGAGTCCTGGAATGGCCAAGTCAAAGTCCAGATTTGAATCCCATTGAGATGCTGTGGGGTGACTTGAAAAGGGCTGTACGTGCAAGAAACCCCTCAAACATCTCACAGCTGAAAAAGTTCTGCATTGAGGAGTGGGGTAAAATTTCCTCAGACCGATGTCGAAGACTGGTAGATGGCTACAAGAACCGTCTCACTGCAGTTATTTCAGCCAAAGGAGGTAACACTCGCTATTAGGGGCAAGGGTGTCCTATCTTTTTCCTCAGTTAGAATAGGCATTTTTGTAGAATGACATTTACAGAAGATCTTGAAAAGACTTTTCTTCAGTTTTCTTTGTTTAGTCAGATTACTTTAATCTCTCTGTATTGTTGAAACGGAGATGAAATAACCATTTATTAAAAATGTTACAAAAAACCACATGCTTTCAAAGGGTGTCCAAATTTTTTCACATGACTGTATACAGTGCCTTGCAAATGTATTCATCCCCCTTGACTGTTTTCGTGTTTTGGTGCCTCACAACCTGTAATTAACATGGATTGTTTGAGGATTTGCATAATTTAATTTACAAAACATGCCCACAACTTTGAAAATGTTTTTTTCTTTTTTATTGTGAAGCAAACAACATATAGGACAAAATAACAGAAAAAGTCAATGTGCATAACTATTCACCCCCTAAAGTGAATACTTTGTAGAACCACCTTTTGCTGCAATCACAGCTCCAAGTCACTTTGGATGAGTCTCTATGAGCTTTCCACATCTTACCACTGGGATTTTTGCCCATTCCTTCTTGTGAAACTGCTCCAGCTCCTTCAAGTTGGATGGTTTGTGCTTGTGAACAGCAATCTTTAAGTCTGGCCACAGATTTTCTATTGTATTGAGACCTGGGCTTTGACTAGGCCATTCCGACACATTTACATGTTTCCTCTTAAACCACTCAAGTGTTGCTTCAGCAGTGTGTTTGGGGTCATTGTCCTGCTGGAAGGTGAACCTCCGTCCTAGCCTCAAATCAGTGTGTTTGGGGTCATTGTCCTGCTGGAAGGTGAACCTCCGTCCTAGCCTCAAATCACACACAGGGGGGTACAAGTTTTGCTCAAGAATATCACTGTATTTAGCACCATCCATCTTTCTCTCAACTCTGACCAGTTTCCCAGTCCCGGCTGCTGAAAAACATCCCCACAGAACGATGCTGCCATCACCATGTTTCACTGTGGGGATGGTGTTCTTTGGGTAATGTAATGTGTTGGGTTTGCACCAGACATAGCATTTTCTTTGATGGCTGTAAAGTTCAATTTTAAACTCATCAGACCAGAGCACCTTCCTCCATACGTTTTGGGAGTCTCCCACATGCCTTTTCGCAAACTCACAACGTGCCTTTGTTTTTAGATCTGAGTAATGGCTTTCTTCTGGCCAACTCTATGGAGCTTATGCAGGGCCGTCTTTGACGCGGGGCAAAAGGGACAGCTGCCCCGGGCCCAGTTGCTCCTGGGGGCCCGACAGCCAAGGCAGCTCTGAGACTGAGACTCCTGCAACTTCTCTATCAATAATAATCACTATGCGAGCGAGTGGCTGCTGCGTGTGGCTGCTAGCTGCGCATTAGTGATTATTCTGCTGCGTGCCCGGTGCCTGCCAGACTTGCCAGTGCAGACAGTGCGCTCCTCCTCCTGACCTCCCACCCCTGCCCTTGCGTACCTACGCGGTACCTGTTGCGCCGTCAGTTACCTTAGGTACGCAGGCGCAGACAGTCACTGCCTGCTCCACAGTCTCCCGCCGGCGCGGCCTCAACCTGGCCTCACACGCAGCGCTGCTGGTCCGGACCATCCCCAGTTACTCACCCGATATCAGTAAGTCGCTGCCTGGGCTGGACAGGACTCATGATTGATAATGTATGCACAGCAGGCAGCAGCACATGCGGCATGTGTGTGACAATAATAATGTGTCTGCTGGACCTGCCTGGTGGTAAAGACCTCTGTCAACTCATGTGTCATTATGTCATTGCCAACCCAATTATGCCATACACATATGGACTGGTCCTGTACTCCTGTGAGGCTGCAGCAAGGCAGGGGTGTAGTGTGGACTAAGACTACATGTGCAGCAGTGCATACAATACAGTCCCTAAATAAATATTGCCAGATTAGCAACGCTGCTCAATGTCATTATCATTATGGGAACACTGTATGGGGTTATTGGCAATAACCCCATACAGTGTTCACATAATGATAATATTATACTGCCATAATATAGGTTATAACACCAACATACTGCCAACACCAACATTAGGCTACTTTCACACTTGCGGCACATGTATCCGGCAAGCAGTTCCATCGTCAGAGCTGCCTGCCGGGTCCGCCATTTAGTGTCACAACTGGCAGCATTTGTAGACAGATCCGGTTGCGGATCCGTCTACAAATGCATAGCAAGAACGGATCCGTCCCTCCGCTTGTCATGCGGATGGACGGATCCATCCTGCACTCATTTTTACAGTTTTCCCGGTCTGCGCATGCGGATCCACCCTTCAGTTGCTTCGCATGCTGCGGTATTATGTCCGGCCAAAAGGCCTGACAGTGACTGAACGGAAGGCATACTGATGCAAACTGAACAGATTTCTCTCCATTCAGAATGCATTGGTATATGCCTGATCAGTTCTTTTCCAGCATAGAGCCCTTTTGACGGAACTCTATGCCAGAAAAGAATAATGCTAGTGTGAAAGTACCCTTACATAATTAGTGTTGAGCGAACTTGTGTTTTAAGTTCAGCGTCTGAAGTTCAGGTCATCAACGAATCCTGTTATGGTCCGTGGTAGCAGAATCCATAACGTGATTTGTCGATAACCTTAACTTGTGTGAACCAGGTGTGTGGATTTTCTTTTTGTGTGTGTGTTGTGGTGGAGGGAGTGATTGCATGTGAAGGCGGGATCCAGGGGCCCCAAGTAAATTCTTGCCCAGGGTCCAATCAATATTAAAGACGGCCCTGAGCTTATGGCTTATTGTCATCCTATGTACAGATACTCCAGTCTCTGCTGTGGAACTCTGCAGCTCCTCCAGGGTTACCTTAGGTCTCTGTGCTTCCTCTCCTATTAATGCCCTACTTGCCCGGTCCGTGAGTTTTGGTGGGCGGCGTCTCTTGGCAGGTTTGCTGTTGTGCCATGTTCTTTCCATTTGGTTATGATAGATTTAATGGTGCTCCTGGGGATCATCAAAGATTTGGATATTTTTTTACAACCTAACCCTAACTTGTACTTCTTAACAACATTGTCCCTTACTTGTTTGGAGAGTTCCTTAGTCTTCATGGCAGTGTTTGGTTAGTGATGCCTTCTGCTTAGGTGTTGCAGCCTCTGGGGCCTTTCAAAAAAGGTGTGTATATCTTATGACAGATCATGTGACACTTAGATTGCACACAGGTGGACATCATTTCACTAATTATGTGACTTCTGACTTTTGTAATTGGTTGCACCAGAGCTTTTTATGGGCTTCCTAACAAAGGGGGTGAATACATACGCACATGCCAATTTTCTGTTTTCTATTTCTAAACAATAGTTTTATTGATACATTTTTCTCATTTCACTTCACCAATTTAGACTATTGTGTTCTGATCCATCACATAATATTCACATTAACAAAACATTGAACTTAAGGCTGTAATGTAACAAAACACGAAAAAAGTCAAGGTAGGTGAATACATTTGCAAGGCGCACTGTAAGAAGGGGCATATTTTACATATTTCTGTGACCCTAAGCAAAATTATGTCTGAGGTCCCCATCACACAGCTAAGCTCTGCCCTATCGTACATCTAATCTCTACTCTGTTGTAGAACCTTACCTGCCATGCTCTGATCCTCGGCTCACTAAGCTCTACTCCCAACATAACAGCGCACCTGCCACTATTGCTACCACTCTACGGCTAGGAAGGGGACCCACACTCATTGGGCCCCTGTGTAGCTGATAGTTGGCAGGTCCACCAGGTGGCCTCCTGGTCTCGGGGGCCCCAAGTATTTGCATGTTGGTAAATTCCTCCCTTGTGTACACATAACCATATTATAAAGTTCCAAACGGTTACCTAAATAATTCTGTCTAACCAATAAACTAGGGGATGTTGCTGAGCACCAACTGTGGGGTAGAGAGTACAGGGTCTGGTTGGCCAGGTTATCAGGGCTAGTGACGCCACTTTCAGTAGTGCCTTGTGTGGCCACATCGGTCACACACCAAAGAGGCTGGCGATGATTGCAATTCTCAGATCTCCACTAATCTATATTATCCCCTTTGCTATAATAATAAATTGATACTTACTGGAAAACAACTTTATAGGTAATCTAGTAATGTCCATTTATTGCTGCTACCATCAAGCAATCTTAATATATACAATGCATTCAAGGCTCCCATGCACATTTAGGCCCATTTTTGGCAGGATCAGACAACTTAATGTGTAAGGAGGCCTTCCGTCTCTCTCCCAACATCATCTTCAGTTGAGAAAAGTATCTGGTTATTGGATTTCAACAACCTGTCCTTCTGTTCTCCAGGTAGATTAGCCACAGTCAGTAGCTTTATTCGCTCTCCGCATTGACAACTCATACATGCATGGCTGAACCAAGCCTATTTGGAGAAATCGGCAGAGATAGATATCTGCTGGACAAGCTTTTGACCAGCAGTTTTTAAGGCTGTATGGGCACCTATGTATGGGAACAGCTAAGCGCCTATGTATGGGAACAGCTATGTGTTCCTCTAATTTTATAAGCCTGAATGTATTTCTTGTGTGTGTATGTATGTAAAAATAGATAGATAGATAGATAGATAGATAGATAGATAGATAGGAGAAAAAACAGAGTGTGGAATAAAGGGACCCGTTTGTTTCATATTTCCGGAGTGCTGCCTTCTTGTTTACTCTAGATAGGTATATACCGTATTTTCCGACGTATAAGGTGACTGGGCATATAAGACGACCCCCTACTTTTCCTGTTAAAATATGGGGTTTGGGCTATACTCGCTGTATAAGACTACCCCTCTTCCAACATAGGGGGGGCGTATAAGAAGACCCCCGACTTTTGAGAAGATTTTCATGTCTTAAAAAGTAGTCTTATACGCCAGAAAATACAGTGTGTGTGTGTATATATATATATATATATATATATATATGTGTGTGTGTTTTGGTTAACACATTTATGACATAACACATTGTTTTACTTCCACATGGTTAACCTCATTTTTCATGACCTAATGACATATTCACTTTATGTTCTTGCAAATAATGGTCCAACCAGCTCTTGCTTCTCTGTCCTAATCCAGCAAATCTCCTAATCTTATCATGTAGAAATGAATTATTGCACTCAATATATGCACTGAATTGGTTGTTTTGATACAGTTAATGTCTTTCCACGCTGCATGTAATACACATCAGTCATGTTCACAGTAGTGAAATGGGGATGAGTCTGTTAGAGAATAGATTGCAGCACTTTAGCACTGCACACTTGTCCATTATGGCCTGATTACTAGTAGTAATGCTCTGTGCTGTGCCTATCACAAACATGGGAATGTATGGTCTCATTTATACTACCATCATTGTACCATTTCAGTTCATTCCAATGTAGTCCACTACAGGATTATTATTCCACAGTCTGTATTTACCCTTGAACAGCATAGCACTGTCTTATTCTAACTATTTTTATTTGTAGAACTTTCCTCAGGATAACCAGAAAGTACGGCTGTCAGTTAGTGGCTTTCTCTGTGCTTTTGAGATACCGATTCCTGGATCTCCTACATCAGCCACAAGCCCCACACAACAAGGTGCTTTATAGTCAGCATAACCTTAATAAAGGGTACAAGCATATGGTAATGGTTGTAGAAATGTTTTGTCTTGAAACCTTTTGTAATAAATAAAAAATAATAAAAAATTTATTAGAAAGGAAATATGTATTTTTTTCAGAATTTTCAGTTTTTCCTTAAATATTTTTTTCAACATATGTTATATCCATCATCTAATGGCACACAAGAAAGGTCTAGTTGGGCTGAGTTCACATCAGCGTCCGTCCTTTCCGTTCTCCTGCTCCGTTATAGGAGCAGGAGAACGGAAACGACGGATTCGGCACATAACTGAGCCGAACGGGAGCCAAATGGAGCCTACGGACCCCATAGACTATAATGGGTTCCGTTAGGTGTCCGCTTCGAAGATAATTTTGGGGCTAATGTGGTAACTCAAATTGACCTTCGCAATTGCCTGTTAGGGGCCAATGTGGTGACCAGAAATTGACCCCAGGCGAATGTATTTATGACCGTGGCTACAATGGTAGGTAGAGATACATGATCGACACCTCCACGGTTAGCGTGGTATATTCCCATAGGGACTGCATTGTTTTTATCTGATGCAGACCAGCTGATTGAAAGCAGGGATCACGCAGGTCTAGGGACGGCTGCAGGGCAGGACAGTTCAGGCACGAGGACGAGGGGTCCCCACCATCAGGGGGTGCCCTCGGGCTGAGCCATAGACAGGGCAGCTGCTGTAGGGACAGCTACTGCGTGCCTGAGCTTCACTGTCATACCCGCAACTGTACCCAGGGGGGGTGGGGAATGTTTTTTGTCCTATTGTAAGGGTAATGTGTTTTTTTAAGATAATATTGATTAAAAGTTAATTTTTAGGAGTGGCTTTCAAGCAAATGTAATTGGTGACTGAGTCTACTATAGAAAGCACACCCGCCACTATCGGCACTGAACCAATTTTGTTGTTTACTTTAGAGTGAACCTAGCCTTAGTTTGTAGTGTCCCATAGTGACCCAGTGGTTAGCACTGTTGCCCAGGAAGATTGGGTTACTACCTGGACAGGGTTACATCTGTATGCATGTTTTCCCTGTATCTATGTGATTTTCGGCCATGTACCTCTGTACTATATTGGTGTGGGAAAATATGTTTTTGATTGTAAAACAGTTCACATTACACCAAGTGTAATTGTTTATAATGAGCTCTGCTGAGTCCATGAAATGATCCGTTAAAGGGATTTAAATTGTAATCCAGATTACATAGTGAAGCCGTTTTAAACGGATAATTTTTAGCTTGTTCTCCTATTTGCAGATTCCAGCACAGTACCATCATCCAATGGACCACAGAGTGTCATGCCAAATGGAGGACTGAGTCGGCCCCCAGTAATCCCCAATGGGATGCCAAATACTGTAGTGCCATGTGGGACAGAGAAGACCGTGGGGAATGGGGTACTCAATGGGCATATCTCTGTCCACCCAGATGGCCCTTTTATAGGCTATATCATTGCTATTCATAGAAAAATGGTAAGATCACACCTGTTATGCAAGAAGAAAATCCTATTTATCCTCAGATAACTACACTGTGTTAAAGGGGTTGTCTCATAAGAGACATAACCTTTAATAATGAAACTGCCACGGTGATCACCTGGTGCCTACAGGTCCCACACATATAACCTACTTGCAAACAGCTGATTTTTGAGACTCTCGTATTTTGTTGCATCTATTCTGGCTGTCCATATAATACAAGGGTGGCTTGGGTCCACCAGAATGAGAGGGTAGCTAACTGTTTTGACTCATGGAGATGCATCCAAAGCTAGGAACCCTCTCTATGATTTCTGTATGCCCTAATAGGACAAGACAAACCCTTTGATGAACGTGAAATGCTCACTAAAACTGGCCATAGATAACAACAAAAACTAACAATTATTGAAAGCAAAAAAATGATTGATTCTGACTGATGGAAATCTCAATGAGTTTGAACCCTTAAGGGCATATTTACCAAGACATACATTTTATATGCCAAACTTAGTCAAAAGTCCATTGGAGTAAGATGCCCCATGTTTATTAATAGATGCACACCTCTTAATACATTTGGTGTATCTTCTGGTGTTGCCAAGATTTGCAACTTCTGTCCACCAAAAAACCTGGGCAAGTTGCTTAAAAAATCTCCTCTATATTGTTTGTGTCTTTTTTGTCTCATTGACATGGTTGTAAATATCTAATGGTGTATGGCATTTTCCTGAAGAATAGTGTTGATCGAGCACCAAAGTGCTTGGGTGCTCTGGTGCTTGAGTAGAACACTTTGGGATGCTTGGGTTGCTCTACAGAGCACAATGAAAGTCAATGGGAGAACCAGAAGTGGGATGGTTACGCTGATAATAGCGGCATCGCCGCTCACCATCTGTGTTGATTCCTCAAAGTTACATAAAACCTCACAGAGGTCAGACATCCATGCCCACTTGTCGCTTGTGAAGAGCAGAAGCTGACTGGAAAGGCGATGACCATGTTGCAGCTGGTATTCCACCACGGCCCTCTGCTGCTCACAAAGCCTGGGAAACATGTGGAACGTGCAGTTCCAGCGTGTACTCACGCGGCACAACAGTCGGTGAGCTGGCAATTGCAAGCGCTGCTACAGCGTTGCCAGACCGGCGGCAGCTGTAGATGACTTTCGGAAATGGGCACACACGCAGCGCACCTTCACCAGTAGCTCAGGCAAATTGGGGTAGGTTTTGAGAAACCGCTGCGGATCCCTCCCCCTCTGTACTGCTGTCCTCGCTTGGCTTGCCACCTTCCCAGGTTGGGTCAAGTTATGCTCAAGAGTTTGGGAATCCGTGAACAAGATCTCCAAGCGGGCTTGGCGAGAGCGCCAAATCAAGGAATGGCGATTGAAAAGAGCTCCGTGGAATATCTGAGTGTGTGATCACTTGTTTGCCAAGACTCTCCATGGTGGGAGGAAGGAGGATCAGGGTGAGGATTCTGTTGACCAGACTCTTTGCTACTGAGACTGGACTTTGTGGAAGACAGGATGGTGCTTAACCGACTGGAAGCATTATCTGCTGCAATCCAACCGACCACCTGGTCGCACTGGTGTGACTTCGAGAGTGGTGTCCTGCGCCGCCCTGCAAACTGGGACATGAAGCTAGGTATCGTGGATAAGTGTGTTTCTTGTGCTCTGGCAGCAGGCAGTTTCACCGCACCCAGGGCCACGGCCTCTGTGTGCAACATCCGCAGCACGGCCACTTCCCCGTCCCTTACTGCTCGCCTTGAGCATATTAAATGGTATATATGCTTGCAAGTATGTCACGATGCTCGAGTCAAAATGGTGTTCGGACGAGCATGCTCGCCCAACACTACTGAAGAGCGTTCTACTGGTACAGAAGAGAGTCCCAAAATGCCTAATATTATATATCAATCAAGATGGATATTTGGATTATCTGGGACCTTGAGACAATGGTCTTGGAGGAATTGCACCCATTGGCTGCTGATTTTTCTCTGTTCAGTGTCTTTCGGTCTATGTAATCTATCTTATCTATTTATCTTTTCTATCTTATCATGTCTATCTAATCTTTTTATCATATCTATCTCCTAGATTACACTTAAATTTGCCTGTTGCCACAGAATCTAAACTTTTATTTTCACTGCTTCACTTCCATTATGGGTTGACTTGTATCTCTATTGCTCTTACCTGTTTTTGCTGTTTCTTTGTTTTAGATGAGAACAGAGCTGTATTTTCTATCATCTCAAAAAAATCGTCCAAGCCTATTTGGGATGCCTCTAATAGTTCCATGCACTGTACATACCAGGAAGAAAGATTTGTATGATGCAGTATGGATCCAGGTTTCCAGACTTGCAAGTCCTCTTCCACCACAAGAAGCAAGTAACCATGCACAAGATTGGTATGTTTATACAATGAATAATTTACTCAAAGGTCAAATTAAAGGGAAGATGGGTAGTAATGATACTGGGCTTACCTTCCAGGCCTAAACGACCTCTTAATCAAACAAAAAACAGCAGCACAGGAACAATCAAAGTAAAATCACATTGCACGCCTTGGTCCACAAGTCACTTTGCCACGAAAAATGGAGCTACAGGCAGCATTCCAAGTCAATGATGGTTTAACTTATGGAGGTGCTACCTAGATCCCCATTTCTTTAAAAACCTCCTGTGTGCTTTATTGTGAGTTCACATACCGAAGAATTGCATCTTAGAGTAAAGTACAGCTCATAAGGATGAGGTTTTGAAGACCCCATTTTGAATACCCATCCACATGTACTGGCAAAAAAAAATCATTTACTGTTGAATTCACCATTTGTAGTACTTAATGTGGAATATGCAGCAAAATCTGCCTGTAACACCGATTTGCAGTGATATTCAAAGGGGAAAAAGTTTGTTAAATGTTGAGTTAAGGGTATATTAGAGCGGTCGTTAGCGATCATCTTGCAGTCTAAAACTGCCTCCGATTGCCCGATGAATGAGCAAATTCAGAGCTGTGTAATCGAAATCTGCCGCCTGCACACTGCTGTCCTGCATGGGGACGAGCGATGGCATAGCTGTCGCTCCTCCCCATGCTGCAGAGGACATTGTTGCATGCAATAGCTAGATATCTGGCGACTCATTCCCTTCCGACAATTGCTTGCAGCATCAGGGTGTCTAATACACCCTTTAATAAGAGTGAAATTTACACTTAAGGGTGTATTAGACACCCCGATGCTGCAAGCGTTCCCTCCTGTCAGTCTCCAGATAGCTAGCAGAGGAGACCGCTGCTATATGCAATGATGTCCTCCGCAGCATGGGGAGGAGCGATCGCTATGCCATTGCTCATCCTCATGCAGGACAGCGGTCTGTCGGCGGCAGATGGTGATTACACAGCACAATCTGCCGCCGGCAAATGCAGATCTTTCATCATTGCTGAAAGAACTGAATTGCCCGATGAGTGTTTGCTCGTTCATCGGGCAATCGGAGGTAATATCAGACATAGGAATGCTCGTTCGTGATTATCGGGCAGAAAATCTGCCCATGTAATACACCCTTTAGTCACAGCTCAGAACGCATCAGATCTCAGCAGTACATTAGAGCGGGCGAGGCAAAAGAAAGAAGAGCTCGAAAGTAGCTTCTCAGGATACAAACATACACACAGATCACATCAACTCTCTCCGGCATCCAGATGGCTTAAAACCACAGCAGCTCCATCTAAGACACTGGCTTCTATGGTCATGGGATACAGCCACAGCAAGGATTTGCCTCAGTTTTGAGCCATCTGTAAGTTGCTGAGCAGTGAGAGGCTGACGCCGATCAGCTGTTTGAAGAGGCTGCTGAGTTCACTGGAGCTCTGGTGATCGCTGCGTTTCTTCACAGTTTTCACTTGAACCCGACCGAGCTGCACCTAGGCCATGTGACTGAGGTACGGTGACGTCACCGACCTAGGAAGAGGCCTAAGTGCTCATGGAGCGATGCAGGCTCTTCCAACAGCTGATTGGCAGCGGTCCCCTGCCGATCTGATATTGATGACCTGTCCTGAGGATAGGTTACCAATATCCAATTCCCGCATAACCCCTTTAAACCATTGCTACAGTACGTAAAGTAGGATTTTTTTCTTCCCCTCCTCTTCCCCAGTAAGTACTTCCATCATTGGGGAAAGCATACCTAAAGACTCATTAAGCCTTAGACCCTATTTTTGACAAAACCAAAATCTTTTATTTTATTTTTTTATATCTTTATTTCAAATGAAGCCATTTAACAAATTCCAGAAAACTTTAATATAGAGGGAAGAAAATAATCTAATATCCCACCCACCAATCTTTTTATTACAAAGTCAGAGAAAAAAAAGTAGAGGGAAAAACAAATTATATCCAGCAACCTCATATCCTCATCTATTGATGTAAGGGATTCTTTCTTTGATAATATATTTTTTAATGACTTAACTTTATTCACCAAGGACGCCCAAAATCTTACTCTGCTTACATTTTAAAGTTGTGAAAGTGAAGTGGTCGTCAACTAGTGACAGGTTTAAACGCAAAGTAAAGAGATGTCTTAGCCACTAGCAAGGCCTTTCTTGATACTTCCTGGTGTTTTGCAGTGTCTGGATATTGTTCACCTTTCCTCGGCATACAGTAGGTCATCAGTATGAGATCAGCGGGGCTTGTCCCAGCTCTGCATCCACTTCATGCTGTCTACATGGTAGCGGTGGTGCAGTCTAATTACAGCATCCTCTTCCGTTCATTTAAATGGGATGATCAGCTGTAATTACGCCACTGGTGATGTAGGCAAAAAATTTTTCTATGTGTGTTAGGAAAATAGGATAAATATACAGCGCACATCATTCAACTAATTCTATCCATTACAGCGATGACAGTATGGGATATCAGTATCCGTTCACGCTCAGAGTGGTGCAGAAAGATGGGAATTCCTGTGCGTCATGCCCATGGTACAGGTAAATAATGAACGCTTAACTTTATGTTCTTGAACGATATCGTAGACGTCTTCTTAGTGTGGAGAGTACAAATCTGACTTGACTGCCAGGAACAATACCAGTTCAGAGTTTCAGCTGCCTATACGGTGTGTATATACTGTACAATTATGCGGAAAGGGTGCGGACCCATTCATTTTCAATGGGGCTGGAAAAGATGCGGACAGCACAAAGTGTGCTGTCCGCATCCGTATTTTCGGTCCGCGGCTCCGCAAAAAAATAGAGCATGTCCTATTCTTGTCCACAGCTGCGGACAAGAATAGGAATCCTCTATTAAGTGACGGCGATGTGCGGTGTCAGTGTTTTGCGGGCCGGATGTCTGAATGGACCCTTAAAGAGTAACTGTCAGTAATGTTGACCCATATCTGGTAGAGGACATGCTAGTTGGCCATCCTGTTTAAAATAAATGCATGATAACCAGTATGTACAATTAACGTACAGACATCTGCTACTCTTCCAATATTTCATTGTATTGAATGGTCTTCTCATTAATCCCAATCTAGGTTTTGCAGGGGATGTAAAATTGACTGTACGGAAGACCGTGCCTACATTGGTAATGCTTACATTGCTGTAGATTGGGATCCCACAGCTCTCCATCTTCGTTATCAGACATCACAAGAAAGGGTAAGAAAAATGAGTAACAGGAAAATGCATTTCTGGTTCTTTAGACTTTATCATGGGTTTCAGTAAATTTGCAGTGATCAAAGGATTTGGCGAATATATTAGCTAAAGTATTTATCTTCCGTAATCAGATCTAAAACCATGATGTTGCAAGATAGCCTTGTATTCCCATCCCAAATCAAAATACCCATCTTATGTGGCGGCCTGAGGTGACTGGGGTTAGGAAACCAGTAGGTTGGGCTGTGCTGTTTTCATAACTCCCGCGGAAGAGTATGTGACCTACAATGGGCTGTGTTTCTTCTACAGCTGCTGAGCTACTAAAACAGTATGGCACTACCCTGCCTCTGTAACTCCCATTCCCGTGTATAGTAGGTATGGAAAGAGTAAGAGTGGAGTACAACCCAGTCTACGGTTTCTGTAACCCTGGCCACCTTTGGCTGCGCCATAGCACAGTTATTCAATCGGAAAACTAAGGGTGAGTTCACGCTAACATCATTAGTTTCCATTGCTCTTTTCTGTTAGAGGAGCAGAATAATGGAAAAAAAAGAATTGCTGGATCCTGCACATAACTGACCTGCATGAAGCAAAACACGTCCCCTAACCTTTCTACGCAGATGTGAACAAGATCTAAGGCCTCTTTCACACTTGCGTTGTGTGGATCCGGCGTGCACTTCTGTCGCCGGAAATGCCGGCCGGATCCGTCACAAAATGTATCTTGTTCATTTCCATCCCATGAAACAAAGTGCAAACTAAGATATTCCTTAGATAAAAATAATCATGTTTCCAATTGGAACAGTTTAACAGAAAATGTATAGATCAAGCAATATAGAAATTATCTCCTTAGATTGGCGTCTCCTGCTGTTTCGCATGTCCATTTGGCAAATGTTTTTGCTGAAGGACACGAATTTGCAGGTAGACGGTTCATGCGTCTTACCTGTACTCAACAACAATGTGGCAGCTGGGGAGGGCGAGTGAAGGAGAGGCACAGGAAAGGAGTTGTGGGAATTAAACAGTCTCTCTAGTTCCATCACGTGTTGCCTCCTCTGAGTCCCTCTCACTGTCTCTCCTGTTTGGTGTGGTATGGAGCAGGAAAGAGTGAACAGGAATGCATGGCAAAATGATATAGTATGGAAGTTACAGACTTAACAGTTGCTATTATTACAATTTGGGAGCATTGGCGATCAAAGAGTGTCATGAGACAACCGCTTTAGGCCTCTTTCACACTTGCGTTCTGAGGATCCGGCGGACACTTCCTGATCAGTCTTCGAAATGCTTTCAGGTTACCATGGCAGCCAGTACGCTTCTGAAGTCCTGGTTGCCATGGTACTCCACAGCAGTGTACTTACCTGCGCTGGGGCCGCTGGGCGCTCCTTCATGATGTCACAGGTCCCTGCGGTGCATAGATCAATGCGCTGCCCGCACCTGTGACGTCATGAAGGAGCACCTGGAGGCCGCAGCGCAGGTAAGTACCCTACTGCGGAGTACTTACCGTGGCAGCCAGGACTTCAGTAGCGTCCAGGCTGCCATGGTAACTGATCAGAGCCTCAGCTTACACTGGGGCCCCGATCGGAACTGCTGCTGCGCATGCGCAGAGCTAAACGTCGGATCCGGCGATGCGCCGAAACAATGTTTAGCTTAATTCCGGATCCGGATTAATGCACTTCAATGGGCATTAATTCCGGATCCGGCGTTACGGCATGTCTTCCGGATTTTTGGACGGAGACAAATCCGCAGCACGCTGCGGTTTTGTCAACGTCCAAAAAACGTTGACATACTGAACGGATCACATCCTGATGCATCCTGAACGGATTTCTCTCCATTCAGGATGCATTAGGATAATCCTGATCAGTATCTTTCCGTCCTAGAGCCCCGAGGACGGAACTCTAGGACGGAAAGCAAAAACGCTGATGTGAAAGGGGCCTTAAAGTGAAACTTCAGTTTTTAGCCAACCCCAAGGAACTTTGTATGTTCTTTTAGTTTTACCTGCCAGTAGGTTTTCAGTTAGACACTAACTTCAAGAATTCGCGAATATTTAGAATACAGTGCTATATATTCCTAATTTAGAATATTCGTTATTTTTTTTCCATCTGAACACATGATTCCTCCCTGCTTCTTGCTTGTGGGCCAATGAGAAGGCAGCAATGTCAATTTCACAACAATACTTCGTGCACCAATCAGTAATATGTAGTCAGACCTGCTAAAATGTGAAGTTGCACATAGTGCGAAAATAATATTCTAATTTGCGCAATTGCGAATATATTGGAGCACTCTATCTGCATATAAAGTTATTGTAATGTTCTGCCGTGCCAACCATTTTCTCCAGTCTCTGGATAAACTCAGGAAACTTCTAGCAGCTTGAAAAATGTAGCCAAAGTGACCCACGCCTGTATTTTGCATTACGAATTCGCATTATGCGATTTTTACATTGCCGATTTCTCGCAATCAAGAGAATATTTGCGAAAATATGATGAATATTCTACCACATATTCGCGAAATATCTCAAATTCGAATATTGCCCCTGACGCTCATCACTATTAGACACCTCCTTTTGTGCTGGCCATGGCAACATGACCTCTGAGCAGCATAGGAATAATAGGATAAGAACACACATTATAGTAGATTATGAACTTCTAAAAGCACTATGGTTGACAGTTTAACTTTTTTTCATACTTAAACCATTTTTTTTTCTTCAAGACATTCCAGCCATAAGAAAATAAATGTTTCTTTCTTTTTTCTGGTCCAGATTGTGGAAGAGCATGAGAGCGTTGAACAGAGCCGTAGAGCGCAAGCAGAGCCCATTAACCTTGATAGTTGTCTCCGCGCCTTCACCACAGAGGAGGAGCTGGGAGAGGATGAAATGTATTATTGTTCCAAATGTAAAACCCATTGTTTAGCTACAAAGAAACTTGACCTGTGGAGGCTCCCTCCAATTCTGGTACATTATTTTAATTTTTTTTCGTTCTTTTCAGATCTACATTATTTCTAGGGGTGCACTCCATATCATTTTATTCATATTTTTATGTGTGGATGTCAGGAGTGAAAGTACTGTTTGCATTGGTCAATCTGTCTTTGGTCCTGGCTTACCCGTTAAATGGGTTGTCCGAGCTACAGATATTGATGACCTATCTCAGGATAAGTGGGAGTGCAGCATTGGGCAGTTTTGGGCAGCATTCACTGGAATGGGAGCTGAGCTGCCGGATCTGGACACAGCCATTACATTGTGATCCATACACTGTATAATGTCGAGTGCCACAGCTGGCCAAAACATAGATCATCAATATCTCTAGCCGGGACAACCCCTTTAACGGATCAGCCAGGCCCAAAGAAATATTGACCAATGCAAATAGTACTTACCTATTATATTTTTGGTTATGTGTTATAATTAAAACCTAAAATTACTCACAAAAATAATTTTTTAATCACTGACTTGTTATGCCATAGGACCGGAGCCTTCTCCTGTAAAGTTGCATACATAGGCACAATTTACTTATATTTTATTTATATTTATTATTTTATTTTGGTCATAGATTATCCACTTGAAGCGGTTCCAGTTTGTGAATGGTCGATGGATAAAGTCTCAAAAAATTGTCAAATTTCCCCGTGAAAAGTTTGACCCGAGTGCCTTTTTGGTACCTCGAGGACCAGTACAGTACCTGAAAAGGAAACCAGGACTTAAGTGCAATGATCAAGCAGATAGTCGCTCAACGCAGGGAGACCTGAAGAAACATGAACTGGCAAACCTTAGTCCTGCTGGAGATGGGGATACACTTGGGAAAATTCAGCCTGTAATCAGTTCTTCCACTGCAAATAGTAAAGGTATGAAAAACTGTTTAAAAAAAAAAATCTGTAGTAATACAGGTTAATAATGCAGAGGTTTAATCACACAACATGCATGTGCCTGCTCATTCCAGTTTCAGCACCAAAGTATTCGGGTGTTCGGCCCGAACACATTGCTATATTCATGTGCTCGGTCGAGCAACCAGGTATAATGGAAGTCAATGGAAGACAACCAGGCAGCCCCCGCTCTGAAGAGGGGAGGGTGCCTTGTCCATTGGAAAAGGTCAGAAAGTAACAGAAACACCACTGAAATGGATCCGGAACAGCATGGGGACAATGTCTGGATGCATCTTGGACTCCCAGGTCGCTGCTGGGAACCATGTTGTCCGAGTTATACGCCACTTTTACAGACTGACAAAAATACGCACAAAATCCCCCCCCCCCCCCCAAAAAAAAAATTCTATTTCACAGGAAAAATTGTTAGGAAACATTCTTTCCTGTATATTCAATTGTATATAAAGTGCAAGTGGCAAAAATTACAAGCAAGAGGCACCCCGAAACAGCCTGTATATCACATAAAGGAGGGCCTCATTCACATTGTGGTACAATTGTTCAGGTAGTGGGACTCCTACACTCATAAAGCCTATGCACTAAGTGAAAGGGCTGCCAAAAATTACAAGGAGTTGGCACTGCAATGCACCCTCTATTACACATAAAGGAGGGCATCATACACACCCTTGAAAAATTATAATTGGTGGCCTGCTGGGGACCCTCAAAAACATTTGGAGCAAGGGCCTGCTGGTGACCCTCTAAACATTAGGGGCGAGGGCCTGCTGCTGAGCTGACCCTCCAAAACATTAGGGGCGAGCCCCTGCTGGTGAGCTGACGCTCTAAAACATTATATGCTAGTTCCTGCTTGTGAGCTGATGCTCTAAAACATTATATGCTAGTTCCTGCTTGTGAGCTGACGCTCTAAAACATTATATGCTAGTGCCTGCAGGTGAGCTGACCCTGTAAAACATTATGGTTGAGGGCCTGCTGGTGAGCTGACGCTCTAAAACATTATATGCTAGTGCCTGCAGGTGAGCTGATGCTCTAAAACAGGGATGCTCAACCTGCGGCGCTCCAGCTGTTGTAAAACTACAACTCCCACGATTCCCTTCTGTAGGATGATAGTTGTAGGCTGTCAGGGAATGATGGGAGTTTTAGTTTTGCAACAGCTGGAGGGCCGCAGGTTGAGCATGCCTGCTGTAAAACATTATATGCGAGTGCCTGCAGGTGAGCTGACACTCTAAAACATTATATGCGAGTGCATGCTATTCAGCTGACCCTATAAAAAAAATTGAGTTGAGGGCCTGCAGTTGAGCTGACCCTATAAAAAAAATTTGAGTGGAGGGAAGCTGTTTGCAGATGTTCTTCAGTATTGGTTACAGAACACCACAGATTATGGACACTAGATGTGGCCCAGATTATTGGCATTTTTAATACAGAAACTGTTTGCAGATGTTCTACAGTATTGGCTACAGAACACCATAGATCATGGACACTAGATGTGTCCCAGATTATTAAAGACACAGTCTGCGGATGATGTACAGTATATGTCACTAATAGGTATAACATAAAAATATCTTGTTGCTGTCAAACACACGCAGTAGTCCTTAAAAGGACTTTGGGGTCTTTTGAAAAGTTTTTGGTAGTAAAAACAGCAAATGTCCCTGCACTCTCTGTCCCTTCCGAAGCACTGTCCCTGAGACTGCAGGAGGTAAATAGATTGCTGCTCTCAAACACACACACACACACACAGTAGTCTTTAAAAGGACTTTTGGGTCTTGGAAAAGCTTTCTCAGAATAAAAACTGTACAAATCGCTCCTTACACTGTCTTTCCCTTCCTACGCTCTGCTCTCCCTGTCTACGTCTGAGAAGAACATGCGTCATCGGGTGCTTTATAGCACTGTAATGCCAGCGGCCAACATGGTACCGCCATGTGCCGAGCATAGCGATGCTCGAGCCGAACAGATATTCGGCCGAGCATACTCGCTCATCACTAATGTTTTTGTATAATGAAAAGTCACCCAACTTTCCAGTATTCTCTATGTATCAATTGCTCACAGTTTTCAAGATCTTTGCTTGCAACTTTTATTTTCTCCTTGGTCTCGTGGTGGCCACCCTGGTGCTTGGCTTGTAAGTGTCACCAGTGTGTTCATGACATTACTGGGACAGATTTGTAAACAACAATGGGTTCTATTGAGTAACCGGAAGCAGAGCTCTAGAAAAATTGTGAGAAATTGTCACAGAAAATATTTAAGAAAAATTGAAAACTTTTCATATACTCAGAATAATGCTTTGTTCACATTTGAGGGTCAGTTCGGAGCCTCTGTCACAGATTCCTTTAGATTTGACTGGGAAAATGCTTCTTGCAGCTCTAATTTTCTTGTCAAAACAATGGACCCGCGAGACCCATTATAAATCTGTAGGGTCAAACAGTAAACCGATCCAGTTATGAATTTGGGTTTCCGTTATAAACCGTGTGAACAGAGCATAACAGGCCCAAACCGGAATAGGCCATTAAGGGTGCCTTCACATGTTGCCAATTTTGTTGCAGAAATGAAAAAATTTGAAGAAATGGAGCTGATTTTCAGTTGCAGAAATTTCTGCCATCTTGTGTAGGATGTTTATTGTGGTACTTGTGGTCCGCTGCGGGCATCTGCCATTGTATGCATTTTTGCTGGGGATCGTCATTAGCAACGGGCTACAAGTGCATGATCTGCTCCCCTGTGTATATATATGCACAACTGCATTTGGGTTTGAGCATTTCCTGCCTGTTTAACACCACGCCATTTTATCAGTCGTTTTGCAGAAATTTCTGCAACAAAATCTGCTGTGTGTGAAGGCACTTAACGGCACTTTAGCTGGAATGTACATCAACTTTTGACACAACAGTAACTTTTCGCAGTGACCATTAAGAAGCCTTGTTCTACACTGCTGCTTGGGTGTCTGGGGCTGCTTTGGAGCGGGTGCTCCGCTGTTTCCTGTCAACCAATCTTCTGCTCTATTGGCCAGGATTGCTGTGGCCACTTTGGCTTGATTGCATTAAAAGATTTCTTGGTGACAAGATCAGAGACTAGGAAACTATTGTACAGTCAGTTCTGAGGAACATAAAAATTATCCCAGGGCTTTTATGTTCACTTAGCCTGCTGTTAATGCACACAAAGTGGGAGATTTATCAAAACTGGTGCAAGGGAAAACGGCCTTAGTTGGCCATAGCAACTACCGTATTTTCCGGCGTATAAGACGACTGGGCATATAAGACGACCCCTACCTTTCCTGTTAAAATATGGGGTTTGGGCTATACTCGCCGTATAAGACTACCCCTCTTCCAACGCACACCAAATAAAAATGAAACAGATGATCCCAGCATGAGAAAACCACTGAGTGCAGGGAGAGGGGGCTGCATCAGGAGCGACTGGCCAGGATGCAGCGCAAGGTGGCTCAGCTAAAGGGCGCCTGTCCCTGATGCTGGAGAAGGACAGAGGACCTTTCACTGGTCCAACAATTGTTAGATAATGATATATACTGTATGTGTAGACCAGCGCCCAGGGATAATAGTAAGTGCAGGGAGATCCCTGGGCGCTGCTCTACACATACATATCATTATCTAACAATTGTTGGACCAATTAAGTTTCAGCACGCAGTATACCGGCGTATAAGACGACCCCCAACTTTTGAGAAGATTTTCATGTATTAAAAAGTAGTCTTATACGCCAGAAAATACAGTAATCAGATTCCACCTTTTATTTTCCAACGGAGCTCTGAAATATAAAAGGCTCCATCTGATTAGTTGCTATGGGCAACTAAGCGAGTTTTCCTTTACACCAGTTTTGATAAATCTCCCCCAAAGTGTTTTCCAAAAACAGTCTGTGACGTACAAATCAGTATGCTAATACATTATTAGTAAATAAAGTTGTAAAATAGTAATCCCTTTAAAGCTTTTGTCCCAAGACTTCAACTTATCGCCTATCCACAGTCCCGGCACCCCAGCCAATCAGCTTTTTTTACTAGCTGCAGGACCGGAACAACACAGCTCTATACACTGTGTAGTGGCCCTGCCTGGTTACTGCAGCATTGCTCTCATTCAGGTAAATGGGAGCAGCGCTGCAGTAACTAGGCATGGGCGCCAGTGTATGGAGCTGTAGTATTTCAGTACCTGGGTCTGGTGCCACAACTCATGAAAACAGCTTGCTGGACTGTTGCTGGTCTGAAATAAGTTAGTGCTTGAAACCCTAGATTGAATTTGTTGAAATTCTGAAATTTGTGTTTTTATGTACTATAATTGATTTTTTTTACTTGCAGCATCTCCGTTGCAAGGAAGGAAAGCTGCTACAAACTCTTCTAGTAAAAACAACAGTCCCAACAATAGCCCCAGAACTTTGGGAAGGGGCAAAGGCCGTCTTCGTTTACCTCAGCTTGGAGGCAAAAAACTCTCGAGCAGTAAAGAAAACTTGGATCAAAGCAAGGACAATGGCTCAGATAACGAAACAAGAGAGATTTTGGATCAGGTAGATTCTAGTAAAGGACATATTTTAGGTGGAAGTCAAACTGAGTTAGCTGCAACTCCGGACTCTCAGGTGGTTTTAACCAATGGACTGAACCATGAGCAGAACATGTGTGACAGTCAGCTTGATAACCACATAGGGGAAGAAGAGGATGTCACTGTTGACCAAAGAGAAGACAACTGCTGTCAGCCTATCTATAACCTTTATGCAATTTCGGTAAGTAAAATCTCTAAATGGTTTCCTTACCAGATTGTGCAACTTTGAGTGAACAGAAGCTGGTAGCTTTCATGAAGGAATGGGGGAATACAGTTGCTGCAATGCTCCCTATGTGAAAAGGGGAGGGGTGCAGCTTCAGGAGATTCCTGCAGAATACATGGTACAGTTTTCCAGTCCTACACCAGAAAGAGCCCACCCACTCAGCAGACAAGGAAAAATTTAGAAAAATCAGCAGAAGAAAAAGGGAGAAAATCAGCAGTTTAGAGACAAAGGGGCCGATTGATCATAACCCTGCGACATATGCGGTGCACTGCCGGATCCTATGCCTGATTTATGACAATGTGTACGCCTCATCATAAATTAGGCGCAGCATCCAGCAGTCTATGTGCCTGAACTGAAATCTACGTCAGCCCCTGGCTGGCATAGACTTCAGTTTTTTTCCACACCAGAAAACTAGTGTAGAAAATGATAAATGTGGCCTATCCCCCGCTCCTCCTTGTCATGCCCCCTTTTTGGGAGAGTGGCGGGACCGACAGTGAAACGGCAGTGCCATTGAAAAAGTCACAAACGTGTAGTTGGTTTCTTTTTCACGCCACACGAGGGGCGTATCTTTATGATATATCTCCCCCAATATCTCCGGCTGGCCTATATTAAAAGCAATAATGCAGCTAATGAGCCTGACATCATACAGTGGGATTTTGCAGGAAAGGGGTGTGTGTAGGGGGGGGGGGGGGCTTAAGGAAGGGATATTCTGACCCACTATATGTTTTTTGTCTCTGGAACTTCATCCGGAGTGTTACTATCTAGTCTGCAAGAGAAACATCCCCATAAATCCATGGGCAGCGGAGGCCTTCTGTTTGTTCTGTAGGTGTCTTTGCTGCCTGCTGCACTTTGTATAAATGTTGTAATGTTGAATGGGAATAAATGCATAATACAACATTTTCTTATACACACGCGTTCATAGATACTGCATGTCTGTCTGTGAAAGCTGATTGCTGTGTGTAATAATATCCTGCCCACGGCATCCACATTGAGCTGCTTTGCAGTATAAACATTAGGGACAACACAGCAGTGACCAGTATACTATATTAATCTGTGATTATTTTATTTTATGTGACTTATTAGTACGTGATTGCATTGAAATTACTTGACTCCAACACTGAATAATCTAATAACCTGTCACTTGTTTCTAGCACAGAGATTTGATGTGTTAGGAAGTTCTTGTTATACTAGCAGCTTTGTATTAACACTTTATTTTTGGCTTTCTCTCCTTTCAACATATGCTGTACCATAGGATTATAAGCCTTCAGCATAGCTATGTATCTGATTTGGATAATATTTAATCTTAAAGGGGTTATCCAATACAATAAAAATGTCTCCCATACGCCGGGCCCCCTCACAATGAGAGGCCGCTTCTGGACCCCGCACTGCCGCTGCAGCTTCTCCCCGTGTGAGGATGAAAACATCCAGTGTCAGGGGGAGCAGCCAATGGCAGGCAGGGACAGGGACAAGCCTCCCCAGCGTCCTCGCCCCATGATGCCATTGGCTCCCCTTCCTTAGATAACCCCTTTAACCAATGACTCTTCTTTTAGCAATAGATACACAGTTAATGGAAATAAAAATTTGTTGTTTGTATATTCATTATCTGTTTGTTCTATTCAGTGCCATTCAGGAATAATGGGTGGAGGTCATTATGTTACTTATGCCAAAAATCCAAATGAAAAATGGTACTGCTACAATGACAGCAGTTGTAAGGTGAGTCTGGGTCTTCCTACTCTTCTCCGTATGTAATAATTTCCTTCTGTATTATCAAACCTAAATGTAAGTAAAAGGGGTATTCTCATCTTGACATATATGGCATAACCACAGGGTATGTCATAAATGTTTGATAGTTGCAGTAGCCGGAGAAAAGTCCCCCATCAGGAGTCAATTTTTTGGGAGCTCTGAAAATTACCGAGCCCACTTATTTGTTGAGATGGAAATTCCTCTTTAATATCTGTAGGAATTGTGAAATGATTTTGGAAAAAATAATGCAAACATTTATCAAGCTGGTTGTGTTACTAGGCTTGCTAGCCAAGTACCTCTAATTATATGAGCCTATGTACATTATATACACTACTCAACTTCTGAGGAAAGCTTGCTTATAGGCCTGAGGAAGCAGTAGTTTAGTCCAGGAGTCAGTTTTAGGTTTTAGTAGTTAGGCAATAAGCAAATTTCCACAGACATGAATAGAATAAGCCAAGGAATAGAACCTCAGCACCTAGTTTCTAGACATATTGACCCCATTGCTTCTGGGTATTATTATTATAGCTGCCTTACATCTGGTGGCATTAGAGGCAGAGCTTGTCAAGAGCTCATTTGCATCCCTTTCTTCACAGAATTCCAGAGGAGCATTCCTAAGGAGGGAAAGTACCCCCCCAAATATTATAGAGGCAGTAAGGCCACAGTGGCGTTTTCAATTCTCATAGATGACCATACTATAGAAGTACCGTTGCAGAATATCACATGCAAGTTCTACTCTTTGCATATTGTTGTTGTTTTTTTCAAACGCAAATTCATGTTATAACGTCATGGAACATTTATGGTCTGTTCATATTTGGAGGTGGATCTGTCCCATGAAAGATACCAACAGCTCCCAGTGGATCACTTATTTACTGTAGGATGCATAAGGGTTTTATCATGTGTCCATAGCTTTCATGAGAAGAATATTGTTTCTTCCAACTTCACTTCTCTCGTTTGAGCCGAGTAATATTTGAACAGAACTGTAATATACTATAAGGGGAATATTTGAATTCCGTTTTGCTTGAGTCTGCGTTGTTGTACTTTTATGCCACATTTATCAAACACTTCTGTCTAGAGAAGTTCCTCCAGTTTTCCTACTCCACCCTCTTCCTGGAGTGAGATTGTGACTTTTAAAAAAAAAAAAAGTTGCGATGATAAATCTGGAGTGAAACTCATTAACATATCTAACCGCACCCACTTTTCCACCTATATTACAAAAGTGGAGTGAGTGGTGTAAAAATGCAAATAGTCGGAAATGTTTGCACAAGTGAGTGTAAAAGTCGCAAAATTTTGCACAAACGCAAAAAAGTCGCGAAAGCCCTATCTTGCGACTGTTTGACACCAAAATTTAGGAGTGAGGGTATAATAAATCAGGGCCTATGTGTATACTGTAAAAATATTCATTACCTGTTTATTATGCTGTTCTGAAACGTCTTTTTTTCATCCACAGGAGCTACACCCTGATGAAATTGATACAGACTCTGCCTACATCCTGTTCTATGAGCAGCAAGGGGTGGACTATGCACAATTTCTGCCAAAGATTGACGGGAAGAAAATGGCAGACACTAGCAGCATGGATGAAGACTTTGAATCCGATTATAAAAAGTATTGCGTGCTGCAGTAACGTGGCCGTGCTTCCAGTATGTTCAGTTCATTCGCTGGGGAGACAGAAGAGTATTGAAGAAGAAGAATGTTATGGAGATATTATTCTGTCTAAATTTTTGGTGTTGAGGTCACCAATGCATGTAGGGCCATTCAACAACATAGACAGTAGATAAAATGACATTGATTCTTTTAAATGTCCTTCTATTTTTTCCGTACGTTTTAATTTATTTTAGCCCATTTCTCCTTTGTCCTCTTCATCAATGTGCCTAGGGCAAGCAAAGTTAGCCATCATTTGTTCAGATTTTTTTTTTTTTTTAGTGCAATTTCGCAGTGACTTAAATGTTATAAGGAGCATCTGCTATTGACTTTCATCTGATATTTATTAGTTAAGAATTCTCCGGGATAAGATATTTTAGTAGTTTCAGAATATCAATTGCTGGAGCTTTGTCATTTGCACTCATTGTAAGTTCAGTCCCTGTGATAGTTCTCAAAGACCATAGTTGTGTTGGCTATGGCGACAGGTCCATGCGATACATGGTGTGCATTGAAGTCTATGTACACAGTAACATAAGGCCGAAAAAAGACATTTGTCCATCCAGCTTGGCCTGTCATCCTGCAAGTGTGATGTGTCATTGCATACAGACTATTTTATGTGCTGCTTTTTGCAGTAGTCCTTGATGAAAGGATCTTAGAAAGCGTACAAGTACAATGTCCTGTAAGGGTTTTTCATTGTTACCATTGATGAAAGGTTTTTCTAACCAGCCAAAATGGTGCACGGATATCTTTGCAATGTTAAAAATTTCCAAATACTATGGGGGTCATTTATTAAGACCGGCGTTTCAGACATCGGTCTTAATAAGCCCTTAAGCTGGTGGTGGTTCGGCTGAAGTTATGTAGAGGCACCGGCCTCTACATAACTTCGGTGTATCGCCCGTCAGTCTAAATGTCAAACACCTTCCTTGCTGGTGTAGATTTAGACCATTTTCTACGCCTAAAAGAGGTGTAGAAAATGATGACTGAGATGGGCCTGCCGGCCCTTCCCCGCCCTCTTGTTTAGACCTGGCATGCGCAGGGAAAAGTCTCCTATTGCGGAGGAAATAACCTCTGTTATAATAACAATCTAATATTTGCGTATTTCTGATAGTAAATGACCCCCTACATTTATATGCTATGAAATAAGAATTAAAAAAACTGGAATAGAGGTTATTAAGACGATCTCTTAATGGGCGTTGTCATCTACATTGCAGCCCATCTATTAAACAATGTGTGGCAATAGGTGGCTAAAAAATATAACATTCAAAATGGGAGCCCCATTATTATCAATACAATCACCATGATAATGAATACTCTGATAGCCTTTTTTTTTATTATTCCAATATTGAGAGACATAGAGATATGGCCATATATTTGTGCCAAAAGACCGTATACATTTGCAGCAAGGCTCCCTTAAGACAAATGTGAGCAACAGTTAAGGACTCATGCACACGACCATATCCGTATTGTGGTCCACAAACCAAGGCCCTGTAAAATATGGACACCTTCAGTGTGCAATTGCATTTTTCTCACTGTAGAAATGACTATTCTTGTCCATATTGTGGACAAGAATAGGACATGTTCTATAATTAGCGAAACATGCAGACAGCACATGGATAGTGTTTTGTTTTTCCTTTGTGGACCCATAGAAATGAATGGTTCCGTGTGCAATCCGCAAAAAATGCAGATTGGGCACAGATACAAAATAAGGTTGCGTGCATGAAGCCTTTTTTTTAATGAAAGAAACCACTATTTTCTGCAACATCAGCAAATACATTGTCACATAAACAACACTATTCAGACACGTCCCCTGTGGCTTTTGTATTACGTTTCTAGTTTTATTACACATACAAATTGAAATGAGTAAATTCCAGTGTTTTAGTGCTAACGCTGTGTAAACATCAGAAGTCGGATTTTAGCATTATTAAATATAATCTTATTTTATGATAATGGTGAAGCACTGGGGGAGATATAAGGACAGTTTCACATTATAAAGACAGAAGGATGATTAGGACTGCTTTCCTATCCCCTTTATAGTGCTTGTCTTTTCTATTGTATATTACTTTACCGAAGCATAAATTATTAAAGCAGGAAAAGGGAACATCTGAGTGAGATTTTTACCGCTTCTGGCTGAAATCACACTTTCAGTTTTTGTCGTACTTTTTAAAGTAGTGTATTTTTTAATCCAAATTTGTCAGTGGATTCCAGACAAGTAGAAGGACGCCGTCCTTCTGGAGACACATCTTGTATTGCTTCAAAAACTCCATTGAAACTGCCTATGTATTTTCAGCCTTAGGGTACATTCACACAACAGATTTTACAGCGGATTTTTGGCACAGACAGCCTCATTGATGTTTCGCCAAAAAACCCACCGGCAGCTACTTTCTTTCTGCCTCTCATTCATTCAAATGAGAGGCAGCTCGGAGGATAACAAACATGTCCCCTCTCGGCGCGGCCATGGCTATAAGCCACTGCTCCGCGATCCTCAGTGCTGCCTCCCTTTGAGATGTATGGGAGGCAGGAAGGACGCGGCAGCCGGTTGGTTTCCGACGAAATTTCGTTGTGGCTGCCTGCGCCAAAATTCAGCTGTAAAATCATTGTGTGTACATCCCTTTATAGTGGAAACAATGTAAAAAGAGTTCTCCCAGAATCTAGAGCACTCATTGTTTTCAGCAATCCCCATTCATTTAGATACAGTAGACAGTGACAAGGACATGTTACATCTCCAAGAGATTCCCGAGAACTAAAGTCAACTGATCAGAATTTTGTGACCTGTCCTATTGACATCATAAAATAAATATTAGGAAAAACCCATTTAAAGGGATAATCCAGGCTACAGATATTGATGTCCTAAGTAATCAATATCAGATAATGGGGGCCTGGCACCCAGCAACCCACTGATTTGCTGCTTTGGTCACATCCGGTGCTGGAAACTATACCATGTACAGAGCAGAAGCAGAACGCTCTGTGCACTGTGTAGTTTCTTGGTCCGGCTTACTGCAGCTCAGCTCCCATAATATGAGCTAAGCTACGGTACCCCGGCATGGCCACTACACAGTGTACGAAGCAGTCTTCTACACTGTATAAGTTCCCTCACTGCAGCGGTCTGAAACACCTGATCAGTGCAGTGCCGGGTGTCGGTCCCCCACCAATCTAAAGTTGATGACCTATCCTCAGGATAGGTCTTCATTATGTAAACCCTGGAATACCCCTTTAACATTTCTTTTATAATACAACTAAACCAATAGGAATTACCTGTAATATTTTTACAGAATGCCCAGATTAATTTCTAGAGACATCATTTTTTGTGTGACATGGGAATATCTGCCTGTTTTACAAAGTAAAAGCAAATCCATCATTACTGGAGTTTATCCTCCTAGTAAGTGGTAATAAGCTGTACAGTCATCCAAGTAAATCTGAAAAGCGACAACTCTTCTGCTGCAGCAGAAATGACAGGGAACCAAGCTTTTGTAACCCTAAGCTAAGGAGAAATCTTCTTGCTGCAAAGAATTATGGTCTTGTATTACAAGGACCAGGAAATATTGGGGTTGATATGTCATTTGTTATACAGATTTTAGAGGTAAATGTGGAATTAGGGTTCACTTCCCACTTCTTAATTAATTATAATGAAAAGGTTAAATCCCACGGGAATCTTGTTTAAAGGCCTCTGTGCAATAGTTTTGCCACTTACAGGTATAATGGTCTGAACTGGTCACTTTGAGTGTTTCTCAGGAATGTCCCTCTGGTATCAGTGATTGACGCACATACACTGCAGAACATGACACGTATTCCTCTATTACTCATTAGCCCTGAATGGTTGCATTGTACAGCCCTGAATAGAGGCATTGTACGTCTACTTTCTAGAGTTTGATATCTTATAGAGATTCAGCATCTATTGAGTTTTCTCTTTGTCTGTAACCGTGCAGTGACATTTTACATTCAGTTTAATTGCCGCCTATGTGCTCCTTTACTTTTCATTCTGCTTTCATTCATACTAGATGATGTTTTTTCGAGACATCACTGTCATCCATCAGAGTTCACCACACATACTCATCTTGGACTATTCATTTCTAAGTACACAAGTAAGCACAATGTTTGGACAACATGGACAGCACTTGACCTTCTTTGTCCAGACAATTACTTTATGTAAATATGCCAACCACAGTGCCATGCATTTCCTTTTATTAAAGATGGTTGACCAATGATTAAAGAATTCTACTGAAGCGGAGCTATTTATTGGGCATTGTGCTGCATAACCAACCTACCTATGCTCTTTATTTTTAAGAACATTTGTTCAGCAGGTTCTGTTACCTATATCGCTGCCATTTTTCAGATCAATTAATTTGTTACTTAACATTAGAAAGCTTAAAAGGCTATGTACACCTTCAGGGGCAATTTTTTATGATTGCATTTTATACATTTTGGGCTTGAAATAATTTTTTCAATTGGCCTTTATTAAAAATATGTAGCAGCTTTGTCATGAAGGGTTGACTTCTACCTAGCTATAATAGCAGAAAAACAGTTATTTAAGACATAAGAATTGAGCTACACTGAATGTTTAAGAGGTCAGAGAGCACAGTTAAGGAGCCATCAGCTGAGCTGTCTGACAGAACACAATAAAAATACAGAGTATGCTAATAGAGAATCTCATGGCTGTACAGAGAAAGGGGCTCAACCAATTGAAAAAGTGATTTTTAGCTCAAAATGAGTACAATGCAATCATTTAAAAAAAAAATTGCCCCCAAAGATTTCCATAGCCTTTAAGCCATCCTTTAGACAATTTTAATTGCCTTTTTGGGTATAGAAATGAACTTGTTTTTATACTGCTATTCTTTAGCTTTACTAAAGGAATCTTAAGGAAAATGAATAACTTATCCTAACTTGAAATGTGATCCCCAGACTTAAATTATCAAGACTATACATTCAAGTATAGGTATATAGTGTGTCTTAAAGGCCTTTTTACATGAGTGATTGGTTGAATGAGCATTTATAATAGCACTCAGTTGAGTGGATCTTTTATGCAGGCATAAAATGCTTCTGGTTGGCAACACTTCCCATCATTTAAATAGGGAATGTGCTACTGACGTAATGTAAAGTGTAAGTGTATGAACAATTGTATCAATGCTCATTTATCCCCTATACAGTTTCCACTTCCTTGTTAGGACCCTTTAAAGAAAAGTCAATTGATTTGTTATTCACAACTCATTATGGCCCCACATCGGGCAATGTAAAAGGACCTTTAGACTAGTCTGTTTAGATAAGCATAAGTAGACTGCATATCCATTCCTCAAGAACTAAATGTAGGGCCCAAAAAAGTATAAATTAAGAAGCATTTCAAATAAGAATCCCTTTGATATGTTTTTTTGGTTTTATTCAGATTGTTCTGTAAGTTATCAGTGGTATTATATCTCTAGGACCTGCACCAACTATAGTGACTAATGCTTGCAGTGCTCAAAAGAGTGCCGCCGTGCCTTCGTCTTTTACCAGACACAGCTCACCTCTTGTCTGTTCACTGTGTCTTCTATTATAGATCAACAGTCCCATTCAAGTGGTAAGATGCTGCGTCTGGTTAAATTTGAAGGGTCCATAATTCATAAAGTCACTTTAAATTGTACAAGGCCAACCTAAAAAAAATTCTAATTAAAGGGAATCTGTCACCAGGAAAGACTACTTTACATAATCACATTTATTGTGGATGCAGGCACTATGTTTTATTCCCTCCATCCACATGGTGGCACCCACAGCCTTTGCGTCGGAAGGAGCCTTGACCATGCATTCTGAGAAGCACAGTTAATAACCTATAGAACACTTAAAACCATTGCACTCTGAACTGGTCTGTTCCAATAAAAAAGAGAGATGCACTTATTTAAAGGGGTTTGTCCTGATGAAAGATTCCCTTTAAACCCTAGAGATCTGTAAAATAGAAACTTAAAATGTACATTTCTAATCCATGATAGAACTAATGTCTTCATACATCATACACACAAGATTGGTCTTATTGTAACCCAGTACATATTAGACTTTAATAACAAAGCACAGGCAATAGCTTTTCTTCTGAAAAAATATAGAACCTATTTCGTAACCCCAGACCACAAAAATATTGCAGCAGTGATCGCATTCATGGCTCTTTGGCCAACTCCTAGATTTAATCCAAAGTTGTCAGCTTATTGTACCTGGCAGGGTGGATATCCCCTTTACCTTTAGTCAACATGTATGAGTGCATTAAATCCTTAAGGTTTATCTTCCATATATATTAACTGGTATGTGTCTTCTGAATTTTGAACAATAGGTATGTCAAAATGTGCACTGAGGAGGCAGCACCTGTTCCACTAAACTTATTGGTAGGAATATTACAGGTTAACAGCATTGGTCAAGTGTCATGGTTCACCATTTTGATCATAACATGATTTCTAATGGGATATGCCTGTATAACAAAATACAATGTATGCTTCTCTATTTTCTTACCTAGTTACACAATGTGAACATAACAGTGCATCAATTTGTTATGAACAAAATACATACTGGTGATTGTTAGGTAATCATAATTTATGTTGGTAGCACGTTTATATTTTTTAATCTTATTTGTTATTATACTTGGTTGTAATTATTTTTTTAAATTATAAAATTCTATAAACTCATAAATTAGCAGGACATTCATTAAATTAACCGTTACCTATGTTCAGTTTGTAAATTCTTGTATAAAAATATTGACAATGCACTGACTTTAGAAAGATTTTTATGTACATATGCACCCTGTAAATAAGATAGTGTTGATGTTATTGAAATATGACATGTATAAAAGTATTGGTAATTGTACATGGAGTGACCCTGTTTATCTGTAACTATTATTCCAACAAATTAAAAGCTGTGGATGCAGATATTATTTTCTGGAGACTGAAGTTTTTGTGATCTGTCTGTTATTAACAAAGATAGGGATGGACAACAGACTGTAGACTATAAAACGCATTTGGAGGCTCCGAGGACTGAAGAGGCAGTTTATTCCGTAGGATACCAGCACCGTATATGTACGGCGCTCTGATCTGGCAGGGGCAGGAGCTGAGCGATCATCGGCTGGGGCACAACAGTTACTGAAAGTGCTGACCGCGCATTAACTCCTTGTATGCCGTGATTTAGGGTTTGTGGAGGGTACAGGCTCACTCTCCATCCCCATCAAATCCCAGTGCTGCGGGGACCTGATAACTGCTATGGCAGCCCGATGTCTTACACAGGCATCAGAGCCTCCCAGCTACAGAAGCCTATGAGATCCAGCCCCAGGCTGTCAGTGACAGGCAATGCATTACAATACACAATGTATTGTAATGCATTGTAGAGGGGATCAGATCCCTAAAGATAGTCCCATACTTCGACAAAAAAAAGAAAAAAAAGTTTCAAGTAAAAAAAATACCCCTTTCCCAACTGTAAAAAATAAATAAATATTATAAATAGAAAGACAGATATATTAGGTATTGCCGCATCAGTAATGACCAGCTTTATAAAAGTTTCACATGATACACACTGTCAGGTGAACGCCATAAAAAAATAAAAACTGTGCAATAACAGCCATTTTTATTTTTTTTTGTCAACTGAGGCAAGTTGACCCCCAAAAAAATGGCTGTTATTGCAGTTTTTTTTAAAACTTTTTTTTGATCGCTTAATATACTTTTGGTGAGGCACCAAAAAGTATATCAAGCGATTTAAAAAAAAAGAAATCTGTACCCCAAAAAATGAGCCCCTACATAAGACATTCGCCAGAAAAATGGGGAAAAAATATGGCAACACAAAAAGATTTTTTTCTTTTCAAAAATTCTTTCATTATGTAAAACTGAACAAATCTTAAATAAAACAGACATATTAAGTATTGCTGCATCCGTATTGGTCAGCTGTATAAAAATTCCACATGATCTACTTCCCTAGATAAACGCCGCAAAAAAAAAAAGAGCATTATGGGGTCAAAATGCTCACGACAACTTTTGTTGAATTCTCTGTGTGGTGTGGTTTCTAAAATGGGGACATTTTTTGGAGTGTCTTTTTATCCGTACGCCTCCTACAATGGCACTTCAGCAGGAGGGTACCCCGCCCCCAGGGACAGGAAACGACATAGAAAGCACAAGTTAAAATACCTCCTCCCATTTACATTCTCCAGTCCTTTCCTGTCCCTTGGGATGAGTAGAAAGTGGGCAGGATCCCTCCTGCTGAAGTTTCATGCGCCCAGCCTGTGGTGGGTATTTCCTGATCTTTAGGAGGGCTGTGGCAGAGCAGCGGACTCTGGGGGCGAGATGCTGTCTCCCACCACTTGCTTGAGGCATAAGTCCTGTTCCTGACAGCCTCGGACTGTGCACGGCTCATTCGGGAGCCAAGAGGGACCAGAAGGCGTGCAAGAGACTTCGGGGCCGAGGTGATGTGACCAGGAAATTTGAAAGGCGACGATTATATTGATTCTTCTGATTCAGAATCTTCCTCTGAAGATGAAGCAAGTGGTCCGTTATGCTCTGTGGAAGAAACTGACACCCTCTTAAAAAGCACTTAGATCTACATTGAATATTGAGGATTTAAGACAGTCGTAGTAAGTGCAGGATCAGATTTTCAAAGCGCTGGGTGATAGAAAGAGAAGAGTTTTTCCCATCCATGACAGAATTAGAAAACTTATTCAGGATGAATGGAAGCACCCGGAAAGGAGGGCCAGTACTTCAAAAATTTTCAAAGAAAATATCCATTTAGTGAGGAAGACTCGGCCCACTGGGATAAAACTCCCCAATAGCTACAGTAGGATCTCCAAAAAGGCGTATCTGCCCTTTGAAGACGTGGGCCTCTTAAAAGACGCTATGGACAAAAAATGTGAATCTGTACTAAAGAAGTCCTGGGACTCTAATACTGCTATGCTGAGACCTAGCATAGCCGCGACCTATACAGCCTGATCTCTTTCTCTCTATTTGTCGCAGCTGGAGGAACACCTGGTCTCTGGCACCCCGAGAGAGGACGTTCTGGCCTCCTTGCCGGTTTTGAAACACGCCTCAAATTTCCTGGCCGGCGCTTCTGCCGACTTCGTAAAGTTATCCGCTAGGGCGGCTGCCCTTTTGAACACGGCAAGGAGGTCAGTCTGGTTAAGATCCTGGACAGGAGATACTGCTTCTAAAAACAAACTTTGCAGTATCCCCTGTGAGGGAGATAGACTTTTTGGTTCTGTTCTGGACAATATTCTTGACAAAGCGTCTGACAGAAAGAAGGGGTTTCCCTCAGAGTCCAGGTTTTTTCAACAGCGACGTTCCCTTCGGTCTGGTGGGGGGAAGGTTGAAGGAATTTTTTCCAGCCTGGGATCCTGGATCCTGGACGTAATCCGTCAGGGATACCAACTAGAATTTTGCTCACCCCCTCCAGACCGATTTTTTCTAAACAAAAGGTTAAAGTCAGACCACCATCTCTTAGAATCGAGAAAAAAGAGCGGTTGTCCCAGTTCTGGTAGAACAAGAAAGAAAGGTATTTTACTCCCCAATTTTTCTTGTAAGAAAAACAAATGGCTCTTTCAGAGCAATAATCAGTTTAAGACACCTCAACAAATTTGTCAAGTACAAGAGGTTCAAGATGGAGACGGTGAAGTCTACAGTTAGCCTCCTAACACAGAATTGCTCCATGGTAACGCTCGACCTTACGGACACATATTCCTATTCATCAAAGACACCAGAAATACCTGCGCTTCACCGTCTTCATGGTAGAACGCCTGTTGCATCTCTAATTCCAGGTGCTACAGTTTGGACTGGCTTTAGCGCCCAGGGTGTTCACAAAGATAATTGCGGAGATTTCAGCCTTCTTCCACCAAAAAGGGATAAACTTCATACCTTATTTGGATGATTTTCTCATTGCCGCAGCCTCTCAGGCCCAATTGCAAGTTCGAGTCAGGTTTGTCCTGGAAACTCTCAAGTCCCTGGGATGGAAGATAAATTTTGAAAAATCGAACCCATCACCCAGTCAAAGAATGACCTTTCTGGGAATCCTTCGGGATTCAGGTCAAATTACCTCTTTTCTTCCAGAATTGAAAATAGTGGATATTATTGCAAAAATCTCAATCTTTCTGTGGCAGAAGAAGGTCTCATTCAGGAAGATCATGAGAATCCTGGACCTCTACCATTCCAGCAGTGAAATGGGCCCAATTTTATGGGAGACCTCTACAGGAATGTCTGCTGAATCAGTGGAACAAGTGCATCTTCTCCTGGACAAAACAGTAACCTTACCTCCAAAAGTAAAACTTTCTCTGGGCTGGTGGTTGAACAAGAAAAACCTGATCAGAGGGGTCCATTGGTTACCCTCAAATCAGATAGTGATTACAACGGACGCAAACGGGGCAGGATGGGGAGCCCATTGCAAAGGTCAACTGTTACAGGGGACTTGGGACGCAGAAGTTCTAGCCCCGGTCCTCAAACGCAAAAGAATTACTGGCAGTATACTTAGCTCTAGAAGCCTTTGCTCCAATTATCCAGGACCAAAACATCAAGATCCTTTCGGACAACAGTACCACAGTCCTATACCTCAACAAACAGGGGGGCACAAAAAGCAAGACCCTTTGTCAGATCGCATCCCGGATCTTTTCTTGGGCCGAGGCGAACATACAATCAATTTCCTCAGTTCACCTGAAAGGTGACGAACATACGTTGGCAGACTTTCTAAGCAGAAGAAAATTAGGCCAGGGGAATGGAGCCTCAGAGGGATCATGGCCAAGAGGTCTCCTTTATGCTTTCCCTCCGTTCCAACTTATCCTGAAAGTCTTAGCGAAAGTGATAGAGGAATGAGCTCATGTCATCCTGGTGGCCCCATACTGGCCAAAAAGAACATGGTTCTCTCTGCTGCTGAACCTATCCAAAGGGGATTTCTGGACTCTTCCATAGACCCCAGATCTCCTTCATCAGGGTCTGGCTTGGCATCCAGCGATCAACCAGTTAAGGTTGACAGCTTGGAATTTGAACGTTCCATTCTGAGATCTAAAGGTTTCTCAGACGCAGTCATTAATACTCTACTCTCCAGCAGAAAACAGATTACGTCCAACATCTACGTTAGGACTTGGAAAGCCTTCCTTTCATTTTCCAAAGACTCCTGGAACCCTACCTTACCTCCAGATACAAAGGTAATCTTGGACTTTCTTCAAAAAGGGCTCGACAAGGGGCTTCGTGTCAGTACCATTAAAGTTCAAATAGCAGCCCATAGTGCCTTTATTGATGTAAGATTGGTGGATTTGGATTTAGTCAGGAGATTCATTAAAGGAGCTAGTAGATTACATCCAGTTATTAGATCTATCTTTCCCTTCTGGAATCTTAATCTGGTTCTCTCTGCCTTAATGGACCATCCCTTTGAACCCCTTAAAGAAATCCCTCTCAGGCTGCTATCCTTTAAATCTGCCTTTCTTATAGCTATCACCTCGGCTAGGAGAGTGGGAGAAATTCAGGCGCTATCATGCAGGCCTCCATATTTAACTATCCTAGATGACAGAATCATATTAAAACATGAACCCTCCTTTTTACCAAAGGTATTTTCAAAATTTCACTGTCAACAGGAAATCTTGCTACGCACCTTTTGCGCTCAGGCGAAATCACTGAAAGAAAGGAGGTTCCACCATCTAGATGTGCGCAGGTGCATACTAGCCTATCTGGAGGCTACAAAAGGGCTGAGAAAAGCCAACCACTTACTCCTCCAGTATGCAGGCCAAAACAAAGGGCAGGGAACTTCAAAGATAACCATCGCCCGCTGGATAAGATTGACCATTGGGATGGCTTATATGCTTAAAGGACTAACTCCCCCTGCCGGATTGAAAGCCCGTTCGACAAGGGCAGTGTCAACCTCTTGGGTAGAATTTGCCTCAGCCTCTGTGTCACAAAGGGCTAGACATTCAAACCAATTCAGACTTGTCGTTTGTGCGAAAAGTCCTGTCCACAGCAGTACCCCCCTAGTTTATTCCTTTGTTATTCCTCCTGCTGAAGTGCTGTTGTAGAAGGCGTATGGAAAAGATGATAATTACTCTTACCGGTAATTGTATTTTCTGTATAGCATCCACAGCGGCACTACTTTTTTTTCCCACCCATGAATTTTTTTTATTTTTTTTTATTTCTTTGTTTGAGAATGAGATGTCTTTCCCTATAAATAAAGGTTCTTTCTTCAGCATCCTCCTGATTCCTTTGGTACTCATTGGAGAAGGTAAATGGGATGAGGTATTTTAACTTGTGCTTTCTATATTGTTTCCTGTCCCTGGGGGCGGGGTACCCTCCTGCTGAAGTGCCGATGTGAAGGCTATACGGAAAATCCAATTACCGGTAAGAGTAATTATCATCTTTTTTATATTTCACCTCAGATCCTCTGTAGTTGTTGGCCAGTGTATAAATTACCAGTCTAGGCCTCAAATGCATAGTGCTCTTTCTCTTCTGAGCCCTGCAGAGTGCCCATACAGCACTTTACATCAGATATAAGTGTTGTCATATTCAGAAGAAAATGGGTAGCATATTATGGGGTACATTACATCCTGTTACACCTAAAGCAACATTTTCTTGTAAAATATGTAATTTGTCATTTTCATGGCCAAGTGTTAATAAATTCTATGAAATGCCTGTTTGATCAAGGTGCTCACTGCACCTCTTGAAAAATTCCTTGTGCGTTGTAGTTTTCAAATTAGGTCATTTCAAGGGGGTTTCCCCTGCAGGGGTATCTCAGGGTGTCTTCAAATGCAACATCGCACCTGAAAGTGATTCCAGTGAAATCTGCCCTCCAACAGCCATATGGTGCGCCTTCTCTTCTGATCCTTGCTGTGCACCGATACAGCAGTTTATGACCACATATGTGTGTATCTGTATTCTGAAAAAAATTGATAACAAATTGTGGAGTGCATTTTCTCCAGAAAAATTTGGGCGACATTTTCTTGTAAAATATGTAATTTTTCATTTTCACAGCCAAGTGCTTCCAAATTCTATGAAACGTCTGTTTGGTCAAGATGCTCACTGCACCCCTTTAAAATTTCCATGGGGGTGTAAGTACAAAAATGGGGTCACATGTACACCACATAGATGACACACTATTCACACACACCGTATGATACTTACCTTATTCACCCATAGTTTAGTCCTCCTCAAGTGCATCGCTTGGCTAAATAACTTTGATCATGTGACTATGACATCACGGAATGTCCTCCAGCTTCTGCTTGCTGTAGATGCTGACCTGTTCCCCTAGATCAGGGATGCCCAACCTGGGGCCTCCAGCTATCGTAAAGCTACAACTTCCACCATCCCCTGCAGTAGGTTTCATAGCTGTAGGTTGTCCGGACATGCTGGGAATTGTAGTTGTGCAACACCTGGAGGGCCGCAGGTTGGCATCCCTGCCCTAGATAGAATATAAGGCTTGTAGCCCAGCCCTCTCTACAGTCATCTGCTTGCTTCTAGATAGCTGGGGTGGTGAGTAGAGGACGGTTGGTGCTGGATTCTGAGAAGAGGTGTCCAAGAGAAGATTATAAGCAGTTTACAGCAACACAGAAAGCAGGCTGTCAGGGATAAGGAATCCTATAGCTGTTCATCTCTTACCTGACAGCCTGCTGTCTGCAACATGTTCTGAGGTGCTCCCTTCACAGCTGGCACCCGGGGCGGACCATCTTAAAGGCAGAGAAATTAAAATTTCCAAAATTGCAAATTTTACAAAATTTTCTGTAAATTTAGTTTTTTTTAATAAATAAAAGTAAAACATATTGACTCAAATTTACCAGTAACATGAAGTATATTGTGTCACAAGAAAAGAATCTCAGAAGAGCCTGGATAAGTAAAAGCATTCCAAAATTATTACCACATAAAGGGACACATTAATGGAAAATTAAGGGGAAGGAAAAAGCATGGTAGAAAAAGGTGCACAAGGAACAGGGATAACCACAGCCTTGAAAGGATTGTCAAGAAAAGGTCATTCAATAATTTGGGGGAGATATGCAAGGAGTGGACTGCAGCTGGAGTCAGTGCTTCAAGAACCACCACGCACAGACGTACCCAGCCCAGGACATGGGCTACAACTGTCATATTCCTTGTGTCAAGCCACTCAAGATCCAGAGACAACGTAAGAAGTGTTTTACCTGGGCTAAAGAGAAAAAAAGAATTGGACTGTTGCTCAGTGGTCAAAAGGCCTGTTTTAAGATGAAAGTATATTTAGCATTTTATTTGGAAATCAAGGTCTGGAGGAAGAGTGGAGAGGCACACATTCCAAGTTGCTTGAGGTCCAGTATGAAGTTTCCACAGACAGTGATTGGGGAGCCATGTCATCTGCTGGTGTTGGTCTAGTGTGTTATATCAAGTTCAGCGCAGCCATCTACCAGGGAATTTTTGAGCATTTCTGCTTCCCTCTCCTGACAAGCTTTAGGGAGATGCTGACTTCATTTTGCAACAGGACTTGGTGCCTGCCAACACTGCCAGTACCTGGTTTAATAACCACGTTATCACTGTGCTGAATTGGCCCGAAAACTCCCCTGACCTATGGGGTATTATAATGAGAAAGATGAGAGACACCAGACCCCATAATGCAGACAAGCTGAAGGGCTCTATCAAAGCAACCTGGGTTTCCATAAACCTCCATGCCACAACACATTGATGCAGTACATATATGTATATTTGTACACTGTTAGCCAATAAATATAAGATGAAAAAAGATTGATTCCTCAGTGGTTGATACCTTTTAATGGCTAACTGGAAAGATGATAAAATTGCAAAACTGAAGCAGTAATTAATGCAAAAGGAGCTTCGACCAAGTATTAAGTGCTTATTTTCAGAAGAAAATAATATTTTTTGTATAATTTATACTAGACGGGCCCTCCATGTGTATATTACTAACACAAAAGGTTCCTGGTAAACTTTTACGATAGTTTATCGTACAATTTTACCAGGAACCTTTTGTGTTAGTAATATACACATGTGGAGTGCCAGTCTAGTATTAATTATACCAAAAATATTATTTTCTTCTGAAAGGGTGAATCAACCAATAGACTAGAGCACCCATTCCCTGTTTGTGAGAGAGTGAGCTATTCTCATTGTCCGTTGCTCATTAAGTGCTTATTGTCACGTTGCCGAGGTCTGCCTGTAAACAGGACAGTAATGCAGGACTAGCAGGTTGGCAATAGTGGTAGCACTACCACTGAACCAAGTGCATCGGCAAGGCAGGAGGCCAAACCCAGAGGGCGGAGAAACCAGCAAGCCCCAATTTTCACAGAGCCACTGGTTGTGGGGATGAACTTGGCCAAGGGCCCACTGGTCCCACCTCCAGGAAGGCCCCAGTACACCTAGCTGCCACCTGTAACTACGCTGGTGCAAGTACCAGTGGACACACAGAAAAAGGACTGGAACCCAAACAGAGTCAGGACATGGATCAGACAAGACAAACAGGAACCAGCGCTCAAGCAGATGCCTGGACCCCATGCGGAACGGAAGCATGGTGGTCACAGACAGAGCTTCACACAGACTAAATGTCCTCCCTCCTGAGAACCCAGGAGCCCGCCCACGAAGGCAGGGCATATACAGGACAGGAAAAGAAGCAGTAAGGCAATGCAGGTAAGACATGGAACATACAGGGTCAGAAGCAGTTGGGTACTGTCAGGCTAGACATGAAACAGACAGGATCGGAAGCAGTTGAGCTCTGCTAAGCTATGCATGGAACAGACAGGATAAGAAGCAGTTGAGTACTACCAGGCTATACATGGAACAGACAGGATCAAGACACAGAACAACTACAAAAGAACAGACAAGGATATAACAAAAACAACAAATTACCAGGTGACACCACACAGAAGGGCAGATAGCAAAAAAAAAACTGGCTCAGCAGCAAAGGGCTACACCCAGCAAGGCAAAAAACAGACTGACCACAAGCCCCACAGCTCACAGATTATAACCCCACCAGAACCAGACACCAACAAGTAATAGAGCATTCACCTACTCAGGCACCGTTCACACACTAACGACCGCAGCCAGCACGCATTCCCAAACAACCAGCATACACAGGAGAAAGCCTGCAGCCAGCCTGCAAGGCAACAGTAACAAGAACTGCACTGAGATGCAGACACAGGGAGTACACACATTCACAGGCATAGTTCACACACTACACCCCCAAGCAACTAGCCTTCACAAGGGTCAGCCTGCAGCCATTATGTGAGAGGGCATGAAGCCAGCCTACATTGCCAAAACTGTCACAGTAAACAGCAGTGTGACACTTTTACTGTACATACTTCTCAGTGGCCAACATTTCTGTATTAAAAATAATTTTTTTTAATGGATTTATATAATATTCTGATTTTCTGAGATACTAACTTTTGAGTTTTCAGTAGCTGTAAGCCATGATTATCATTATCAACATTAAAATAAATAAACACTTGAAATAGACCACTCTGTGTGTAATTCATCTATATAATGTATGAGTTTCACTTTTTGATCTGAATCCTGAAATAAATAACTTTTTGATGATGATCTAATTTGAGATGCACTTGTACATCTACAAGAGCTTTTATAACATTCAATTCTTAATCCATATGTGGAGTTGGTTCCCCCTTGGCAGCCAAAACAGCCTCTACTCTTCTGGGAAGGGTTTCTACAAGAGTTTGGAGTGTGTTTGTGGGGATTTTTGCCCTGTCATGTAGAACAGCGATCGTGAGATCAGACACTCATGTTGGACCTGGCTTGCAGTATTAATTCTAGTTCAGGGATGGGTAAACTGCGGCTCTCCAGCTGTTACAAAACTAAAACTCCCAGCATGCAAAGACTGCTTACAGCTATCAGCCTACAGCAGGACATGGTAGGAATTGTAGTTTTACAACAGCTAGAGAGCTGCAGTTTGCCCATCCCTGTTCTAGTTCATTCCAAAGGGGTTGGATTGGTTGAGGTCGTTGCTCTGTTTGGACCAGTCGAGTTCTTCCCCACCAAACTCACCCAACCATGCCTTTATGGACCTTGCTTTGTGCACTGAGGCATATCCATGCTGGAGCAGAGAAGTACCATCCCCAAACTGCTCCCACAAAGTTGGAAGCATGCAATTGTCCTAATGTCTTGGTTTTGCGAACAGGGCCGGTGCAAGGATTTTTGCCGCCCTAGGCAAAAGAAAAGTTTGCCGCCCCCCCCCATGTGACATCACAATGCCCCACCCATATGATCTGCCATATTACAGGGGTTCTGCAGTTTATTTAAACTAATCGCAGGGGTCCGACACCCGGGACCACTGCCAATCAGCTGTTTGAGAAGGCAGCGGCGCTGGCAGTAGCGCCTCAGCCTTCTCGCAGTGACGTCACGATTAGTATCATTGGCCTGGGTGGGGCTAAGCTTTATTCAAGTGAACAGAGCTTAACCCCGCCAAGGCCAGTGATACTAGTCGTGACGTCACTGCGCCTGCGGTAAACAGAGAGAAGGCCGCTCCTGCAGCGCCGCTGCCTTCTCAAACAGCTGATCGGCGGGGGTCCCGGGTGTCAGACCCCGGGCCGATCAGATGCTGATGATTTATCCAGAGGATAGATCATCAGTTGTAACAAACTGCAGAACCCCTTTAACTAACACCAGTTCTCTCTCCCCCCCCCCTTGTCATTCTCTCCCCCCTCTTGTCATTCCTTCCCCCCCCTTGTCATTCTTCACACTCCCCCCCCCCCCTTGTCATTCCCTTTCTCCCTCTTGTCATTCCCTTTCCCCCCCTTGTCATTCTCTTTCTCCCTTGTCATTCTCTCTCCCCCTCTCCTTTGTCATTCTCTTTCCCCTCTTTTTATTCTCCCCTCCCCTTGTCATTCTCTTTCCCTCTTTTTATTCTCCCCCTCTCCTTGTCATTCTCCCCCTCCTTGTCATTCTCTTTCCCCTCTTTTTATTCTCCCCTCCCCTTGTCATTCTCCCCCTCCCCTTGTCATTCTCTTTCCCTCTTTTTATTCTCCCCCTCCCCTTGTCATTCTCTTTCTCTCCCCCCCCTGGCCGAGGCTCTGGTCCCCTCCCCCGGGTAGCAAAGTGTGGTCAAAGTCGGTCGCAGTTTCCTCCGGGGCCCTTGGTGCCAGGGCCCCAGTTCTTGCATGGGGCAGTAGAGGAGAACCAGGGCTCTCAAGGGGCCCCCACGGCCGCGGAGCAGTAACCGCTCAAAGTAGGTCCACTTTTCCATTTTTGCTGCGCAGGACAGGCATGTTTTTTGGGTAAGGCTGGAGCAAGCCTCTTTGGCGGTTGGCTGGGTTCAACCGGGCTCCACGGCGAACCATTTGTGCTAGCGGGCCCAGACCGACCCCACTTTGAGCGCCGGTACCTCCGCCGCCTTTCGTGCCAGCGACACGGGACCGATGGTACGTTGTAGAGGAGGGTTGGGGCTTTCCAGGGACACCTTGGTCGGGGTGGTGGCCCCTATGGCCGTGGAGCAGTGACCGCTCAAAGTCGGTCAACTTTACCCCCAAATTCATACCGACCATGGTGCACCCTAAGCCGGGTAGCGACCGGTCAATTTACCAGTCCACTTGAACACTTGTATCTCGGCCGCCCTGGGTGCCAGCTGGACCCCCCCCGGGTACCAGGCTGTAGGGGAGACCCAGGGCTTTCAGGGGCCGGCGGAAGCTAGTCTCTACCCCGCACGGCCGTCGGGTGCCCCCAGCGGTACCGTCAAGTCTAATTAACATTGGTTTTCCCATAGGGATTTTGGTTAATCCTACCCCACTTTGCGCTCGCGCCCCGCGGCCGCCTTTTGAGCTATCCGGCCCCCACTTCCAGGCTAGATAGAGGAGGGTCCCCACCCCTGGAGCTAGTTTGTGGCCCCGGCGATCGCGGAGCCAATCGCGGCCAAAGTCAGGTAAGGTTCCCGGGGGAACCATGGGGTCCCGGGCCCAGCTTCTTGCGGGGTGCTGTAGAGGAGGGTTGGGGCTCTCTGAGGAGCCCTGCCCCGAACCTGTGTCCCCCAGGGCCGCGGAGCAGTGACCGCTCAAAGTAGGGGATTTTGGCCATTTTGGCCCCACTTTGAGCTCCCCCTACCTCTAGTGTAGCGCGGCCGAGCTCTTTATGCTCCACGGGTACAGGAGCTTTCGTTTCCTGTACCCGAGGGGACTGACATGAAGTGCACACTGTGTGCGCACTTTATGTCAGTCCGGCCGGGTACAGGAGACAGATGCTCCTGTACCCGCGGACCTTAAAAAGCTCGGCCACGCTACAATGGAGTGACAGGAGGGAGCGCTGAGCGCTTCCCTCCCGTCAGCTCCTCTCCTCTTGCTGAGAGCCCGGGCAGTGCTGCAGCCGCCTGAGGCTCAATTCAGAGCGCTCCGGCGTCTGCAGCATGAGGCGGGGCCGGCGCTCCTAGCAGCGCCCCTTCCCAAGGGGCGCTCTACGCGGCTGCTTATTCCGCGTATAGGACGCGCCGGCCCTGTTTGCGAAGCATTAAGATTTCTCTTCACTAGAACTAAAGGGTCTAGGCCAACTCTTTGAAGACAACCCCAGGGAATTATCCCTCCTCCAAACTTTACAATTGTCACAATGCCGTCAGACAGATATACGTCTTCTGGCATTCGCCAAATCTAGACTTGACCATTAGACTGTTAGACGGAGAAGTGTGATTTTTCACACCACAGAACATTTCCACTGCTCCAGAGTCAAGTGGCAGCACTCCATTCATCACTTGACATTGTACTTGGTCATATAAGACTTGCAGGCTGCTGCTTGGCTATAAAAACGCATACCACAAAGCTCACTGTGTGCACAGTTTTTGTGCTGATTTTAATGCCAGGGGAAGTCTTGAACTCTGTAGTTATTGAGTCTGGAGTGGGTCGGCAACCCTGTTCTGTAACTTTGTAGTCTGACACTTCATGGCTGAGTTACTGTGGTTCTTAAATGCTTCCACTTTACAGTAATACCACTCTGTCAGGGCCAGTGTTAGGAAGGGGGGGGGGGTACTGGGCAACTGCCCAGGGCCCCAATCCTCTAAGGGGCCCCCTGCTTCAATCCCCTCATAAAAGTTTGTTGTGTATTAGGTATTCATATACAGCAAAAGTATCATTTTAGTTTAAAAAAAATGTATGGCACAAAATAAATATGTTATTACTAAAAAATATATAAAATGATACTTCTAGTATATCCGAATGTACAATACATGGGAAACTACTATTGAGGTTTTTAGCCATAATATATTTTCAGCAGTTTAACATGGAGCTCTATAGCTCAATAGTTAAGGTTCTTGCCTTTAATGTACATGGTTGTGAGTTCAAATCCCCACAGAAACATAATAGAAAGAGGCTTAATAAACCTTTAATGCAGCAGCATCTTAAAAAGATTAAAATAGACAAATTCCAAGGACCAGATGGCATACACCCCCGTATCCTAAGAGAATTAAGTAATGTCACAGCCAGACCTTTATTTCTGATATTCAAGGACTCTATATTAACAGGGATTGTTCCACAGGATTGGCGCATAGCAAATGTGGTGCCAATATTCAAAAAGGGTCCAAAATCAGAGCCCGGAAACTATAGGCCGGTAAGTTTAATAACTGTTTAAAGGTTTTCTAAAAGATGCTATCTTGATGTACCTCAATGAAAATAAACAAATAACGTCATATCAGCATGGCTTCATGAGGGATCGCTTATGTCAAACTAATTTAATCCGTTTCTATGAGGAGGTAAGTTATAGACTTGACAGCGGCGAATCAGTGGATGTCATATCTTGACTTCTCCAAAGCATTTGATACTGTAACTTATAAAAGGTTAGTATATAAAATGAGAATGCTTGGACTGGGAGAAAATGTCTGTATGTGGATAAAGCCTCTTTCACATGAACTTTTTTTTGCGAGTGTACGGGCCGTTTTCTGCGTTTCCTTTATGGTCCGTATACGGAACCATTCATTCCAATGTGTCCGCAAAAAAACGGAAGGTACTCCAGATGCATTCCATTTCCGTATTTCCGTTCCGTTAAAAGATAGAACTTGTCCTATTCTTGTCCGCATCACGGACAAGGATAGTACTGTTCTATTAGGGGCCAGATGTTCCGTTCCGCAAAAAACAAAATGCACATGGATGTCATCCGTTTTTTTTGCGGACAGCAAAACCATACGGTTGTGTGAAAGAGGCCTAAGTAACTGGCTCAGTAATAGAAAGCAGAGGGTGGTTATTAATAGTACACACTCAGATTGGGTCACTGTCACTAGTGGGGCACCTCAGGGGTCAGTACTGGGCCCTATTCTCTTCAATATATTTTTAATGATCTTGTAGAAGGCTTGCACAGTAAAATATCAATTACAGATGACACTAAACTGTGTAAAGTAATTAACACTGAAGAGGACAGTTTTCTGCTACAGAGGGATCTGGATAGATTGGAGGCTTGGGCAGAGAAATGGCAGATGAGGTTTAATACTGACAAATGTAAAGTTATGCACATGGGAAGGAAAAATACCCGTCACCCGTACATACTAAATGGTAAAACACTCGGTAACACTGACATGGAAAAGGATCTAGGAATTTTAATAAACAGCAAACTAAGCTGTAGAAACCAGCGTCAGACAGCTGCTGCCAAGGCCAATAAGATAATGGGTTGCATCAAAAGGGGCATAGACGCCCGCGATTAGAACATAGTCCTACCACTTTACAAATCACTAGTCAGACCACACATGGAGTACAGTGTACAGTTCTGGGCTCCCGTGAACAAGGCAGACATAGCAGAGCTGGAGAGGGTTCAGAGGAGAGAAACTAAAGTAATAACTGGAATGGGGGATCTACAGTACCCTGAAAGGTTATCAAAATTAGGGTTATTGAGTTTAGAAAAAAGACAACTGAGGGGAGATCTAATAACTATGTATAAATATATCAGGGGTCAGTACAGAGACACCTACTAGAGAGGGGTCTTTGATCCAGGGAGTTATTCTGAATGCCTATTAGAGTCGGGAAGGAATTTTTTCCCCCTAAAGTGAGGAAAATTGGCTCCTGCCTCAGATCCTCTGGATCTACTTGCAGGATAACAGGCCGAACTGGATAGACAGATGTCTTTTTTCAGTCTTATAAACTATGTTACTATGTTACACAGGGTGTCCCCAACAGTGAAAAGTTTGATTTTATTTGAAAATAAATAAATAAATAAATAGAGCAAAACGTAAAATATGATCAAATAACACCCGTGTTAATCACGCCAAACTTTTTAACTTGTGTAACCATTATTTTTTGTTGGGAAAGGTGGCATCCCTGACAAAACTCCCCACTCACTGCAGCAAGCCCAACCTCTTTTCATCGTGATATTCTGACCCTCATAACTTTTTTAGTTATATCTACTAAAATGTGTGGGGGCTAATTTTTTGCGGGACGATCTGTCGTTTTTGCCAATACCATTTTGGAGTGTGTATGGTTATCTCCCAAGACAATTGAATAAAAAGTGATCAAGTGATAAAAAAATGGAGAATCAGCCTGTTTTATTTTTTTCTGTTATGCCATTCACCATATTGGCTTTTTTTATATTTTAATAGTACAGCGTTTTCGCATCTGGTGATGCTCATGATGTTTTTTGTTTTTTTTTTGTTTATTGCTCCATTAGTCTGTGTAGAAATCGCTATATCCTAGTTCAGTGCTGCCACCTAGTGGCTTGAACTGGGATATACTAATAATGAGCCTGGATGCCTAGTACAGGCTGTGAATCATTATTAGAATAGGGTGCTTTCCCCAATCTCTGCTGGGGGAAAGCGTTCCTGAACAGGAAGCCTGTGCTTCCGGTCTTTAACACCATAAGATGCTGTGGTGACATTTGACCATGGCATCTGAATGGTTAGCTGTCCAGGTCAGCATTACCGCAGATCGTGGACATTGGCCTTAGGTACCTGCTGTATGAAACGGCAGGCACCCAGTTGCTATGTACCCGCTCGAGAGTGGGTCCCATCTTTAGAGACTCGACATGTGCCGTACATTTACCTTGTGGAGGTACAGTACTTTGAGAGCGAGGGGTTGTGTATGCCTGCAAGCGCCAGGTGAGGGAGGTTCAAATGATGAGCAGTGCAGTCCTGGGGTACATGCTATATGACCACCCGCTCCATTGCTGTAGGTTTTTGTGAGGGAGGAAGCATATGGCATATTCTGGGGCCATGAGGGTGCAGATCTGTGTGTGGGGCTTTATGGGGTGTAAATCTGTCAGAGGGGGCTGGAATCGACAGAATGTGACTGTGTTGTTAGTACATTATTACAAGATTTGGGGCCCCACTTTTGATTTTGCCCAGGGCCACATTTTGTCTAAAACGAGCCCTGCTCTTAGTTTATAGTGGAATATCTAGGAGGGAAAAAGTGTCACAAACTGACTTGATCCAATGTCGACATCCTATTACAGTACCACCCTTGATTTTATACACGTGTCAATGGGACTGAATGAAACACCAGAATTCCATATTTAAGAGGTGTGTACAATACATTTTTCCAGATATTGTGTGTGTTAATCTAATGGAACCCGTTCAGGGCCTGAGTGGCATTATAGCCAGCGGGTACCGAACTTTTAACCCCTCAGATGTCATTGTACTGACGGAAAATACAAATAGGTCAGTTTTACCGTATATAGGAAATTATGTAATACAAAATCCCATAAAATAGAATGGTGTTTTTTTAATTCCACACATTTTAGAATTTTAATCCCACTTCCCACCAAATTGTATGCAACCATAAATGGTGCCATTAGAAAGTACATCTTTATCATTTACTGTATGTATTTCTATTTTAATTCTGGGGAAAGGGTGTGTGTGGGTGTGTGTGTGTGTGGGGGGGGGATTAGAATTTTTATGTTTTTTAAAATATTTTTAAAAACTTTTCTTTATTTTTCTATTTACACTTTTTAATAGATCCCATAGAGGACTATAACACGCCATCAATTAGATTGCTTTTCTTATAGACTCCAATGCAAAGGTATGGCTTTGGGAGGTCTGGGGATAAAAAAAAGGAAAATCACACGCTCTTGAAAGGGTTAAAGGAGTATTCCCCCAATCCACATTTATCCCGTATCGATCTATCACCTAAATGTGGATTAGGGGAACTCCATATGTGCTTCTTAATATACCACTGTGTGGTCAATCATATTAGAGACTATACCATTACCAGGGTTCAGCAACCTCCAGTACTCCCGCTGTGGTGAAACTGCAACTCCCAACATCCGCAATTCACTTCTTTAGGAGTTCTGACAAAAGCCAAGCAAGCTGGCAGTTGTAGTTGTACCACAGCTGCAGTGCTGGAGGTTGCTGATCCTTGGATTATACCAATCTGAGTAGAAATTTACAAATATGATTTTATTTACTGGTAACAGAGGTACAAGATCTGAGAATGGAGTAAAAGAGGAAGATGGACAATGTGACGGGCTCAGGACAAACTTGTATGTGTTTACTTCTGTTTAGATATATCCTGATAACCAAGGATCACAAACCTGAGACACTGACATCTGAAGACATGGATCCATGAACTTAATTGAACCTTTCAAATAAAATTCTGGAGCAGAATCTGAAATTTAGCCAGACAATCTTTTTCACATTTTCCATATGATTCCATTATGTGCCTACCACAGAATTGTAGCACCAGATCTTGATGGACCATAAAGAACAGCAATTCTATAATGTGCCAGACATCAATAACCTCTACTCAGATGATATTTGCTAAATGATTTTGTACATTTTCGACTTTTCTGCCGTAGGGCGACCAGTCAGATGGTCAGAATATGTCTCTCTAGTCTCATCTGGTGTGTATAAATTGTGTTAAAAGCCCAGATACTTAACCTTGACTACCCATCATGCCATGTTGAAGGTTCAATCAACTTTTCTCAATGACACTGTGTACAGGCTATATGATTTATAGTGATCTTTGTAAAGAACTATAAATGGTGATATTTCTTATTGCTAGACTGTTGTAAATAGTATGTGTATATTTAGTATATAGTCACCAATCACCTAGGCTGATATGGTAGTATTGCTCATTCTGGACAAAAATTTTATTTCATCTTCCGACTATTAGAAACAATTCCCACAGTATATACAGTAATTCACTAGCTTCCTGTTATAAAACTTACGGTACGTTACCATTTAGTACCACTAGAGGGCAGAAGAGACCTTCTTTTCAGCACTCATCATACCACAGCAGTAAGATATTGAGATCAGGTATTCACCAAACAAGAGAAACACTCAAGCTTTGCTATTTAAAGAAAAAAGTACATTTTCTGCTCTTCAATTTGATTGTTCTATCCAAAAATCAAACATAAATGTCGCATGTATTAAAAGATGTCAATATTTATGGTATTCAATGCCGAGATGTTAGCAGGGCAACAATGACCACGAGTGCATAATCACATGCCCCATCTTAATAACCATCTGGACCTAAATTAGGCCACACACATTAGAAATCAGCCAGAATTTACACTTTTCCTTTGTTTAGTGAATGGTTGAGTGAAAACATTGCACCAATGATTGTTCTCAACAGCTCACATCTGACAGATATCTGCTGAAAAGTTGGTCTGTTGTGTTGGATTTTTTGTGGCCTTTCGTCTCTTGCCAATGTGTGTGTGTAATGGCTCTCCCGCATGTTTTTGTAGGGAAGATTCACACATAAAAATCAGATTCTTGTTAGGTCAGGTGAATGGCATGTGACCACTGAGGCCAGTGATTGGCTGATCTTTATGACTGAGTGACCAGAAAGACACCTTTCCTCAGTAAAAGACACATGAGAGTTTGCAAAAAAGTGCCTATAAGGACTCTTGGACTGTGAGAAACAAAATTGCCTGGTCTGAGGAAACCAAGATTGAACTTTTTGGCCTCAATTCTAAGCATCATGTCTTCAGATAACCAGGCACTGTTTATCACCTGTCTTGTCATTACATATTGCTATACTGTTTATCACCTGCCCCATGCCATCCCTACAGTGAAGCATGGTGGTGGCAGTATCATGTTGTAGGGAGGTTTTCAACCACTGGATCAGGGAGACTGGTCAGGGTTGAGGGAAAGCTGAAAAGAGCAAAGTACAGAAATGTTCTTAATGAAAACCTGATCCAGAGCACTCTGAACCTCAGACTGAGCCGAAGGTTTACCTTCCAAAAGACAATGACGTCATCGCGACGCCTGAGCCATACAGCTCGGGACACAGGCCAGAAAGAGGCCTGCATCGCATGCAGCCATGCCATGGAGGCAAGTGTTTTTTTTTTTTCTTTTTTTCCGTGACGCGCTGGCCTGGGCTGGGGGGGCATTGCTGGCATAAGGGGGACATTTTGGGGCATTATTGCTGGCACATGGAGGACACTATGGGGGCATTACTGGCACATGGGGGACCCTATGGGGCAATGCCTGCACATGGGGGACATTATGGGGGCATGGCTGGCACATGGGGGACACTATGGGGGCATTGCTGGAACATGGGGGACACTATGAGGGCATCTACTGGCACATCCTTGGGTACACTATGGGGGCATCTACTGGGGGTATTTCTGGCCCATTATGGGGACACTATGGTGTTGGAGGGGAGAAGAATACTATGGGGGTATATATTATATAGTGTGACACAGTGAGAGGTTTGGTGGTAATAAAACAGGTATTTTCCTCTCAGCCTGTGCTGCTGGGTTGATTGCAGCCAGGTGAGGGCAAATACTGGACCGGATTTTAGGTGCCGGTCCGGGTTTTTTGGGTGATTACCTAGCTGCACTTAAGACAGCTAGCTTCATGCAAGTGTGTCTCTCTGTGTTTGGGATCTGAGCCCTGTGCTGGGCTGAAAAGCTGAGACCTGTGTGGCAGAAGAGCAGGACATTTAAAGACGGTCAGTGGACTTTTTGTGTTGCTGAGCATTCAGCCAGGTGTGAACTAACACCTAGGATTTGAGGTGATTTAACCTGGAAGCTGCCGGCGTTACTGTGGAGCTCTCAGGGCTGGAAGCAAGAGCTTGCAAAGAGGCGTGCAGTCTGCCTGGAAGCCTGAGGTTGGACTTTCCTGCGGCTGGGCTGACAGCCGGGTGTGAACACGCACCTAAACCACACAGGTGAATTTGATCCAGTCTTGGACTTTTTGTTTTGCCTCAAGTTTTTGCTGTGAGTGTGAAGTAACACTAAGTGACTGTTTTGAGTTTTGTTTGTGCAAGTGTGAAATAAAACACTGTTTGCTGCACTACCTGGACTCTCTTTGCCTCTATACTGCACCCGCACCGCTGTCTACCAGAGCAACTCCCCACAATAGGCACATTATGGGGGCACTAAGAAGAGGCATTTAATACTGACATATTCTGGGGGACACTATGGGGGAATCTTATACTGGCACATTATGGGGGCACTATGGGGAAGAGGAGAAGAGCACTATGTGGGCATTTACTAGGGGCATTATGTAGGGGTATTTTATACTTGCACACATTATGGGCACATTAGCTCAACTGGCGGCACTGAGGGAGTTTTTTTGCACTGGCACACAGAACGGGAGCACTTTTGAATTAGTGCACATTATTAATATTATTGAAGGTGGCAGGTGAGTTGTTAAGAAGGTAGGAGGATGATGGAAAAGTAGGAACCTAAGATGTCTTTTGTCAAACTACAGAGCAAAGATTTTGAACATTCTGTTTTCACTTTTTCATTATGGGGTAAAAAAAAAGTTGTCCATTCACTTTTTGGATGAATGCTCTTTTAAACGAAAGCGTTTCTTCCCCGCTCCCCTATACACTCGAGCGTGAATGTGTTCTTTCTAAGGAGAGAGGAGTAAGGCCTCTTTCACACGAGCGTGACGGATTAGGTCCGGAATGCGTTCAGGGTGCGTTCAGTGAAACTCGCACCATTTTGCAAGCAAGTTCAGTCTGTTTTGTCTGCAATTGCATTCAGTTGTTCAGTTTTTTCCGTGCGAGTGCAATGCGTCTTGATGCATTTTTCACGCACGTGAAAAACGCATTGCATCTGTACTTGCTTGCGGATTCAATGCGTTTTTCACTGAAGCCCCATTCACTTCTATGGGGCGAGGGCTGCGTGAAAAACGCAGAATATAGAACATGCTGCGTTTTTCCCGCAACACAGAACTGATGCTTGAAAAAAAACGCTAATTAATGGGTCAGGATTCAGTGCGGGTGCTAAGCGTACAGAAAACTCGCTCATGTGAAAGGGGCCTAAGTCCCTGCCAAACACGGCCGACATTCATCTAATATGTATGGCCACCTTTAGAAGAACTCCCTATTGCACTTGGCTATCCAGCTTCTCTTCCTTGTATTCCCCAGATCTTATCAAACTTGGATCTAGTCGACTTTAGTGTAGCAAATCTTATTTCCCTCTGTAATAATTCACTGATTGTCTCCAAGCATTCTCATTGGAAATGCAAAAGTTTAGTATATCCTCCCTTTTCATTAGCAGCAGCTTAGTTAGTCCTTCAGTTTGAACCATATTGTTATATCCTGGGACAAAAAACTAAGGACTCAAATCAAAATTAGTTTTGTATGTTTCATTTATTTTTGCTCTTATTTTAAACAGATAACTATAAAGCTTGAAGCATCTGCTTTCACTTGTACATTCTTTGAGAAGTTATCCTCTACCATATATGCAATGACAAGAAACCTGGGGTACTATACAGATGCAATATATGATACATTTATTGAGACCTTGTGATCACATATAAAACTGTATTCCATTCCATTTCACCCCAATGTCTTTACCCAAACAACCATCCATTCTTGTTAGAAATAAATACATAGAATAGTCACATACAGGCTGTGAGAACATAGTTGATGGTAGTGTCCCTTTAAGAAACAGGTTTGATACCGCTAATTTATGGGCACTTGGCAACAAACAGCACAGTTTTTTACACTTAGAGGATAGCTATTTCCCCATGCTGTTTGTTACCAAGTGTCCATAAATTAGTGGTATCAAAGATTTTTCTTAATGGAACACTACCATCAATTATTTTCTCACAGCCAGTATGTGACTATTCTATGTATTTTTTTTTAAACAAAAATAGATGGTCGTCTGGATATAATTTGTTGAAGTCACATTTTTAACCACTCGGGCCACAACATGTTAAAGGCTATGTACAACTTAAGGGGCAATGCTTTTTTTTATATACATATTGTGGGGAGTCGCTCTGGTAGACAGCGGTGCGGGTGCAGTTTAGAGGCAAAACAAGGAGTCCAGATTGTGCATCAAACAGTGTTTTATTCACACTTGCACACCAGAAATGAAAACAGTCTCTTGGTGACAGTTCATACACAACAGAAATCATGTGGAAAAACCAAAAACAGGCCAACACACGGTCCAGTCACCTTGGGTGGTTTAGGTGCGG